>JAULUF010000055.1:19090000-19720000 GCA_031834385.1 Semotilus atromaculatus | reverse complement strand
TTTCCCAAACACTACCACCATCTCCAATTGGTTGCACAAACAGACAGTCCCACTATCAAACTGACACCAATGAGTGTTTAGATGGTTAGCAACAAACAAACAGCAAGTATGTTAACATGAACTTTTTAAGTTAGAGTTTAGTTGCACTAAAACATTTTAAAATGTCACATTAAAAAAACGTTGGGCTCAAGAAAAGTTGAGCTTAATCAACATGCCCCTCTTTTTCTTAGTCTAGATAAAATTGATGTAGCAACAGATAATTTCTTCAATACTGTGACAATCATCAAGAGTAAAATGGATTATCGCAAAGAAAAAATGTAGGGAGAGGACTTGGTTTGTTTGTTGATTAGATGGAGACATATCAGCTGAATGCGAGCTTGCAATTGACCCTTCGCGTGGAGCTTGATTGACAGGTAATCTGACCAATCATACTTCGCCATCCGCCATTTTGTCCGACAAAGCAGTCAGGAGACATAGTAGATTAACATGGGAGGATTTGAACTTGAAAAACGGAGTGTACTGATGCCTTTCCTCAGTTAAAACAACATTCCTTCTTATGTTCATTCATGTTTATTTGATGCTATAAATGACCTAGAAGGAAGAGATGATCGGATCATGAGCAGCTTTAACTGATGCTCTACAGCGATCTGTCACGACACATTAATGAGCCACAAAACGGTATTTATTGTTTAAATTTCTTTTAAAAAATGACCAAATTTGAAAGGTGAGACTTTGTTTAATATGTTTAATATCAAAAGTAACCTGGTCTGTCCTGTCTGTCAACATGTTGTCAGTCTCCTTTCTGCTCCGCGATGTATTTTTCACTGCGTGAGAACATGAGAGCGGCGTAGCTTGTCGGACATAGCGACAGTAACTAAGGGGGGCGGGTCTTTGCGAAGGGTCAATTGGCTGTAAGAAAGGGGTGGGGTTTAAATGGACCTAATGATTGGAAGTCCAGCAAACGTGACTTGAGAGATGCATCTTCTTCACTCAAAATATACTCTTAGGTAATTAACATTATTCTACAAAAGCTGTTGACTGATCTTGATTTGTATTAAATCAGGAATATCCCTTTATCGAACAGGGGTAGCTCAGCTTCATCCAGCATGTACACATATTAATCAAACAATAACTGGCCTCAATATTGTGCAAAAGACAGAGGTTTCCAAAAGACAGAGGCGACAAAATCCTAAATTACGCATTGTCTCATGTATACTTGGACAGAGAGATGAAGACTATAGTTCAATTATGACTGTGCATGAATGAACTGATAGTCCCGTACACTAAATCAACCTACTTAATCTCTGGATAATAAACTGTGATTAAAGAAAGGGTTTTAAACAATTAAAAAATTACACAATTCGCCTTTAAACTGAAAAAGTCTATAAGGTTCTTCGGTAACACTTTATATTACGACCCGCAAACTACTGCGTAAGTAAACCGAAATTACGGTGTACGTTTCTGTAATTATAGTGTACATCCGTGTAGGTATAAGGGAACAATATGTTAAGTTTTGGGTAATAAAGGGGTAACAAGCGCCACTTTAATTTACAGCCCGCAGGAGTCACACTTACCCTGAAAATACACAGATGAAACGGGTAACAAACACTATGTAACAGTACGAAACAACACGATTTGCACAGTAATTTCAGAGAAAGGTACTCTTATTTTAGTGTTTTAATTACACAGTATATTTACCCTCACATTTAAGTGTCATTGCAATACAATGTGATAAGGTAAGTACTAAGTACTACTTTTTTCAGTTTAGTAAGAAAAGCCAATAAATTAAGTTTTTATCATACTGTGCTTACATACAGCCATATATATATATATATATATATATATACATTTAATTTACAAACCAGATATCAAAATTACCCTGTAACTACATTGCACAAGAACACATTTTGCCAGAGATAAAAACTTTTATATACAACAGACGTACAATTTTTACCTGGAATATATTAACAGAATACCTGTTAGTTTTAAAATAATTACATTATAAATAATTTGCTTGTATATCTGCTTGTTACCCCTTTATTACCCAAAACGTAACATATTGTTCCCTTATACCTACTAGAAGTACACTATAATTACAGAAACGTACACCGTAATATCGGTTTACTTACACAGTTGTTTGCGGGTCATAATATAAAGTGTTACCGGTTCTTCTGGTCACTAAATGGCTTTAATACAAATTGCCAGCAGTCTACAAGCCTAATATGCCCTGCACATTGCAAGCTTTGGTCTGTCAATCACAAGAACCATGAGGTCCAACCCCAATCACTCGATCATTATGGATATGTCCGAAGGGAGTTGTCCTTGTTATGGACAGTCAGCAATTACAGGCACTCCTACCAAATGACTAATGAACCACCATCGATAACTTGTAACCCAGGGCCTGACATTGGCATTAAACAACCACAGTCAGCAAATTTTGCCCTTCTGCTTTTATCTTCTCTCTCTCTTGAGCCCTTAAAGGGCTAAATGGTAGAGGAGGGGCCTCATACAGTATGTGCATGGGAACTGATCCTGGAGCTGCCAGAGAGGTGATGGCCATGCTAATGAACTTTAGTTAATCCTGACATTACCAGTCCAATCACACTTTGCGCAAAGAATCTTTTAAACCACTATCACTCTCCTGAGACTATCATCATAACCATGAGAAGGTTAATTAGCATTTCACATTTAACCTTTCTTTAAGCATAATTACCAAAAAAGGAGGCAGTTACTTTGAACGGCGAGATGGAAAGTTTTACGTGGGAGAGTTGTGATATTTAAGATTCATGATGTGAGACCATAGATGTGTCACATATATAAAACTCTAAAGGGGTCATATCATACATATTTCTTTTCACTTAGGTTCCACTTGCAATGCAAGTCAAGGTTTACGACAGCAAACAACAAAAACGTAATTAATAATTCAGTTTTATATGATAATTAAAGTTGTTTTTGCGAATGTCTATATAACGTCTTCACATTTGAAATAAATAACAGCTCTTACTCACAGGTTACAGGTTTACTTAAGAAAATTATAGTTTGCACTAAAGCTGGGTGATATACAGTTGTCATGAAAACTGCTCTGAGACAGGCAAGTTAAGATCCAAACGCAGCTTTTATTATAATATAAGGGGTAATCCAGAATCGTGGTCAAACTGGTAAGCAATAGGTCAAAGTCCTGGTAGGCAGTCCAAACAAACAAAACATACAAGGCAGGGAACAAGGCAAACGGGAAATCCAACGACAGGCAGGGAACAAGGCAAAATACAGAAACCAGGTAAACGCTCAGAGATGCAGTGGACACTAACAAAACTTCGCAATGAGTGAGTGAACGAACAAGGAATAAATAGACAGGGACTAACAGGGTGATTAGAAACAGGTGACTGCAATCAGAGACAAACAAGGTCATGAGACACAGGTGATAATGAGTCCGGGCAGTGCGTGATGGGAAATGTAGTTATAGAGGAAGTGATCATAGTCTATTGTGGAGCGCCCTCTGGTGGTTCTCGAGGGCACTCCAGCTGGTGATCGTTACATAGCCCCCACCCAATGAGCGGCTTCCAGACGCTCCAAAACTGTTCAGGTGGGTGGTGGCCTGGAGGCGGATCCGGGGGCGGGATGGAGGGCCAGGTCCGTGGAGTAGAAGAGGACCTGGAGACTGCGGTAGGACGGGAGGCCAGGGCTGAGCAGACAGTCCATCGGGCGACCAGGGCGGAGCAGGCAGTGCAGGCGACCAGGGCGGAGAAGGCCCCTCGGGCGGCCACGGCGGTGAAGGCCCCTCGGGCGGCCACGGCGGTGAAGGCCCCTCGGGCGGCCACGGCGGTGAAGGCCCCTCGGGCGGCCACGGCGGTGAAGGCCCCTCGGGCGGCCACGGCGGTGAAGGCCCCTCGGGCGGCCACGGCGGTGAAGGCCCCTCGGGCGGCCACGGCGGTGCGGCCTTCATGGTCCCATCAAGGGCCCTACTGCCCCCCCCAAAATTTTCTTGGGGGCAGCTATGGGGTTATGGGCAGGAACAGACACCGGCTCGGCGGCGGCCATCTTGTGCAGGGAAGCTCAGGCTCGGCAGGGCTGCAGGGAAGCTCAGGCTCGGCAGGGCTGCAGGGAAGCTCAGGCTCGGCAGGGCTGCAGGGAAGCTCAGGCTCGGCAGGGCTGCAGGGAAGCTCAGGCTCGGCAGGGCTGCAGGGAAGCTCAGGCTCGGCAGGGCTGCAGGGAAGCTCAGGCTCGGCAGGGCTGCAGGGAAGCTCAGGCTCGGCAGGGCTGCAGGGAAGCTCAGGCTCGGCAGGGCTGCAGGGAAGCTCAGGCTCGGCAGGGCTGCAGGGAAGCTCAGGCTCGGCAGGGCTGCAGGGAAGCTCAGGCTCGGCAGGGCTGCAGGGAAGCTCAGGCTCGGCAGGGCTGCAGGGAAGCTCAGGCTCGGCAGGGCTGCAGGGAAGCTCAGGCTCGGCAGGGCTGCAGGGAAGCTCAGGCTCGGCAGGGCTGCAGGGAAGCTCAGGCTCGGCAGGGCTGCAGGGAAGCTCAGGCTCGGCAGGGCTGCAGGGAAGCTCAGGCTCGGCAGGGCTGCAGGGAAGCTCAGGCTCGGCAGGGCTGCAGGGAAGCTCAGGCTCGGCAGGGCTGCAGGGAAGCTCAGGCTCGGCAGGGCTGCAGGGAAGCTCAGGCTCGGCAGGGCTGCAGGGAAGCTCAGGCTCGGCAGGGCTGCAGGGAAGCTCAGGCTCGGCAGGGCTGCAGGGAAGCTCAGGCTCGGCAGGGCTGCAGGGAAGCTCAGGCTCGGCAGGGCTGCAGGGAAGCTCAGGCTCGGCAGGGCTGCAGGGAAGCTCAGGCTCGGCAGGGCTGCAGGGAAGCTCAGGCTCGGCAGGGCTGCAGGGAAGCTCAGGCTCGGCAGGGCTGCAGGGAAGCTCAGGCTCGGCAGGGCTGCAGGGAAGCTCAGGCTCGGCAGGGCTGCAGGGAAGCTCAGGCTCGGCAGGGCTGCAGGGAAGCTCAGGCTCGGCAGGGCTGCAGGGAAGCTCAGGCTCGGCAGGGCTGCAGGGAAGCTCAGGCTCGGCAGGGCTGCAGGGAAGCTCAGGCTCGGCAGGGCTGCAGGGAAGCTCAGGCTCGGCAGGGCTGCAGGGAAGCTCAGGCTCGGCAGGGCTGCAGGGAAGCTCAGGCTCGGCAGGGCTGCAGGGAAGCTCAGGCTCGGCAGGGCTGCAGGGAAGCTCAGGCTCGGCAGGGCTGCAGGGAAGCTCAGGCTCGGCAGGGCTGCAGGGAAGCTCAGGCTCGGCAGGGCTGCAGGGAAGCTCAGGCTCGGCAGGGCTGCAGGGAAGCTCAGGCTCGGCAGGGCTGCAGGGAAGCTCAGGCTCGGCAGGGCTGCAGGGAAGCTCAGGCTCGGCAGGGCTGCAGGGAAGCTCAGGCTCGGCAGGGCTGCAGGGAAGCTCAGGCTCGGCAGGGCTGCAGGGAAGCTCAGGCTCGGCAGGGCTGCAGGGAAGCTCAGGCTCGGCAGGGCTGCAGGGAAGCTCAGGCTCGGCAGGGCTGCAGGGAAGCTCAGGCTCGGCAGGGCTGCAGGCGGTGAGGGCTCGGCTGGGCTGGACGGAACCAGCGGTGAAGGGGGCATTGGCTGGACGTGGCTGACGTGAGTCTCTTGCTGGACGGTCTCTGGCTGGACGGTCTCTGGCTGGACGGTCTCTGGCTGGACGGTCTCTGGCTGGACGGTCTCTGGCTGGACGGTCTCTGGCTGGACGGTCTCTGGCTGGACGGTCTCTGGCTGGACGGTCTCTGGCTGGACGGTCTCTGGCTGGACGGTCTCTGGCTGGACGGTCTCTGGCTGGACGGTCTCTGGCTGGACGGTCTCTGGCTGGACGGTCTCTGGCTGGACGGTCTCTGGCTGGACGGTCTCTGGCTGGACGGTCTCTGGCTGGACGGTCTCTGGCTGGACGGTCTCTGGCTGGACGGTCTCTGGCTGGACGGTCTCTGGCTGGACGGTCTCTGGCTGGACGGTCTCTGGCTGGACACGGTGAAGCAGCTCAGACTTGGCAGGTATGGCATGAAGATCCTCAGCCTTGTCCACCAAACCTACAGTAAAAGCTGAGCCGCTCAGTTGTAGGGCCAAGTCAATATAAAACTCAAGAGTCCAGCTAGGGTCCTGTAATGGCATGAGGTAGCTGAGTGGCTCAGAAAGTCCTCCGCGAAAAAATATCATCAAGCATACCTCGTCCATGCAAGTCAGATGAGCATCCTTCAGAAAGTCCATCACATAATTCTCAATTGGTCGATCTCCTTGACGGAGACGCATAATTCTCACTGCTGGATTCATTTTGGTATTGCTGCTGGATCTTGGTGAGGCGAAGTTTTCTGTCATGAAAACTGCTCTGAGACAGGCAAGTTAAGATCCAAACGCAGCTTTTATTATAATATAAGGGGTAATCCAGAATCGTGGTCAAACAGGTAAGCAATAGGTCAAAGTCCTGGTAGGCAGTCCAAACAAACAAAACATACAAGGCAGGGAACAAGGCAAACGGGAAATCCAACGACAGGCAGGGAACAAGGCAAAATACAGAAACCAGGTAAACGCTCAGAGATGCAGTGGACACTAACAAAACTTCGCAATGTGTGAGTGAATGAACAAGGAATAAATAGACAGGGACTAACAGGGTGATTAGAAACAGGTGACTGCAATCAGAGACAAACAAGGTCATGAGACACAGGTGATAATGAGTCCGGGCAGTGCGTGATGGGAAATGTAGTTATAGAGGAAGTGATCATAGTCTATTGTGGAGCGCCCTCTGGTGGTTCTCGAGGGCACTCCAGCTGGTGATCGTTACAACAGTAGAGCAATAATATTTAATGAACACGTATAAGATGTTTGTACAATAGGAAATAGAAAAGCAAACATTTCAGTCAAAAGTAGGCTACATAGGCGATGTTTTAGTAGGCCTTAAGCATTAAAGTTAAATAAAATATAAAAATATAAATCTTAACTTTGACCTCAGTCAAACGATTTGCCCGGGAACAAATAATAGATTCATGATACCAAAGATCGGCCGTTACATATTTAAAACATATTGCTGAGGTAATGCTGTTCTCAGTGGGGTACATGATCAACTGCAAATTGGAGGTTTAAATCAAACATTCTCGCTTTACAAACTCATTTCGTGACAAAACAGTAGTATTTTGACAATGATTGTGGGTTTTCTCCTCCGCCATTGTCGTTCGCTGGGAGAAAGTCGATCTAGATCAGTATAAAGTGACAGTCGATAGATATATCATATATACTGTATATCACAGAGTGATGATATATCCACACAGTGCAGGACTGCTTTAGGTTATTGGCACTTTAGAGCAATGAAAGAAAAAATAAGGGACAGGGATATTAAAAGGAGTGTAATAAACTGCGAAAGAGTAAATTCGGTGTAACTGTCTGACAGGCAGCTTTTTGTGCGCCTGCACCCAAAGCACCTCTCAAGATTGTGATGAAAACTTTAAGATAAACACATCCTGTAATTTTCAGCTTGTAACCATTTTTTATGAAAAAAAAGCAAAACAAATTAAGTGCACTTTTTTTTTTTATTCATTAACATTTCATGAAGGAAAAAAAACACACATATACACATACACACGTATATATTTTTATTTATTTATTTATTTATGCTGGGGTCAATGTCGACTTCTAAACTGAGGCTCAAGAAACTTTGTAATTTATCATACTTTACAAAAGCTCTACAAAGATTTGTTTAAAGCATTGTTCACAAATTTAATTTTTGTCCTGTATCAATCAATAAATCTAATTTGTCTGGGAGCTTCTGAGAGCTTCCTCTTTAAACAGATATATGCAGACATTTATGGAGTGATCCTAATAGACACTTAACATACCCAGATGGCGCTAAAGAAGAGAATGAACATGATACCATCTACAAAGTACAGAGCACTCCAAGAAATCCACCCTATACTTTAACGTGGACAGTGAAATGAAAAACACATGCCTACTTTGATTTCCTTCCAACATGCTCTTATATAAAACGGATTATGTATCAGAGAAATGGAATTTCAGCAATCTGATAAACACAGCGCTCTCAGATCTCAAAATCTATGCAAACATAACCACAGAGGTAAACAAACACTGCATTTCTTTCTCATGTGGTTGGAGATGAACTGGCAGTTACATGAAGTTTGATGGGCCTTAAACGTCTATACAGGAATGGGTGCATGTGTGCATACTGCATACGTGACTAAAAGAGATGTCTTCTGACTTCATAGCTTGAGTCAGAAGATTTAAGTGAGATGTTTTTCAGCACAGCCAGCAGATAATGGGGTCTGAATATTGAGCAAACCTCTTTGAAAGCTTCCACAGGCCTGAAGAAGATATCTCTTGATTTTGTCTTGGCACCTGAGGATTCTTTCCCCAAGAGTGTAGAAATCCCATCTCAGCCACTCAAATTGATTCTCGGAGAGAAAGATGAAACAATAAACAGGGACAAACAGAGGAAGCCCCAGGGAATGGATTGTACCAAGTCGACCCACTGCAAAACCTCCTACGAGTCGATTACAATGAAAATGAATGCCAGACTTCTCGTAAGCTGAATTCTTATGCAAAACATCTCTGAACTGATATCATATATAAAAGCATGATTCAGTCACGGTAAAGCCTTTAACCTGAGCGCAGAGCTGAGCTGGTGAAATCATAAAAGACAGTCTCTTCAGAGGTTTTCCCACCTCACTGCATTTCTTCCCTGGTGACCACCATTAAAGAGCAAGTAAAACAGTGTCACTTTTTACTGCGCTAAACCTATTTCCAGCAGGTGAGGAAAACTGTGTGCTAGACGCAGAATAGTGGGAAAAGAGTAAGTTCTCTTCAGTCAGAGTACTTTCAGGACAGTTTGTTCCTCTAATCTCCTCTATGCCACAGTAAGCCGAAATTAATGTCATACAAGCCTCGCTTTTGAAAGGCAGCACATCAGCAAAAATGTCATCTTTAGACACACATACACACTCCCAGTCCTTTTTTGCTGGCACAATGGCTTAAATTTATAGAGACAAATTCACACATCTGGTTTCTTCCTTTTGGTTTTTGACACAATTCTATTTTCACTTCTACAAGCCAGCACACATCAGCTGCAAAAATCAATATGTGTGTGCTAAAACGGCACATATAATATATGTGTAGAATGGTGGTAAACACACACACACACACACACGTGCGCGCGCACACACACACACAGCAACTCTTTACTGATATACTGATACAGATATGCTTTACTGAGAAAGCAAGTCTATGTGTCATATATCTATATCTAATTTCTGTCTCATATTTGAGAGAACATATAGCCTATACCTACATGCTCCTCTGAGGTGGCAAGGGAGGCAGTGTCTCCTCAAAACAATAGGGCTTGGGCGTCGTGACGTCATACTTGGCGTGGCGGCCATTTTGACAGCTATGCAAATGTAAACATACAGCAAGTCGAACGAGGAGAACCAGAGTTGGGAGAAAGAAAAAATATGTTAAAATCCCTAAAAGGATGTGGGATTTACCAGGATACGTTAAATAGGGAGGCCAGGGAACGGTATGTTGACAAAATCTGCACTATTAACAGTTTGGATCCATATGAAATTTCCAACAAAGAACAGGTGTTGGGAACACAGTAATCCGGACAAAGGTAACTTTAAGCTGCGCTCCACTTAGCTGCTAGTTTAGTAACCGTTAGTGCGAACAACCATTCACACATCTACTTTTAACTATGGGTTTCAAACGCGTGATTTTTTTCCCCAAACCACTTCAGCGGAAATCCCGCCCTGCAGCCGATTTCATTGGTTTAGGTTATAGTGACGGGTAGGTTTAGGGATCAGGGTTGGGTGTAGGAAATCTGTACAGTGATTGACATGACCAATGAAAACTTTAGAATTAGCTGCAGGGCGGGATTTCTGCTGAAGTGGTTTGGGAAAAAAAATCACGCGTTTCAAACGTGTAGTTAGTAGCTGTTTTCAGCAAAACACTTAAGTTAGTAAGCAAAACCATGCTTTGAAGGGTTTCACTGGAAGGGCAAGGGGGTAGCAACAGGATAACAGTACAGAGACTGACAGGTCAGATGGAAGGGCTAACGTTAACGTTATTAGAGTATTAAAATACGGGATATTTTACAGGAAAATACTAAAATGGGAAGACAGCGGGAAAAGAGCTCAAATACGTGAGAAACCCGGAAAAAAACTGAAGGGTTGACAGCTACTAACTACACGTTTGAAACACATAGTTAAAAGTAGATGTGTGAATGGTTGTTCGCACTAACGGTTACTAAACTAGCAGCTAGGTGGAGCACAGCTTAAAGTTACCTTTGTCCGGATTACTGTGTTCCCAACCCTGGCTTCCCTATTTAACGTATCCTGGTAAATCCCACGTCCTTTTAGGGATTTTAACATCTTTTTTCTTTCTCCCAACTCAGCTTCTCCTCGTTCGACTTGTGTATGTTTACATTCGCATAGCTGTCAAAATGGCCGCCACGCCAAGTATGACGTCACGACGCCCAAGCCCTATTGGATAATAAAAAAGCAATCCACAGTAAAAAAAAAATTTGGAAAGTGTATGAATCACTCGTTTTTTTCTAAAGTAACACTGTCCAACAGCGACAACCACTGGTAAAGGTACGGTGGGAGTCCGCGTCTCTCTTGCCTTCCCTGAGCCTATTGAGTTTTTACAGACCCCTGAAAGTGTGCGGTGGGTTTTGATCCATACCGGAAACATGATTTGTACTGCGCATGTGTGAAAATGCATCTACTTCATGCCTGAAGTATGTCAAAACAATTTACGGCAGTTGTTGTTTGACACTACCCAATCCTTAATGGAAATAATTCTTTACTAGTGATTCTCTTGATATAAATATGCTTTTTTGGTAAATTATATCAAGGTTAATATGTAACGCAAACTAAATTGATTAAATAAAATTAAATGAATGGAATAAATAAAGTTAAACTAAATAGTTAACATCTATTAGACTCCACTTGGGAAATACCTGATATACGTGTGTGTGTGTGTGTTTGTCTCCATTTAATATTTAATTTTTCAAAGACAGCTGCATTTAAGAAACACAGAGGATATAGTATTTATTCATAAATTAATTAATTAAATCCTTCCATCTGTTACGAACTGCTCCGAGACTTGGAGGTGAAGATCCAAATGCAGCTTTAATAGAATAGTCGTACAGGCAGGGTCAAGAAACAGCAGACAGGACAATGGAGAATACACAGGGAGAATCCAAGAAACAGGCAGAGGTCAGGGCAGGCAGCAATAATCAGAGTCCAAGAACAATCCAAAATCAAACACAGAAAACAAACACGGGAAAACGCTCGGAAATGCAGACACACAGTACAACAAGACTTCGCGGTGAGAGAATGAGTGAACATGGTAGAAATAGACAGACTAACAGGATGACACAGGTGAATGGAATCAGTGAATGAGGTACAGGTGAATGTGATCAGTGATGATGAGTCCAGGCAGTGAGTATGGGAAATGTAGTTTGTGAGGAAGTGATCATAGTCCTTTGTGGAGCACCCTCTGGTGGCTCTCGAGGGCACTCCAGCTGGTGATCGTTACATAGCCCCCCCCCAATGAGCGGCTTCCAGACGCTCCAAAACTGTCCAGGTGGGTGGTGGCATGGAGGCGGATCCGGGGGCGGGATGGAGGGCCAGGTCCGTGGAGCAGAAGAGGACCTGGAGACTGCGACAAGATGGAAGGCCAGGGCGGAGCAGACAGTCCATCGGGCGGCCAGGGCGGAGCAGACAGTCCATCGGGCGGCCAGGGCGGAGCAGACAGTCCATTGGGCGGCCAGGGTGGTGAAGATCCTTCGGGCGGCCAAGGCGGTGAAGACAGTCCATCGGGCGGCCAAGGCGGAGCAGACAGTCCATCGGGCGGCCAGGGCGGTGAAGACCCTTCGGGCGGCCACGGCGGTGAGGACCCCTCGGGCGGCCAGGGCGGAGCGGACCCCTCGGGCGGCCACGGCGGTGAAGACCCCTCGGGCGGCCACGGCGGTGAAGACCCCTCGGGCGGCCACGGCGCAGGAACAGGCACCGGCTCAGGAACTGGAACAGGAACAGACTCTGACTCAGGAACAGGCACAGACTTTGTGACGACGGCCATCTTGTCCGTAGACACTGGCTCGGAGGCGGCCATCTTGTCCGTAGACACAGGCTCAGAAAGAGGAAGAGGATCAGGCTCAGGATCAGGCTCAGCAGAAGTGACGTGAACAGTCTCTGATTCAGCAGAAGTGACGTGAAGCTCAGTCTCTGGCTCGGCGGAAGTGACGTGAAGCTCAGTCTCTGGCTCGGCGGAAGTGACGTGAAGCTCAGTCTCTGGCTCGGCGGAAGTGACGTGAAGCTCAGTCTCTGGATCGGCGGAAGTGACGTGAAGCTCAGTCTCTGGATCGGCGGAAGTGACGTGAAGCTCAGTCTCTGGATCGGCGGAAGTGACGTGAAGCTCAGTCTCTGGATCGGCGGAAGTGACGTGAAGCTCAGTCTCTGGATCGGCGGAAGTGACGTGAAGCTCAGTCTCTGGATCGGCGGAAGTGACGTGAAGCTCAGTCTCTGGATCGGCGGAAGTGACGTGAAGCTCAGTCTCTGGATCGGCGGAAGTGACGTGAAGCTCAGTCTCTGGATCGGCGGAAGTGACGTGAAGCGGTTCTGGCTGTGCAGACGTGACGTGGACAGTCTCTGGCTGTGCAGACGTGACGTGGACAGTCTCTGGCTGTGCAGACGTGACGTGGACAGTCTCTGGCTGTGCAGACGTGACGTGGACAGTCTCTGGCTGTGCAGACGTGACGTGGACAGTCTCTGGCTGTGCAGACGTGACGTGGACAGTCTCTGGCTGTGCAGACGTGACGTGGACAGTCTCTGGCTGTGCAGACGTGACGTGGACAGTCTCTGGCTGTGCAGACGTGACGTGGACAGTCTCTGGCTGTGCAGACGTGACGTGGACAGTCTCTGGCTGTGCAGACGTGACGTGGACAGTCTCTGGCTGTGCAGACGTGACGTGGACAGTCTCTGGCTGTGCAGACGTGACGTGGACAGTCTCTGGCTGTGCAGACGTGACGTGGACAGTCTCTGGCTGTGCAGACGTGACGTGGACAGTCTCTGGCTGTGCAGACGTGACGTGGACAGTCTCTGGCTGTGCAGACGTGACGTGGACAGTCTCTGGCTGTGCAGACGTGACGTGGACAGTCTCTGGCTGTGCAGACGTGACGTGGACAGTCTCTGGCTGTGCAGACGTGACGTGGACAGTCTCTGGCTGTGCAGACGTGACGTGGACAGTCTCTGGCTGTGCAGACGTGACGTGGACAGTCTCTGGCTGTGCAGACGTGACGTGGACAGTCTCTGGCTGTGCAGACGTGACGTGGACAGTCTCTGGCTGTGCAGACGTGACGTGGACAGTCTCTGGCTGTGCAGACGTGACGTGGACAGTCTCTGGCTGTGCAGGCGTGACGTGGACAGTCTCTGGCTGTGCAGGCGTGACGTGGACAGTCTCTGGCTGTGCAGGCGTGACGTGGACAGTCTCTGGCTGTGCAGGCGTGACGTGGACAGTCTCTGGCTGTGCAGGCGTGACGTGGACAGTCTCTGGCTGTGCAGGCGTGACGTGGACAGTCTCTGGCTGTGCAGGCGTGACGTGGACAGTCTCTGGCTGTGCAGGCGTGACGTGGACAGTCTCTGGCTGTGCAGGCGTGACGTGGACAGTCTCTGGCTGTGCAGGCGTGACGTGGACAGTCTCTGGCTGTGCAGGCGTGACGTGGACAGTCTCTGGCTGTGCAGGCGTGACGTGGACAGTCTCTGGCTGTGCAGGCGTGACGTGGACAGTCTCTGGCTGTGCAGGCGTGACGTGGACAGTCTCTGGCTGTGCAGGCGTGACGTGGACAGTCTCTGGCTGTGCAGGCGTGACGTGGACAGTCTCTGGCTGTGCAGGCGTGACGTGGACAGTCTCTGGCTGTGCAGGCGTGACGTGGACAGTCTCTGGCTGTGCAGGCGTGACGTGGACAGTCTCTGGCTGTGCAGGCGTGACGTGGACAGTCTCTGGCTGTGCAGGCGTGACGTGGACAGTCTCTGGCTGTGCAGGCGTGACGTGGACAGTCTCTGGCTGTGCAGGCGTGACGTGGACAGTCTCTGGCTGTGCAGGCGTGACGTGGACAGTCTCTGGCTGTGCAGGCGTGACGTGGACAGTCTCTGGCTGTGCAGGCGTGACGTGGACAGTCTCTGGCTGTGCAGGCGTGACGTGGACAGTCTCTGGCTGTGCAGGCGTGACGTGGACAGTCTCTGGCTGTGCAGGCGTGACGTGGACAGTCTCTGGCTGTGCAGGCGTGACGTGGACAGTCTCTGGCTGTGCAGGCGTGACGTGGACAGTCTCTGGCTGTGCAGGCGTGACGTGGACAGTCTCTGGCTGTGCAGGCGTGACGTGGACAGTCTCTGGCTGTGCAGGCGTGACGTGGACAGTCTCTGGCTGTGCAGGCGTGACGTGGACAGTCTCTGGCTGTGCAGGCGTGACGTGGACAGTCTCTGGCTGTGCAGGCGTGACGTGGACAGTCTCTGGCTGTGCAGGCGTGACGTGGACAGTCTCTGGCTGTGCAGGCGTGACGTGGACAGTCTCTGGCTGTGCAGGCGTGACGTGGACAGTCTCTGGCTGTGCAGGCGTGACGTGGACAGTCTCTGGCTGTGCAGGCGTGACGTGGACAGTCTCTGGCTGTGCAGGCGTGACGTGGACAGTCTCTGGCTGTGCAGGCGTGACGTGGACAGTCTCTGGCTGTGCAGGCGTGACGTGGACAGGCTCTGGCTGGGCAGGCGTGACGTGGACAGGCTCTGGCTGGGCAGGCGTGACGTGGACAGGCTCTGGCTGGGCAGGCGTGACGTGGACAGGCTCTGGCTCGGCAGGCGTGACGTGGACAGGCTCTGGCTCGGCAGGCGTGACGTGGACAGGCTCTGGCTCGGCAGGCGTGACGTGGACAGGCTCTGGCTCGGCAGGCGTGACGTGGACAGGCTCTGGCTCGGCAGGCGTGACGTGGACAGGCTCTGGCTCGGCAGGCGTGACGTGGACAGGCTCTGGCTCGGCAGGCGTGACGTGGACAGGCTCTGGCTCGGCAGGCGTGACGTGGACAGGCTCTGGCTCGGCAGGCGTGACGTGGACAGGCTCTGGCTCGGCAGGCGTGACGTGGACAGGCTCTGGCTCGGCAGGCGTGACGTGGACAGGCTCTGGCTCGGCAGGCGTGACGTGGACAGGCTCTGGCTCGGCAGGCGTGACGTGGACAGGCTCGGCAGGCGTGACGTGGACAGGCTCTGGCTCGGCAGGCGTGACGTGGACAGGCTCTGGCTCGGCAGGCGTGACGTGAAGCTCTGGCTCGGCAGGCGTGACGTGAAGCTCTGGCTCGGCAGGCGTGACGTGAAGCTCTGGCTCGGCAGGCGTGACGTGAAGCTCTGGCTCGGCAGGCGTGACGTGAAGCTCTGGCTCGGCAGGCGTGACGTGAAGCTCTGGCTCGGCAGGCGTGACGTGAAGCTCTGGCTCGGCAGGCGTGACGTGAAGCTCTGGCTCGGCAGGCGTGACGTGAAGCTCTGGCTCGGCAGGCGTGACGTGAAGCTCTGGCTCGGCAGGCGTGACGTGAAGCTCTGGCTCGGCAGGCGTGACGTGAAGCTCTGGCTCGGCAGGCGTGACGTGAAGCTCTGGCTCGGCAGGCGTGACGTGAAGCTCTGGCTCGGCAGGCGTGACGTGAAGCTCTGGCTCGGCAGGCGTGACGTGAAGCTCTGGCTCGGCAGGCGTGACGTGAAGCTCTGGCTCGGCAGGGCTGCAGGGAAGCTCAGGCTCGGCAGGGCTGCAGGGAAGCTCAGGCTCGGCAGGGCTGCAGGGAAGCTCAGGCTCGGCAGGGCTGCAGGGAAGCTCAGGCTCGGCAGGGCTGCAGGGAAGCTCAGGCTCGGCAGGGCTGCAGGGAAGCTCAGGCTCGGCAGGGCTGCAGGGAAGCTCAGGCTCGGCAGGGCTGCAGGGAAGCTCAGGCTCGGCTGGGCTGGACGGAACCAGCGGTGAGGGCTCGGCTGGGCTGGACGGAACCAGCGGTGAGGGCTCGGCTGGGCTGGACGGAACCAGCGGTGAGGGCTCGGCTGGGCTGGACGGAACCAGCGGTGAGGGCTCGGCTGGGCTGGACGGAACCAGCGGTGAGGGCTCGGCTGGGCTGGACGGAACCAGCGGTGAAGGGGGCATTGGCTGGACGTGGCTGACGTGAAGTTCTGGCTGGACGTGGCTGACGTGAAGCTCTGGCTGGACGTGGCTGACGTGAAGCTCTGGCTGGACGTGGCTGACGTGAAGCGTCTCTGGCTGGACGTGGCTGACGTGAAGCGTCTCTGGCTGGACGGTCCTTGGAGGGGCTGCCATCTTGACAGATCGCACTGACATCATCGGAGGATCTGCCAGGCTCGATAGCAGTCTGTGATATACCGATCTGGTGGCAGGCCTGATGTGAAGAGACCCAGACCTGGCAGGCATGACGTGAAGTGGCTCAGGCTTGGCAGGTACTGTGGGGTTGCAGGGTTCCGTGTCTGCCAAACCCACAGTAATGGTTGAGCCACATAGTAACAAGGCCAAATCAATATAGAACTCTAACGTCCATTGATGATCGTGCAATGGCATGACTGACCTGAATGGCTCCGAAAGTCCACCTCTAAAGAATATCATAAGACACAAAGAGTCCATTGAAGTTTCATTTGCCAGTTCAACAAAGTCTCTTACGTACTCCTCTATGGGCCGGTCTCCCTGACGAAGACATATAATCCGTGCTGCTGGATTCATCGTGGCGAAGTCTTCTGTTACGAACTGCTCCGAGACTTGGAGGTGAAGATCCAAATGCAGCTTTAATAGAATAGTCGTACAGGCAGGGTCAAGAAACAGCAGACAGGACAATGGAGAATACACAGGGAGAATCCAAGAAACAGGCAGAGGTCAGGGCAGGCAGCAATAATCAGAGTCCAAGAACAATCCAAAATCAAACACAGAAAACAAACACGGGAAAACGCTCGGAAATGCAGACACACAGTACAACAAGACTTCGCGGTGAGAGAATGAGTGAACATGGTAGAAATAGACAGACTAACAGGATGACACAGGTGAATGGAATCAGTGAATGAGGTACAGGTGAATGTGATCAGTGATGATGAGTCCAGGCAGTGAGTATGGGAAATGTAGTTTGTGAGGAAGTGATCATAGTCCTTTGTGGAGCACCCTCTGGTGGCTCTCGAGGGCACTCCAGCTGGTGATCGTTACACCATCCTTCATTCATTCATTTGTTTGTTCGTTAATTTGTTCATTCATTCTTTCGTTCATTCGTTATTTAATTAATCCGTTCATTTATTAATTCTTCATTCATTCCCTCCCTCCCTTACTCGCTCACTCACTCGTCTACTACAATTCTGCCCTACAAAGGCAAAAGACCTTAAGTCGCTAGAGTGTGGAACTGAGAAAAATGACTTTAAAGTTTTTTAGTTGTCCAGACAAATTAATTATAGGTAGGAATCTGAAAATCTGGCAATTCAATGTTTTAATAATGAAAATTATCTACATAAAAAAATATTGATCTCAAACTTGACCTTTGACCCCAATTTTGAAGTTACTGTACTCTGCCTTTGTATTGTCTGCAAAAAGTGAGAAGACTTGCCAAGGCAAAAGGCAGTAACTTCCACATTATTGATATCTGGTTGCTGATCACCATTAACAAAGTCTTTTTAGTAACAAACACCTGTATTGTGTTTTATGGTTTATTTGTGTATGTGTTATGTAAGGTTGGTAAAGCACTTTGATCAACTTGTATTGTTTTAAAATGTGCTTTCGAAATAAAACGATTGATTGATTGATAATGTTGGATGATTTACAATTACTTTTAGCCATTATTGCTATCATCTGATTTGGTTGCATCCTGATGGCATTATTAATTAATTAGACATGACACAATACCTCCATGGCAGTAAAGAGTATCTTGTGTGCAGTAAAACTAACAGGTTCACTGCAGATAGGTGACAATAAATTATATGAAAACATACAAGATAAGCATATTTGAAATAGGTAAACATATTAATTTAATTAATAATGGAATGCAAAGATATAACAAGATATAAAACAAAGATATAGCAGATAGAACAACGAATTATGTACAAATTTAAAACGCATGGAATGGGAATAAGGGAATAAGAGTAAATCATGTACAAGTGAACTTGGAATCCTGCATTCATTTAATGTTGTTTCAGGGTGTTCTCACTCCTCATCCTCATCCACAACTTCGCTTACAGGCAGTGAACACCAGAAAGCCCTCCTGCTGTGGGGCATAAAAGGACATAGTTTTCTGATTATGTCGTTCTTTTTAGCCTCTTGAATCCCCCGGTCATGTGGTCTCAGGAGAGAGGGAACCTCCAGTTCGAACTTAGCCCGGAGGAAGTCCAACTCAGTAAAGTCAGCATCTACATGGTTTAGCTTGTAGAACAAGCTCCTTGAGCCACGTCGCACCTGGATCACTGACATCTTGCCCAACTTTGATGCCTTCTTGGTCTTCACACAGGAGTGCCCATCCTTCCAATTCAGCACATCTTCATTCCTCATTTCTACCACATCCACCTTCCTGGAGTTTGAGCTCCTCACAACATTCACAAAATCCACAAAGTCATACAGCACACCTCCAGGTTGCTTTTTCATCTCCAGCTCGACACCATGATGAAAACTGTCAGCACTCATGAATGTGTGTCCCTTTTCAAAGTATTTCAGAGTTATATCATCCATGGAGGTGGTATCACCATTAACAAGGCAGACTAGGGAGGATAGCAAGCACCAATTCTTATTTTGGGCTGAACAGTTGTCCACCCAGAAGATGCAGTGGTCTATGTCCCTTTCTTTTTTTAGAGCAGTCACATAGGCCGAGGTGATCTCTGCTGCTCCTCTCCATGCCGTGCCCTCATGCCAGACCACAGAGATGGTGTTTTTTTTGTCTTTTTTCTTGCCTACAGAGGCAAAGGTCTCGTGGCAAAGGCGACAAAGGCAAAAGGCGTTTTGTGAAGATTGATGTTTTCAAACCAGGCATACGAGGCAACATGATGACCTTTTGAAGGTCCACACTCTTCACCAATGTGTCCTCTGGCCAGTCCTTCTCTGCATCAGCCTGGTACATTATTCTGCCCTGCACGGCAGACTCTTTATGTCCAAGCCACCTCTGGCACTGCAAGCAGTCCATGTCATGGCCATCCCCATCATGGTCAGTTTTCATGTGCTGATCCTGCAGTACACACTCCTCACACTCCTCCTCTCCAAGCTTTGCAAAGCTGATGTTCTTATGTTTTACAGCTTTGCGGTAGCTTTCATAGGAGCAGCTGTTGCCTTTTTCCAAATAATCAGCATACATGAGCTTGATGTTAACGTCGCTAGGGAGATAGCGACGATGTGGGGCATGCTCTCTTCGGTAGTGGCTCACTGATGGGTGGAATGATTCAATGTGATCATAAAAAGGCTGCATTTCTAGCTTGTTGGATGGTGTATGTCTTCCTCTTTGGTCTCTTGTGATCATCTCATTCCCATTTCTCATCACAGAGAGGACCAGACTGTCATTCGCTGGGTGGTACCCTAAAGTGGACAAGAAAAAAGTTTTACAGACCTGCTGTGGGACCTGATCTGCATTCTTCAGCCTGTAAACAAAGGACCTGCACCGTCGACTTGTTTTTCCATCCACACAAACTGCTGCTGTTGGTAGCTGGCTGACACTGTGGAACATGAATGCACGTCTGTCTGTGTAGTTGATGTCCCAGTATATCTTCCAGATCTCTTTACGCCTCTCCTCACTAAATTTGTCTGTGCATTTTCTTCTGCATTTACACGGATCTCCCATTGGTGGGGCTTTGGCTGGAGGGAGGGTGGACTCTGGTGCTGGCAGTGGAGCGAGGGTGGGCTCTGGGAGTAGAGCTGTGGCCGGAGCGATGGTGGGCTCTGGTGCTGGCAGTGGAGTGAGGGTGGGCTCTGGCAGTAGGGCTGTGGCCGGAGCGATGGTGGGCTCTGGTGCTGGCAGTGTAGCGAGGGTTGGCTCTGGCAGTAGGGCTGTGGCCGGAGCAATGGTGGGCTCTGGTGCTGGCAGTGTAGCGAGGGTTGGCTCTGGCAGTAGGGCTGTGGCCGGAGCGATGGTGGGCTCTGGTGCTGGCAGTGGAGTGAGGGTGGGCTCTGGCAGTAGGGCTGTGGCCGGAGCGATGGTGGGCTCTGGTGCTGGCAGTGGAGTGAGGGTGGGCTCTGGCAGTAGGGCTGTGGCCGGAGCGATGGTGGGCTCTGGTGCTGGCAGTGGAGTGAGGGTTGGCTCTGGCAGTAGGGCTGTGGCCGGAGCGATGGTGGGCTCTGGTGCGGGCAGTGTAGCGAGGGTTGGCTCTGGCAGTAGGGCTGTGGCCGGAGTGAGGGTTGGCTCTGATGCTGACAGTGTAGCGAGGGTTGGCTCTGGCAGTAGGGCTGTGGCTGGAGCAATGTGGAACTCCATAAGAGCATCAAGCGTGGTGTCAGGTGTGCTGCAGAACAGCTCATCAGATCCAAACTCTGGGAAACTAATATCCAAACAACTATCAAGAACTGTCCATGTTTTTGATTTGGGTGCTGGGTCACAATCAATATCGCCATAAGTAACTGCAATGAACAGAACAAATTTACAATGGAGACATGCATAGAAAATTATGGAACATGAACATGAAATTTTTGAAGAAGAAAATTTGATTAATTAATGTCAATGTTATGAAAATGCCTACCACTGTCCAGAACGATGATTTTTTTTTTTTTTTTGTGGTGTGTCTGGACCACAAGGAATATCACCACAAGGAACTGAAAGGAATAGAGCAAATTTAATAATAATAATAATAATAACAATAATGATAATAATACAATAATAAGGCATGGAGGGAAATTTCAATAGGAAATAACATTTTATATCCAATACACATAGTTCCAGCAAACATTTGTTTTTACCAATAGGCTATTTTATTAATAGTATTAATATTAATATTAATATATAATATTATTAATCGTCTATTTTAACAAAGTATCAGGCCTAGGCCTACAAGTTAGAGCCACTGGTTAATCAAGGGTTAAATTTGGCTCGCTGACTGGTGGATTAAGCTCAAATGCGTGGAGTAATTTGAATATTGTTTTTCTGACATAACTGACTACCAGACAAAAAAGCTATAGCCTGTAGGCTACATGTGGGTGCATGGATACCTTTTTTAAATCAGTTATTATTTATTGCAACGTAAAAGGATATACTCGCTTTTACATCTAATTTAATGAAATCGCCTGACTTGGATTGAAGTGAACGCCAGCAAGAAATAATGCTCAGAATGCTTGTGGATTAAACATCTCCGATGACGTTCATTGCCACGGATTTTATCAAGTTACAAGAAAAGGTAGGATAAGGATTTGCGAGCTGTTTACTGTTTTTATGTGTGATCATACACGGTAACGTAACTGCATTCGAGTCACACTCGTTTTGTCCAGCTATCTAACGTGACAGTGTCACTGACAGGTGCTGGTTCTGAGTGAATAATTTTACCATTATGAAATTCTTTGAGATTATTTACGGTTAATTTACTTATTTCTGGTAAGTTATTTAGTCTCTGCTTGTTTGCTTATGGAGAAGTTTGGTAACCTATTCATGACTAACTTAGCCTTTTGCTGCTAGCTAGCTAAATTAAGTAAATCACGATTTTATGTTTGTCTAATGCACGTTTTGTTTCACAATTTCTTACCTTCACAATGATGTCTGCGTTTCAAAGCCATCTCAACCATCATTTTCCCTCGAGAGTAATGGGCCATCCTTAAACGCTATAAAAACAACCACTCAACAATATTTGTTTTACCTACACTTTTATTCAGGTATTGTGTGTGTCAGCAGTGCTTCAATGACAGTAGGCTATGACAGTAAACAGTAGCCTACACCGTAACTTAAGCGCGGCAAACTTTAATGGACAGTAAAACAAAGGCAGAACACCGTAACTTCAGGCTGGCACAGTAACTTCATATTGACAACCCATCATTTTTCGAAAAAACAACAGAATTGACACAAGATACTTATCCACATGATAAAGGGGGTCTTGAATGTGCCAAAAATATCAATAACTAATTTTCGACCAAAAACGAAGTTACGGTCTTTTGCCTTTGCACGGCAGAATTGCTGATTGAGGAATATGGGATTGACCTTCCAGCCTTGTTCATCAGCACAGTATGACAAAAAACATGTCCATGTCATCCTGACACTGAAATATAAACAAGTCGTCATCCTTTACTTCAGAGAATTCACTCCCCAGGACATTCCTGGTGGCATTTTGTTGATCATCACTGTTCATCTGAAGAAAAGCATGCTCTGTCAATTCCCACGTCACAAGTCTCTGATTGTGAACCCAGTACCACCACGCTGTAGGTCTCTCACAATGGTTGGCTGTTGCACCTGGTGAAGTAAATATATAAATATAAGTATATATAAATAAATAAATTAACTAATAAACTAATTCAACTTATCCAGCATGCATGCAATTTAAGTCAGTGCTCCAAAGCATTCAAGATTTATAATAGTTTATGTTGAAAATTCTCTTTTCAGGTCCATGCAAAAAAATAAATAATGAATGGATTATAAATACTGCATAAATATTATTTAGTAACACAAAATCCCCTAAAAATACAAAATATTAAAAGAAAAAAATTATCAAACTAAAATACCATCATTTCATTGAAATTTGACCGACCGACACGTGGGTTAGGCGCGATCTGCTGTGACATCACAATCATGGTGCATTGTGGTCTATGGATCTGCCTGAAGTCTACATGTTGGCTGTGTCTCAGTTCAAAGGCTGCATCCTCCGTTCAAACGGAGGATTGTTCTCGTCGACTAGCAACTGTGACAACTGCCGATGATGACAGACAGTAACGTTTGTAATAGGCTTTTTTAAAGTTTTATTAAACAGTCTTAACCCTGTTTTGTTTTCAGACAGTCTAAATATGTTCACCACAGACCATATAGAGTGCCGAAGTGATGACGTCACTTTGTAGGACAACTCGGAAGCTAGCGGCGCATGGGTTCCCTCGATCGAAAATTGCAAAAAATAAGATCTGTGTTCAACAAAGAGTTGTGACCCTTACACGTTTTGTCTATCAAGATAATCTTTACAAGTTAATCCAAAATGTATACATTTTGAAGCCTAAATAAAGCCGTTAGATATACAATGATAATGGTAAAAAGTTTTTAAAAAATCACAAGCAGGTTATAACTGGTGTGTTAGATCAAATGTCACAGATCAAAACGTGAAAATATTTAGAGGCTTTGGTAACCACAGACCTTATTTCAGGCGATTTAGCAAAAACCCATTAAAAAAAACCATAGACTTTAGGGCGAGGGAACCGGAAGTGCTAAAATGCTAACTCACTTCCGCGTTTTGGCCTACAAAGTGCGTCATAACTTCGGCACTCTATTTGTATATAATAAAGAGTATAAACTATATATAATAGCACCTTAGTAAGATATGTCAACAAATGAACCGTGTATAGTGTTTTATATTTTTACATTTGTATCATTAGATATTTGAGTAAGTTGAAATCCAATACTTATGTTTAAAAGTGTAATTCACCAAGTTCTCTCAAAAAAGTCCTGTCGTCACTGGCGTCCAATGAATTCTGGGGTAGGCAAGGCCGCAAAAGATACATCTGTTGTATCCTTCATTTCCCGGGAAACGAAAGATGCATTTGGAGGAGGCTTTGAATTGGGACAGCCTTCATCACTCCACGGTGACACAATCGGCCTTTGAAGGATGCAGAAGTAGACTCGCTCATTTGGTCAAAATCAAGGGGTCGAGGGTTTGTCCAAATAAACTTCCCTCGTCCAGTTGACAAAGTTGAACGCACTTCAAAATGGCTTTGGGGATTCCCCAGAGCAGAAGTGCATGTCTAAAACTGGACTTGAATGCAGCCTAGGCAAGCTTTGGGACATACTACTTCGTCATAATTGCGTCTCTGTCGCTTAGTTACGTGCATCCTGTCACCGTTTAAACTGCCCTGTCAATCGTCTTGTCAAAATTCTCCACAATCGATTTAGTTTCATTTACTACCGTTTCGGAGAGAGATGTAGTAGCACGTTGATCTGCTAGTTGTGATTCTTTAATGCGGAGAACTCTCCTCATGTGTTTGCAATTTGCATAATGGTGCATTTGAAAGTTAATGACCAAACTTATCATTACAAAAGTTCACAATGCTGTTGCAAATGAGATATAATGTGGATAACATTGGATAAATATATTTTTCGGTTAGATACTGAAAATCCCTCAAACCTCTTTATCTAAACCTCTCTACTTAACCATCAGACTCGCACATCCACATTTTTGTAGTTTTACATTTTTTAATCGTGTTTGTAGTTCTAATGGAAACTAGTTTGGAAAACACATTTCAACACACTACGATTAGGGATATGCAAATTCTAATTTCGAATACTATTTAGGACAGATAGCATGCGAATTGGGACGCAGCATCAGTGTTTTGAACGAATCGGTTGAGTGAATGATAATAAAGACAGACATAATGTGTCTGTGTACAGCATAAAACTTCTAATTCAGTAATTCTTACATTATTCATTAAAGGTTGTATCCGTGATTTCAGGCCCAAAAATAAATGATCACATTCATCTAATCTTTCTTAACGATCCGCTAATCATTTATTTTCGGGCCAGAAATCACTGATACAACCTTTAATGTTGAAATGTACTTGTGTCTTTTATTTATTTAAAAGTATTATTTTATAACTTAATACCCAGCTAAACCTTTCATTAACATCCTATAGATTATTACAAAAATTAATTCATGACCATATTAATGATAATTTACTTCAATGTCTCTAAAAGTATCAATATATATCTCCGGCTGCACACAAATCCATAAAACAAAGAAATATATACTAGAAATACAGGCTAGTGACGGGAGATTGAGCACCATATTCTCAGTGATGGTATCATACGGTAATATATGGTATAAATAGCATGATCATGGAATTCATGTATCATGGTTCGCTGATTCATGTCCTAAACACCATGTCAATACTATACTTCTTGGGCACTTTGATGTATAGAATGTGTATGATGTGAAGTGTAAAGAGTGCAGGTTAGGCGAGTCTATATTTTTGGAAACACACAGTGAAATTCACACTTACAAATAATCGAATAGAGTAAAAGAGTATGCGTATTTGGCATGCTGTCCGAGGAGAATGCTCAGAGCTCAGAATTTTTGCCCGAATGCCCAAAAACGGTTCTGGTGTGGAACAAAAATCTCGATGTTGGACTGCCAGGACCTAAAATCACAATAGAAACACTGACAGGTCCAAGCTGACCCCTACTTTGATGTTGAACACATACCTGAGCACAAAACCAGCCGTAACCAGCGCAAAAAGATCCTTGCCTAAGTTGGTTTTCAGCTAGAGTGCAAGAGTGAGACACACCGAAATGCTATATAAGAATAAAGAGAGAGAGACAGTAAAGAGTAAAAGAGATGTGTTGAGTACCGTGTTTCTGACTGAAGGTCCCTCTGGTCGGATGCTGGGCTGCTATGATTGGAAAAGTAATTATTGGCCTGTGCGGAGCATCAAGGCAAGTGACAAGCTGAGCTAGAGGCTCTGAGGCTGACTGTGTCAACCACTGCACTGCCACAGAGCCCGGTCTCCACGGGCATGTCAAGCCTTAGACTGTGCCTAACCCCTCTGACACCCATTCAAGGAGAAGAGCTTATTCATTTTGTTACTCCCTTAAAACCACTTAAATGTTGCCTCTCTCCTCTGTGAAGAAGGGTATGGGGAGATCAGGGTGCAGGGGTGAGTAACTGTGGCACAAGAGGTGAAATGCTGCTCTCTAGATAAGAATGAGTGACAGCCACACTTCTGAATGAAGGTTCATCACTCTCACAAGAGAGGCTGTGCTCAGTTGCTCTCACCAGAAAAGCAAAAACAAACATGAATTGATGAAATCCATGGAGCAGGTTGTGCTAACCTCTGAAACGGGGATCTATCAATCATAGTTTTAAAAAAAAAACAAATATCATGAATTACTAATTAAATAATAATAGGGAGTCACACCACATGACGTTTTATAACCTGAACTAACCTTGCCTCAAAAGGTCAAATTATCTGATATTTTAAGAGATGTATTGATCTTGACACACAATCACAAGAGTCTGCAAGGGATCTCTCTCTATGACACAATTTCCTGTTTTCTGTATGTTGGTTGCTGCACCATGATTTTGTTGGCCACAGCATATGACTTTGATTTGGTGGACTTTAACAAGTATTAATAATTAAATGTTAAAATATTAAATATTATTAAATATTTAAATTATTATGGAAAACTACTAATGATGCATCAACATGGGCTCGTGTCTGCTTTGTGTATCCATATCCTTTATTTTTAGATCAAAAGCCTCTATCAAAACCGTGGTGTAAATACCAGAATTAAAAAGCAATCAGGGAAGTGAGACATCTGATATATTAATAAACTATAGCCAATATACGTATTTCAGTCACAGCATGGTCTTAACGTGCTAATTTAGCCAAGAACCATGTAGAAAAGTATGGAAAGTGCAAATCAAATGGCTTCCATATGTAAGGTTTTCCGTTGTGATCACAGCAGCGACACATGGACAGTCATAAAAGCTTATAGAGTTTCTTTTCTACGCATGAAAATAAAAAGTCTTCGGAAGTTTTCACAAAACCCTATTACTGCGGTTTCATTTTCAGCTATTTCACAGAGAAAGTTTCCACCTTTCCGATGGGACGTTGGGAGTTCTCTGTAAAAGTTCAAGTATGTCTGTAGCTCTTGACCCCTGCCCGGAGAGCCTAACATCACTGCAGAGGGTCAGAGGTGTTTGGGTTCAACAATTGTTGCTGACTGAAGCCTTCGGCCATCTCAAAGACCCCAACCTCACCAGTCCAATATGAAAGTCTGAAATTAATCCTACAGATGGTCGACCATGCAGAAATTACAGGATAGAGCCACCATTAAATTTGTATGGATCACCTTCAGCAAGAATTTAGACCTTGCAAGAGAGTTTAGAAGAGCTAGAGTAAACATACTATCCTTACAAAACAGAATTACCCAATGTGCAGTGTTCTTCCTTGATTTTCTGAATGTCAAATAACTGGTTTAACACTCTATAGCATCATAGTGTTTTTTCTCATGCACGTTAAAACAGCATATGGATGTGAATCAGTATTAATTCATTTGTTTGTTGGTTTGTCTGTTCATTCATTCATAGTTATTATTATGTTTTCGGGGAGTCACACCACATGACATTTTACAACCTAAACTAACTTTGTCTTGTCATAAAATGGTCAAATTATCTGATATTTCAAAGACAAGGGGCCTCGCATAATTTCTTGTTTTATGTTGTTCTTGTTTTTCTCGGCATGTTGGTTGGATTTGAGGAACAATTTGTTTTTTAAAATATTAATAAGCAGTTGTTAAAATATAAAACAGAATTACCCGATGTGCACTTGTGCGGTATAGGCCTATGTCACGAAAAAATTGAAGACCGGAAGTACGTCTTTAGTAGGGATACGGCTCTTCAGGTTAGCTTTTTACAATGGCGAGTCCGATAGATACTGCTGGACCAAATCTCTCCGCAACCGGCCTGAAGTCACATAGGACGATGTGGTTCGGATGGTAAATGAAAACTCTCAAGTGGAAACGCCAAAACTGAGGAAAGTGTACACTATAACAACAGCTGCTGGTGTAACCTTCCATTGTTGTTATAGCTCTAGCCATTCGCCAGTAAGGTAAACGTTTCTATGGTAACAGCGAGTTGGACCAATCAGCAGACATTGCTGCTACGCTTAGGATTGTGGTGTAGTTTTTTTTTCATAAGATCGCGGATAAAACATGTTTTTCTTAGAACAAGGTTGATTTCACGAACTTATAGCTTCTACAGGAGCAAAAACCTTCATTTCACAACCTCATAGCTCGTGGTCAGTCTACATCGGATGGTTTAGACATTATGGCTGATAATCTAAATCCTTATCGAGAAATACTGTTGACCGGAAGTTCTGTAACCCTACTCCACGTTCCGGAAGCAGGAAGTGTGACATAGGCCTATTGTTTTTTCTCAGTGTCAAGTAATGTGTCTTGTGCATTTTTCTTACAAACAACAGCATATCAGTGTCAATAAAAGTATTGATTGATCAATTGATTAATTCATTAATTTAATCATAAATATTATGTTTTGACAATTCACAACTTGAACCAACCTTGCCTTGTCATAAAAAGGTTAAATGATCTGATATTTTAAGAGACAGTGGCCTCTCTATGACATCGTTTCCTGTTTTATGTTTTTTACTGCATGTTGATTGCATCACATGATTGACATTTTTTGCAAATAGGCTATTAATAAGCAGATGTTAAAATGTTGTTTTTTTCTTCTTCCTAAAAACAGAATTGTGTAGTATGTTTCCTTGTTTTTCTCAATGTGAAGCATAGGCTATAATATTCAGAGAAAATGAACCACTCTTACAAGTACAAGCTATATTTAGCCATAGATAGGAAGCCAAGAAAACAATTAAATATTACCGGCTAATAGTTTCACTATTCATTGACATTCTTACCTGTACCCCTCCTCCCTTCTTTCTGTCTTTCCACACAACCCTGAGCACGACAGACACTTTTATCTTTTCATTTTTAATATCATGCTCTAATTATTTACTCTTCAGGTGTATTAAAGTTGAGCTAAACAGTGACTAGATCCGCCTTGTTAGCTTTAATTACTTGTCTTTGTTCGTCCCTTAAATGAATGAGCCAAGCAAAATTAAAAATGCGTAATGAAATGAAACCCAAATGTTAGACAGTACGCCACGTTCCTTTGAGATGGGTGCGAGCGGGGGCGGAAAACACAGGCATAAATAATTTATCCCCGTAATGTTGAATTTAGTGACGTTATTATCATCATAGCCTTCTCGGTTTGAACTAATACACCAGTTGAAAAAACAGCAAGCCCTCCCATTTGTTTCAGAGTTTTTTTTTTTTCATGCATCGAAAAAGAATGTTTTTCAAGATTATGCATGACATTAGAAATGTCAGATGCCTCGTACATAAAGGAGACGGATGTCAGTATGCGGCGAGGAGGTGGAGAAGAGCAGAGGTAGGAGGGAGATGAATGTCAGCCATGGAAAAACAAACGGCGCCCGCAAGCCTGTGCACCGTCTCCGCACAGAATTAAACCCAAATTCATCAACTAACCAGAGTCTTATACCAGAGTCCACAATGGAGCCAAGCAGCCATTTAGATGCAAGTTAACAAGTGAAACTGCTCTTTTCAGGGCTGATGGTTTGTCTAAATGCTAATTTATGTTCAAAAAGCGCTCAACATTCCTAGGGCATTATGTGTAGACTCAGACAGACTGCAGCAGAGACATCAAACTGCTTTCAGACCAAGCGTTATGCTCTGCTGGAAGGTTATTTTCCCCCACTGGCCAAAGCGAGATTGGATTTCAGTAATGAAACCGGCTAATAATGCTCATTATACCCTTAATCTGGGAACGAATTTGTTTTTTAATAACACAGCGATTCATACGTGTAATTAAAAAGTAACTTGGCATTTGTCACCCCAAATTAAACAAATACAGCTTGACTCACGCGGAACCGAAACGGTGACTGAAAACATAACAGTGACTAAACAAATGATGTGGCAAAAACTATTATGTCACGTCGAGAGAAAAAAAAGTAGGCCTACCGTTAAAATATACATGAATGTTCCAGAATCCAACAGCTGGAGTCGTTGAAGCATATGGGAGTCAGAAACAGGGGTTTTCTTTTGTGTTTGCGGTGTTATTGAGGGAGGACAAGTGTGTGTCTTTGATGTTAGGTTTCAGATTAAGGCTTTGGGTGGACACCAGGGAAGAGTAAAGGTTTCTGATTCTGTTGAACTACACAGTCCACATTCTGAAGGCAGAGCTACTGATCTGGGGTCAGGTGAAGTTTGGACTTTATAAAATAAATTATTCTGTTTTAATTTCCTGTCTGTCTGCTAAGGAAAGATCGAGTCAGCAAGTTAATCCAGCAAATCATCACATCTGTAACCAAAACCCAGAGAGAAACAGACAAAGAGAAGACATTTTTCTTTTTCATAACAGGTCATTTAAAGAACAAAATGCACTAAGTAATCCGTTACAAGCCAAAAGATACATTTTCTTCATTTGGTGTTTCATTGCAGAGATGAAACTCCTTCAGATAACATCTTAATACCCTGAAGAATGGAAATGTGGCGTGAATACGTTAATGTCTTACAGTCTGTGCTGCAATCTGGAGAGAATGGAAAGTCGAGAAAGACCAACTGACACATTTCAGCAGGCAGGCCGGACACACACACACACACACACACACTAGCCATGTTGCTGTGAGGGACACACACACACACACACACACACACACACACACACACACACACACACACACACACACACACACACACACACACACTGGCCATGTTGCTGTGAGGGACACAGATTCTTCCCTCTGCCATGCAGCCATATGAATCCTGGCTGTGTAGGGTGAGACAGATAGTGAGAGCAGAGAATAATTCACATGGTGAACAGATGAAGGGTTATCTGTCCATATTCTGCTGCATAAATCTCAGAATATGGGCCTGCTGGGGTAAAAAGGAAAGGAAAAAATGAGAAAAGCACTGGCTCTTAGTCTCCCCACATAAGATGGAAGAGACTGAATTTAAGAATTTTGCAGTAGAGCCATTCTGACAGTGAATGCTATACTGTATAGTGACTGAGACAAATCAGACACAATTATTTGCTATATTTAACGAATAACCTTTAAACCCCCTCACCCAACCACAAAACAAGGTGCCTGTGACAACCCCCCGAAATGATCGAATCAGGCCTCTGTTTACCATGGTTTTACGATAAGAAAGAATGTAAAAAGACAGCTCTCACTCCATTCCCCGATTCAAACATACAATGCCCATAAAAAGGCCTCCTCCACATTCATTCATAAAAAAAAAACTCTATGAAGGAACATGTATATCTCCAGGACATTGTGAGTAAAATTATTGCTCTCTTGTATTATATTTTGTATTGTATAACATGTTATGCATACTTTATGATAGAACCACCAGTTAAAGTAACTATACCATGTTTGGTGTCTACAAATTTGTATTATGATGATCTAAATAATCGTGTATATTATATGTTGATACATATGCAACCTATTACTACAAGAATCTTTAATAATTTCTGCATCAACACCCAATCCAGTTTCATATGCAAATACCATGCTTGAAGACAAAGAGTTGTAAAATTTCATTCCAAATGAACAACTTCTTATTGGCTCTTCTCCAGAGGGTGTCACATCTTCACACTTTAAAGATCACTGATCAGAAGATCACGGCCGATTCTGAGAAGTTCTGACGTGAAGATGATGCTGAGCTAGTCTTCTAGGACCCCTAAGTTTGTGCCAGGCTGTGGCCTTTTCTTTCCATTTACCAAAGACTCCAACTGGTTCTCTTTCATAATGACCACATCAGCAAAGATCACCTGGAGCCTCAACAAATTGCATCAGTTTTATTCAAATGAGCGAGAATTTGAATTTTACCCCGGAAATTAACATCTCTTAGAATTAATAAATAATTAATACTGAGCGTTCGCTTGACGAATAGGTTAGTTGGTTGTGGTATTAATTCTGCTACATTAAGTTAATATTTAATCTATTAACTGATCCAAATTTTGTAAATAATTTATAACGAGTTCATATAATTCATATTTCTCTTGAGCTAATTTGCTATGACTGCCATTTCAAAAAGACCAGTCAATCTCTCACACACACACACACACACACACACACACACACACACACACACACACACACACACACACACACACACACACACTCCACTATCTCTCCCTAGTATCATTTTTTTATTGAACTACACAGAATAATAACCAATTTGTTAAGCTCCTACCAAAGACGGCCGAGGAATTTCCTTCTTCTTTGCCAAATCAAATATTTGGCCCTCCATACATCATAGAGCATCTGACATTAAGTAGCTCAGTGCGTCACGGCAGGGTAGAGAGGAAGGCCCACGGACTCGCCACAGATTGATTTATAGAGACATAAGGCAGTAAATCACCAGCCATAGGGCGAGAGCGCCTAACGGGGCTCCAATAACAGGCCAGCAGCCAAATCGCTGTGTGAGTAATCTATCAAGACCTGTTACAGTCAGACGCAAGCGGGTACAGGGGGTCTACAACCTCGGTTGTGTCTCTGAGACACCAGAGTTGTTGTCACATTGTTGTAGAGAGACCAGCTCCCATCACAGACCATGTCATTCCTTTTATCTTCAAGAGAATGAACTTTCTTTAAGACGTGCAGGTGGAATTCTAAACTTTCACCTGCTTTGCTTTGAAACTTTCTGAAACAAGGAACAAAGGCAGAGACAGATATTCTTTGACTAGGAGTTAAATTGTCAAACTAAACTAGGGATTAAAGTCAAATTTACCAGCTCCAAAACGTGTGTAAAAAGGTAATCACTTGGTAGCTTAAGAAGCCATAGCTCCAATTAAATTGACCTAACAGCTCTCATAAACATGTTCCTTAATTAAGATCTGAAAGAGCAGGCAGCATGGAACGAATGAGAGAATTTAATTAGAGCATAGACAGGAGTTCCGGAGACTCCGGACACTGCTGATCCTCAGCCATTGTAATGCACTGCACTGATAACACAATTTCAGGAAATAAACATAAGTGAATCACAACTGAACAAAGTGAACATAGCGTGATCAGATAACATGCACGGAAACAAATGAAATGCTGAAAAGGTCATGTAACCCCTTGTGAAAAAACAAGTACATTTACTTTACTTTAAAAAATATCATTACAGACATAATATAGCCTACTTAAAAAAAAAAATGCTATACTTTAAGTGTGGACAAATGTAATGTTTTTTTTGGTCACCTAACTGCATGTTAATTGTGATTAAATAAAATGTTTTATAGTTTACATTTATTTTAATTGCAATTAGTGCTTTTTTGACGTACTTAAGTATAACATTTTTATGTGTAATTTCATTATTACTTTTATTATCCTTGAAATTTGGTTCCAAATATTGGCATTTTATTGACAAATCTGTCCACTGCATTAGAGGATAATAGTAAATATTCAAGAAGCATACATTAAAAGCAGAATGACATATAAAGAAGAAAGTGATATAGAATTATAAGAAAGGGTCAAAGGTCATCACCAGTCACACCTTTAATGGTTCAATATCGCTTCCTATACTGTATGCGAGTCACACTGACTAAAAGAGACACACACAAAACACCAGCTTCTGCTAATTAAACCAGGTTCTTTTCAGAGCTAATATTGATTAGAATCATTTATGTAGCAATCACATGTAATGAGGACCCACAAAGCGTACGCATAGAGTCAGAGCATTCATCACTCAGACCACTGCAGACTCATAAATCTTAACAGTTTTTACACAAAACCATAGGCCATTGATCACTTCCATACTTGAAAGCAAGACTCCAGGAAAACAGTGAGAGTGCTAGGAAAGATTAATAGAGATGTGTTGGTCATACACACAAATGGCATATAAATTAATTGATGGACAAGCTGGGAAATGCAGACTAATCAATCACATTCCTAAAGATGGATGAGGGTATTGGCAATGGAGAGATGTAATCTTGAGCAACACAATGGAAATTACCATTTTACTTCTTTCACAAGCTTTCGAGCTTCACACGCTCTGTGGCTTCAAATAACACTCTTATAATTCAAAGTGAACTGGTGGATCCCTCATTAAAGCCTTTTTAGATTATAGACCACTTTCAAGTCAAGTGCATTCAGAACGAATGGTCAACATTATTTCAAAAGACTGAAAATACTGAGCCTGAATGTGGTGTTTAATCACTCACTGAAACCCTGTTAGTCCTCCCAAGAAATCCTTGATAAAGAAACCTGTGATTATCAATGCACATCTTAATGGTGGCTAATGAAATTGCACGTTTCCATTAAAGATAACCAGATTGTGGTTGAGATTGTTATTTTCCTTGGCTGCACCTCAGCAAACCTGAGCACGGTCTGTTTAGATTTTCAAATGAACTGGGTTGGATCCAATAAGACAGGGCAAGGCCAAAACTGACTTCAGTAACAGAGATAAAAAAAAAAAAACTACCTTACCTTGGGCATCAATGTAGAGCGGTGTGGCATCTCAATGAACTGGCGTAGCCTAATAACAATGATCAAAATGAGTTGTCTTCTGCAGTCCATGGACTGAATGAAGTGATTATGAAATATATGTCAAAGGAAAACAATATAAGTTAATGCAACAGTTGGTTCATTGAATACGTCCAATTTAAACACACCTGAGAAACATTGCAGTATGTAGGGAGAGAAGGCAGTCCCAAACTGAGTAAAGAGCAATACTGCCCTCTGCTGCGGAAAACTGACAACTTGTGTCTTATTTTGCATTAGTTTAGCAACAGGGTCATTTGTGTTTGTTGGATTTTGGACTAGGTTTGTTAAAAAACCAAAACGTTAAAATGTCTTATCTGAGGGAGAAAATGTCTGTCTATCAGAACACACACTGGTTAAGCTCAGGCCTCAAATTTCACATGTGGCATGAGAAACTTTTTCCCCTTTTACATGATATTTGACAGAATTGTGCAACGGCGTGGACGTTTGAAGCTAATAAAGCCTATTAGGAAAGAACAACATGCTAAGTTTAACATTTAGGAAATTTTAATAGATTTATAAAATCTATTAGATTTATAAAATCTATTAAAAAAAAAAAAGAGAAGACGACGAATTTTCATGTGCGGTGTAAATTGACACAACAAAGTGGAGATGTTTTACGCTATCAGATAAGTCTTCTAAAAATGGGGAAAAGAGAGAAAAGTTTTTGACTAAGGCTACTACCGAAATCGCATAATTCCCTATTAAATAGTAGCCTAGGTGAAAAACAGTATGTGACAAAAGTAGTAGATCCATATTCACAGTACTCATAAAAGAGTAGCCAAAAAGTACCCAGATGAAGTACTTTCAGGTGAGATTCTGAAGCGTGCAAGCAATGGACACTTTACTATCCCATGAGGCCACAGGAGAGGATTTGTGAATAGCAGCTAGGTCACATGATAATGAAAGCATGGCGGATGTAGTAGCAGATTACATTAGACACACTCATACAGAAGAACGTACTTTTTTTTTAGCTGTCATGAAGTAATTACTTATTCAAAATGAGTACTCAATGCGATTTCTGCACTCTAGCACATCCCAAAGACTTTCAGTGAATTTAAAAGGTGCCCTAGAATGTTTTTTATTTTTATTGTATAATGTTTTCTGGGTTGCCCTTATAATGCTAGTATGTTTTTTAGATAAAAAATAGTCATAATTTAGAAATAAAAGGCATTTTTTCCTAGCCTGATTTTAGCCCTGAGCCCAAACGCTCTGTTTGGAGGGGCGTGTCTGCTGTGTGTAACCGGCCTCTGCTGTGATTGGCTGACATGCTTGCATAATATGAAATAGCTACGTATTACATGTGAAACTCTCTCGAATACTTTTACTACAGATATTATACGTTTTTACAGCTATTACAGCTATCGAGATTAACGAATCGTGAGATGTTTTTAAAGTATTTAGATCTATTCCCATCACATAAAATGTTGCCGTGATGAGCATTAAGCAAACAGATGACAGTGTGTTGATCGCGAGAACAAAGATCTTATCATTGCAACGCAGTTTCTGCACTCTCTCTAATGCTTTCACCAATGCAAACACAATGATGTAACTATAGTATTGAACGATTTGGAGAGAAAGATTACCTGTCTGAACTTGAACAATTACACATTCAGAAAGTGTTGCTTGGTAGCTCGATCGATCGAGGCCAGCTCTGTCCCAGCTAACAATTTTTGGTTCCCATAACGTTCTGGGAAAGTTAGTTTTTGGTTGCGGGAACGTTCCCTTAAGGTTGTGTTTAGGTTTTGGTTCCCATAGAAAGTTTTATTAACGTTCAGGGAATGTTATAACCCTGAGGGAACGTTCGTTCGTTTTTGGTTTGGTGCAAACTAACCTTTAGAGAACCATAAACTAACGTTCCCTAAACGTCCTGTGTTAGTGGGGGTATTGGCCCAAGTTGAGGAAACAGTCGGTGAAATGTTTGGAAATTTCCAGAGAAAATAAAATTAACCCATTGTTTCTTCAGAGGCTCGGATGAAGGAACTAAATACCTTTGTGTTAATTTGTACATCCAAACACTGATCAACTGCCATGCTTCGGCTGCGCAGTTCCGCCTGTCATTGAACATGGGCTGGCATATGCACATTTTTGGAGTCGTGACTGTTGCGTCACAGTCGGTATTATGTGGAGATTCGCCTCTTTTTCAAGGGGGTTTTTCAAAAACGAGATTTAAGTAAGAGGGAGAAAACAATGGTGTTTGAGACTCACTGTATGCCATGTCCATGTACTGAACTCTTGTTATTTAACTATGCCAAAATAAATTCAATTTCACATTCTAGGGCACCTTTAAGGTCTGGACTCAAGTGTCAATTCAAGTGTGAAAATGATTCTTCATGCTCCCTCCCAACCATTCTTTCAAATTTGAGTCTGATGAATCTTGACATTGTCATCCTGACAGCGATTTTTTTTTTTTTGACCGGGCAGTGTATATGAATCTGCTGCTAAATCTGTGTTATGAAATGGTTTTCAATGAAGATAGTTGATGATGTGATATGTATATATATTTTTTTTTATGCAGGCTGAGTCTGCTCTTCTGGAAGCTCAAAAGCAAACTCCCCTTTGTCCTGAAGCTCAAATGTAAATGAAAACGAGATTCCAATAAAATGTGCCCAGTCTCAAGAGGAGCCAGAGAATGGATCTGTTTGAAAAGAAATTATTGGCACCGGTAGCCAACAATTTTCTTTAACATGGGAACACAAATTAGAATAATCTTCAAGAAGAAACAAACAAAGTGAAGGATTTCACTCAAAGAGAAACTCCTGCCTTATACTCATATTTCCATGCATGGCTTCAACTCTATCCAAGCCAACCTCCATCTGCTCGTGCAAAAGAAATCACTGAAGGATAATTATCTGAAGAGTTACATTCGAACATACTTCAATTAAAATGTTTGCTCTTCCAATAATTCAGATTAGATTTTTGTAATGCAAATATTTAGCCTAAGTGAAAATATGTGAATAGCATGTTAAAATATACACTCACCGGCCACTTTATTAGGTACCCCATGCTAGTAACGGGTTGGACCCCCTTTTGCCTTCAGAACTGCCTCAATTCTTTGTGGCATAGATTCAACAAGGTGCTGGAAGCATTCCTCAGGGAGTTTGGTCCATATTGACATGATGGCATCACACAGTTGCCGCAGATTTGTCGGCTGCACATCCATGATGCGAATCTCCCGTTCCACCACATCCCAAAGATGCTCTATTGGATTGAGATCTGGTGACTGTGAAGGCCATTTGAGTACAGCGAACTCATTGTCATGTTCAAGAAACCAGTCTGAGATGATTCCAGCTTTATGACATGGCGCATTATCCTGCTGAAAGTAGCCATCAGAAGTTGGGTACATTGTGGTCATAAAGGGATGGACATGGTCAGCAACAATACTCAGGTAGGCTGTGGCGTTGCAACGATGCTCAATTGGTACCAAGGGGCCCAAAGAGTGCCAAGAAAATATTCTCCACACCATGACACCACCACCACCAGCCTGAACCAGGATGGATCCATGCTTTCATGTTGTAGACGCCAAATTCTGACCCTACCATCCGAATGTCGCAGCAGAAATCGAGACTCATCAGACCAGGCAACGTTTTTCCAATCTTCTATTGTCCAATTTCGATGAGCTTGTGCAAATTGTAGCCTCAGTTTCCTGTTCTTAGCTGAAAGGAGTGGCACCCGGTGTGGTCTTCTGCTGCTGTAGCCCATCTGCCTCAAAGTTCGACGTACTGTGCGTTCAGAGATGCTCTTCTGCCCACCTTGGTTGTAACGGGTGGTTATTTGAGTCACTGTTGCCCTTCTATCAGCTCGAACCAGTCTGGCCATTCTCCTCTGACCTCTGGCATCAACAAGGCATTTCCGCCCACAGAACTGCCGCTCACTGGATGTTTTTTCTTTTTCGGACCATTCTCTGTAAACCCTAGAGATGGTTGTGCGTGAAAATCCCAGTAGATTAGCAGTTTCTGAAATACTCAGACCAGCCCTTCTGGCACCAACAATCATGCCACGTTCAAAGTCACTCAAATCACCTTTCTTCCCCATACTGATGCTCGGTTTGAACTGCAGGAGATTGTCTTGACCATGTCTACATGCCTAAATGCACTGAGTTGCCGCCATGTGATTGGCTGCTTAGAAATTAAGTGTTAACGAGCAGTTGGACAGGTGTACCTAATAAAGTGGCCGGTGAGTGTATATATATATATATATACACTCACCGGCCACTTTATTAGGTACCCCATGCTAGTAACGGGTTGGACCCCCTTTTGCCTTCAGAACTGCCTCAATTCTTCGTGGCATAGATTCAACAAGGTGCTGGAAGCATTCCTCAGGGAGTTTGGTCCATATTGACATGATGGCATCACACAGTTGCCGCAGATTTGTCGGCTGCACATCCATGATGCGAATCTCCCGTTCCACCACATCCCAAAGATGCTCTATTGGATTGAGATCTGGTGACTGTGGAGGCCATTTGAGTACAGCGAACTCATTGTCATGTTCAAGAAACCAGTCTGAGATGATTCCAGCTTTATGACATGGTGCATTATCCTGCTGAAAGTAGCCATCAGAAGTTGGGTACATTGTGGTCATAAAGGGATGGACATGGTCAGCAACAATACTCAGGTAGGCTGTGGCGTTGCAACGATGCTCAATTGGTACCAAGGGGCCCAAAGAGTGCCAAGAAAATATTCCCCACACCATGACACCACCACCACCAGCCTGAACCGTTGATACAAGGCAGGATGGATCCATGCTTTCATGTTGTAGACGCCAAATTCTGACCCTACCATCCGAATGTCGCAGCAGAAATCGAGACTCATCAGACCAGGCAACGTTTTTCCAATCTTCTATTGTCCAATTTCGATGAGCTTGTGCAAATTGTAGCCTCAGTTTCCTGTTCTTAGCTGAAAGGAGTGGCACCCGGTGTGGTCTTCTGCTGCTGTAGCCCATCTGCCTCAAAGTTCGACGTACTGTGCGTTCAGAGATGCTCTTCTGCCCACCTTGGTTGTAACGGGTGGTTATTTGAGTCACTGTTGCCCTTCTATCAGCTCGAACCAGTCTGGCCATTCTCCTCTGACCTCTGGCATCAACAAGGCATTTCCGCCCACAGAACTGCCGCTCACTGGATGTTTTTTCTTTTTCGGACCATTCTCTGTAAACCCTAGAGATGGTTGTGCGTGAAAATCCCAGTAGATTAGCAGTTTCTGAAATACTCAGACCAGCCCTTCTGGCACCAACAGTCATGCCACGTTCAAAGTCACTCAAATCACCTTTCTTCCCCATACTGATGCTCGGTTTGAACTGCAGGAGATTGTCTTGACCATGTCTACATGCCTAAATGCACTAAGTTGCCGCCATGTGATTGGCTGCTTAGAAATTAAGTGTTAAGGAGCAGTTGGACAGGTGTACCTAATAAAGTGGCCGGTGAGTGTATATATATAAAATATATACATAGGCCTATTATTTATATATATATATATATATATATATATATATATATATATATATATATATATATAAATAATAGGCCTATGTATTATAAAAAATAACCACATTTTAAATTCTGCAATCAGTAAAATCACTCCCATGTTTTAATTTAGCTAAATTGTTGCCATTTTTAAACAAAAAAAAAAAGGGAGAAATTTGTACAATGTGGCCACAACTGACCTAAAACAAGGGAACGAATTAATAAATTGTGGGAACGAATTGGGCCATATTTTCTTTTCTTTTTTTCCCTCTATACATAACAGAATATTACACATTTCACCGCTATCACCCCCATAAGGAATTACAAATATAATTACTTTTCAAACAAGTTTCCTAAACACCCTTGCATTCTGATATCTCTTAGCCTCATGTACCTAGACCACAAGAAAAAAGAAGACACCAGCTGAATGCTGCTTTAGTCCCATGAAAGCTTTTTACAGATAGGCTTTGAATCACAAACATTGTAAAAAAAATGTTTTTATTAAAAAGTATTTTTGTCCACAGTAGTTAAGACTTTGGCACCTAAAACACACACAAAAAAAGAAACAGTATACACCCATAATCTGCATTCCATCAAAACGCATACATAAAAGGGATAAATAAAAGAAAAAAAAAAGTTCACTTCTTCATTAACACAGTGCTTTCCTTTATCTCCTGGCAGACACAAAGGCCACAGATTTCAACCAACCAATCAGAGTAGGGAGGGGCGAATATTACATCATACAAAAAGGATGCCTACAAGGCACAAAGGTTCTCATTGTAAGACAGTGCTTGTTTTAGAAAAGAACACCAATAAAAAGTTTATCACGGACAAAAATACACAAAAAAAAGTCACAAAATCATAAAAAAAACAAAAAAAAACACAATCAAACAATAGGCAATAATACTGAAAAACACAAAGGCAAGATGTGTTGTTTCTCTGCTGATGTTCCACTGATTTGAGGTTCCAGCGTTTACGATGTCAACAGCCAAATTTCAAACCGGTAGAATCTTGGTGTAGACGGATGGTGTCCTTCCATCCACTGAGCAGAGGGAGACTGGCTGCAGACTCAACCAATCAAAAGAGTGAGAAGTTTTGTCTCTGGGCGTGATGTCACAGGTGGAAGCAGCAGGACAGATTTTGCAGTGTGGGTGAAAATAAGGACAGAGAGGCACCGAGGGTGCTAGATACAGTCTCTGGGGGTCGTGTCCTCTCCAGTATTGGGCAAAACTGATACGCGCATTTATTCTAGAGGGCTCTGGGCATCTGCTAACAGGTCTGGTCTCAGGCACTCAATGGGACATTGGATGTTCTGTAGGGCAAAAGTAAAAAGTGAACTTGTTTTATGGCAAAATCAAAAAAATTTACAAAATCTCCAGATGTTAAAATGTATGTGATGATAAAATAAATGCTGCAAAAGAGACCTCTTTGGTCTTTTGAACGGTAATGCATAGTGCATAATAATATACATTATCAGCTATAATTACCCTCAAATCTGAATTTCATCAAAGATTAATCTAATTTATCACATCTATAAAAGACTCACTAGTTTGCGTAGGGCGTTCTCTCTGTAGCGGTCGAAAGCATCAGTGCGCACTGGAGGCTGAATGAGGTCCGCCTCAACTTCAGTACCAGGACGACGACAGTTCTCGCAGCGCCAGCCCTGGAGAGACAGCATGGTTTTAAACATGGGAATATATATAGTGTGGAAACTAGGACATAGGACCTAGTGTTACCTGTTGTCCTCCGTGGCAGGTACAGGTGCAAATGGCCCCGAGATACTCCTTCTGCCACTGGTTGCCAACCTGGTACAACTTCCCCTCATCATAACAGGTGGATTCATCTACAGCAGACAATGATTGTCAATCAACTAACCCATTTACAACAACAATTAAATATTCAAAGTTGCTTAGACACAACTGTTTAAAAAAAAAAAAACTACACTTACGGGGTTCACATTTAAACTCTCCTTTCCCGTTCCCCAGACAGGTGCAGCTCATCATGTGACCGTTCTCAGCATGACGGTCCCACTTCTCGCCAATTCGGTAGTTGTGGCCATTGTCATGGCACCACTCTGTAGATTAAGAGATGCGTGTTGGTTGGCATATAAACTCTCAGAAGTGTGTGGAGAAAGACATTTGAGTTTCCAGTGTATTCATCCCTCGCACACATTCATTCAGTGGTTATTGCACTTAATATTAATAAGCTGGTCTCAGAGTTTAATATCATCTGGTTAAAGGCTGACGATACAAATCTGAGACATGAGCCACCTCATCTCTGACTGTCATGTTTGAAAACCTCTACAAACATGTCAGGAAAAAGCTAACATGGGCAAAAGTATGGGGGCAAAACTTGGGTTTTATTTCACGAAAGATCTCAAGTGTACTAATGAAAGTGCGTTCGGCCAATCAGTGTAGAATTACTAGGAGTAGTTCATTGTAGAAGTAGGAGATAATTTAGTTCCCTCAAAAGGCCATTCCTAGAACTAAACTCGTATTATTTCCGCCATTAGGTTTACAATGAAAAAGTTCCTCCAGTGCGAAGGCCCCTAATAACTACATTTACCGTGCACTTTAATCTTTAAAACTTTGCAGCATTTTTACTGTACATTCACAAACAGCTATATTACACACTACATGAAAGGTCATATCTGAAGAAAAAGCGTAAGAGGGGCACTTTAAACAAACATAACACTATTAAAATGGTAAACGGTTGCCCATGCTAGAGTGAGGAGTGGTGTTTAGCATTTAGCGGCACTGCTCATTCACTCACTGGATGAATCACATCTGAAATGACCACTGCCGAGGCCAAGGCACTTGCACCAGAGTTTAAACCCTGTCTCAGACATGCGCTCCCACTCAGCGCCCACTTCATGGTAGGTGGCAGTGAATGTGTCGTAGCACACATCCTTGCTTGAGGGAGTCACTCCAGCCCCTGGAACTAAAGCATATGAGGGGTCAAGATCAAGCATGTAAACTTCTGAAATGTGGTTATGTGAAATTTGTTTGGCTTTTTGATTATTTACCACTGTTTCCAACAGTCACAACATCGTCGAGGACTTTCTGTTTTTGGTCTCCGTTGACAGATTCCACGAGAACATTATAGGAGGCACCAGAGGTGAGACCGATCAGTGTAGCGCTAGTGGACGTACCAGGCAGACGCATCTGAAGGGGAGAGAGCATTCAAATTAATAATCACTGAAAATATCACACCATGGAAGAAATATGTAAACAGCTAGAAGTAGCATTATTTAGGTAAATTTGCACTTAGATTTTTAGTTTAATAATGTCCATCTGCATACAAGTAATTTACTTGTCTGCCACAATAATATACAGTATAATAATGGTTTTGATAATAATAAATAATGTTTCTTTAGCAGCAAATCAGCATATCAGAATGATTTCTGAATTACATCAGCATATCAGATCATGAGATCATGTGACTGAAGACTGGAGTAATGATAATAAAAAAAAAAAATATTATATATATAGACAGTCAGATAAAACAGTTATTTTAAATTGTAAAAATATTTCACATTATTATTTGTTTTTACTGTATTTTTGATCAAATAAATGCATTAAAAAACCTCTTATCCCAAACTTTTGAACAGTAATGTACGTGCATATATAAAATAATTAATTATATAAATAATAATTATTAAATAAATAATTCATAGTAATTTAACTTGAAATGTCATTCTGCACGTGGCTCAAATCAACTTTTTTACTGACCATTGTTTTAATGGTGTAATGTTTTAAATGATCTAGATTTGGGGCTTTTATTAGCAAGTGTTGATATTTGTGATTAACTGAGATTTTTTTTATTATTAAATAATTGTATAATTGATTGATAACACTAGTATTTATTTATCGGAGTAGCAATATTAAATATTGTCAGCTAGTTTACTCACCTGGAAGCTCTTCTCATTGATCTCTGTGATGGGACTGCATGACACCACATACTCTGAGGTGTGCGGCACAGGCTGCCATATGATTGTGGTCTGGGTCTGAGATTCCTGGGGCAGGTTTGTCTCATTGTAAAGGCCACCAAAGGGGAAGCCCGGTTCAGGGCCCTCGTTCACCTTCACCACCGGCACTCTCTGGCCATCTGCTCCTGGCAGAGGGATGTAGACCAGGGGCTCGCGGTGGTTTGGGGGATGAGGCTGCTGGCCGTTGTTTCCCAGGTTGAAGCTCTGATATTCAGTGTAGATGTGTTGGCCCTGTTGCCCCAGTGTGTTGTGTCGGTTTGGCCCCAGCATTTGCACGTGGTTGTTGAAGTGGTCATTGTCCTCTGGGACATCTAGTATGTCATGTCGGGGCCGGCTGGGGTCGGGGAGCTGAGGGGGCAGCTGTTGACTTTCCAGTTCTAGCAGAAAAATTGTGTTAGGGGCAAGCAAATGAGTAATGGAATAGCACATTTCTGCCAGCAAAGGGCAATGTGAAGCACATTTCATTTATTGTGCTTTGCTTAGATCAGCCTTGCATTTCTTTCTTTTGAATTAGGTATACTTTGTAACTTTTCTTTGTTCAAAATTTATATAATGAGCGAGTACATCATTAACCGCTAGAGCGGCAAAAGTTACATAGTTTAGTTTTAGCTTTAAAGTCTTTCTTTCAAAATAAAAGCTCCGGCTTTGCCATGTAATGTGTATTAATAGCTAAGTTGAAATTAATTATAAAATGTATTATAATATAAACAGTTTGACTGCCAATAACACCCCCCAAAATACTTAAAATATTAATTTCAACATGTAGATGTGGAAGTGCACTACAGTTCCAAAGTATGGGGTCAGTAAGAGTTATTTTATTAATAATGATAAAAAAATAAAATAAAATAAAATATTAACAAACATTAATATTTTTATACAGCAAGAAAGCATGTAATTGATCAAAAGTGACAGGAAAGACATTTATAATGTTAAAAAGATTTCTATTTCAAATAAATGCTGTTCTTTTGAACTTTCTATAGGATCCTGAAAAGAAAATCATTAATTTCATTAAGTAAAAAAGGTTAATAAAGGTGTACTTACGAGTTTTTGCCTTTCCAGTCAGTGGAGTGCTTCTCTGAGCATTATTTAATGCAACAATCTTGATAATGTACTCAGTGCCTGGTTTCAAACCTGCACATACATAACACAAAAATGTTGGTTTACTAAAAATAAAAAAGAGAATTCAATGGCGAGCTGTCTAAAAAAAAAAAAAAGTTTAAATAAATTTTAAATAAGGAGAAACAAAAGGTAGAACATTATGAAAAAGCAGTACCAGAGATAAAAGCGAAGGTCCTGCCAGCCTGGGGTCGAGGGGTCAACTCTTTAGGACGGTCTCCAGCCTCCTCATAGGTCACGTAGTATCCAGTGATAGTGCTTCGTGGAGGCTCCCAGGTGAAAGAGATCGAATTAGAAGTCAGAGAGGTGAAATGGAGGTTTGTAGGTGGGCTAATGACTGGTTTCGCTGAAAAAAATAAATATTAAAGGTGCAGTCTGTAAGAATGACGAATTTTCAGAGAAACGAGTCTGTTTAGCATGTTTCTGCAATATATGCAAACATATTATGGTATTTTTATGCTTTAGTAGAGTGAAAAAGTTACATACAACACCTTTAAAAGTAATTGTATTATATTATATTATATTATACTACATGTACCTGTAGTAGCTGTAAGGGTGAAAGGCTCACTACGTCCATTTTCATTCAGAGTATAGATATTGATCTTATAAATGGTTCCTGGCTCCAGACCTATAGGACACAGAATCATATGATCATAAAAATATGATTTGCCAAGCAAATGATGCAGCCTGTAATATGTTACTATAACTGTGTGGAGTTGTACAGTACCAGTAATCGTGTGTGTGCGTGAATCCGGTTCAATGGTTCTCAGGATAGGATTATGGCCGCCCGTGGTTGGTGTGGCTTCCACCAGGAAGCCTGAGATAGTCTCGGTCTTCGAGCGCCAGGTGAGAGTGATGGAGGAGTCCTTCACATTGGATATACGGACACGTCGAGGTGGACTGATGTCTGGGAAAATGAGATCTAGATTGAGTTTTGGCCAGCACACACAGAATGTGGGTCTGATTTAGAGACGGGGCTTACTGTCAGGTGTTGTGACTTCTCCCTTGACACGACGGCTGGTGAGAGAGTTCTTCACACCGTAAACCTCCACTTCATAGTCAGTGCCAGGCTATAAACACGCATACAAGGAAGAAAAAAGAAATGAAGCTTTGAAAACGTGCTCCATATAATTTTCTGAAAACAATCTGGTGAAAGCTTTAATCTTTGATCTACCCACTGACCAAAATGACAAGGTAGATATACAATGTGAGGTTCGCCTGATGGAGATTAACATTGCTCTCTGAGTACCAGTAACCCACAACCACAGCTAAAATCAGGAGTAAATGCCTCAAAACTTGAGGAACAGCTGTTTCAATAGTGATCTTTCCCTCAGGGATGTTTATAAGGGCTACTTTCTAGCATTAAAAGTGTGATGCAAAGACTCCAAGGAATGAAGTAGTTTGTTCTACACTAGTCACTAATATCAGAGAGGTTAAAGATTTGAGAGAATGAACTTCTCCAGTATGAGATGGTTATTCACCATGAGTCCAGTGGCGTGGAACTCAGTGGAGTCAGGGGTGATGTTGTCCTCTTTGGTGGGGCCGTTCTTGCTCTTGGGGGTGATGGCCACACGGTAACCTGTCAGCCTGGCGTTAGAGGAAGACCAGGAGACAGTGAAGGATGTTGGACCCACCTGGGAGAAGTGAAGACTGGTGGGCCCAGGAATAGCTACAGAAAGAAAAGAGAATATTAAAAGAAACATTCATTGTATTACCAGATTTTTCTGAAGAACATTGCTGATTGCTAGATGGCTATAAAAAAATAAATTAAGGGGTTGGTAAGATTTTTTTTTTTTTTTATGTTTTTGAGTCTCTTATGCTCAACAAGGCTGCATTTATTTGATCAAAATACAGTAAAAACAGTAATATTGTGAATTATTATTACAATTTAAAATGTAGAATATATTAATATTATTTTTTTTGACAAACAGAAGGTTTAAAAAGAACAGCATTTATTTGTAATTGTAATATAACAGAGGTCTTTACTGTTACTAATGCATCCTTGCTGAATACAATTTCTCAAAAAATAAAAATCTTCCTGACCCCAAACATTTGAAATAATAATAATTATAACCATACATAATAGGTAGCCTCATTCATATTCATGTTTCAAGATAAGTATATAAATCTTCATTGCATCAATGATTTTACTGTAGGTATCATTCATGCTCATAAAACGATTAAAAAAGAAATAAAAAAAGGTTTTTATTTTTATAAAAAATGTATAGTGCAAACTGATTAAATAGTAATAAGCAGTACTACAACTAATAATAATAATAATGAAAAAAAAAAAAATATATATATATATATATATATATTTAATATACTGATTAAATACAAATTCTATATTAATACAAATATTGAAAATATGATTATGCATGTCAATAATTATTATAGTTAGAAAGACTGAATATAAATGCACGTCGGTGGACATTGTTGTTGAATGTAATACCTGTTGTCTGAGTGCCCACCAGAGGAGGGCTGGGGGTCCGGTCATGCAGTGCGATGACTTTAACAGTGTATTCTGTGCCCGGTCTGAGGTCACGGATCACTGCAGACTCCTCGTCTCCATTCGGGACAGGGAACAGCTCTCTCTCTCCCTCCTCTGGACTGTAGTACAACACTCTGTACGAGGAGACCAAGCCATCAGGACTCTCCCAGGAGATGCGCATGGAGGTTGAGTCCACGTCACTGAAGGACAGGTCTTTGGGTTTGTCCACCGCTAGAGAGAGAAATATTTGAAACTATGAATTCATCTGTTTCAATTAAACCTGATGTCATTACATCTGCACTGTTTACATTGCAAGCACTTTTAAATATTTACAAACAATGAATTAATAGTGAATTGATACCATGTTTTTCATGTCTTTAATATCCTTTGTGAAATTTAAGTGTGCTAAATTGTATATTGAACTCTTAAAATAAATGAACAAATGAAATAAAATGTTTACTTAAGTGCACTTAATGACATTTGTGACTGTTTTTTTTAAACACGCTTTTAAAATACTTTTAATTGAATTAAAATTACTTGATTATAATTTAAACTGCAGTGTGTTATTCTGTATTGCATTTAAAGTTTAGACCGAGTCAAAAAAGCACTTTAAGGTTCAGCTAATTGCATTTAATATACATGTAACCTATGACAGATTTTAATTTAATTACGATCAACATGTAATTAAGTGTATGATGACATTATTTTAAAGTATATTATTCTAGTACTCTTTTTAAAAGTATGCTAAAGTGTACTTCTGTTTCATCACTTTCATCCTCCTACTATTTTTCTCAGTTTGTACACCTACTTGTGAGTACATTTTCAACCAGAGGGGGGCTCTCTCCGTCCTGGCCCATAGCGTAGACGCTGACGGTGTACTCTGCTGTCGGCATCAGGCCAGAGAACGTAATTTCAGTCTGGTCTGGATTTACATATAAAAAAACACAAACTTAACTCTCACTTCAACAACATTACTTCCTTCATTTCAAATGTACATAAGAGAAGGCACAACACAATATTTGTATTGAGAGTGATATACATTACCTGGAGCCACCACTTCAGCGAAAACGGGTCCTTGTCCATTTAGTGGAGTTCCTGTGACACGATATCCTGTGATGGGACCAACTGCCGGACTCCAGCGTACAGTAATAGTGTTGTCCTTCACGTCAGTCACCTCCATCTCTGGTGGAGACTCAATATCTGTTTAAAGAAATAAGTCCATTTATACATTTTTGACTTCCTAAATCCTTAAAAAAAAAGTCTGACAAACTAGTGAAGAAAGACCCGACAGACTCAGATTCTCAGATGCGTTGGTTTACCTGTTCTATGTATAACATGGATGGGGGTGCTGGATGCAGGGCTGTCCCCTCTGCCGGTCACAGCGTAAACGGTGACGGTGTAATCTGTGCCTGGACGTAGGCCTTCAATAGTGGCAGTAGACTGGGAGCCGGGGACAGTAAACTCCAGAGGAGCGTCAAACCCTCCTGGATGGGAAAAATTAGAACGATTTAGCCGACGGCAGACAAAAACTCATCACACCAACACAGATATTCAGTGCAAAAATTGGATGAATGACGATTATTTGCACACTTTCAATGGGACAGATTATTATTATTATTATTTTTGCAGAGAGGGGTTCTAATCACTTTTCTATCACACTGTGAAAACAGCTGTCCCACTAAACGAATAAATGAACATTACATTGTTATTTTTATATCTAAAATGTTTGGAATTGAACACAATTTACGCATAACTACATAAAGATTATTGCGAATTATATGTTAGGTAAGTGCAAATGTGTGGTGTATAAGCTAAGCTATCAGGCTAATTGGGTATCTGTATGCTATGCTAGTACGTAAGCTAACTGAAGCAGGCAACGATGGCAGGAAAACATGCAAATACTGTTGGTCTTCATGAAAAGCGAGCGGGTGTCAGAAATGTAAACTTACGTACAGTAGCACTTTGTGTCCCAAAGTAGCCAGGGTATTTATACACAGAGAGTGAAATAGTATTTGAATTCAGTTCGTCTGCTGCTTTTTTACAAACTGGTCTGAACAGACAATCACATGCGAAAATCTGACCACATTTTTGTGCCGAATATTCGTGTTGGTGTGATGGAACTCAACAACATTATTTGATCAACAACAGGATCCAATGACCTACCTGACTCCCCGTGCGTGATCCTGTAGTACCTCACAGTGACCGAGGGGGCGTCCCAACGAACTGTGATGCTGGTTGGTGTTGAGGAAATGACTTCCAGGTCAGTGGGGGCATCAGAGACTAAGACAAATAGTGATGAGAGACAATTAATACTAATAAGATCTAAAGTGAGCTGCAAGTCAAAAGAGAGGAAGAGATGTAGCAGCATACGGGTAGACTGGGTTCCAGTTAAAGGCAGACTCTCGCGGGATCCGCTGACGGCATAGACGTTGATGCTGTACTCTGTCTCCGGGGTCAGGCCTGTGAGGGTGAAATGGCTTCTTGATGGGGGCAGTCTCTCCTCCTTAGCACGCCCCCCACTGGTCATTTGGTGGTGGATACGGTATCCTGAGATAACGGCCTGAGGAGCCTGCCAGCGCACGGTGAAGGAGTTGGTGCCGACGTCAGAGAACTGCAGGCCGACAGGAGCGTCAAGGACTGTGAAGTAAAATGCATGTCTTAGTCAACCAATGAAACTTGAAATAGGATGATCCTCTTTGTTACAGAAACCCTTACTAAAGCTATATATTTTGGTTTAAAGTTAGTATGTAATTATGCACAATTTACTGTTATTACTATGGTAAGTACATGTAACATATGTAACGGACACTGTCCAATAAAGTATATCGAGAAATTTTATCAATTAAAATTTCTTGTAACGAAATTTTCACAAATATTGTTCCAGGCAAATACAGTTTACCGTTTTGACGGTCCTAAAAATTATTAATTTAGAGAACCCTGATTTAACTAAAAGACTCATTTAATATTGTTTTAGGAAACTAGTAAGAAGAGCTGATATTAATAGATGATATATATAGATGTTATTTCAGGATATACCAATACCAGTTTAGATACCACCATAAAAAAATATTCAAAAGTTCATAATAATGTATACATTAACAAATAACATTCTTGAATGGAAATCTCCACTTGTTAGTTTCTTTTTTTAGCAGGCAAAATAAGTTCGGTCTATGCTAAACCCAATCTCCCAGAATATTGCCTGTATCAAAGCAAAAATTTTTTTAAAATCATCATTATTACCTGTTCTTTTAGTGCCAATCGCAGGTGAGCTCTCCCTCTCCTCATAGACACAAATCACACTCACCAGGTACTCAGTGTTGGGAACAAGATCTAAAAAAAATAAAAATATCACACGGGGAGACTCATTACTAACAACTTTTCATGACACTAAAGACAGGACTGCACAAACAAACATAAATCAATGCTGTAAAAGTCACGTACGGTGAAGAACGACAACATTTTGGCTTCCTTCCACAGTGCGCTCAGTGGTGTCATCGTCGTCATCGATTGGATGATAGTGGATGATGTAGCGATTGATATCAGAGGATTTGGGGACCTGAGGGGCGTTCCAGGACACCAGCATACTGTCTGCAGTCACTCCACTGAAGGACAGTCCAGATGGGGCAGGGACCGCTAAAAGACACAGGAGACAAGAGCAATATGTTTTATTTTCATTTAAAAGCAGCTGTGTTTTGGACGCATCAGACATGGGTAAAACATCTACAAGAATATAATGAAATATTTTCATTGTCCCATTTGTGGAAGGCTCTCAAAATGTGTTTATGCTATTATTGTGTTTTTCAAAAAAGCAACCGGTGGAGGACAGACTTAAAAAAGTAGCACAATTTCAGACCAAGAATATGTCCATGTGAAAAGCAGAAGTCACACATACTTATAACATGTGGGTTTGCACATCAGTTTTCTCGAGACAAAAAGAGAGTGAGGAAGAAATAGAGACTAGTGTGGTAGTAGTGAGGGAGACAAAAAAAAAAAAAAAAAAAGTATGAAGGAAAGAAGGATAAAGTGCTACAACAAGAAACAGCTGCTAGATTTTCCTCAATCCACTTTCAAACAGGGATATGGCTGCCATATGTACATAAAGAAATACTGTAGCAACAAAGAGCAGGAATGTTCAACAAGTATGAAGACACAGATTTACTGCACATTCATTTGGGCCAACAGGTCATTAAATCCACAGGTTTTTCTTCACTTAAAGTGAACTATACACTAATGATGCATTAAATTGATCATAAGTAACAGCTAAGACATTTATAATGTTACAAAATATTTATATTCAAATAAATGCTGTGCTTTTGAACTTTTAATTTAAAGAATCCTAAAATTAAAATCACGGTTTCCACAAAAATATTAAGCAACAACAATATCAAAATAATATATTATCAACATTGATAATTTCTTGAGCATCAAATTAGCATATAAGAATGATTTCTGAAGGATCATGTGATCAATAATGAGGCTTTGCGTCACAGGAATAAATTACATTTTAAAATATATTCAAGTAGAAAACAAAATATTTCACAATATTACTGTTATTACTATATTTTTTAACAAATAAATGCAGCCTTGGTGAGCATAAGAGACTTTCAAAAAGAAAAAGAAAAACTTACTGATCCAAAACCTTTGAATGGTATATATATATAAAATAAAGAAAAAAATTATTATTATTAATACACATAATAAAATTATTATTATAAAAATGCCCTATTTGGGGCCTAAAGGCCTTTTTAAAGCCTTATTTTTCATCATACATGTATGTAAAGTCTTGGCGACATTTTTGTTCAGCAATTTTTTCCCTACAAGTTCCCCACAGTCTTTACCTGTTTGCTGGGTGATGGTGATGGGTTCACTCTCTCCGTTTTCAGTGACTGTGGTGACGGTGATGTCATAATCAATACCGGGCTCCAGACCGTGCACGGTATAAAAGCCTGTCGTGGGCTCCACAAATTCAACAAAGATTGGGACACTGTCCCCTGCAGCCAACACCGTGATGCGGTAGCCCGTAATGGCGGTGGAGTTAACAGGACTCCAGCTGAGGCCAATAGTGGAGTCAGTGATGTTGATGAAGTTAAAATCAGTTATTTTGGGCACATCTGGGGAGGAGAGAAGGTGCCAGAGGCCCAACACAGACAGAGACACAACACAGAGTGGCGGAGATAAGTCATCTGCCCAAAAAACAGATCCTTCATGGTTCATATTGTGAATGCTGAACCATGGAGATGAGCATTAGGAATTTGTGATATGAGCATCTAGCATCAGACTTCTCATGCCATTTTTTAAAAATAAAATACTGACCAAAATTGTGAAAGAAATTGAGCTCTTATGTTCTGTTTGCCAAAATCGGCTGACAACAGAAACATATGCTGATTTAATTGTTTGGTTATTATTGAGAAAGCAATGTGTATTTAGTAATCTGCATGTTCTCTGTATTTAATGCCTTAATAGGAATTAAAAGCAAGTACTGCACTGATTACAATACACATGCTTTAAGCAGTTACTGATGCAAAATGATTGAGGTACGGGGTGATTTGTCTCTCAAAAAGCTCTTATGCCTACCCGGAGTCACAGTGCTGGAGACAGGAATGCTCTCCATGTCATCCTTCACAGTAAACACGCTGACATTGTATTCCACTCCTGGACTCAGATTCTCAAACGTACACGAGTTCTGTCCCGCCTTCACAAACTCCTCCACAGAGTTCCCTTGCTGTCCATTGGTGGGGGTGCAGGTCACTCTGTATCCCGTGATGTCTACGGGGGAAAAGAACAAGCTTTGCCAAGGGAACACATGAGCTCATTTGAGAGAGTGCTTCACATTCTTTTATTACACAGTAATCCTTTAATTTTATTTCCATGACTTTTCAAGCTGTTTGTAATTACTGGAACACTGTCACTGCATCCAAAATCAAATACTTCCCTACTATATTCTATGCTAAAAGAGTACGCCAAAAGAGTAGTTTGTCCAAATACATAGTATCCACTAATTGATTGACAGCAGTGGTCCTAGAGGCAAAGTGGTTCCGAATGAGGAGTTCTATCGTATGTTATGAATATCTTGTGCAGGTGTGAAAGAAAAACACACACAAAAAAAACACATGATATACAATAATTTAAGCACTTGAAAAACGTGATGGCGTTGCTACCCCCGTTACTACCCCCACCCCTGATACTAACCTGGGATTTTAGCATCGTTCCACTGAACAGTCAGCTCTCCAGTGTTCGGGTTGGACACCAGGTTCAGATCCGTGGGTGGAGAAAGAGCTATAGACAGATAAAACAGTGTGAGAATCTTCTCTCTCACACTCCCACATCTTTAATCAGTTCAATATAATAAGAAGAGAAAAATGCGCTTACGAGTGACCACCCGTCGAGTGATGGGGTTGCCGTGCTCATGACCGCTGATGACCGGCTGGACGCTGTAGGTGTACTCAACTCCAGGGGTTAGACCTGAGATGAGGACACTACCAGACTCAGAGATCTCATCCCTAGGGGCTTCTCCGCCTTGGCTGGGCCTCACGGTTAACTGCAGAGCAAAATTAAAGCGTAAACATTGTGTATTGAGTGTGTCAGAATGTGAGAAATGTCAAAAGCCTGTTTCTCAAGAGTACTTTCTCACAGTAGCCGTTAAAGCAAAAAGTAATGGCCTATAGCTGCTTTAGTGTCTCTACCGTTTCAACGGTAACCTACCTTGTATCCAATTTTAGGCACAGGGATCCAGGAGATAAGGATGGAAGTGTCTGTGACATCAGTGCTGAAGTAAGGAGCATTTCCCATCGGCTGAACTAAAAGTCAGAAAATACAGAACTACTGCTTTAGAACTTTGTGGTTAATGATTTGTGAATGTATTTGGAAGTGTTATGACGGGCAAACAGAAACTCACTTGTGGCGAATGTGGCGAGGGACCCCTCACTAAGCACATTGCCTTTTTCTGCATGCAGAGTGGCAGTGTACAACGTATCAGGCTGCAAGTTGAGGAGGGTGTACTGTGTCAAGCGGGCAGGGATACGCAGCTGTTTGGGGTTTGAGCCCTCAACAGTCAGGAAAAGTCTGTAACCTGTGATTTGAGCCTTAGGAGCCGACCAGATGATTACAGTGCTGTCCTCAGTAATGTTAGTGAAATGAATATCGGTGGGTTGGTCAGGCTCTGTGAAGAGAAAGATGTACAACGTTAGCATGCATCATAGTGCCAAAAATGGTTACACTTTATTTTGATGGTCCCCTTTAGATATTCTATTGACTAGAAGTAACGTTGCACCTACATGTCAACTAACTCTCAACAGAGTATAAATTGAGTAGACCGTTAGGATTATGGTGAGGTTAGTAGAATAAGGGGTTAGGGTTAGAGTAATGTGGCATGCATTTGCAAAGTTACTTATAGTAAGTAGAATGTCTGTTGGGTGACCATCACGATAAAGAGTTTTAAGATTTTAAGCAGACAGTCTACACATACTCTAATGAGAGTTAGTTGACATGTAGGTGCAACATTACTTCTAGTCAACAGAATGTCTAAAGGCCAGGACACACCAAGCCGACGGTTGGCCATCTGACAACGTCGGGCCGTCAGGGAGCGTCTGTCGGGCTAGTTTTTTGTGCTGGCACTTGTCTGGCTCACGTTGGCGGCAGTTTACCCGATTTAGCATGTTGAAATTTGGCGTTGGGGCCGTTGGTGAGAGTGGGAACTCTGATTGGATGTTCAATTTAGCGAACAAGTCAGAGCATGAGAATTAAAGCAAAAGTGATGAAAGAGAGCAAGTAAGTCAAGACGGCACAGACAGAAGGCTGATCTAATGTTATGTTATCCTACCCGTGAATTCCAAAACGTGAATATTATCATTTTATCAATATTGTCACATGAGAAAGTTATCAACAGAACTGATATTCAAAATGGTAAGCAAGCACTGCTTTGTATACCTTTTGTATATCTGCATATATATTCTTGTTTCGGTTTCTCCTTTGAATGAGGCATATATACTATTGATGCCTGCCGATATAGACAGTTAATTCCTTACACGCAGACGCAGAACGCATGTGCTAGTTTGCAGTCAGCTATAGTCTGTGCTGTGTGATCAAGCGCAGCTTTTTGGTCCAGATGCAGCCGACGCGAGGCGACAACGTCGGTTTTCGACATAGCTAGTTCTTTGAAATAGGCTTTGTGTGCCCCAGGCTTCAAGGGGACCATCAAAATAATGTGGTACCCCAAAAATAATAGCAACACTGAGCCAAGATTTTTTTGTATTGCAAATTGATCAAATTGCTTTATTATATTATATTATATTATATTATATTGCAATGTGTTTTCTCAAGTAATTTTTTATATATTTATTTATTTATTTTTGTAGAAATGATTTTTTCTCACTTGTAGCTTGCTCTCCAACCAGTGGCTCGCTCTCTTCACCCGATTTGAGACTAAAGATGAAGAAACGGTAGAGGGTTCCAGGGTGGAGGTGTGTGATCTCAGCGTAGGCGTTCTGTGTCACCGGGAGCGGGATTTCTCTCTCGGTCAATCCATCTGGACCCACCTCACCCACAGAAACACGGTACCCAGACACCTCAGTGGATGGACTGGTCCAGGTGATTATGATCTTAGAGTCAGACACCTCAAAGAACTGCAGATCGGTTGGAGAGGGAACTTCCTCTGTGGGTAGAAAACATTTCATTCAGACCTTGGAATACAATGGAAAAAGTTTTATGCTATTCTAATACATTCAAGAAATAAAAGGTTGCTCCTTAACAAAACAATACCATGACCCTTTCGACCTTTTTGAGTAACAAACCTGATTCTTAGTGACCTTCATTTGAAGGGCTTAAATGTATTGTAGCCTCTCATTCAGACATGTGTTTACCATTCTGTAAAAGTTGCTCATCTGAGCAAAGGAATTCAGACACCCTACCGTCAGACCAGACGGCCTGACAGGGAAAAGAATAATAGGCTTTCAGGACTGTTTGTTTTAGAACCAGCCATAATATTTCAGCAGACATCAAAAACCTCATTACATGTAAAGCTGAACTGTTGAACCCTTTTTGTAGCATTTGCACCCTCGAAGAATCAGAGCATACTATAAAAGTCAATGTGAATATATATTAGATAAATGTTCTCAGACTCAGACAGTTTTGTAAAGTTGCAATGTTTGCTGATTTACCAGATCAATATGAAACAGTCAGAACTTTGTAATTTTCTCCAAGTCAGTCCCCACAAAATCAAAATCCACACACTTTCGACATATTACCCTATAAGGATTCACAGGCGTTTGGACGCCGACTCGCTGACTCAACTCAAATGTGATCTTATCTTTGGGCTGCCAGACAAAACACCTAAATCTACTCAAAAGAAAACAATAAAAATACATTTATGGCTTGATGACATCATGCTATGTTTCCACTGCACCCCCAAAGATCAAGACATTTGTTAAACAGAAGTTATTATGTTCAGATGTATCCTGACACACATCTGAGGTCATGTTACATATCTCTTCTTTAAAGATGTGGGTGAATCTCATAAAACCTGTCAAGGTCTAGGTCATAATTCACCCCAAATAAAAAGTAAATAAATATAAAATAATATTAACTAAATAAAATAGAAACCTATTTTAGGAACATCACTGATTTTTGCAATATCACACCATTATAATTATATACGGTATTATAATATACATAAACACACATATTTATACAGATGAATGAAGACAGTTTTAGGGGACAATATATTTAACTGTCATGAAAATAATGTCACAATATTAAAACTCTTAATGGTCAAAAAATAGGCTCCATACTTTATGTAAATGTAATATCCTTTTTTTTATCCATGTTTTTTAAGATTCACCCACCCATGTAGTGATTTCATACCTATCAGTGGTTCTCCAGCAGTAGTGACCTGAACAAAAATAGGTTCACTTTCCAGACTCTCTTCCACTGAGTAGATGCTGATGTTATAGAGCAGACCAGGGCGAAGGTCACCCAGGGTCACTGAGGTGGCAGTGTTAGGCAGGTTCAGCTCAGTGCTGCCAGAACTGCCCTCTTCAGATGGGGTGTACACCACACGGTAACCTAAATATACAAGATATACACTTATCATCTGTATTTTGTGTACAATTTATATATAGCTCACATAATGGTTTGTTTTACTAAAGACAGCCTGTGTTTACCTGTGATAGGAGCCACAGGTTTAGACCAACTGATAATCATGGAGGTCTCCCCCACATCCTCCACTTCATGATCAGAAGGAGCATCAGGAGCTGTGGAAGCATTAGCCAAAACATAAGCCAAAATGATCACATCGTCATACAATCAAATACTGCAAATAAGAGTATTTGTAAGTGGAAGATGTTGTGGAGTTGACTTTTTACAGCAGTGAAATTTCGGACATAAACACGATTGAAATTTAAGTTGTTAGACATTATGTAATTGTTTTATATATATATATATCTTTTTTTTTATGGTATATTATCAGAAGATAACAAATTAAATTAAACATTTGCCATATTCTTATATTTTTACTTAAGATGAAAATAAAGACATACAAATATAAATTGTAGAATTTTTTTACACCTTTTATGCTTTTTAGGGCCCTGTTTAAACCTGGTATTAAGATGCGTTTTGGTCGATCGGATCACAATTACACGAGGGAGACACATACCCGCTTACACCTGTTTTAAAGACCACGCCGAGCACGTGTTAGAAATCAGGAATGGTGAGAGAACACTGAGCTTTGTGCGGTTTTCATCTTCAAACCAAACTTTAGTCTTCAGCCGACAAAGTTTAAATCCCGTATAGCTACACTGTTTCCTGCTGAATATTCAACAGCCTCAAAATATGTCAAGTCATATATGGCTTTTCCAGTAGGTTCAATTTTTATAATATTATAAAGAGGATAAAAGAGGAAGAGGGAACAAGAAAAACCAAGAAAGACAGAGAGAAAAGTTCACCTGTAGTCTGGGACGTGGTAAGGATCAGGTTGGGTTCTCCTTCTCCTGTCACTTCATACACATTTACAGTATACTTTCTTCCTGGGAGAAGTTCACTGATGTTCACGGATGTAGCCGTATGAGGAAGGTCTGGAAAAGGATAAATCAAGTTAACATTACAAACATTGACATATTTAAACTTCCACACATTAATTGTGGACAAATGAGGTTTACTAGTCTCATTTGACTAAAAACCAATGACACTACACTTGAGATGCACATACTGACCCAAGATCATGGGCTGTCCTGTCTGGCCTCCCTCCTCACTCAGCTCATATTCCACCCTGAATCCAGACACTGTGTCAGACGCGGACACCCAAGAGATGACGAAACTGCTGGAAGTGATCTCAGTCACAGACTCAGAGGTGTCCACCATCGGAGGGGGCTGGGTGGTATATCCCTCAGAGGTAGCCACTAGATATGGAAAGGGGTACATTAGCAAACATGCTCTTAAACATGCTGTTTTTGGATACACTATGTCCCATTCAAAAACGTGCTGATGAATAATTATTTATTGAAAACTGTGGTTTCACAAATACATGCACGTTTAATGAATGAGACACATGGCCATTAGCACTGTTGAATAACCTACATGAGCCATGCACGGTGGAGAAATCAAAGCGAGTGGTTTCTCTACGTCCGAAACGCAGGATGCTGATGAGTTGGCCCTCATAAGTGACTCCTGGCTTCAGTCCTGCGATGGTGTATGAGTTCAGATGGCCTGGAATAATGACCTCCATCCATTGGGTATGGGTGTTTTTCTGTTTAAAATAAGTAGGTTGCAGCTCAAATATCACACACTATTGTGTATTAGATAAATAACCACTCTAATGTAATCAGAATTCAATTTGATTCAAAGAGCCATTAAAGTTTTTAGCGTCTCAAAAGAGACTCACCGGTCTCCATTTGAGTATGTACTGTGTGATGTGTGCAGAAGCCGGGGCGTTCCACTGGATGGGGTGAGAGTTGGGCTGGTTGCCAGATTCTGATATAATCACCTGGACTGGACGATGACCACCTGATAGAGGTATATAAAATATTCAGAATTGAAATAATATTTACAGTCAAGAGCACCCATACTTGCAAATTATAAGAGAATACCATGCCAGTAGCTCATCATGCTAATACTATAAAACAACAAACACAGAGTACTTGAACAGTGTTTTCACAACTTGCATATTGAGAACAAACCGAGATGTCTTCTGGCCTAAAAAAATACATTAAGGTGTTCTAGGAAAGAGAGAAAAAAATAGTTTGTAGCGTAAGTGTGTTCTGTTCCTTTTGGGAAACGCTGAACTGGGAAACGTAGCACTAGCCTGTGAGATTCTTACCACAGTTTCAGCACTAAGACATGAGGATGAGAGGACCACCACCACCGTTTCAGGCTTTCAAACCTTTAAATCCAGAACCCTAAACAACTTTTCTGAAGTGATAAATCTCTATTATTTACCAACAAAATTTCTCAACACTGTATTTAAAACTCATTTTTCTTCACTTGTCTTGTAGCCTCATATAGCAACATCCTCAAATTGCTTCTGATTTCAATCTGGTCCCCATTTCTCCCAATTACTGCCATGAGGGTAGTCTGTGTACAGCACTTAAAGTTCACTTAGTCTGCATTACGTTCCGCCAGCCAGCACCAGCCTCACTCCCACTGTTCCCAGCCTTCTCACAGCTGGACGCCATTACTGAGGGATATTGCTCTGGGGTTACTTTCACTCAATGAGCAAAGGGAGCACTTCTGACCCCAACAAGCTCTCATAAAGAGGGAAAACTTTATTAATGCAGACCTTGTCAGATCTTGTGGGGGAATTTAGTGGTTATGTATAAAAAAACACATTTATTTTGTGATAAAAAGGAATGGATTAATATAAACAACATACTGTACTGGTCATTAGTGATGGGCAATATGACCAAAATCACGGTAATGGTACAAAAACTTAGTTTTATATCATATTATATGATATTCACAATACCGTTCAGAAGTTTGGGGTCTTCTTTTGGAATTTTTTTTTAACTTTTACTCAGCAAAGGATGCATTACATTGATCAAAAGTACAACATTACAAAAGATTTAGATTTCAAATAAATGGTGTTCTTTTGTACTTTCTATTCACCAAAGATTTCTGAAGGATCACGTGACACTGAAGACTGGAGTAATGACTGCAATTTCAGCTTTGCCATCACACATTACATTTTACAATATACTAAAATAGATATTGTTTTTATTGTAATCCTATTTTCACAACGGTATTGTTTCTTGCAGTGTTTTTTTATTTATTTTTTTTATCAAATAAATGCAGAAAAAAGAATTCCGACCCCAAACTTTTGAAAGGTACTGTATAGATCACATAACAAATCAACAAATGATAAGACAGCACAGAACCAGCTTTATATTATCACAATAGAACTCAAAACAATAGTGAATTACAAATATAACTGGATAAGCCATTATTTGAAGTCATCTCTAAATAGGCAAAATATGCACAACAGGCCTGGCATGGCATTGTGCAACACGTCAAATTAAAACCACTCTCAAATCAACAAAGCTGTCTAGACTGGAAGAGTATGCTATAGTTTTTTTCTTAATCTTGGATGTATTTTTTTTTTTCACATGACCAGTTAACACGTTTCTGTTTAGCAGTGTATGAGTATGTGTATGTATACTGATGTCTACATAAAGAATTGGGACAATAAAGTTAAGTTTCTACCACCGTCATTCCATCCAGCCCTAGTTGTTGGTTTTCCTCTACAAAAGTTCAGAGGCAACCATTAACAATGGAAAGTACATAACCTTTACAGATGCTGTGCAAGCAGAAAAAGTAACAGGTTTGGTTGAAATTCAAACTTATTCTCAACACGAGACGAAAGAAACTCAAAGACAAACAAACAGTGCCAAAAGGGCTGCAGGGGGTGATTTAGACAGCTGTGTTGATTGGGTGTGTGCCTTTCTCCATCCAGGGAACTTCAAAAGAACAGACGGCAAACACAAGGCATGGGCCCACCCAAATCAAGGTGTGGATGAGGGCATCTTAAAACCAACATCCTTGATTTCAAACGCTGCCAGAGGACGAGCATTTGTCCGTTGTAAAAGAAAAGATCACAAGGAAGAGCAAATCCTAATCACCACCACAACAAAACACCTGGGAGAAATGGCAAACAGCACACTTGCTCTCAGTAAACATCTGGAAGCCTTTGACTTCCAAACCTCTCCCCACCCATGCCCACAAGACTACTTATAGCAGTACACAGTGTGACCCACATACTGTGTATGCACGCGTGAGAGAGAGGGAACATGTGCCTCATAAAAATAAAAAAAATCTCTCAAAAAGATGCTGTTTACTCACCAGAGAAAGACTGCTGAGGCTCACAGCTCAACTCTCCAATGCCATTTCCATAACAGTGACATCTGTAGTGGATTCCCTGAATGAGTTTGTCCCATGACTCTCCAATCTGATAGAACGCTCTAGTCTCTGGCTCTTGGCACTGATCTGGAAATGGAAATCGGAGTAACACGGTCATTTTCCAATCATTAGCTCGGTCATTAATAGGGAAAAAAGGCTAAATCTGCTAATCCTAAGGCTACAATTTAGAGGAAGAGGCACTCTAATTGTTTCAAGAAAAGTTCATTTAAGCAAATGAAGACAAATTATCCATTTCAGTTCTAATTGATGAAACCTAAGATGTGGCTGGCTCACCAATAGCATCACACTTCCAGCGTCCACGGCCTTGACCAAAACAGCTGCAGTTCATCATGTAGCCTTCCTCATGCTGTTTAGTGAAAGTCTGATTTACTTCATAGGTCAAATTATCCACAATGCACTGGTCTGAAAGAAGAAAAGACATGCATGAACATATTGGATACATTTTTCCTATAAACTCATCACTTACAACTGGGAGATGACAACGCTCACCTTTGATTTGTGAGTATGCAATGCAGCTCCATTCCCCACGGCCATTGCCCACACACGTACAGCGCATCATGTGACCCAGAACATCATGGCGTCTGTCCCACTGATCTCCCAGACGATACATCACACCCTCGCCAGTGGTACACACCTCCTCATGAGCTGGTGGAAACCCATCAACATCAATATTATTCACAAACCTTTACATTTAAATTCTTCTAAACTGTCCTTCTAAAAAAATAAGGCGGTTTGGCCAATGGGACAAGAACATAATTGTCTCTTTTTGTTTTGGAAGCACTTGAGGACTTTTCCCAAAAACAACCCTCTAACTCCTTAAAAGAACAACATTAAAGGGTTGTTCACATCAAAAACAATAACTATTGTCTTTATTGGTATAGTTTTAGTTATTATCTTTGGTGTGAAAGGGCTGATGGGAACTTGAAGGAGTACCTAGGCCTGTCACAATTATCGATTAATCATTTGATCCTGGTTATTTAAAAAATTAAAAATGAATAAATCTTTATTTGTGTTCCGAAGGCAAGCTAAAGTCTTACGGGTTAGGAAACGACATGAGGGTGAGTGATTATTGACTGAATTTTCTTTAAATCATTAATCCCATTTATTTGTATGACAATTCATCATCAGCACAAAATGCGTGATCCTGAGAGGCCTAGGAGTGACATTTGTAGCTTTTAAGTTAACACCAAAGTTAATAATTTAGCTTGAGGAAGAGACCAAATCCAGTTAATTGAGTTTTTAATGGCCAAAAGAGTAATTAGGGGCTCAATTAGGGTCAAACAGCTAAAACTCAATTCTAATGACCATAGATCCAATAAGCTCAAGGCAGTTCCTCACAAACAGCCTCATTGTTTCAACTGGGATATCATTGATTGGTGTATCTGGTTAATAAAAGAGGATGAGAGTGAGGAAATCTGTCCAAGGTTAAGAGTGGAGGAGGTTACACAGCTGCCCTGGAGAGCAGCCAGATATTCTTCACTGCCAGCCAGACTCTGTTCCAAAGCCAACCTCTCTCCGTCTGCAGCCCCGCACAGCTGAGGGGCCACGGCTATCACAGACAGGCAAAAATCTGTGCTGCAGTTTCCAAAGTACAAGTTTTTTTAAATTCTTTTCCACATTGTTCACATTCAATACGGCAAGTAATATATTACTTATTATACCGGGGGGAAAAAAAACAGTTGATGCATGATAATGGTTCCTGTGTTGAGACAGAAATCACTACCCCCTACAAAACAAACACGTCAAAGAAACACAAAGAGCAGCTCTGGTTTCAATCTATGTCAGATCACTAAATCTCATAAACTCCCCAGGGTTCGCCTGGCTCTAACTGGCACCTTGGTGACAGAGACACCCATCAAAGCTCAGGCAGAATGAGGCGTTTATGTAAATATGGCTGAATAGGTGCTGAGTGATCTTTATTCCACGTAATTAACGTCCTCATCTTAACTGTTACCAGATCTTCTCCAACATAGGCCACAAGGTAATTGAAAAAGCTGAGAGACACATGAAATGTCACTTTTTGCTGATATTCCTCAAGCAAGGAAAACCATGGGACATTGGCTGCATTCCTCAATATCTTAGTAGAAGTTTAAGATAAAATGATTTGCTAAATGCACGTTAAAGGGCAACTCCGGCGCAAAATGAACCTTTGGTCTAATTACACACTGGTACATAGTCAACCGTTCTCTGAGATTTGTTTTCATGATTGTCGAATGTAAAGAGTGTTATCTCTAAAAACTGTTTAGCTTATAACGCTAGTATATTGGGCATAGAGTAATGAAAATAAAAATCGCTAGTTAATACCACTAACAAGGCTCAAAATAGCCCAACACGAACACGGTAGCATAATGAGGGTCCCTACCTGCAAACTGAAGCATTGAGAACGTTGTAAGTGTACAGACAGTTTAATAAGAAGATATTTTATAAAGACAGTCCACTTCGCTTACACAGGAAGGAGCCGTCTTTGGAAAACAGTCTCGACTAATCGAATCATGAACGCCGAGCCGAACAACGGACCATATGAGATTCCAAGACAGTTCAGCGCACTCGGCTCGGCGTTCATGATTCGACTGATCGAGGCTGTTTTCCACAGTGGAAAGTGCGAAGTGAACTGTCTTTATAAAATATCTTCTTATTAAACTGTCTGTACACGTACAAATTTCTCAATGCTTCAGTTTGCAGGTTGGGACCCTCATTATGCTACCGTGTTAGTGTTGGGCTATTTTGAGCCTTTTTAGTGGTATTAAATAGCGATTTTTATTTTCATTACACTATGCCCAATGTACTAGCGTTATAAGCTAAACAGTTTTTAGAGATAACACTCTTTACATTCGATAATCATGAAAACAAATCTCAGAGAACGGTTGACTATGCACCAATGTGTAATTAGACTTAAAGGTTAATTTTGCGCCGGAGTTGTCCTTTAAGATCCAGGGCTGTGTTTCCCAAAAGTTGCCACCAATGGCACTCTACAATCAACTTAGGTCATGATACTTTTGAGAAACTCAGTCCTGGATACTTAGGAATAAAGTGCCTTTATAACATTATAGTTCTCCATCTTCTTATGTGCCAAGCTCCAATCAAGTCCTAACCTGTTACTATCTCACTCTCTTTCTCTCTCTGGCTCCAACATTTATTGCTAGTGTAAAACTGGCACTTACCTGCCATGGGACAGAAGCCAAACCGCTGCTCTTGGTCATAGTTATAAGTTGTGCCGCACCATTTCATGCCATCTCTCCTGCCGTCAGCTGTGCAGTCGGTGTAGTTACGGCCGTTGTAGAGGAATGGGAACTGACAGAGTGCACCATTGGAGTTTCCTCCTCTGGTTGTGACCATAACTAAAAATAAAGATATTTACCAGTGAAAAACTGTAGCAGTTCCAAGGAGAGGTTTAAGGCTTCCAAAAAATGACACGGAAATCCATCAAAAAGAAAAAAAAAGAGCCTGCTTATGGGTACATGGCTCATTCAGGGCTTAAACCAACAACCTTGAACCAACAGCCCTGTGCTTTAACCACACCCCTAAAAGATGTAGATATGAAAAAATCTAGCTAGATACCCTTTTTTAAGAATTGCACTAGCAGTTTTAAAGAAATTATATGCTTTTATTCAGCAAATATGCATTAAATTGATCAAAAGTGACAGTGAAGTCATTTATAATGCTACAAAAATCTATTTCAAATAAATGCCTGTTCTTTACAAAAGGCACCATGGTTTCCTCAGAACATTAAGCAGCACAACAGTTTTCAACATTGATAAGAATAGTTAGCAATATTTCTTAAGCACCAAATAAGCATATTATAATGATTTCTATGTGACTGAAAACTGTAATGTGGCTGAAAATTCAGCTTTGCCATCACAGGACATTTTAAAACATTAAAAATAGAAAACTTTAAATTGAATCATATTTTGCAATAGTGTTTTTTTTGTTTTGTTTTTTTGATGGTCATAAGACAAATAAAAACCTTACCGAGCCCAATCTTTTGAATGGTAGTATATATAAACTTACCATGGTTGTTGGTACAGAAGGAGTACTTGTAGTCCTTTTCAAAGTCAGATGAGGTGCTGCACCAGAGCTGCCCATCACTGCGTCCCTCGGAAGTGCAGGAGTAGAATGTTTTCCCCATGAACACAAAAGGGAACACACACGGCTGCCCACCTGAGGTCCCACCATACACCTGGGACTGGCTCTCTATGCACACATGAGAAAAGAGACAATGAAAAATAATTCTAAGTGAACAGCAGCAGATTCAATCACATAAAACCACTGATAAACCTTATGAATAAAGACACTAACCGGACTCTTCACAGCTGACACCATTCCCTAAGCACGTACACAACATCTGTTTGCTGCCTTGGGTCTTGATCCACCGCATTCCCAGAGCGTAGGAAATGCCTGCGTCAGTCAGACAGGATCCCTCTGTGGGGTGTTCAGGCACCGCCTGAGGCTGGTAGACCGCAGGCTGGACATTGGTCACCACACGAGACCCAGTACCTAGAGCACAGAATAACACATGAGGATACACATTTTGTCTCTACATCCATTAACTGATTCTCAACCACTAGGAGGCCACTGCAAACTTAGCAGGGGGTATTTTACATTTAATTATTTTAACATAATCTTATCTTAACTATAATGAAAAAATAAATAATAACAATAATTTGATTTATCACAGCTCTACTGTTTATTATATATATACTTTAGTAATTTTGTTATGTCCTTTTGTCATTTAGTATTTTTATTATTTCTATTTAGTTTTTTTTTTTTTTTTTTTGGTTTAGTTTCAGTCATTTTAGCAATAGAACTTCTTCAAACTTATTTTATTTCAGTTAGGCAAGATTTTTAATCTTTCAATTAATGTGATATTTAAATTCATTTAGTTTTATTTCATGTAACAAAAATGTGAGGTTCTTACCCAGGCTAGTGGTGTGCAGTGATGCATGTCTCTCACACTTCCACTCTCCACGTCCATTTCCAGTACACAAACACTGTAGCACATGTCCACGAGAATCTGTCTTGCTCCACGTGTCTCCAATCCGATAAGAAGTGCGTGTGTCCTGGTCGTTACAGCGGTCTGTGATGCACAAACAATCAAACGATGCAGATGTTTCTCATCAGAAACCATGTTGTGGTTCTTCATCACAAACAAAATAGCAGGTCTGAGTAAAATTTTTTTTAATAAAACACAATAAAGTTACGTTTTTCCCTCTTCTGCCCAGTTTAAAAAAAATATTGCGCTGATGCCAGAAGTTTAAATGGATTTTGAGTGGATAATTAAAGTGAAATCCAGTTGGACCGATGGAAGACTGAGGGAATTTTGTGTGGTTTGGACTGTTCCACTGTTCTAAAAGGGGTGGAGTTCTTACTTCTGGATGTGCATGTAATTCGTCCACTTCCTTCTCCGAGGCAGGTGCAGTCCACCATCATCCAGCCTTGGTAGGGTTTCTCCCAGGTCTCACCAACCATGTAGGACATGCCAGCTGTATTGTCGTAACAGCGCTCCGCTATCAAGCAAAATAATAAAAAGGGTTTAATAACATGATGTTAATGCTACCACTAATATGACACATCTCATTTCCTTTCCATCATAAACACAAAACCACTGTAATTAAAGAGCCCATTAAATTACTTGATTATTGCGGATTCTTTCTTGTGTCAACATATTTCGTATTGAAACTGGAACTTTGGGCAGGACATATTGAAGGGCCGATAAAAAAAAGTTTGTTATGAACCATGATTTGCTAGTCGATTACAGGTGGTATTAAGACAAGAGAGATTCTCATTCTAGAGAGCATTTGATTCAAAAAAAAAAAAATCTGTGTAGTGCAGGATGAGTCATCATTCTTTTGGTCCGTTTTTCTGGAAGTGAAAGTAATTTCTAAACACACACAGGTGAAACTCAAAAAATTTGAATATCGTGCAAAAGTTATAATTTTGCACGATATTCAAATTTTTTGAGTATAAGTGCTGTTGGGCTTATGAATTTATGACATGAAATCAATCAAAAAAAGGATTTTAAATACAGAAATGTCGGCCCTCTGAAAAGTATAATCATGCATATGTATATAGTTATATATACTAAATATATTAGTTTCACCTTTTTTTGCATGGTATTCAAATTTTTCGAGTTTCACCCGTATATCTGCTAAATATAATCTGCTAATAATGTATACTATCATATCAAAGCAGACACACAGAAAAAGCCATAAAATTCTCAGCTTGATAGACTTTAAATGCCCAAACTCACCAACAGGTTTGCAGGTCCACTCTCCTTTCCCATTTCCCAAACAGACGCACTCCAGCATGTAGTCTCCAGTGTCATGGGGTCTCTTCCATGTGTCTCCAATCTTGTAGGAGTGCCCTCCCTCATGACAGCGGTCTACAACAGAGTCCAAGAAGGTAAACAGCAGCACAACTCCCAAAAGTATAATTCCCAAAGTGCGGTTAAGTACAGTGAAGGAAAGTTCCAGTCTACCCACTTGCAATGGTGCAACTGATTTTCCCTCTGCCAGAGCCAATGCAAGTGCAGTCCCAGATCATCCCATCCTTGGGCCTCTCATAAGTCTCTCCAACCCGATAGGAGCGAGTGTTTACTTTATCATAGCAGGTCTCTTCAGCTGGGAAAATACATGGAGTCTTTGTTCTTCATACTATTCAGTGCTTCAAACTTAACTTGTCATATACAGGTGAAACTCGAAAAAAATTTGAAAATCGTGCAAAAGTTATAATTTTGATGATTATGGCTTACAGTTTATGAAAACCCCAAATTAAAAATCTCAGAAAATTTGAATATTACATGAATTAAAAAATTATTTTAAATAAGGAAATGTCGGCCCTCTGAAAAGTATAATCATGCATATAGTTATATATACTAAATATATTAGTTTCACCTTTTAATTTGAATTACTGAAATACATGCATGATATTCTAATTTTTCGAGTTTCACCTGTTTATATGGTTATTATTAATTCAACCAAGTCAGGAAACATTAATTCCAGTGCTGTGTTCCAAAGAATAAAACCAATGTAAAGGCACTCACCATCAGGTTTCGATTTACACTTTATACCAGAAACTCCATGGCAAGTGCAGATCAGTGTGCTGCCCAGATAACTGCGCTCCCATTGCTCTCCAACTCCATAAAACTGACTATTTTCAACACAGCCATCTGCAGAGGACACAACAAAACTCTTCTGAGCTCTAAAATATTTTAATTTTCTCAACAAAAAAACAACGATCACACAAAGAAAAGAAAACCGAATCCCGAGTACATTTTCCAGATTATAAGTAACAATTTGCGTGCGTAAAACCACTTAATTGCCCATTTCAAACCAATCAAAACAAAAACAAAAACCATCAAATGGAGGACCGCATACCTTGGGACACGGATGACACCGAGTGTTCCTGAGCTTGTCTCCTATGTTTCCCCGTTCCTTTCGGCATACACTGCACAGTGCAGGCGAGCAAAGCCACTGCCAACGCCGTGCCCAACGGGCTACCAGTCATTTTCACAGGTGAGATGAAACAGTAACAGTAGTCAAGCCTTCCTTTCCTAGCAATGGAGGTTCGAGGAGACGCAGTAATACACTGGCTGTGGGATTGAGGGTCACTACAGCCGCTTTCAGTCTCCAAGTTCCCTCTGTATGTTTCCTTCCCTGTGCGTCCTGCCCCTCCAGCTCTTGCGCACACCTCTGCGGAGAGCTCAAATGTGCGGAGCGCTTTTATTTGACCTCAACATTTATTCCGCCCTGGAGGAGGAACTACCCGTGCACACACGTACGAGAGCGTCGTCTAGCCATGCACACAGACACCCAATCTGAAGCTCGCTTTTTGCGTAAAAAGTTTAGGATGATCCTAAATCCAAAGCTAGCGCTTGCAAACAAACACTCTCAGTGCAGTGTACTTGGCTTTTGTTTTATTAAAATTGTTAATCCAACAAGCTAGCGTTCAATAATGAACCACATTTGTCCGTTTAAGGAAGCCGTTGACTGTACTAATCTAATAGAGATCGTGCTACAGTTGGAGTGCATGAATGTTCAATGTCCCGTTCACAGATGGTTCAGGGCTGCACCCATCTGAAACCAATTAGACAAACTCTTAACTTTAATAATACTTCCCTGGTGGTAAAATAAAGTCATTCTCAGTTTACTGTCACCCTTAAAAAATGCATTCAGATTGAAAGAGGACTTATACCACAGATATAACTGGTAAATAAAAGGCAAATAATTTCAGTAATAATAATAAATAATTAGTTACCAACATCCTAAAAGTATTGAACCCTCATAGACTAGTTATATATCGTTGATCATAATTGTGTTTTATTTTATTTTCCTCCTTGAAAGTGTTTTAGGAAGCCATTTAGTAATTATAAATGTCATACTTAAAAAAAAAAAAGAACTTACTGCCTTAATTTTTTAAGTACAATCAACATGGCTGTGCAAGTCATGTCAACTTAGATTACACTAAAACTGACTTAAAAATTAGTTGAATCTCGTATAACTTAATAAAATAAAATTTAAAATGGCATGAGTTGAAGTAATGTAAAAGCATATGTTGTCATATATCATAATTTGAAACCATTTTTGTTTTTAGAAAAATAAAAAAAACATTGCAAAATTGAAACTGTGGGCTTTCCGGGTTGGAAAATTGCTTTGACTTCTTGGCTTTAACTTTATTTAGACATTTTTCCACCAAGCTAGAAGGCTGAATTTTGAATAGGTTAATCTAAGGCAACCCGATGACACTTTATAAAGTTCCAAAACCTTGCATATTCTACACTCGGACCCCTTGTAAAACACCAGAAAATGCATAAGCCGTGCATCTGCTTTGACCTTTATAAAAGTCTTCCCAAGTATAAGGCTGAAACTCCAGTATGTTGTCAATAATATATATTTAAAAAAAAAACTCTGGACCCGTAATGTTGTATTGTTTGCTAGAAGATGTGTCTCAAATGTTTATAGGCTGATATTTGGGGTGATGTAATCATTTCAGTGGGGAAACACATTGGGAATTAAGAAAGAATGTATTACAGATTATATCACTAAATATGTTCCAAACATGATAGCAATGGTGTCAGTAAGCAGTGGCATTGCTATGATCTAATAGGTTTTCCTAGAGTGAGGGTAAATACAGTAACAATGTTTTTCTTTTAACGTTTCTGCTACTCACAGCTTGATGGATCTAGCTCTGTCTATATGTCTTATCTTTAAGGCATCTTGCAGGTCATTCATGGAAATGCAGGACTGATGTCAACACCCTCTCATTTTAAAACTGTACCCCTCTCTCTCTATGAATCGAGATCACTATGCTGACAGAGCTCCCATTTAAACATCATCAGACTTTTAGAAACTGCTTTCTGAGCTTTCTGTGTTTGCAATAATCATACCACCATGTAGTTCAATCCTCCATATGACGAGATGAGACAGATTGCTGCTTAACATGATTCAGTGATTTCCAAGCCAGATGTTTGGTTTGACTCATGCTTTATTCTACATGTCTATCTCCCTCTGTCTGACTGCTCCCTCAGTCTTTCTTTATCCCCAGGATAAGTGTAATCTATGCTTATTAGCTGATATGCAAGATCTCTCTATCTCTCTTTCTCTCTCTCTCTATCTTAATGGGCTCATAAAGACTTCTGTCCACAAAGTTTTAACAACATTTTGCTGCTCTTTAAACATCTCAGTTAATCCAGTTTTCTCCTTTGAATTTGGATGACTACATGTTCTCTTGTGGTTTCTCAATGCAGCCCACCTTGTCATCGATGAGGTCCACGGTCTGTATGAATCAGTTTTAATTGTCGCAAAATTTGTCTTTTTATGAGCACACGTTGAGGTTGGTCTTCCTGCACTTTGGTTTGTCTGAAACCACTGGCGGTAGTGAGTAGTGATTTTTGTGGAAAAAGGAGAAGTTACAGAGATTGAACCTAAAGCTTCATGAAGGTCAACGCACAAAGATCTGACCTATGAGATCTGACTCCTCTAACAATATGTGAGCACATCTGGCTGCATTTGCTATGACTCAATGAATGACTCAAAGCCAGTGTTTTTGTGCATAGTTGCACAACAATATTCCAGAAACATCCATAGGTCATGAAAATGTTGGCAGTTGACAGATGTGTTCAGGAAAGACATTGAGTTCTCAAATAAAAAAAGTTAGCATTTTAGCACTTCCGGTTTCGTTGTCCTGAAATCATTGAGTTTTTTAAATAGGTTTTTGGTTAAATACTTGAAATAAGGTCTTCAGGAAAAAAAATTTTAAACAAAGACTAAAAGAGTTTACTTCTGCCTATTGTATTTATGCTCCAAAATTCATAAAAGTTGTGTTAATTTGTGAAGATTATCATGATGAACAAAACAAGAATCATAAGCTTTTGTTAGTCACAGCCCTTATTTTCTGCAATAATCCAAAAGCCAATGGAAAATCCTATTGGGTTTTTGTCTAGAGAACCAGGGTAATGCAAACCTCCGTACTGGCCTACAAAAATTCATCATCCCTGCACCACTGTATATGTTGATTTGCTGCTCAAGAAACATTTCTTATCATTATCAATTTTAAAAACAGTTGTGCTGCTTAATATTTTTGTGATAATTTTTTCAGGATTCTTTAATGAATAGAAAGTTAGAAAAGAACAGCATTTATTTGAAATATAAATACTTTGTAACAATATAAAATGTCTTCGCTTTTGATCAATTTAATGCATCCTTGCTGAATAAGCCAGTAAAAAATTGTTTTATGGCGCCACACCAATAAAGAACGTTCCCAGAAGTCCCCATATAACGCATCACATTTGATTAGATTAGATTTAAAAATAAAACATTTATCTGTCATTATGTGGCCTTCTGTTTTGCCACGTTGACAAACAGTTGAAGAAATGTCAGTCTTTGCCCAATTCCCCATGTAAACAGAAACTGTACTTTCACGCTTACTGCTCACATAGAAACATCTGCCAGGGAATATTTCCAAGATGGCCACCCAGTGAACTGATGTGGTTTAGAGGGACAGGACTTTGGTAATGGCTAGTCTAAGCTCTTTGTAATCTCTACATCTCTGCTGCAGTGTATGACATAATTCTCCCAGAGGACAGGGGCGGGGTACAGCTGCAACCCCCATCAGTTTTACCCAGACATCACTAAACTCCTGCAACCCCCACAGAATCCACAAAATCACATCTAACTGCTGCTTTCTGCCTCCAAACTGAATTTATTTAGCCATCTGATAGTTTTGGCTCTGTTGTGGACTTAAGAGAGATGTGTGTGTAGTATGTAAACTAAAATAAAAGTTTCTGTTTGATCATGAAATTTGTGCATTTTCCTCTTAAATAAAAAATACTAATCATAGCACAACACTTGTGTGGAAAAGTTATTACACTGCTAAAACTTTTTTAAAAAGTAAGTGTTTGTAATGCCTTACAATTGTAAGTTTAGTCAACTCAAATATCCAAGTCACTTTGTACAATTTCACATTTCAAGTTAACTAAACTTAAAATTTTAAGGCAGCATGAATACTTACTACTTATTATTATTATTATTATTATTATTTTATAGTGTATCAATGGATCTGCAAGAAGTGCTCTCAATGACAAGGGGCAGAGAAAGACACAAATTTATCAAATTACTTGCCAGAGGAAGTTACAAGTTGGTTAGAGGGGCGTTTGTTTATTTCAACAAACTCTCCATCATGCCAAATCGGCTTCTGTTCTGATGCCATTATTGTCTGTATGTCTCTCTGCATGTTTGTGTTCATGTGTGTGCCTGGTTTGTGTGTGTGTTTTGTTTTAATTTATTATAGAGCTCCAGAGAGGTCAGAGGGTAAAGGGGAATTATGCTCAAGAGAGATCTGGTCGTGTACCGGGGATCTAAAAGACACATACCATCTTTACTTACTTTTCATCACCATGACAACCCAGATGTGCATTTAGTTAGTGATGTCTCAGAATTTCCTTTCCATAGTCTGAAAGTCTGCACAGAGGACGGAGGTTATCCCTAGTTACAGCAAAACACGCATATAAATTCCATGACAGGAATGCTTACTAAGTTGTTGAGTCATTTTTTTTTTTTTTTTTTTGTCATTTCAGAGGAAAACTCCAACAGAAAAGAAACTGGCTGATGTTTGTGGAGGGAAGTTCATACACTGTCCTACACCCCTGAGATTTGTGAGTCAGAACATAATTTGATAGCTGTTTGTGAATGGGCTATGGTCTGCCCTTTCGTTCATTAACCCTCATGTTCTGTTTGGACTGCCTTCACTGTCTTATGTTTGTGTCCCAGAGACCCCAATAATTCATTTGCAAATATAATGCATTTAACCAGACATGTTTCAGCTTTAAATCTCTGTTATATACCTAATGCAATTGTCAATAATGTGTCTGTTATCCAATTCAGGGCTGTCAGTATGGTGGTGCAGTATGGATCGCGAAAGGACAGAGGGGGCACCCCACTCCCATTCCCCCCAGAGGGCGATCGCGAACGAGGGGGAACTCGCACTGCCCCATACCTGAAAGGGTATGCTATGAATATCTGTTTGGGTTAAATTTTACCCACAATTTCATTGTGGCAAAATACAATACAGTTGTAATCTGACTTCTGCAGTCTCAAAATTATTCAGAGCCCTGAATAGAATCCCTCACAACAGCACAACTCTGCAAAACAGGTGTTGTCTCAAGCAGCCCTGATGCAGCTAATCAAGGGCTTTATTAGTTGTACCAGGTGCGCTTGAGCTAGAACACTTGAAATATCTGAACTGGCTATGTTTGTTGAGTATCACGTTTGACTGCATGTTAGAAATATGGCGAAGTCAAAAGAATGGTCCAAAAAGTTAAGAGAAGATATCATCACTCTTCGCAAATAAGGAACAGGATACAAAAAGATAGCGAAGGCACTAAATGTTCCTAGAGACACAGTTGGAAGCATACAGTAGTTTGCAAGTTGCAAGGAACAGTTGTTGCACTACCTGAACAGGGCAGAAAAAGGAAGCTATCAAAGGCTGCGACAAGATTTCTGAGAAGGCAGGTTCAGAAAAACCCTCGAGTGACTGCAAAAGACCTGCGGCAAGACTTGGTGGCAACAGGCACTGTATGTACGTTACATACACCTTACTGCATACGTTTAGTATGCAGTAAGGTGCATACTAAACGCATTCCAGACCCCTAAGATGTAGCCTATACAACTACTAACCAGGGGCGGTTTCTTCATTTGGGCGATTGGGCTACGCACCACCAAAGTGTGTGAAAGGGACTTTTTCAATCACATTCACAATCTCACTCAACCACAGAGTTACGCTAGCCATCACTGTGCCTCTGGATATAGTCCAAACAGCATCATCTCACGTTCTATTCTCATCTGAATTATAAATAATTTATTTCTGTATAAAATAATACTACCATTAAAAACACATTTGATTTTCTTTTTTAATCAATGTAGAATGTGTAACTTAAAAATAAACAGAAATTAAAACCAATGCACAATGTTGTGTTTTATTTTGAGTGTACACAAATATAAGCAAACTCTTTGCAGTTTGAATGATGTCCTGTAAACAAAATGATGGATATCAAATATGTTGTGTTTTCATGTTTTATGGGGACTTTCCATAGACATAATGATTTTTATACTGTACAGACTGTATATTCTATCCCCTTACACTGCCCCTATCCCTAAACCTACCCATCACAGGAGACATTCTGCATTTTTACATTTTCAAACAACATCACTTAGTGTGATTTATACGCTGATTTCCTCATGGGGACCAAAAAATATCCCCACACGAACAAGGATTTCGGATATTGCCATCCTTGTGGGGACATTTTGTCCCCATAACGTAGGGTTTACCAGGCCACACACACACACACACACACACACACAAAATCAACTTTTCAAAAACACTTTAAATATTCCACATCTTTTATACTTTAGTGGTGTTAATCAACTTTGTTTTTATGAAATTCAAGTTAATTAAAACCATTCATACTTTTCCAACTATTCTCACTACTTCAACTTCTTGTTGATACCCGTGAAGCCATTTGTATCATAGTGATTCCAATAGGGTTAATATTGCTTGCATTTTAAGTGTTATCATAACATTGTGCTATAAAATAGAAGTTAAGGTCTTTTGCCTTTGGTATTCATACCAATGCCCAATCGGTCATGGTGGTCATGACCGATTGTCATTTTGTGGGCAATGCTAAGGTAGAATACAGTAACTTCCGAAAAAGGGTCAAAGGTCAAATTTGAGGTAAAACAATTGTAGATAGGTTAATACAGGTGTACACTACAAAATGTGAAAATTACAATATTATACCTATAACTCAATTGTCAGGACATTAATTTGTCTCAGTTTCACACTCTGGCAAGTTAAAGTCTTTTGCCTTACTAGGGCAGACCAGGACAATGAACCCAAGTTCACCTCACCAAGGCTTGGTTGCAGAAGAAGTTCTGGAAGATTCAACAGTAGCCATCACAGTCACCTGACTTGAACCCTGTAGAAAATCTCTGATGGGATTTGAAGAAGGCAGTTGCAGCACGTAAAACCCAAGAATATTACTGAACTAAAGGCCATTGCTCATGAGAAATGGGATAAGAAGCTGCCAGAAGCTGGTGTCTGGTTGTACATCTCATTTGCAGCAGCTCATAACAGCAAAAGGGTGTTCTATACTTCCAAAGTAATAAGTACCAAAGACGCTTGCCACGAAGGGGTTGAATAATTTAGAGACTGCAGAAGTCATTAAAAAGTCATTTTCACTTGAATTGGGGGAAACAACTTGAAACATTTGTTGTGTTGAGCTATTTCAATTACTTTTGTTTGATTTATTCACTGCAAAGAGCTGAAAGTCTGTCAATTTTGGCAATAAACCTGTTTAAAAAAATAATTTTGATCAGAACTGTAGCACTAAGATAGCAATCAAATTCAAACTTCAAAAATAAATGAGGATTGCAATGCTGCAGATTGATTAAATTAACACGAAAATATGAATAATAATTACAAATTATTAGTACTAAAATGATTTGTAATAGTATTTTTTTTCCGGGAAAATTAAGACCTTAACAGAAGTATTAGAGCAGTAACAGCATGACCAGCATGAATTAGAGTTCATAATAGGATTAGGAAAAGACAAAAAGTCTCAATGTAATACTTTTGAGTATCAAAAGCATCAGAAATGTTGACTTTGAACATGTGGATCAATAAAGAGAGGCTTCAAATATATTATAGATTATTAATTTCTTACAAAAGAAAAGTTGCACAACACATGGGGTGGAGTGAACAAACCACACATTCAGTGTTTTGCAACAATGGAAATGTTTAGTGGAAAGAGGAATGGGCGGAGGGGAAAACTGCTCAAATGAGGCCAGGGTGAATCCAACAGAGCCCCTGCTGAGATGATAAGGTGACCCTTTATTCCTGATGAGAGGAGCCTTCACCACTGATCCCAATCTCATCCCAGACAGCCCTCTTTCACAAAACAATGGCTGGTTATTTTTGTCCTGGCAAATGATCTGATATAGACAGGTCACTTTTACCCAGTACTACACCTACACCTGCTTTCAGCTACACTTAGTCCACCATTCCACAAAAGCTGCAAGCACAGCAAAATGAAGTTTGAGAGGGAGGGAAACAGTATTTGGCGGTGTTCTCTCCTATCCTATTTAATGAGCCTAAATCATCTGCAGATAAAAGCATGGGAGGCAGTTCTTAGAGTGCATTACTCTGGGCCGACAAAGTAATGTTTGTCTATCTAAGGCATAAATCACACAATAACACTGATTAAGACTTTTTCCTTTTTTATCCTGGATTAACTTTAATACCTATCACGTATACAAGAACATCTTAACCTTATATAGTAATGTGCTAAATGTAAACTGACACATGGTTTAGAGAAAAACATTTTGGAAGAAGCATTTGAGTAAGGCACGTTGAACATAGAAGTTGATATTACAACAATACATAACGACTCTTTCAAACTGTTATATTTATAATTTAACTCATGCTGACAAAGACAGCTATAGCTCTGTGCATTTTGTGAGTCGCTAGTGCAAACTGATCAATGGCAACTATTAAAGCGGTGTTTAAAGCCCTAATAGGTGCGTAAGTACTTGTTTGCTTGAGATTTATGAGTTTTTGTACCTTTAAGGAAAATCTAATCTTGTTAGTTCCTGGCATGTGGGAGAGTTCCTTAATATGTTTTTGTTTCTCAGACGTTTCCCAGAAGAGTACTGCTAGATTTTCCTGGGGGTTGATTTTAAAGGATAGTGAGAAAGATGCATTTCAGGAAAACTGGCAAATACTGTAAAAGAAAAACAATGACATTTTGAAACCGATAACAATAATTCAGTACAGACTCAGGCACACTAAACCCTATAAACTACACAAACCATTGAAATGAAGGATGTGCATGAGTGGAACTATTACTCAGTGCCATAATTCAACCAATGTTATGTCATAGAACAGCGTCTGTGGGCAATTTGAGTGGAAATCCTGAGACATGGATAAACACCTGCACGTCATTCCAGATGGTGCTGCGGATCTGCAGTGCTAGAAGTGAGAGAATTTCCTTGCACTGGACAGCCAATAGTGTACAGTGACAGGCATCAAGACGAACATTTGTGGAGTTCTTTATTGCTATAGCACTCTGAATCATTACATTTCCATCTTCAAAAGGATTCGTACACCACCCACTAGGGGTGGAAAGTTGGATGAAGCTCCCAGAAGGAATTTAATTCAAAATGACAAAAGCATGGTTTATCTTGTCAATTAATCTCTCTGTGTCATTGTACAATTAGGGAATGACATCATGTTGTCAACTGTTGTGGTGTGAGAAAATCATAAATCCCAGACTGGAATATAAGGACATCACATGATGCCAAAAAGACATTATTAAACAGTTGCTTTAACTCCAAAAGTGTTCATGTTTATTATAGTAGTATTGGGATTTTTTGTTTCTATCACTTCACCTGTCTAAGGGTGCGTCTCAATAAGCTCCATATAGCTATATCATGTAAATTAATCCAGGCACTGGTAAGGACCCTGGCTCACTACACATTGGGAAAGTGACAGGACTACGTATTTGTCAATGTACAAGTACAACTTTGTAGAACGTCACCACTGGTATTAATCAACAACAGGGAAGACCTACACTCACCTAAAGGATTATTAGGAACACCATACTAATACTGTGTTTGACCCCCTTTCGCCTTCAGAACTGCCTTAATTCTACGTGGCATTGATTCAACAAGGTGCTGAAAGCATTCTTTAGAAATGTTGGCCCATATTGATAGGATAGCATCTTGCAGTTGATGGAGATTTGTGGGATGCACATCCAGGGCACGAAGCTCCCGTTCCACCACATCCCAAAGATGCTCTATTGGGTTGAGATCTGGTGACTGTGGGGGCCATTTTAGTACAGTTAACTCATTGTCATGTTCAAGAAACCAATTTGAAATGATTCGAGCTTTGTGACATGGTGCATTATCCTGCTGGAAGTAGCCATCAGAGGATGGGTACATGGTGGCCATAAAGGGACGGACATGGTCAGAAACAATGCTCAGGTAAGCCGTGGCATTTACACAATGCCCAATTGGCACTAAGGGGCCTAAAGTGTGCCAAGAAAACATCCCCCACACCATTACACTCACCGGCCACTTTATTAGGTACCCCATGCTAGTAACGGGTTGGACCCCCTTTTGCCTTCAGAACTGCCTCAATTCTTCGTGGCATAGATTCAACAAGGTGCTGGAAGCATTCCTCAGGGAGTTTGGTCCATATTGACATGATGGCATCACACAGTTGCCGCAGATTTGTCGGCTGCACATCCATGATGCGAATCTCCCGTTCCACCACATCCCAAAGATGCTCTATTGGATTGAGATCTGGTGACTGTGGAGGCCATTTGAGTACAGCGAACTCATTGTCATGTTCAAGAAACCAGTCTGAGATGATTCCAGCTTTATGACATGGCGCATTATCCTGCTGAAAGTAGCCATCAGAAGTTGGGTACATTGTGGTCATAAAGGGATGGACATGGTCAGCAACAATACTCAGGTAGGCTGTGGCGTTGCAACGATGCTCAATTGGTACCAAGGGGCCCAAAGAGTGCCAAGAAAATATTCCCCACACCATGACACCACCACCACCAGCCTGAACCGTTGATACAAGGCAGGATGGATCCATGCTTTCATGTTGTAGACGCCAAATTCTGACCCTACCATCCGAATGTCGCAGCAGAAATCGAGACTCATCAGACCAGGCAACGTTTTTCCAATCTTCTATTGTCCAATTTCGATGAGCTTGTGCAAATTGTAGCCTCAGTTTCCTGTTCTTAGCTGAAAGGAGTGGCACCCGGTGTGGTCTTCTGCTGCTGTAGCCCATCTGCCTCAAAGTTCGACGTACTGTGCGTTCAGAGATGCTCTTCTGCCCACCTTGGTTGTAACGGGTGGTTATTTGAGTCACTGTTGCCCTTCTATCAGCTCGAACCAGTCTGGCCATTCTCCTCTGACCTCTGGCATCAACAAGGCATTTCCGCCCACAGAACTGCCGCTCACTGGATGTTTTTTCTTTTTCGGACCATTCTCTGTAAACCCTAGAGATGGTTGTGCGTGAAAATCCCAGTAGATTAGCCGTTTCTGAAATACTCAGACCAGCCCTTCTGGCACCAACAATCATGCCACGTTCAAAGTCACTCAAATCACCTTTCTTCCCCATACTGATGCTCGGTTTAAACTGCAGGAGATTGTCTTGACCATGTCTACATGCCTAAATGCACTGAGTTGCCGCCATGTGATTGGCTGCTTAGAAATTAAGTGTTAAGGAGCAGTTGGACAGGTGTACCTAATAAAGTGGCCGGTGAGTGTACACCACCACCACCAGCCTGCACAGTGGTAACATGGCATGAAGGATCCATGTTCTCATTCTGTTTACGCCAAATTCTGACTCTACCATCTGAATGTCTCAACAGAAATCGAGACTCATCAGACCAGGCAACATTTTTCCAGTCTTCAACTGTCCAATTTTGGTGAGCTCTTGCAAATTGTAGCCTCTTTTTCCTATTTGTAGTGGAGATGAGTGGTACCCGGTGGGGTCCTCTGCTGTTGTAGCCCATCCGCCTCAAAGTTGTGCGTGTTGTGGGTTCACAAATGCTTTGCTGCATACCTCGGTTGTAACGAGTGGTTATTTCAGTCAAAGTTGCTCTTCTATCAGCTTGAATCAGTCGGCCCATTCTCCTCTGACCTCTAGCATCAACAAGGCATTTTCGCCCACAGGACTGCCGCATACGGGATGTTTTTCCCTTTTCACACCATTCTTTGTAAACCCTAGAAATGGTTGTGCGTGAAAATCCCAGTAACTGAGCAGATTGTGAAATACTCAGACCGGCCCGTCTAGCACCAACAACCATGCCACGCTCAAAATTGCTTTAATCACCTTTCTTTCCCATTCTGACATTCAGTTTGGAGTTCAGGAGATTGTCTTGACCAGGACCACACCCCTAAATGCATTGAAGCAACTGATTGGTTGATTAGATAATTGCATTAATGAGAAATTTAACAGGTGTTCCTAATAATCCTTTAGGTGAGTGTATATAGGCCTATATCTTTTTTAATATTATTTGTTATGTTGTGTAAACACATTGTTCTGTTATATATCCTTACAACATTTGAGCCAAATATTAATTAGGAATGTTAACTAGATGTGTTCCCTATACCTGTCTAGCAATGTGTGTTCATGGTGACATATATAAAAATGAAAAATAAATCAGTTTGTCTTTTAAAATCTTCTTTTGGATGTCATTATATTTATTGAGATGATTTATGCATTTTATGTTTCGTGCTTCAGAAATGGGACTCAATTTCCAGTAAGGGAGCATAGTGAGCATCGATGCTCCCTGGTTTTTGAGGTTCATTGTGATATTTTTCAGGGAGCGAACGTTCCAGCTTTTGAAATGGAACTAATTCAACTTAATTTAAGAAAAGAAAAGAAAAAAAGCTATGAATCAATATCAGCTGAAAATAATGTTATTGATGGAAAACTCTTTTCCTTACTTGGGCAAATCCCAGAATATGTGTTATTATGTCTTTCAGCATTTAAATGTAACTTCTTACATGTTTTGTTATGCTCAGACTTGTTAATCATTGTCAAGTCACCCTAATTTTCTAAATGCATGTTATAGATCTTATTGTGAATGATTAATTTAAGCATTAAGTAATTTTTTCCCCCCAAATAAATTCTTACCTTGATCGTCCCTTGAAACGAATGACATATGCTGCCGTTCTCCAATCATTTTGTCTGCCTTTTCTTAGAGTCAACAGCAAGCTTGCATTTGGATCTGCCTCCATCCAATTAACAACTGATGGATAGAGCCAAACTAACTAAAACTATTCACATCCAAATGTGAGAGTAAAGAAAAGCAGCTAAATAAATCACTGAAAGATCTCCCTAAATATGTTTTAGGTTTAAGATTCTAGGCCATTTTGTGTCCTGTTACAGTGGTAGTGGCTATGCCATAAGGTCTTACATATGGCATGCCAATGAATCAAACAGAGACAATATTTTACATGTCAGACCTTATAATAAATGTGTACCACCCAGTTTTTCACAGGTCTATTAAATAAGTATTTACATAATTATGTTATAGTATAAATTATCTGTTGCACCATAGGACAGGTTTAGGGTTTAGCCTTGAAGACTGTTTCCCATTTGTTTGCACAAACTGAGGTCAAAATGACTGTAATTCGTATAAATTACATGTCATTGAATTCTGTGCATAGACACCCCTAAACACATTTGATTGCAAATTCCATGGACCAATTTTGTGTAAAGTGCTGTTATATGTGATTAACTTTTATAAATGATACAAAGTTTGCTGTTTTTTTTGTGTGTTTGAAACTCCACACCTATCAGATATCCAGTCATCATGGGTGTAAACGGCGATCTGTCTCACATGACATTCGGATCACCCAAGGCGGATGTTAATACCAGGTGTACACAGGGGAGGGCCTAAGGGTCCTGGGCTAAAGGGCCCACCATGTCTACAAAGCGGCCTCACCCACCTGTCTGTAAGGCCTTACTTAAACCTTCTTCCTGTTGAATTTATTACATGCTTCGTAAGATGCCTGCAGATGAAAGGCTCCGTTATGTTTTATCACCATCTGTTTGATGTGTGTGTGTGTAACACTGAGAGATGTTGAAAACAGACAGTGAGCTGAGGTGTGGGTGCTTTCTGAAAATCATTATTCAGTATTAAATTCAGGGGTGATACTGTGGTAGTGTGGTGTAGTGGTATAAGGTCTGCTTTTAGGCTGGAAGCCTTCAATGGCAACCAGTAACAATCGCCATCATAGTCTTAAAGGGATAATTCACCCAAAAAATTTAAACTTGGTTTACTCACACTCATATCATTCCACACTCATGAAAAGAAAAGTTCTATAGGACCATCATGGCAGGTGCATCATTTAAAGAAAATTTTAAGGCCAATTCATGCTTCACCGACAGACACAGACCAACGCTGACAGTCACCAGAATACAACATTGACAGAATACAACTTCTCAGACATTCAAATTCCGATTCATCATGTTTAATTGTTGAAAACAAGCTCTGGAAAATGCCAATGGAGTAACACACTGATCCGACAAAACCCTGTGAAGTGTCTGTTGCCGCCTGTCATGTGGTGTGAACTGGCCTTAAGGGGTTCCCATGGGATCGTTTTATGGATTTAGTTTTAATTAATTAATTTAGTTTTAATACATTTTTATGAATTAAGCAGCTTGTAATACTTTATCACTAGAAAAAAAAAAAGATAATCAGTAGTAGACAGTTCTCCTTTTTTACATAAATGGTTCTTTAAAATTTAACCAACAGGGTTCTATAGAACCCCATTTAACCCTTTTAATCAAGTGCATTAACTTTCTTCTGCTGAAAACAAAAGAGCATATTTACAAAAACTGACTTCCATTGTATGGGGGGGTTATCAAATTATCCTCTATTATGTTGCTCAGGAGAAGGTATGTCATACAGGTTTGGAACAACATGGCACAAAACTGAATATTTGGAACTATGCTTGAAGCGAGACACGTTACGTCCAAAGAATCTCACTTATGACAGTGAGAATCTGAAGTGTCGTTTAAATGACTTCTACCATTATAATCTTTCAAAATGATGAAGACTGGCCTGTCTAGTGCCATTTTTATCCAACTGTGTGAAAAAAAAAAAGAGAAGTGAAATTTACTTACACAATTGTAACATTTATTATTTATTTCTGTCATGGTTACAGTGAAATCAGTAACAGTCATTATGTAAAATGACTTTGTTGTGGGTGTGTTTGCATTACCTGATTTTTCTAATTCCTTTAGTAAATCAGGCACTAAAACAACAGAGATGTCCTATTAGCAGTGTCCCTTGAGCAAACACTTGCTCCAGGGGTTGATGTTCTTGTGATAAGAGTTCATTAGCAGGCTTAGACTTACTTATTGTGAATAAGTGAATAAGACCAAACTGTCCTGCATTACTCAGTAAATGCAATCAGCTTTTGTGGTGTCCCTTTTCAAAATCATGCAAGCAGATATGCAGCTTAGAGTCAGGAACACTCTCTTGTGAGGGTTTAAAACTGGAATTAATAACAACGCAAATAAAGAAGCTTATAGATAGAAGGCTTAAAAACAAATCTGGGATTTGTAACTAGAAACCCCTGGTAAAAGCCAAAGAACACACATCTGAATGACCACAGAGCAATGACCGCAATACAACAGACCACACACTAATGCAGTTTACACAATGTGTGTACATGGATTAACAATGGTTTTGTCATTGCTCCATTGCGGTACATTTGCTTATGTTTCAGTGTATGGGCTAATTAAGTGCTAGCTATGATGCTAACTGTAAGCATTGCCCTTTATAGATGTTTGTTTTATTATTATTTTACTTTCAAATTATATTTCAGGAATTGTCAAAGAATTACACATTTCATGAAACATTACCTGAAGGCTTCACCATCATTTAGTTGAGGTAGTGAACGCAGCTAGGGAACATTCTCAGGAACATTCTACAGGAAATGTTACGTTTTTCTTTTCTTTCTTTTTTTCAAAGATGTTCTAATCTTTAACAAAATGTTTGACAAATATTTGACAAGCACATACACATACATGCACACAAAATACATTAATGCACAGAAACACACATGATTAGTTCATTTTTAATTGCATTTTTTAATTAAATATTTATTCAACTTTCTATTTAATGAAATGCATCCATGGTGTTGCTATGGCACACTAAAGACAATAGTGTCAATTTACTGTTAAAAATAAAATTATTTCAGCAGAAATTACCTGTGTTGTTCTCTTTTTATATTAGCCCATTTTAACTGAACAGCTAGCCCATTTTACCTGAATGTTGTGCCGTGGCTCAAGAAGGTATATTTTTTCACATTTAAAAAAAGATATATATATATATATATTTAAGAGACCCATGCTAATTTATAAAAGTATCATTAGATATCATGCATCTATAGCTTGACTTATTTGCTTATAACTTCACCCTAAATAATGTGAAATGAGCAAGGACATACGTGTTTTCTAAAATGACCTTTTTTTTGTCATCTGCTTACATTTTCACCCATTTGCTGATTTTTCCTTTTTATTCCCAGGAAACAACCCACTGAGTCTATTTACTTACAGACCCAAGTGGATCCCAGCAGAGAGGAGAGCATCCGCTGTGAATATTTGTTCTTTTAGTTTGTTATAAACACCAAAGGAAGAAGGGGAGGGAGCATTCTGACACTGTCACGTTCTGACATGCAAATCTGATAGACTGCTGCAGATAAAGCCGGGGTGGGTTGTATGAGTCCCGCGCGGCTCCCCTGAGGAATAAAAAAACTTTTCTGGCACATCAGCATTACCGCAAACTTCAAGGGCCAGTTTGGGCGCATCTAGATAAGCGCTTTGCAATTGCTGCTCCTCAGGGAATGAAAATGTAAGGCAAGCTCAACAGAGACTCCACCTTATCAAGTTCCTGCTTCAGGGGCATTTCCGGTGAAGCAAACAAACTTAGTCATTTTTTAGAGCAAATTTGACTTTACATTTGTATAGAAAGCTAATCTTAAAGAGATAGTTCACCCAAAAATGAAAATTCTGTCATCATTTACTCACCCTCAAGTTGTTCCAAACCTCTATGAGTTTCTCTGTTCTGCTGAACACAAAAGAAGATATTTTGAAAAATGTTGGTAAACATTAACATAATTAACATTAACATAAACCCCATAAACTACCATAGTATTTTTTCCTCCATATGGAAGTGAATGGTTCTCCAAACTTGTTTGGTTACCAACATTCTTCAAAATATCTTTCTTTGCGTTCAGCAAAACAAAGAAACTTGTACAGGTTCAGAAAAACTTGAGGGTTAGAAAATTATGACAGGATTTACATTTTTGGGTGAACTATCCCTTTAAAGTATTTTAGGAGGTATCTTAATCAGTCCAGTATTAAAGGGATAGTTCACCCAAAAATCCCAATTCTGTCATAATTTTCGTTCCCTCGTGTCATTAAAAATCTTTATGACTCTCTTTTATCTGTATGGAACATAAAATAAAACATTTTGAATAACTGCTTTTGTCAATACAATGAAAGTCAATGAGCACCAGTGTTCTTTTGGACACCATTGGCTTTCATTGTGTGAGCAAAATCATTTTCAAGATGAGTCATTTTCAAAATATCTTTTTTTGTGTTTTTTTTGGGTGATCCACAGAAGCAAGAAAATCATACAAGTTTGGAACTACATAAGAGTGAGTAAAGTCTTTTTTGTTGTGTAAAATCGTGAACTACCACAGTTTTGTGGCTTATACTCTTTAAAAGAAAGCTATTCAGTGTTAATAACTTGCCGTAGTGAATGGGACATTTCACTTAATTTAGATTGTATTTCTTTGCTTTGTGCATTTCCCATGCAGAGGTAAATGGGCCTCATAAATCTTATTAAAATAAAAAAAGCACTTTCTCACATCAGTCCAATGCAGGGCCGTAATACATAGTCCCAGGACAAATTATGAAGGTTGACACCTACCCCCCCTTCCCCTCCCCCTCCCCCTCCCCCAATATACTAGGCGATGTAATGACGCATTTAGTGGGTTCACCCCAGGACAACATTTCCTGCTCTCTGCCCTTCATGAAGAGGTTCAAATTGATTCATCGTTTTTTTTTTTTTTTTTTAACCATACCTTTGCATTACTAAATGTTTGATCTCTGTGTGAAGGAACTCAATTGAGCATGCTCTCCTCAGGCTGTGGAGTTCCCCATGTCTGATTTAGGTGAATGCTAAACCTCTTTTTGGGAACACTGAGATTAATCAAAAGGTCTTTACTGTAAACTGCTAAAATGCGCGATTGGATTACAAATGCAGAAAGTCGTGCAAAGGGTGAAGAATTAAAAGACAAACAAGAAAGAACAGATCTCAGGCTGAAAGAGAGATTTTATTGTGTAAGATGAGCTATGAGGTGGTTCTCAGGGGACGTAAAGAGCGGAAACACACAACACTTCACATCCTTCCCAGAGAACGCTGTAATTACAGATGTTTAAAGTCCATTCAACAAGGGATGAGTCGCTACATGTTAAGACACAATGTGACCTACTAAGAAGCAGGAATCTTTCTCTCTTTCTCTCAGATTCTCAGTATGTCCTCTGAAATTGACTTGCCTGACAAAGCCATGTTGTTTCCACCCCCATTGGGAAGCTGAGCAAAGAACAAAGGTCAACACACGTATGTGATAAATTAGCATCTGGACACTCCTTTAAAACCAACCTGCAAGCGCTTTGGCATTTAGAGTCCCACATGGAGTCCACACCAGTCAATAGAGCCATTGTTAGAGCTAGTTATTGATGTGACATCCAATAGAACTTCATCATGTGACCCCAGGGAAACCTCTGGAGTAATGCATGAGATTTGTGTGCAATGGACTGAGGGAGACTGTGATTTATACTGGATAGCATGGCTCTTCTCCTCTAAAAACAAATATGTTGAGTTTTGAATCTGGAGGTTTGTACTTGGGATTCAAAATGGATAATAAAAGCTATTCAGTATCATTGATTGCTGTATATGAATTGCTGAGAGACTGATACTATATTTTGTATATTATTGGGGCAATAAGCAATGTCTGGGAGTTACATTACATCCAAAATAAGCACATAAATAGAAAGTCATGTCTGACGTAGTAAACATCTTGTCTGAAACTTCATCTTCAAAAACAAGATTTTCCATGGGAGATTAGTACAGGAAGTCCACCAGACATGTGGTAACCTCTTTTCCACATTTGGCAAAACTTAAGCACTTGTGTGAGACTTGGTGACCAACAAAAAAAACAAAAAAACAGATGAATCATATACAGTAGGAAGCCCACTTGAACATTTACTTTCAATTTGCAAGACTGAAATGGGTAACATTAGCTGATGCTAATGGTTATTTATTGTCTTTCAGAGGTGCCAAGAGAGTAAGCTGCAAAATGTGATAAGCTCTGGGTGACTCAGTCCAAGACAGGATACAAACAGTGCCTGATGTCCATCTTCAACACCCCCTCAGTCTCCATGCACTTTTCCGTTGCTAAGGACCTACACCATGGAAAGCGCGGGCCTTTCAGGGAGCGGGTCACGGGTTAGTCCCTTTGGAGTTGGTGACCTTCAACTTCATCAAAATAGCATCTATGGAAAGTACCTATATTTATTGTAATTATAAAGGGAAGTGAAAAACGTTTTGGGAAATAAGATACGAGCCATAGCCAGCAGCCATATCACCCTGTAGCCCAAGACTGGTTGCCCACTGAAGCTAAGCAGGGCTGAGCCTGGTTAGTACCTGGATGGGAGACCTCCTGAGAAAACCAGGTTGCTGCTGGAAGAGGTGTTATGAGGCCAGCAGGGGGTGCTCTCCCTGTGGTCTGTGTGGGTCCTAACGCCCCAGTGTAGTGATGGGGACACTATACCGTCAAAGAGCACCGTCCTTCGGATGAGATGTTAAACCGAGGTCCTGACTCTCTGTGGTCATTAAAAATCCCAGGATGTCTTTCGAAAGAGTAGGGGTGTAACCCCGGCATCCTCGCCAATTCTGCCCATTGGCTTCTGTCCATCATGGCCTCCTAATCATCCCCATATACTGATTGGCTTAATCACTCTGTCTCCTCTCCACCAGTAAGCTGGTGTGTGGTGGGCATACTGGCGCAATATGGCTGCCGTCGCATCATCATAAAGCGCTTTGAGGTCCCAGATAAAGCGCTATATAAATGTAACGAATTAATTAAATTATTATTATACCCCCCCCCCAATGTGTTCATCTGTGTTCATCTGTGTTCTTCAAGCCATCTCAGGTATTTTCATAAGAATGATGTATATAATGCAATGTTTTTTTCTCCATTCTGTCACCGATGGAGTTCCTTGGCGCTTTCGCCTCTTGCTTGCTTTGTTGCCTCTGGCTTGCACTTAATTTTTAACAATATTATTGATCTGACTGTACTGACGTTGTTGAACTGAGCTGGACGATGACATGACTGTTTTTGCAGAACTGCTTTATAGATGAAATTAATAGTTGTTGATCTTTACAATGGAACTGAATCAACACTGATGACTTCAGCTGAACAATGATTTTAGTTTTAGAGCTGCTGTACTGCCGAAATGAACTTGAATCGAATAATTTTCCTGTTATAAGCTGCTTTGGAACAATCTGTATTGTATAAAGTGCTATATAAATAAAGGTGACTTAACTTGACGACTTATAACTCTGAACTTAACATGAGGTATTTCTCCATAAAAGGTTTTCTTGTAGAACAAACTATTTTTACACCTTCCCATCACAGAGAACCATGTCTTCAATTTGTTGCACATCACATCTGTTGACAGCATTTACAGTAAAAGCTTATCAGACCTCAGTGCTAAATGTTCCACTGCTGAATTCTGGGGAAGACCAAAGAGCCATGGAGAGTCATCAAGCAGGCCGAAAATGGCAGTTATCAGCACACACATGGTGATGAGATCTGGGCACTGGTGTGAAGTAAAATCATGCAGACCTCCTAATGAAGTACAGCACACACACAAAGCCATACTAAATGACTTTCACATGTACTCAGACACAGCTGTCACTGACTGCCGTTATTGTTTATGGAGTTTCTATAATTTCCCACACCGTAGCACAAGACACCCCTGCTATTCTATTCCTCTTATGAGGTTTGTGTGTCTATGCACAGGACATTCTGTATTCTGCCCCACAGCGTCTCACAGAATGCATGCTGGAGAGTGAAAAGACGAGGCTGATGTCATACACATAAATATTTTCGGAGAGCGTAATAGACACAGAAAGGGAAGCAGTGGGTTTGCTTAATAAATAATGAAATATAAAGCGTGAAGGCCTGATTGCTGGCACGGAGGAGGGCGACCTCGTCTCTTTAATCGATTACATACAGGCTGTGATGAATGAAATGCAAGTAGAGGCCCTGCCTGCATGTCTACAGAGGGATGAGGGGGTGGGGGTGAAGAAAAGAAAAACAGAGACATAAAATAAGATGAAGGGGGAAATGAAAAGAGACTAAAGGGAAAATGAGAATTAGAGAGGCAGCAAAAACAGTTAGGAGTTTGGACAGTGGGAGAGAAAGATACGGCAGATACGGCGTTCGCCCTGATCCTATGGCAGCTGTGTGTGTGTGTGAGGAAAAAAACTTTTTGTACAGGGATTACTGTCTTTAGTCATGGACATTCTGCAGACTTTGGGAAATTCTTTGCTGAATATACCAGAAAAAGGCAAAAGACGCAAGGGCCTGGGTAATACTTCCTGTATGAGGAAAGTTTTGTTGAGTCATATGTAGAGTAAAAGTAGACCATTCGTTTCTCTGGCTTCACATTTGTCATTGATAGCCTATATTATTACTATTTATATGAGCTATTTATTAATACTTCATATATGTCCATCCCAGAAACCTCATAAATCACATGCCACGTGTGCAATGTGAGAAATGAAAGAGTGTTTAAACAATTAAAGGAATTGTTCACCCCAAAATTCGATAATTTACTCACATTGAAATCAAAAGGAAAAATACTGCAGATTGTGATGGTCAGCTATTTCTGGATCACTTTTTTCCTGAAATGTTTAAAAAATAAATGCGAAGCACCTAAGCTTGGACCGGAATTTATGTTGTTATTCACTAATAATCTTCTGTTAACCACTGGGAATGGATCATTGAGTTGAAATCAATTTGAGAACTGTACAAACTGATGGAAAAACTTAAAAGACTGAAGTATCCTGACATATTACATTGCTCAAGAAGAGCTTGGGTGGATGTCAAGATTTTCAGAGAAAAACTACTTACATTTTGGTTCTTTTGAAGTTTGAAATCTCCAATCTTTATTCATTATAATTGCATGGAAAAGAGTGACCAGAATAGTCTTTTGTGTTCCTCCAAAGAAAGAAAGTAATGGGTTTGGAATGACGTGAGGGTGAGTAAACGATGACAGAACTGTTTTGGGGTGAAAAATTCCATTAAGGAAACTTCAGATCAGAAGTTAATCTTTAAAATAAAAAAATGCAGACATCATCACATTTTGAATGTTAGGAATCTTCTTTTTAGATTTTAAGTTTTTTCACATCCCTTTTTGACTACACTCTACCCTTATAAACTACTGAAGCCTTAGCAACATTGGTGTTTTATGTACATACATTGACATACACACACACTCACTGCTGCCTGATGGGCAATCTTGACAAACATGTTTGTCTCACTTCCATTGGTATTTATAAATCAAACTTAACTTAGCTGTGGCTAAAGTCAGAAAAAACTCCTCCAATGTGGTTGAGTTGTAACCACAGAGCTCTGCAGGCTCCCTAAGCATCTCACCGGTCCCATTAGACCAGCATGTCTCTCATACGACCAAAGACTGTCAGTGAAGGGTCTGGCTGTAGCCATGGTTACAAGGATGATCATAGTTATGTGTTTTCCCTGATGTCATTGTGACCTGAGTCAAAGACTATTTCAGCTAGCCGGTGGTCAGAATTTATATGGTAATGTGTGTAGCGGGCGCTTTAAGTAATGGATACAGTGAGAGCTAAGATGGATACAACAGTTTGGAGAGAATCAATGGTCTATGAAAGTCTGGACAGTGTGGGTTATGATTGTGGAATGTGAACGTGGAGGGGAATAAAAATACCAAAGAAGTTCTATTTTAAATGATAATTCTTTCTCCAAAACAGCAATGAAATTAAATGGACAGTAAAATGAGACTTTCTTAGAAAAATAACGTAGTAACAGTGACAAGGCCAAACAAAGTGAGTGAATCTTTGTGAAATAGGATGGACCTGTGTTCTGTGCCATTATATGACCGAAATTTGAATATTTTGATGTGTACCTCTTTCTTTAGCCTTTTTGAGACAATACGCATTATGTCACGAAAAAATTGAAGACCGGAAGTACATCTTTTAGTAGGGATACGGCTCTTCCGGTTAGCTTTTTACAATGGCGGAGTCTGATAGATACCGCTGGACCAAATCTCTCTGCACCCTGCCTGAAGTCACATATGACGATGTGGTTCAGATGGTAAATGAAAACTCTCAAGTGGAAACGTCAAAACTGAGGAAAGTGTACACTATAACAACAGCTGCTGGTGTAACCTTCCACTGTTGTTATAGCTCTAGCCGTTCGCCAGTAAGGTAAACGTTTCTATGGTAACAGCGAGTTGGACCAATCAGCAGACGTTGCTGCTACGCTTAGGATTGTGGGTAGTGTAGTTTTTTTTCATAAGATCGCGGATAAAACATGTTTTTCTTAAAACAAGGTTGATTTCACACAAACTTATAGCTCCTACAGGAGCAAAAACTTTCGTTTCACAACCTCATAGCTCGTGGTCAGTCTACCTCGGATGGTTTAGACATTATGGCTGATAATCTAAATCCTTATCGAGAAATACTGTTGACTACTCCGCGTTCCGGAAGCAGGAAGTGTGACATAGGCCTACATTTACCTTAATATTCTGGACAGGGATGTTTCTAATGCTAGAGGCAAGACTACAGGTCCCAGTATGGTAGTGCTATGGAAGCTACTTTGTAAGTTGCTTGACAAGCTACAAGCTAATCATATTTTGAGGTACAGTTAAGCTATTCTTTTGAAAAAAATACTTGGCTATAAAGGCTTAAACATCTTACTATTCAGAGCTGGAGACACTACTGTTCAGGCACAAATGGCAAGCTATTGATAAAGTAGTTTTGAACTGACAGAAAGTGTGGGTGGCTTCCGGTAGCCAGCGGAGTTCCTTGGGCTTGCTCTTGAGGAGATAGGTGAGAGGGGCATCCAACTTCTACACCTCTCGAATCCTAATCAGATTGTATGCACTGCGATAAGATCGAGCTTGGTGTATATGGTTGAGAAGTTCAAAAGGGAAGTTCAGACAGAGAAGTTCAAAAGGTGGCAGGTACCAGAATAATTGGGTACTTGAACTTGATGGTGCTGTCATTGAGTACTCTATAATCTATACAGGGGCAGATACCACCCTCCTTTTTGGGCACAAAGATGAAGCTTGAAGCCAGTGGAGGTGTAGAAGGACACATGTAGCCCTGGCAGAGAGCCTCCTCAATGTGTACCTCCATCAACTTCTGCTCAGGGAGAGAGAGAGAGAGGATAGATTAGCCTGAGGGGAATTCAAAAATAGATTTTGAGTGGGAATCCCTGGGAGGAGATCAATGGCACAGTCCCAAGGGTTATGAGGGAAGGGCTGGGAAGCTCTTTGCTATTACTCTGCCACGGAATGGTCACCCTGTGCTCAATCCCCTTACAGTGGTTCTGAATACCTCCCGGAAGTTACTCATAAAGGCTCCAGATGAGTTAAGGACCAGTCTGTCCACTGAAGCGCAATGCTGGTAAGATGGGAAGTGATATAGGCCACTTTTGACTGCTTAATTGGGAACAAGGAGGGTTGCATTTCAAAGGTGAGCTTACACTGTAGCAGAAACCCATTGCATCCATCAGGGGACCTGGAGTAGGAAGTTTGGATTGGCCATGGGACTGGCATTGGCTGTCCCTGAGCCACGGGTGGAAGATGAAGGCATGCAGCGAGGCTGTAGCAGACGCAGTGGAGGAATATAGAGAAGTGTGGGATGAGGATGAAGGCATGCAACTTTGTGGGCATGCTGTTTGACTGCAAGGGAAATAGTGTATATAATATCCTGCATCTTAGTTAACTCTGCTGGGTTCATGGTCATGGTCAAGTCTTCTGTCAGGTATGGAAACAGAGAGACTGACAAATGAAAATGTAGATCCCAAATGCAAGTTTTTGGGAGTTTTTCAATCAAATATTACTGAAACTGAATCCATATCAAGAGTATAGATATAAAGAGGAACTGAATACAATTAACACACTTCTCAATCAAGGGTGTCGGAAAAGAGCTATGCACTTTAAGAGTTAACAGTTAAGATTTAACAGCAGTTATGCACACATTGTTGTGTCACAGAAACAAGACTTAACAAGGAACTGACAAAACTAAAGGCTTTATGTACAAAGAACACAAATGCTAATTAATGGGGAACATGTGTGTGCCTTTAGAAGTCCGCGGACGTGCTTCTGAGTAATGTAGGGTGAGGATGGACTTGGGAGAGCGTGATAGCGCTACATAAAGGACAGAGAGCAGACAATGTCTCTGTTACCTCAGCTGGCTTGAGTGTGTAGTAGCTTGTGCAATACAAATGTGACAATAAATCAGCGATTGTTTGGTTGCGCTACATATATAATCATTGGAAAAATTGCTTTTCCCTGGAAAAGCTGAAAGCTGAAACTAGGTAATTTTATTTCTGTCTTCAACAAATGGATTGCACAAAGACTAAGTTCAATTTCACCAGTCTGAGCTACCATTTTGAATCAGTCTGACAAATCATTCACTGAATAAACTCACTGAATCCATCAGTGAAAGCATTGTCAATGCATCATTACTTCAATGCATATTAGGTTGCAATTACTTCTTGTGCCACCACCAAAGCAAACTAAATGATTTTTTTTCTTTTCTAAATTATCTTTTTTTCCATTACATTTATAGAGGAACATGTCAGACACCGAGTAACTTGTAAGAGTATCTCTTCTGTAGAAGAATGGGGATGTTTCTGTGGGGGCTGATGATGTCGTTTGTGAGTCACTGTCTGAGAGCTCAGGGTAATATAGAGCTGTCTATAAGATAAAAGTCAACAGGTAAAAGTCATGGAGCAACGTAAATATGTGCTTCTGTCTGTCCCAAACACATGCCCCCAGGTGAAATGCCACAGCACACAGATTAGATCTTGCTGAAAGACGTCATGCCTTGAAATACAACCTAACCTGTCTATGGAATCATCGTTATTTCTAGTAAAATACAGAAGCCTTAATGACTCTATAATAAGCTTAAAACAAAGTAATGGTGCTTGGTTTTATACATTTAAGCAAAAACTCAAAAGTAATTTATATAGATACTTTATCAGAATAAATACTGGAAATAACTCATTCAAGTACAGTTATATTAAATCAAAAGCACATGATTATCTTTTGCCTGAAATGTTATGAACAGCAGGTATGCTAATTATTTTTCATTTGCTTTTCTATTTCTACCACGGGATGCTCATCCCATAGTCAATAGTTAAAGGGGTCATCGGATGCAAACGTAACTTTTAAATGGTGTTTGCATTTAAATGTGTCTTAGCAGCGTGTGGACACAACCACCACAGTGAAAAAAATCCTTTCAGCCCTTTTTTTTAATCCTCAAGAAAATCGAAACACTCTCAATAATCAAGCCGTTTGGATTTTCTGACCAATATGAGATAATATTACTCATGCTCCGCCCACGACCGCTGACAGACTGTCCCGTATTAGCATATTTCCTGCATTAACATATTTCTGCCCTCAGCCATTTGTATACTGTCTGCCAAGGCATCACTTTACGTGTCTTGTGTCTAAATTGTGTGAATTGAATTGAACTTCATAATAAACAGTTTTATCTTTGAGTGCAGTAGTAACGTGCGGGGCGTTCCTATAAAGGATGCACTAAAGTATATTGCTGAGTTTAGTAATTATCTGACAGTACTGTGGAGATGCTTTAATGTGTACAAATAAATCATACCATAAAAAGGAAGATTCCTCTTCAATTATAGCCTACACTGGGCTCCTCAACGGTCGACCTCTACCAGCCTGCCAGCCCTGCAGGGCGTTCACTCATAAGTGAATTCAGCTGTGTATATGTCTGTGATATCTTGGTGTTTCTTCAAATTTGGGCACTTTTATTTCCCAGTTTGATTGTTTGAAGTTTGATTTTTTTATTAAAACAGTAAAATAAAAAAAATAAAAATTGTATTCAAACTTTACTTTCATTGTTATAGAAAGATATTGAACTACATTGAAAACTTCTATGATGTTATTTGTTTTTGTCATTGTTATGACATAGTTTTTGCTATTGATTTGGTTATTTATTTAATTGTCATGTCCACCACAGCTGACAATTTGTCTCTATAAATGTTAATGTGAAAATACAATTTGTATATTAACAAATCTCCAAACAAACAAACAAAATTCATTCATTTTAATGGAAATGGTGACATAAATTAGATTTTGGACTTTTGGAATGTATATCCATTTGCAATATACACTCATCAGCCACTTAGGAACACCTTGCTGCTAGTACAGGGTTGGATCCCTTTTGTCGTCAGAACTGCTTGAATTCTTCGCAGCATAGATTCAACAAGGTGCTTGAAACATTCCTCAGATTTTGGTCCATATTGACATGATGGCATAAACTCAAAAGATGTTTGTGCGTGAAAATCCCAGTAGATCAGCAGTTTCTGAAATACTCAGTCCAGCCCATCTGGCACCAACAATCACGCCACATAGTCACTTTAAGAACCTTTCTGGTCTATTCTAATGCTCAGTTTGAACTTCAGCAGATCATCTTGACCATGTTTACATGCTTAAATACATTGAGGTGCTAATTGGCTGATTAGATATTTGTGTTGATGATCAATTGAACAGGTGTATCTAATAAACGGGCCAGTGAGTGTAACTGGATAATTAATTAATTCAGTATTATATGTCAAATGTGTATTTATTCCAAAATGTCATTAAGTCTGTCACAACAGGTAAGACAAGATGAAGAGCAGGGAATCTATTTGCAACAATAAAACTTTAATCATTACAAAAACAAGAAAATCCTTACTTGAAACCATGACAGCTTCGTAACACAAAGACAGAACCGAGCTGAGGATTCAAATACACAAGATAATGAACAAGAAACTGAACAAGAAACAGGTGGTGAACATAATCAGCAACTAAGGGAACAAATGAAAACATAATTAGAAACATACCTGAATCCGAAATCGCCCCCTAAATCCTCAATCACTATTCCCTACGTTAGTCCACTAATACTGTTCACTTGAAGGAGTGAATGAAACCGAGTGAATGAATTCAGACAGCCGTCTGTACACGCGTTATTGTGGTGCAATGTGGGATTGAATGAGTGCACTCAATAAAGTCCACTATATTTTCGGACACCACTACAAATGGCTGTACCCTCAAATAATGTCCTATTTGAGGGTATAGGGGGCAATTTCAGATTCAGCCCCTGACAGCCAAAGAAACAGAAACTAAACAGGAAAAGGAAATCAGGAGAAACTGAACAAAATAAACGTCAAACTAAAAGTCTCTAAACACAAAGATTTAAAAACTGTGACGTCACTATAATTTCCTTAAAATAAATAAATAAATAAAATATCACCATTGTATGGCAACTGGATTAAAAAAAAAACTTCTTAAATGTCACAAAGTTAAATGTTTATTTTGTTTTGTGTGCCTACATTCATTGGTAATTATACGTTTTTGAAAGCGCTCTTCTTTTTTTCCTGTAACGTGGCAGTCTGAATTTCTCTGTTTCTTTCAAACACTTTTTATTACTGCTGTCAGAGTGATGTTATTGTTATACAGGACGGTTTGGTATTTCAAGGTCACAGAGTCAGTTTTGGTGAGAGCCAGTTTTCCATGGGAACATACACACAGTCAATTGAGCATTCGTTTTGCAGGGCAGAACTGATACAGTCAGATTAACATAGCATATTAGGATTTATCAAACTTTCTTGAACCAAGGACTCCTTTCATAACTCAGAACTATTTATTAATCCCCTCCCCTTAATAAAGCATTGTGAATTACATAACATAATCTGTATGTATCCATCTTTGCAAAGTTTTCTGTTTGAATATTTTGGAATAAACCTCTAACATGTCATATTCTAGAATTATAATAGATTTTTAGATTGTATCTTGCTTTTGTCTTTAAAAATGCTGTGATTTATCTCAGAGCTGATTGGAATTGGTTTGGTAAAATTTTTTTTTTTTGAAATTTCATCACGGCTGCATTTATTTGATCAAAAATCCAGTAAAAACGACTGAAATATAGTAGAAACGGCTACTGGAAAAATAAAAGATTGCTGTTTTACTCTACAATATTGCTTCTTGTCACAGTTTTGCAATGAGATTTTGTTTACAATTCTGCCATTTGACGGAACTCCGGGGGTCCACAGACACATTAAACCTCAAACCTGACACATATCTGCGCACATACCATACATGTGGATGCAAACGGCAGTAAAGCTTTCTCTTCTGAATGTTTATCTCCATTCAGAGGGCCTCTCTCTTAAACAAATCTCTCTGCTCACCTCTCTCTCCCTGAGCGCTTGTGACATAACTGCACATTTCACCCTCTGAGCACATCTGGATTTCTGCTCTGCTCCAAAAAAGACCGTTTCACTCCTCAAATCAGCATAAACCAAACTGTTTAAATCAGTGAATAGCATCAGAAATGAAAAACACTAGACGAGTCAATGCCAGTATGCTTACGTGCAAAATTTCAGATTCAGTATAGTCCAGTCTCACGGGAACAGAGCATAATGGCTTTCATTTGTGGGCTACGTCAACTGACCCAAATAAGTCTAATGTTTCATGAGGGGGTAGTGTGAGCTTGGCCAAAGGGGTCAGTTTAGGTTGTGGTGAGATAAAGCAGAGTAGAGCAATGCTGTAGATAAGGACACAGCACATGAGTCAACTGGATTGATTTAAAGCTGGTTATCCTACCTCAGTCTGGTGACCTGACCCTTCTGTTGTTTAGGAAGGAAACAGCCAAGTAGATTTTAGATTTAACATGATTTATGTCCTCGGACAAAATACCTTCATTTGGTTAAATGTGTATGCAATGGCACTGGACTGGGCTGTAATGAATGCATTGACATACATTTCGAACCATTAGATGTACTGTAAACCCATGTGAAAAAAAACATGCACTTATAGTGAGTGCACTTGAAATTTTAAAAGTATACTTTTTTAAAACCTGTACTTGCAGATATTGATAAAAGGCCAATTACGTGTACTTAATAAAAGTTATATTAAGTAAAAGGCCACGAGTGTATTCAAAGAGAGTACATAAATGTTTCTAAACACACTTTGTAATATTGTCAAAATAAATAATTTATTTTAAATAATTGTTTTAATAATCTTTTGTCATGCTAGGAAATAGAAGTTCAAAAACATTCCATCCAGTTCGTATAGTATATTCGAATTTCTATTTTCCAATATTCTAATATGTGATAAATACGTAATCTCTTTTTATTGCTAAAGTATAGCTAAATGCTAAAGTACACTTCTTTTACAGAAGGGAATTTATGGTCTCTGTAATTATTCTCAATGGTCATTGTAATTATTCTACTCCTGATTTGATAAGTTATGGCCATTATTAAAGGTTTTTCCCATTTTTTTATTTCCATTAAAAAAAGATGGTCTGAATCAAAGTCTGAATTTTCACATGACGCAGTAGAGTTCATTAAAGACAGCAGGCCGGGGGAAATAAGCAGTACTTGGAATGATTTGGACACATGTGATAAGCAGCATTTTTACTTACCTAGAATGACCTTTCACCTTTTGCCCTCTGAAGTAATAAATCTGTATGTTATCCAACATGCCTGGGGCTGTCTTTCACTGTGACACAAACCTTTTACTTAAATTTTTCTGATATTTTCTGATAATAGATAATACCTCTCCCCTAAATAAACTCCTCCATCGCCTGCAATCCATTCAGAACTCTGCAGCTCGTATTATCCCTAGCCCAAGGTCTAATGACCACATCACACCGATCCTACTCAGCTCCACTGGCTTCCTGTTCCTTACCGGATCAACTACAAAGTTCTTCTGCTTACCTTCAAACCTCTCCATGACCTTGCCCCCTCATACCTCTCATATCTGCTTCTTCCTTGCAATCCTCCTCGAACACTTCGCTCCTCCACGGCTGCTATTTTAACTGTTCCAACATTCAGACTGAGCACCATGGGAGAATACAACCGCTCTGCACCACGTCTTTGGAATTCTCTACCACCTCACATTCGTCAACTAGATTCTCTTCATCAATTCAAATCACAACTTAAAACTCCTCTGTTTAGATTAGCTTATACATAAATTTCATCATCTCATCTTATGGTTCTTAACATTTCGATTGTATTTATTAATTTGATTTTACTAATGATATTATTGTTGGGTTATAGTATTAATGTTATGTTTAATTTTGTTGTGTAAGGTGTCCTTGGGTGTCTTGAAAGGCGCCGACAAATACAATGTATTATTATTATTATTATAGATATCCCCCCAACATGCTGGGTCCTAATGAGGAGGACATTAAAGAAACATATTTTCAGAAAAGACTGACATCTATTTATTTCACCACATCAAATAAGTTAGCCAATAAGAGGCCAGTGTCCAATCATTGATGGCTTTAAGCCACAGACCACATTCCCTCAATAAGGAAACACTGTATGGCCCCCTCAGAGCAGAAGCAAGGATCATATATTAAATTCCTTTTCTCCTTTCAGAAACAAATTAAAAAAACAAAACAAAAAAAAAACAAGGGGATTTCCTTGCTCCTGCCTAGAAATCCCCCACTCCATTCTCTGTCAGGATTCAGATAGGGGAGACCCAGACGCAGAATGAGCAGGGGAGTGATATTTATTAACAGAAGATAGTCCAAGATAGGGTGAGGCAGTAACAGTCCAAACAGAAGGGTCAACGGGTAACAATAACAGGACAGTTGTGGGTGACTGCTGGAACCAACTCCTGAGGATCACAGTTCGAAGAACTGCAGAGGACGTGACCAGGCTAGGCAGATAGGAACAGGCAGAAGGAACCAGCAGGGAATCTCAGGGAGTAGACAGGAACACAAGACAACACAAAAGACAAAACTCAAGACAACAAGAGATAACAAAAACGAGTTGAGCTAAATAAAAACTGGCAAAAACATCAGAAAACAATAAGAAACTAAATATAACTGGAGCAATAGCAAAGGAAAAACAAAATAAGTAAGGTGAAACAAGTTAAAGGTTGGGTATGTGATTCTCTTTTTTGTCCATTTTTTCAAGATCACTGAATTAGAAGCACTGAAATGAAAATTAAGCAATTTAATCATCTGTGGAACGGGCAGGACTCGAAAAACTCCAGCCAATCATTTCCAAGACCACCTAGAATCATTGGACAGTAAGTCCATCAATCAAAAGGTCGTACCATACCCCCCTCCCCCATCCCCCTCGCACGCGTGCGTTGCATACATTGCTATGAATCCTGCTTTGAATAGAAGACCGCTGTACAGATGCCAGGGCTGAGTCTCGCCCATCTGAGTTTTCACTCGTGCATGATTGCGCATCCATGTCCAGGAAAGAAGGACCTTTTGAGTTGTGTATTTTCAAAATCTGCCGGCCGTTTTGGAAATCACATACCCCACCTTTAAACAAGTTCATGCAAAAGTTATAATTTTGATGATTATGGCTTACAGCTTATGAAAACCCCAAATTCAAAATTCCGAGAAAATTAGAATATTACATGAAATCAATAATAAAAAAAGGATTTAAAAACAGAAATGTCAGCCCTCTGAAAAGTATAATCATGCATACTGTATAGTTATATATAGTAAATATATTAGTTTCACCTTTTAATTTTAATTACTGAAATACATGAACTTTAGCACGATATTCTCATTTTTCGACAAGACTGATTAAACAAGACTGCAATCTTAAAGACAAAATAAATAAAAGATTAGTTAACAAAAGCAAAAACTAGAGGTGAACCAAAAATAAAGCTTGGAAGAACTAGAGCCAAATAAAGACTTGGATTTGACTAGACTAAATCAGGAAACAAAAACCAAAGGACAATAAATACAAAGCTAGAACAGACAGAAACACTAACTGCACTGACTGACTAGCCACACACACAAATATTGCAGATAAACATTGGTGGCAATGGTTTAATTATTATGCTTTCAGTCACATCTGTATAGAGTTTTTAATGAAAACAAAAGGGGACTGGTCCTAAAACAGGGCCTTGAGGGACTCCATACTTTACTGTTGCGTTTTTTAAAGATTTGATTGGTTATGCTAACAAAAAGATAAAAATAAGTTCGATTTAAACATGGTACATGTGCACTGATATCAACTTGATATCTGTCTTTTTATCAACATATTGCACAGAACAAGATTGGGGATTCTAAATGAAAACTAACATGAATGTGCAGAAGAATAAGAGAGCAATGTTGGCACAGTGCTAACTGGGATTCCCCCCCCCCCCCCCCCCTACATTATAGGCTATTACAACTATTTTTTTATGATCATTATGTAATTTTTCTATTTAGCTAATAAGGTTATATTCAGTTCAGTACTAAGTCAACTTCTTAAATTAAGCATAACAATCTGTATTGAAATACAAGAGGTCACATTCATTCATTTCCAGAATTTTTTATCAAGCCATCGGACATTTTAGATGCAAAAAGTTACTAAACTAAAAAAAATAAATAAATAAAATACTAGTGAGAAAATTATTTCAAAGGTTTAAAATAAAGGTTCAGCTGCTGTCTTGCTCCAGGTATGTCTGCTCATATCGGGTTGAACGCATCAATATCGATGAAGCATCAGTATTGGATCACAAAATCATGGATAATTTACCTATGGGAAAGTCTTACAAAAGCAAAAGCTTACAAAAGCTAAAGTAAACACTACATCAATACTGACGTTAGTTATCTGACTAATGTAGGGGAAAGCTTTGCCTTCGTTTACATCATAAATATCATGAAAACTACATAAAACATATTTGGAATATATTATAATATATAAATATAAAATATATTTGGAACTGTTAATAGAAAACACAAATGAATAATAAGACCTACTTACAAGTTGTGATCCATAAATAACAGATTATCGACAAAATGGGAACGGCTACGTCTGTTAAGCTTTTGTGAGTATAGCCTGCATTGTACTCTGTCTATCTGCTGTTCCCTGTAAAATGCAGCTCACAGACAAACGTTGAGGTTTAAAATACATTTTAACCACTCTCATCAGCCTTAGTTAGAACAAACTTTTTCTGAGGTGGAAAAACAGCGACAACACTCTCAATGTTCTCTAGCGCAGCTTAACCAGGCCTGGCTTTTCTTTTTTTTCTTTTTTTTCATATTCCGTGGGCGGGGGCTATTTAAATGAGGAACATTATGACTTCATAAGATCTGAAAAAGTCCACTGTAGTCCAAACGAGCCTTTTGTTCTAGTTCTTGAAAAGTGTGTCAAAAGTCCCTTTGGAGTGGACTTTGAGGAATTGTAGGTCTTTTATGACAGCAACATTACACACTAACTAAAGTTGAAAAAGTGAAAAAGCATAATAGGACCCCTTTAAACGAACACATTATGCCACTCACATGATCCCTCACATCCTTTTAAGGAAAAGGGAGAGATGTCTGGCTCCAGGTCTATTTACCTCATAGGGTAGCAGAGCAGCGAGAGAGAGAGACAGGTCTGGCTGCTCTCTTTGCCAAGTGTTCTTATGATGAGAAAACCAGTCTCACATCCCCCATAGTCTGTAAAACGCACTTACATACGCACATAACGGTATTATATACATATACAGTGGCACCAAAAAGTATTTGGAGACTTTTGTTGTTGATGGTGCTTCTTCCATTATTGGGAAATTTGACAGTGCCAGTAAAATTACAGTACTGCAGCATTATTATTTGATCAATCAGGCACTGGTTTTGGTGCTGGACATCATAAAGAGTATTGAGATAATGGTAAACTCTGTTAGTAATTTAATATTTTGTTTTCCTGTAAGAAAATAAAGTTTCCAAAGTTAGTCATACTTCAGCATAGTACACATGTAAGTCATGTCCTGTGTTGTGGTGTGTGATATGCAGGGTGATGTCAGAATTTGAGGCCAGACGGTACACTGCATATATTCCGTTATTTAGCTTGAATGAGTTTGAATGAACCAACTTACTGCATTCACCTTTTAAATGGTCTAAACATGAAGCTATTATTTCTGTAATAATTCAGCCCGTTCTCATCCTTTGGCGTCATACATGTGACGCTTGTGACATTTCGTTGAAATCTTACGCGCATGGCATCCTTTAGCGTCAATATGAGACGCAGAACCCAAGGCGTCATACATGTGACGCTCGTCTAAATACGACGCACATAGCATCCTTTAGCGTCAATATGAGACGCAGATCCCAAGGCGTCATAACCGTAACCCTACCCCAGACCTAAACCTACCCATAACAGTGCGTGTTATATTGACGCTAAAGGCTACCATGTGCGTGGTATTTCGACGTTTTGTCATATGGCGTCACCTATATGACGCAAAAGGATGAGAATGCGTTGAATAATTCACCATAATTCCAATGAGACTGGATGGTTGACTTATACCTCTGCTGATTCCGCATGCGCTGTCTGTGTTCCTCTGAAACCCTCCACCTCCCCCAGCTCCTCCTGCCTAGATCTGCTACGGGACTTACGTATGTCTATGCATCATCAGCATATGCTCACAGCAGCTTGTCTTTGAATCTAATGCAAGTACAATTTTGCTCTGCAGCAGCAGTAGCATGTATAGCAGATCTTCTAATTTGAGCAACTTGAAAAAGATTTTTCTTTTCTTTTTTTGAAAAACTGAGATACACGGACGAAAAGATTCTGTTGTAGAAACCCTTTTGGTAACACTTTATTTGAAGGGGTGTGCATAAGACTGACATGACACTGTCATAAACATGACATAACACCTGTCATGAACATAAAGGAGTCTTTATGAATGTTTATGACTGTTGTCATTAAGTGTCATTCGGTAAATTATGACACTTTTAATGCAAAGTTGACATTGTTTAAAACGTCTTTGTTACGACAACTTGACATTAACAAAGACAAAAATGTCTTTGTTATGACAACTTGACATTACCCAAGACAAAAATGTCTTGATTATGACAATTTGACATTAACAAAGACAGAAATGTCTTTGTTATGACAACTTGACATTAATCAAGAAATCATAACCTGTCAACGTGTCATAAATATGTCATAACAGGTCTAATTATCAAACTTAAAGCATTTGCCAGTGTAAGAACCCTTAATGACATCTTTATAACTAGTACAATGTGTTCCACTTTACTTGAGGACAAGTAAAATATTTATGACACAGTTTTAATGGTGTCATGACGGCCAAAGTTGTGACAGGTTGACAGGTTATGATTTCTTGGTTAATGTCAAGTTGTCATAACAAAGACATTTCTGTCTTGGGTAATGTCAAGTTGTCATAACAAAGACATTTTAAACAATGTCAACTTTGCATTAAAAGTGTCATAATTTACCGAATGACACTTAATGACAACAGTCATAAACATTCATAAAGACTCCTTCATGTTCATGACAGGTGTTATGTCATGTTTATGACAGTGTCATGTCAGTCTTATGCACACCCCTTCAAATAAAGTGTTACCACACTTTTCACTCAGAAATTCAGTACTCTGTAAATCTCACAATCAATTACAAAGAAACAAAGTAACACACTGAATCAAGTGGAAAATTTATAGGTGAAATAGTTTTTCCTTTTAAAACATAATCCAATAATCTGTTTTATTTACAACTTTGAATTTGTTTCTTTCTTTTTTTTTTTTACAGCGTACAACAGTATAAGCTTGAGCAACTCAGCTGTAGAATTGTGTGAATAGAAGAAAGTACTAAAGAAATGGTGGCAGGGTTTGAAAGGAAATAAAGTTCAGAAAGAGAGAGTAGAAGTGAGAAAAGAGTGGAAAAAGAGACAAAAGAAAAACTTTACAGTACTCTACTTTGACCAGTTGTAAAGCTGATATGAAGTTGGACTCATGCCGTAATTGCAGTCATTATGAAATACAATCACATATCCTTCATAGGGATAAAATGCTCCTATTTTTCTCTGTCTGAGAGGAGGTGAATGGGGGCAGATCATTTTAGACAGATTCTGAGATCATGTAAGTTGTAGAGAGTTGGAACCTGTCCTTTGGTCATGGATGAACATTTCCAGCAATTGCTAGAGGGACGGGACAACAAAGCCAGGACTATCACACTCATACACACTCACACACATACATGAGCAGACACACACACAAACACATAATCAGAACAAGGTGTTTCTGCTGGCCTTCAGCACGGCGAGAAAGCCAAGCTTGAAGACTCAGAAGATTTATAATAAAACCCCTCCTCCTCCTCCTTACACTGCTTTCTCAATCTCTCTCTTTCTCTGCTCCACATCTGTTTTTTGGCCCCTCACATCAGGCCCAGGAGACAACGATATATAGGTCAACGTGCACAGCTGAAACTATGACCACACTCACTTATTATCTGATAGAAGGACATTAAACAGACATGCGTGGGATCAAGCAGAGAGTTACGAAACACACTGTAGTCAGTCTTCATCATGAGTTTTCTCATCTCTTCAAATGATTGGTGAGATCATGCTGGACTACTGCTGAGTGAATTGAAAGCATTTTCAAATAAATAGGTTAGACTGACCTCTGCTGGCAAATCTGATGAAGTACATAATATCACAAAAGGGGGAAATTCAAGTGTGTGTTCACTACTTACTGCTCCTGATGTGTGTACTTGGATGGGTCAAATGCAGAGAACAAATTCCAAGAATGGGTGGCCAGATCACAGCAACAACAACCATCCAATCAATTCCTGATGGACAAAATATAGTCCCGCCCACTGTTGGGTGTAATGCATTACTAAGTAATTAATTACTACAATTGAATTACTTTTCCCTTGAAAAAAATGTAAGGTAAGGGATTACTCTTACTTTTTATGTTATTTAATTATTGTTACTTCTGTAAATGCATTAAACACTGTATAGAAGAGTATTTAAAGAGTATAGAGTATTAAATAATCCATAGAACAATTCTATATAAAACAATGCTGTATTTAACATCCAAATTTAACATCTAATGATAAAATGTATGTTTTAATATAACATTCTGCCTTTAAATACTTTGGTCAGTTCAAGATCAATTTAAGCAATTATATATTATTTATTTGAAGAATTCAATCCTACCCTAAATTATTTTCTAGTTCAAGAAGCCGTTTTACGACTTTTGTATTTATTCATTTTTTGTTTATTTATTTAATTACTTTTCATTATTAATGTTATAAGTAAATTTTATGTAACAGTGTTTTGTTTTTTTTAAAGTTCAATAAATACACCATTAAAAAGAAAAAGCTGTTTCACTCAGATATTTGTCGCAATAGGGAAGAAAAGACTATCACGGGTTATGTTTCATGACGACTTTAATGCCATTCATTCCTAATTCATTCATTCAAAACATCAGTGAGTTTATTGATTGAAATAAGTTAATGAGCAGCAAATGAGTCCAAACGCAAAACTTCCTGACCATCTCAAGACTACATTTTTGGATATTTCTTTTTGGCCAACCGCACAAAGTCTTCAGCACTGTCCAAAGACACCAGGCGATCCTAGGAAATGATCATTACAATTAAAATGTTTCATTTATCCTTCAAACTGACTGAACTGCTTGCAAAACTGGGACAACCTTGATCAAGCAAAATATAATAATGTAGATATCTCCACTGTAGAAAGCTCATCATGATGAGTCCATGTAATGCATACTTGAGGCTAAAGATTAGGACTGTGATTTATTATGCAGACATTAATTTACCATGACGAAGACGTATCTTTCGTTGTTGCTGAGTCCACAGGGGAAGAGGCTTGTCTCCTTTGACACTATGTGCAGCAGTTCTCTGGCCTTCTCCACATTGTCCCAGTCACTCCGAACGGTTTGTCTGTTCACAGTCAGTAAGGAGTCCGCCTCCCTCTGGTAACCTGGACCAGCAACATACAGATACAGACACCAAGGCATGCTTACACTCCACACAGCCATTACATGGGCAAATAAGGGTCACGTTTGACTTGGTATTCTATCGCTATTATCCGCTGGCATTGTGCATTGTAGGCTACATTTAAGATTAAATAACTAACTGTTTTAAGCACAAAATGAACATTGTTCTCGTTGTGACAAGAGATGGAAAAGTGTGCAGGAGAATTTAATAAGACAGAGAAAATTGAAAATAAAGAATAAATATAATATTAAAAAATTATATATATATATATATATATATATACATACACTACCACCCAATGGTTTGAGGTCAGTAAGTCTGATTATCTTTTGCCCGCCCAGGCTGCATTTATATGATCAAAAATACAGTAAAAATTACATTTTGAAAAAATTAAAGAAAAAACTGAATATAAATATAGAATCCACCTCACCCAGCTGAAGCAAGATCTTCTTCCAACGTGTCCCAACTTCTTTACGAGCCCACCTCAGACTGTGGATATCATAGTTCAGCTTCTCCCATTCCTAACACACACATTTCCATGTTTTTGTGGGGACTTTCCATAGACATAATGATTTTTACACTGTACAAACTGTAGGCCTATATCCTCTATACCAAACATATGGTTTACCGGGGACCACACACACAACAAATGTGTTTTTATATAGGACTATTCATATCTAGTCTATGAATCAACAAATCTGTGCCAATGCAACAGAAATTTTTCAAAAATAAGAAGAGCGGTCAAAGAGCAAGATCGAGAGAATGCTCTAGACTAGAGCTTTGTGGACAGAGGTTTAGTTTGTGTGGCAGAACATCACTATTGAGTTACTGTCAATTGACTCTAACAAGTTCCTAAGAGCATTATAGAACATGTGCTCTTCCAACCTTCCAAAGACTGATAAACATGAGAAAAGTTCAAGCTTACGGATCCTGTATGAAGTGGAGACTAACTTCAGAAATGATAAATATTTATCCATGTACATCATTATTTTTTTTAATTAATGTGCCCTTATAATCTTTAATCAAAATAACTTCCCCTTGCTGTGACATTTCTTCTCTTCTCTGATGATGTTCACTGGCGCGAGGGCGGCAACCTGTCACTCATGACATCACAGCAATAGCGAAACACATCCATCAATTCCCGAAGGAACAAAATCAAGTCCTGTCCTACATTTTTTCTTGTTCGAGAAGCCGTTTCACTCGGTTATTGGTCACAATAGGGAAGAAAAGACAACTTCTGTTTCATCCCGACTAAGTAAGAATATCTGCTGTGATCATGTGATTTTGTTTTACAGTTTAAATGTCCTGCTGTCCTCACCTCATAGCGTTGTGTCTGAGGTGAACTCTTCATCACTTGTCTTTCTGGCACAGTTGAGTGAACCGAATTTAATTTGAGAAAATTGGCAAATTACATCGCCCTAAATTCCAACGTAGGCTATTTACTTAGTAAAAATCTCATCTTCTCTAAAATACGAAGCAGTACTTGATTTTGAATTGGTTCATGCTTAAATATATAAGATAATCTGAAAATGTGTGGGCTTATGTTTAAATGCATGGATTTGAATGTGGTAAATATGTACATGTAGGCTAATGGGAAGAGAGGGATCCTGTCTGAAAGAGGCGGCTGTCGGCTCATTGATCATTAAACTAAAAATAAAATAAAAAAACGACCTAAATTACACACAAACTTCCCTAGATTATCGTCACACTTGGCATTTCCCAGAATTAATTTTCAAGAATTGTGTAAACTGTCAATCATATAGCCATATTGAAGTGCAACACACAACGAATTTAATAATTAACTTGGATAACTGCAGTAAAATATATTCACTTGTTTAGTTCTGCATTTGTGTTCGCACTTCGTTCGTACTGGATCTCAAAGTTCATGTGTATCCTCACCTCAGTATCTTTGTCCGCTTTGTTCCTCATCTTGATGAACGTGTTTAATTCAGCATCTGATTCCCCCTCAGTAATGGAGATGGAGGTTTGAGTGCTGCTCCAGGTCCTCCTCTCCTTCTCTGCTCCACATCTGCTGTCCTGCAGCTCATGACCCACTGCTGTCTCACTGTCCCTGGACATACTGGTCCTGCATTACAAGACTTTATTAAACAACACTGCACAAACACATCTGGATAAAGTTCTGTTTAAAATTATATCAATGAATTTGACATTTCTACAAATATATAATTATAATAATATATATAATTATTAGGGCTGTCAAATGATTAATCACGAATCACGATTAATCGCATCCAAAATAAAAGTTTGTGTTTACATAATAAATGTGTTTGTACTGTGTACAATTATTTTGTATATATAAGTACACACACGTGCATTTATATATTTAAGATTTTTTATTTATTTATATATAAAATATTTATATTTATATATAGTATAAATTATATATAAATCTATATATAGTATATACATGCAAATATTTCTTAAATATATACAAGCATGTGTATGTATTTATATATATATAATAATTATACACAGTACACACACATTTATTATGTAAACACAAACTTTTATTTTGGATGCGATTAATCGCGATTAATCATTTGACAGTCCTATTTATAATTATTAAATACAATTAAGATATTCAAAAATATAAATGATTATTATGTATTTATTTTTCATTATTAAATACTCAAAACCATTACTAACCATCTATATATGATTTTAAATTATATTAAATCAATTTAATTTCTTATTTTTGTCATGATAAATTGTCTTTCAATTATTTATACTCTATACAAGAAAAAGACCAATTTTAAATTTGTAACTATTTAACAATAATTCTTAAAATTCTTAAATATAATTAAAATATTCAACAATAATAATTCTTATGTACTTATTTTTTTCCATGATAAATTATTATTTAAATAATGTACTATATACAATGAAAAATAATTATATAATTAATTATATAAAATATATAATTTGTAAATATATAGCAATAATTATTCTTAAATATAATGAAAATATTCAACCATAATAATTATTTTTATGTATTTATTTTTCCTTTGTAAATATTAGAAACCACTATTAACCCTTTCTTTAATAAAAAAGTACTCACTGCTTATAGTATTCATTTATTTTTTTAATTGATAATAAATTATTCTTTATTATACCAGAAAAAACACCTATATAATAATACATTTACTGTATATTTGTCTTTTTAAATAACGTTATTTATTTGTATATTAATAACAACACGTATTCTTATATTATTAAATATAATTAAAATATTTAACCATAATAGTAATACTAACCAATACTAAAAAAATAAATAAATAAAAAATCACTCATTGCTTGTGGTATTAATATCTATTATTTTTTCATAACAAATTATTCTTTAATTATGTACACTCTATACACAACACAAAACAGCAACATTTGGTCACTTACCTTAAAATGCAATCTTTCTCCTCAGTAGTTCCATGAATGGGACAGCAGCCAGAATAAAAGGCGCCCATTTAGAGCAACAAAAAAATTTTCCCCCTAAAAATGAGCTAAAATTCAGTGCATCATAATACTCATGGTCATTGTTATAGTAGAGCCGACATCCTCCATGCACTAGGACAGAAATTTGTGCTGCTGAAGTTATTTCTCACAGATGATGTCCTTAACTTGATAATGGGCGACTCTGGCCATGTGACTGCACTGTTTAAATGCCCTTGGGACTAACTACAGGCAAGGTAGTCAGGTCTAGCACAGATAAAAATCAGATAAAAAAGTAAAATAAAAAAACTGCAAACATCCGCGGTCAATATATACTATATATATATATACATATTCAGTACGACATACTGTACTTCATGTGAGCTTTCTTTCTAACCAAATTGCTTCAGAATCCAATGGACTCACATTGCGCAACAACAGTCAGCATTAGTTTAAAAGATACAGTTGTTGGTGGTGGAAGAGACTCAGATAAATTACACCAGGATTGTCATTTTGAATACAGTTTAATACGAATCAGTCTCATGCATGTCATACAGTGATGTTGAGTGTTAAAAGTATGGCTCATCCCTGCTCTGGCTCCAGGTTTGAGACTTTGGCCTGGGTAGACATGTACGGGCTTGTGCTGGTCACCGGGGGGCGCAACAGCTCCTTTCTCTTATTAGATTCAGCACTGGACTGTCTGTTGGAGCCAAGGCTGTTTTTCCTACAGTACACAAACATAAAATGAGAAAGTAAAGTCTTGGCTAATATCTCGTAGGCTATTCAAACAGGAGTCAATGCTATTTGAGTGCATTTCTTACAAAGTTTTTGTAAGATTTTTATTTTTTACTCTGATCCAGAGAAAGTGAGACACAAATGAAATGTTGATGCCAATAACCTGGAAGAGGAAGGCGGAAGAGCGATGATTCGCGGTCGTGTCGTCAGCACCAGCTCACCCAAGAAAGCCTCCATCATTAAGTTCTGCAAGGTGTTGAGCAAAATGCCCTCCAGCAGGTCGCAAAACTCAGGAAACCTGCAGAAAAGAAAGAGAGAACTCGCTAATGGGCATCTGGCTCAGGACACTTCCAAGGTGTTCTTATTTGTTCTTTCAAGAGCTGTCATTTTTTTGGCCATAACGCCTGTAAGTATGGAATTGAACTGATAGGCTACTGATCATTTTAAATTTATAAAGAGAGCTTTTCCCCAAAACATCCTTAGCCAACTATGGTTGCAAGTTCCGTCATTATCTACATAGTTCAACAAGTCAGTGTTTCCCAAAACCATAGTTCTAACGAACATTAGCAAAATAGCATCGCAAATTTGTATGGTTGGAAGCATAGTTTCTTGTTTGTATGATGTGGACTTAATAAACCCCTATCTTGAGCAAAATAAGAAAGCTAACAAAAGAGAAAAGCAGTCCTTAGATTTCATGTCCGAAAAAAACAAAACAAATCGCATGAATTCGATCTCAAACAGATTGTTTAATTAACAGATGTCCATTAATAGATTAATAGATTGCAAAACGAATGTTGACTAGCACACCTGCGAATGGATTCCTGGACCTTCATCTTTGTCTCCTCCTGTAGTTCTTTCAGAGACTCCCGGTCACACTCACTCCTGGGTCTGTCTGCAGTGCTACAGTTCAGTGTCTGTGCTGGAGCGGCACTGGACACACCGGACACTTCTACAGGATCCTGGCAGCCTGCAGCAGAGCGGGGTAGAGTTTGTGCGGGGGGGGCAGGGGCAGGGGCAGGGGCAGGAGCGGGTCGCAGCTGTGTGAAGTACAGCACCTGCTCAGTGTCGCCCTCTACCAGAGACTGCTGGAACTGAGGCTCATCTAAAAGACTCCTGTAGAAGACAGTGAACGGTGTGACCTCACATTCACCAAGTGTGACTAGGAATGACAAGACGTGCAGAATGTGCATTACCGTTCAAAAAAATCGGGATCAGGTTACTTTTGTATTAAAATTGCATCAACATTAGTCAAATATTTCTATGTTAAAATGTAATTTATACCTGTGATAGCAAAGCTGAATTTTCAGCATCATTACTCCCGTCTTCAGTGTCACATGATCCATTAGAAATCATTCTAATATGCTGATTTGATGCTCAACAAACATTTCTTATTATTATCATCAATGTTGAAAACAGTTGTACTGCTTAAAGGTAGGGTAGGCAATTTGTTTTATAAACACTGTTTGCTATTCTGGTTGAAACTCTCTTCACATCTTGATAGCAATACATAATATAATTGGCCTAAATATTAAAATCCACATCTTCTGTGAAAGTCTCAGGACAAAACATTTTCATCCAGTCATTGCATTCGGTCGGACTCTGATTTATGCGTTTCTCTGGCAACACTATAAACTCCGAAATGAATCTGCATCAGTCAGGTGGTACTACTAGAGCTCTGTAAATAGTTTTTTTGTTCATTATTATTGTAATGTTATGTGCTTTGAATCACAACGTAATTTTACGTCGTCTCTCATGGCGCTTTGCAGACTGAAGGAGGCGTGGCTTTGGAGAGCGCGTTGAAGGGAGGGTGGGATCTCATGCTTTCAATGCTAGCTTGCTATTGCTAGCCTCTCTGAAATTGCCTACCCTACCTTTAATGTTTTTGTGGAAATCGTGATGCATTATTTTCATGATTCTTCCTGAATTTGTTAAAACAAAAATCTTTCATAACATTATACAGTTATAAAGCATGTCTACTTTTGATCATTTTTGATTAATAACAGTACTGACTTCTTTAAAAAAACAAAAAAACATCTGATTGGTAGTCTATAAATTAGACAATGTAAGACATACTGTAGTAAAGAATTGAGGACGTGTGTGATGACGTCTCTCTCGAGACCAGGAGTGAGAGGGGGCAGGTTTGCAGGAAGATGGCAGCTCTCGCCTGTGCCAGACTGAGAATGCTTGGGCTGCGTAGATCTAAAAGAAATATAATAATAGACGTCAGACTTTGTTTACTTTTTATCATCAAACTAAATAAATTCCAGATCAATGCTGACTTTTGCACCCCATTGTACCTGTTGATGTAATGAGTGTTGAACTGAGTGGGGAAATGTGTCTGGTACTCCATGAGGCTGTGAGAGCGTGCAGTAACACCCAAGTGGAGCAGTGTAGGACAGGGAGGCTCGGGGCGTCTCCTCCTTTCCTGGCCTGTCTGCTGCGGGACCCTCTGTTCAGCCCGACTGGGTCTCGCTGAGGGGCCGCCCACAACGTGATCACTGCTACGAATGGGCGGAAGGGCCTGCCACATGGGGAACAAATCATTAGTCTCTCATTTAGAAACAAAATGTAAATTAAACTCAAAATTTGGGTGAATCACATAACTTAATTGTCTTATTTTTGTGGTTTACCTTATATTTTCTTGTGCCAGTTTTCTGTTCAAGCACTGCACCTCCCTGAGGAGGATAATTAGTTTTTTAACATGATGTTTTGATATGGTGAATGGGATGTGAAAGGCCACTTGTCAGTGTTAAAGATGTGTGATTTCTGACCTGACTGCATTTATCCAGTTGCTTTGACTGTAGCAGGTCTTTCTCAGTGAGTGTAAACTCATATTTCTGTCTCTCGGTCTCCTCCTCCCACTGTCGCAGAGCTTTGTGATACTGTGCTAGCATATTCACAAGTGTTATCTGTCAAAGAGAGCCACAAACATTTAGATGTGTTTCCAGTATACAGTGGCCCCAAAATAATGTATGTGGATATTATATGAAGTCAGTTCTCCTCTCAAGTTCAAACAAGTGGCCTTGACTCAACATTCAACGGTTATTTTAAATTGCAAAAATATATCACAATATCGCTGTTTTTTTTTTTTACTGTATTTATGATTAAATAAATGCAGCCATGGTAAACTTTTGAAAGGAACCTTATCAAATAAGCATACTGTATGTGTCTATATGTGAATGTGTTCACTGGTGTATCTTTGTGTTTGTCACCTCACAGAGGAGGTCTTGTTGGTAGAAAGCGGGGCTGCCTGAGGCCTGTATTGTCACGATGCAGAGAACACTTTCCCCTGGTGCAAGACGACCACTCATGGGACAGATCGTTACAGTCTATGGTCAACATTACAAACAAACACATGCGATCAATAGTCAATATATACTGAGTAGACTGGCCATGTTATCAGAATTTTCATTTTTGCATGATCTAATACCTTAAATATACACACCTGCTGGCATTCTGTGCTTGTTACGTTCCACTTATACAACACTTGGTCTGTGTATGAGACATTGGTCAAAAAAAGAATGCGTGTGCTTCGAGAGCACACTGGGATATCACCAAAACACACTCTATCTTCAGACAGGAACACCACCTACAGAGAGAGAGAGAGAGAGAGAGAGAGAGAGAGAATATTCCTGCTTCCATTTATTGTGGAACACTTCTTATATGAATGGCTTATATCATCAAGCAATCTTACTTGTCCAGGTACTGGGATTCTTTGAGTGCAAGGCACAGTAATACGTCCATCCTGTACTTGAATGGGTTCTGACTCTCTTTCGTCAAAGCCTTGGCCCTCGAATGTTACAAACATGCTGTCCCCCTCCACCACATGAAGTGGAATGTCCACCTGTAAAACATGGAGTTGTGTACCAAACTCAGTACAAAACACTTAATGTTGTGCATATTAAAGTTGCCAAGTTGTCTTTTCAGATAAAAACTATTGTTACTACATGGACTGTTTTCAGTAGCATGAACAGTAACACCACATTTATTTTAAAGTCACTGTGAAATCAAAACTGACAATTCTTATTTTCTATAGAATATTGCCACATTTATTATAAAATATTTCTCCATACACAATTTTTTTTTAATTCATGTGCCCTCGTAATCTTTTACCCTCTTGCAGTGAAATCTCTTTGATGAAGACGTGAGGGCGGGACAACCTGGCAAACCACAACTGACTACAATCTAATGATGAACAAAATCAAGTCCCGCCCTACCAGAAGCCGTTTCACAATAGAGAAGACAAGATTTTTGCAACTTCCATTTCATGGCAACTTTAAGAGAATGTTATTGTGGAGTAACTAACACTGTATGTTTTAGCCTCCAGTGGGGAGAAGATCCACTCCACAAGGGCGGTGTGGCCTGGCTCGATCTCTCCACCAGGGTTCACACACTGTAAGATCGGGTGACTGAAGTTCTCCTCCATCAGCTCCTCCAGTGGAGTGGTGTCGAAGTGGTACCTCAGTGGGAGAGTGCCTGCATTATACAGTTCATACACCTGTGCAGATGAAACATTTAGCATATTTGTGAGGGATCCCACTCTTTTTAACCAATAAACTTGCATGTCTTTTCCAGTTGTTTGTGATTTACTAGACTTTATTCTATTTATTTTTTACTTATAATTTCTTTATTTTTTGTTGTTTAGCTCACTATAATACCTATTTTGTCGTATTTTAAATAATTTGAAGTAATCTAGAGGTCCTATTGGCTAGTTAGCATGACCCTGTTAGCCCCTGCTGGTAGACACATAAAAATATACCGAATATATATATTCTGAGGAAATAACATTTTTGGCAAGCAACATATAAATCAATAATAATAATAAAAATAATATTATAGTATAGTTGATGTTTTGTCAGTGACCTGTTTTGGAGGGCTCATAATATAATATAATATAATATAATTAGGGCTGTCAAATGATTAATCACGATTAATCGCATCCAAAATAAAAGTTTGTGTTTACATAATAAATGTGTGTGTACTGTGTATAATTATTTTGTATATATAAGTACACGCACGTGCATTTATATATTTAAGAAAAAATAGTTATTTATATATAAAATATTTATATATAATATAAATTATATATAAATCTATATATAGTATATACATGCAAATATTTCTTAAATATATACAAGCATGTGTATGTATTTATATATATAAAATAATTATACACAGTACACACACATTTATTATGTAAACACAAACTTTTATTTTGGATGCGATTAATCGTGATTAATCATTTGACATCCCTAAATATAATATAATATAATATAATATAATATAATATATAATATAATATATAATATAATATAATATAATTGCTATATGCTATAATGATATATGTAAGATTCTATTATAAAAACAAAAAAGTTTATTATATAGACTTTCTTGTTTATATAAAAAAAACGTCAATTCAGGTAACCTATACCAACCTGTTTAGGGGGGCTGAACCCACCAATTGCCATCGGGGCAAAGATGTGCCGATTGGAGGAAAGGTGAATGTAGCGTCTATCTCTTTCCACAGTTATTCCTGTAAAATTCAGCTAAAAGATTTGAGAATTATCAGCATACATTGTTTGCTAAAAAATGATGTATGTGCTGTAATGAAAAGAATAATTTGTCTCACCAGTATCTCTCTTCCACGTGAAAGTTTCAACAAGACAGGAAGTCGATCTGTCGCCACAAATTCGTGTCTGGGAGAGAAGCATATGCCTTATAGTTTTCTGTGCATCATAAAACAACACTTCAGTGCAGAATCATTACAGTGCTTTTTTCCCTGACCTGTATGTGAATTGCACTGTCCTCTGCTGGCCGGGTTGGAGTTTACCAGAGCGTGGGAAGATGGAGAAAAGCCTGTGCTCCTGAATCTTCATCAGGTGGAGCTCAGATGGACTGAAATCTCCAGTCTCAGCCCAGTACTCCAACTCAATCTGTTGGTCCTCTGGGAACAAGAATGACCTAAAGGGAGACCATTTTGATAACTTTTTTATATTGCCGGTGTGACTTTATTTGCTACCGTAAACTATCGGCAGACCAAGTTATGGATGCTCACCACTCTGCAGGAATGCTTCCTGGGTTTTTAAACAGAAGCAGAATACTGGTGGGGTCTGAGCCCAGGGGAGCAGCGCTGAAGCTAAAATCCACCGTGGCTGAGGTAAAGATAGAGGGGCGATGTCGAAAACTGCAGAAGGTTTTAATAGATATCAAAAGAAAGTTTTATAACTGTTTTAATTGAAGCAAAACAAAAAACAATCCTCTGTTTAAAGTATTGCCTGTGTCTAGTGGGCACCCTGAAGGTGAGCTCAGATGGGCTGGGATCTCTGCGTAGATAAGTGTTGAGTGCATCCAGATTGAAGAGGCGCCAGAGCTGAAGTTTACTCAGCCCCTCCACATTGCCACAGCTACGGACATCCATCACCTCCATGGTGGGATACACTCCCTCAGCCTGTACATGGCATATAGATTGGGGCTCTCCTCCCACAGAGCCTGGCCAACAGAAAAAACTAATTTTACAATGTGATCAAATTTCATATTCTCTCAAATGTGCAAAATGGCATATTTGAAAATACCAGCATGGTCCAGTTTGGATTATGCTGGTTAGTGGTGGCCAATACTGGACTAACTTTTGGAAGGTTGTAGTATGCAAGGTGTTTCAATATTGTCTAATATCGCAGTTTGAAGCGATTTTAGTACGCTACCAGAGGCATTGAGGATATGGTAACTGATTGTCCAGCAGTAATGGGCTCTGCGAGCCGGTCTCACTGTGCAGCGGATCGGTAGCCTGCAGTCGGCAGGTATGGTTCCCTTTACATTCTCCATCTCCAGAACTGAAAAATTAAAGCTTAATTGACTTGACAGGCCGAACATTAATCATATGTACAACATAAAACATCTACACTACCGTTCAAAAGTTTGGGGTCTGTAAAATGTTTAAATCTCTCACCAAGGCTGCATTTGTACAATGGATGTACATTACAATGTAATACAGTAAAAACAGTAATATTATTATGATTTAAATATAACTGTTTTCTATTCTATTTTAAAATGTAATGTATCTCTGTGATGGCAAAGCTGAATTTTCAGCAGCCATTAAATTAGTCTTCAGTGACACATGATCCTTCAGAAATCGTTCTAATTTGTTGAAAACAATTCCATAACATTTTTGTGGAAACCGTGATCGATTTTTTTCAGGATTCTTTGATGAATAGAAAGTTAAAAAGAAAAGCATTTATTTAAACAGATTGTTTTGTTGTAAGTCTTTCTTTGCTGTCACTTATTCAATTTAACATCCTTGATGAATAAAAGTATAAATCCCCCACCAAAAAACCCACATCATTTGTATATAGCTGAATATACTGTAGACAGTGAATCATTTAAAGTTAGACACAGAGTCAATGAAATGGCAGTAAACATTTTTAGGATAGGAATAGTGAGTTACTGAGTCCTACCCAAAGGATCTTGAGTCATGTCTTCAAGGAGGCCTGTATCAGTGACACTTTGCTGTGTGGTCAGAGAGTAGCTGACGGCACAAGGGCTGTCGTTCAGTAGAGGAACTTCAAATGACTTACAGCTTTCCACCAGCACCTCACCCAGATCTATAACAGGGTGCTCTGCCTGGGGGGAAAAATCATTTAACAAAGTTACAAACAGTTATGAGAATCATTTTCTTATAGAAAAGTGTGCATGCCGAACCCATTCAAACCCAAGGTCACTAATCAAATGTAAGACAATCTTTGTCATTGATAATGTAAACTCTGTGTTTACAGATGGTCAGATGTTCTTATTTCCCTTCAAGCACAAGATGCTCTTTAGATCATTAGATCATCATCTTTAGATTATCTCATGATAGCACACATACATTGGAGAGATTTTGCAACGTTTAGGCCGTTTGTATGTAAAACTGCTGTTTATCAGATGATTGTACACAACAGATGTCTTCCAGATGAAGCGTTCATTAACTGACGTCTTAAGCCCGGGACACACCAAGCCGACGATCGCCCGTCGGGTAACGTCGGGACATTTTTGAGCATCGGCCGACATCGTTTTTCCGACGTGTTCCGCACCGTTGGCTTTAGACGGACGCCGTCGGGTTTTTTTGGGCCGATTCAACATGCTGAACGTGTTGGGCCGTTGATGAAAGAGGGAACTCTGATTGGCTGTTCAGCTTAGTGAACGAGTCAGTGCACTCGAAAAATAGCAAAAGGTACAGATAGAAGGCTGTTCTGATGTTACATCATCTTACCTAAGTATTCCTTGGAGAATATGTCAATATTAACATGAGTAAAGTGGAATAACGAAAGTGAACAGCAGGATTGATATTAAAAACGGTAATCACGCACTGCTTTGTTTACGGTTTGTGTATCTGAAGCATGCAGCGTCGGTTTCCCTTTTTGAATGACGAATATAAATGAATATCTGCAGAAATAGACCGTTGTTTCATTTACACGCAGGCGCAGAACGCGCATTCTAGCTGACAGTTGGAGGTAGTTCTCTCGGTGTGTTTAAGTGCAGCTTTTTCCCCCGACGCAGGCGACGCGCGCCGACAACACAGTCGGCTTTCATCAGCGCTAGTTCTCTGGCGTCGGTTTGGTGCGTTCAGCGTAACCTTTTGAGATGTATGATGATGATCTTCAGCTTTGTGCGAATGTAATCTAATGTAACACACCTGGAGAGAGCCTTTGGATGCCAATCCAACAGCTTCAATGGTAAGGCGGGACTTCTTGCATTGTGGTGTTTGGACAGGCCAGAACGTGAGACTGGGCTTCATGTTGTACATCATCTCCTCCTTTGGAGCAAAAGACCACTTCTGTACCTGAAAACAAACAAATGCTTTCAATCAAAAAGATTAACACTACTATGCCCCAAAACACCACACTCATGCTGCAGCCTTACCTTGGATTCATTGGGCTGGAGAATGTCTGTGTTTGGCAGTACAGTCAGAACCCTTCGGTCAGATCCACAAAGCCTCCACTTGAACTCCACCGGCACCCTGCTCAGATTCTTGACCCGCAGCGTTCGCTCAGAGCAGGAGCCCACTGCTGTGGGCTGAAAAAACAGACTGCCACCCTCCTCCACGCTCATGGAAAGCTTCTCTGCTACAGCAACCACATTCAGTACCTGCAAAACATTCATCTGTCGGCTAAAATGGACCATGAAACCACTATCCAACTTTCGGTTTAAAAAAATCCCTACTTTTGCTTTTTAATGATATTTAGAAACTTCCATTTGGTAGATGAGTGACTGAAACACCACAGAATAATTATGTGCGGATTCTTGTTTTCATGATTCTAGATTATTCTAGTCAACTGAACGTGCTTCTCTGTCGCTCAACACGTTTCATCACTCATCCACTTGGCTTTAACCTCTCAGTCTGGAAACTCACTACATTATGTTATATTTTGTAAACATTATAGTGTTAACCTGTGAGTGATTGGGGCTGGCATTCAGCTGTAACGTCAAAGGGATACCGGAAGAGTGATCCGGAGATGGAGTGCATCTGAATGTGAGGATCTGGTGGCTTCCAGGCGGCACCAGACCACTGGATGGCAGCACACATACTGATGGACACTCGTCTGGGTCCAGTCTGAAGATCACTGGCAGGTCTCCTGTATTCTGCAGGAGAATACTGCGATATGCTAACTGTTTCAGGGCAGGAAATACCTGCAGGGAGATGGATGGTGTTATAAGTATATTTACATACAGTCTCTTTCCATTTATGCTCTCTCACTACATATTGGTTGTGTCCAAAAGCTTAGGCAGCTGACTTGGGCAATAATTTTGTAAGCAGTCTTTGTGCAAGCAGGCTTATGAAGCAGCGTAACGACTTAATTATCTACAACAAAATAGAGAGAGCTTAGGTGACAGCTAAGCCAATATTTAATTACTACAATAGTAACTTCTCAGTAGAAATGACATCACAAAAAAAAGTTGGTCACAAAATGTACATTTACGCACAATGTGACCACCAACTGCAACTTTCAGATGCCGTATTTATTTTTTAGCACAACTTTCTCGGGATTGAAAGCACAGAATTGTGGGATATCATAGGCAGCAAAGGATACATCATCAATCAGATGAAGAAATGTCAGTAAACAGGATATGGTATGAGCATTGGATTCAGATGTGCCTTCCTACATCAGTATTCTGCCTGCAGATGCAGTGTTTTTCAGATTATTGGACACAGCCATTATTTTGAAAGATGTCACCATTGTCAGACTTACTACTTGAGGGTGTTGAAAAGAGATGTTGGGGGTGAAGTGCTCTTTTCCAGGCTGAAACGAGTGACCGCTCACCCTGACTGTAAGGCACCAGGGTGGACACAAAGTCTGATCCTCCACATTTCTCTGATCCTTCAGAACCTGGGGATGACAAAAGCAAAATTCTTCATGCTCAGAACTCATGTTCACGTTATCTCCCATTTAAACTGACTGCGATTTAATTGCTGGAGGTCACCAAATCTATATACCACCCTGGTGAAAAACCAGCATAAGGTATTTTGCATGGTGTGACCAGCATGGGATGCTGGTTTGCTGGTCCCCAGCATGGGAAGCACGAGTGATGGTGGACCAGCTACACCAGCTCAATTTTGTTTGAAAACAGCATGACCATGCTAGTTCACCAGCTAGATCAGCACTACACCAGCTCTAACCAGTATAAACCAGTCTAGATTAACATGGAATTCATACTGGTTTATGCTGGATTTTTCAACAGGGTATACTGTTGGTTGCAAATACTTTAACATTAATGATGCGTTGTGCAACTGATCATGGCTTTTGAAAATCTGATCATAAACTAATATTCCTTATTATTACTGATATTGATGGTAAAAATAAGATGTTGTTCTACTTTGAACAGAAATCAGTTTTCTTGCTGGTCAAAATGAGGGGAAAACATTTGTATATAAATTGCAGTCATACATAATGCATTATATCATGCACAAGAAGACCTTCTATCATGAATCAGATTGACTCAGAATGCTGAAAACTTCTACGCTCAATTCTTAATTTCTTTCACTGTATGTGGACAGAGACCATTTATATAGAACCATGACATTTCTCATTGTCTACATTGTCTACTGGTAGGCGCCACATGCATATAGTTAAACTTCTCTGAACTTGGTCGAGTTTCAAGACATTTTGTCATTCCGCTAGTTGAAAATGAATGACTTCAGGTCCCTCTTTCACTGTGGATCACTATCGGTGTGAACGGCTCTTTAGTCTCACATTACCTTGTATAAAGTGAAACACTCAAGCTGTGCTCCATGGAAGATGTTCTGCTGGTTGGGACTGTATGTCACTCTGAAGGCTGTGGTCTTTAGAGGGCCCAGCTCACAGGAAAGAGGAGAGATGGAGAAAGGGGACTCGGCTTCATTGGACCACGTCAGACAGATCTTGCCCTTGGTGTGGTTGGTGATAGAGACTGACTTAGATGCTGGGCCATCATAAAAAAGGAGCTCAGAGGGCTGAACTGTAACATGGGGGACGGGGAATCGGGTGGAGTTTGAGGTGTTGTAAAGTTCTGTTTCCACTTCAGGTGCGGAATTTACATGGAAATACTCCTCCAGAGGACTTCGTGGGTTGAAGGGAGGTGTGGAGTTGCCAGTGTCCTCTGCTGGAATCTAATAAAAGTTAGATGCAAGGTTATGTGATGTAACATCCATGTTTTATTTTCCAGGAAGATCTCAACTTTCTTTTGATGAAGATTTTTTTTTAGCTGTGGTGGTACACCCTATTTCTTTGTGAATTGAGTATGATTTTGAGTATGAGGTTAGGATTTTGGCCTAAGAATTTAAAAGAAATGAAAGGAAATCTGAGTTAACTCTCAGATGTCAGAGCATTTGTATGTTACACCACAGTGCAGATGTACAAACACAAACCTCCTGCATTTGCAATGCTCCGCTATCATCCAGTTTTAATCGGTCTTCTTCCAGCAAGGCACTCAGTAAGTCAGGAGGGTAACAGGTGAGCCCTTGTAGCAGATTTATTCTGTAGACACTCAGGTGTCTGGGCTTTAAAATGGCTGGCTTCAATTGCTCTGAGTGACAGGTGCCAATCAAATCCATAAACAGTGGCTCCTTTAATAAGAAAAGCAGAACTACACTATCAATCAAAAGAAGAGTAGATATTCAACCAAGAAGCCAGAAGATGGAGAGATGGATAGACAGATGGATAGATAGATAGACCTACCCTGTGCAGCAGCAAACAGATCATTGTCTTGTGATAAGCTATAGGGTTTTGTGGACGGAACTTCACACGCAGGGTGAGTTTGCTGTTGCCTGCCAGAGAGCCACAAGGCTTATCTACACTGAACACACTATGGCTGCCAGCATCCACATCAAACTGGTAATAAGCCAATACTGCAGAGGAGTTGATGATCTGAATGTTGTGTGTGACCTCTGTGCCCTCCTCAATACAGCCAAAGTCTAGTACAGAGGTACTTAGAGACACTATTGGACCTATAGTGGACAGAAGAAGACGATCAAACCACGTTTGATATGTTTATTAGCAGATGTTTGGATATGTATTGTACCTATGCTGGAGCCTGACACTTTGAGCAGATCTTCGCTTACAGCTCCAGGACAGGTAAGACACAGGTAGTCCACACTTATGCTGTCCACTGTGAGTGGGGAGAAGCTGACAGGGACTTTCAACACTGAATGTGGGGCGATCTTGCCCTCATGCACCTCACAGCTGAACACAGACTCCATGAGAGGGGGTCGTCTCAGCCAGGACAGACTGAATGTTGTGCTGACCTAACGGAGAAAGAGAGTGACTCTGAGAGAGACATATCTGAGTAATGTTTAAATATTCAATGAGCAAAGAAAGCAGGGTGGAGGGAAACATACAGTGGAGAGATTGTAGATCTCAAAGTGCTTTTCATGAGAGTCTCCTACTGCCACACTGCCAAACTCAAGCACCTTACATCCTTCCTCCTGTCCCATGCAGCTAACTTGGAGGCGGGGGTACTTGGCTGTGGAAAGGAAGTTAAATGTGATGTGAGATAGTTTTGATATTAAAATACTTATTCCCAGTTTAACATGCAGCGACCAACAGTCCAACACTATGGCTCTGCAGTACTAACATTCCTCCAGCATAGCAACAATGACTCAAACAATGCAATGAATTTGGAGCAGGATTATTTGTCTAACCACTGAATAGTCATTATGTTTGTAACAACAGTGACACCCACATTTTAGCGGGCCTTGGATTAAACTATTTTTTGTTCACAATTTGTTTCAACAATTAAAAGTATTTCTACGCCATGAACCAAACCTATAAATCATAGCTTTCTAAACATTTTTTCTTTTTTTTTTACAAGACTGTATACTTTAAGAGGCAATAAACTATAATCCCATTAAGCACTTGAAATTACATAATTGAATAAAAAAGAATGGTAAAATTTAAAACTTTTGATTATAGTAAATGGTTACTGGTACACGTATTAAAAAACAATATATATTCATTTTGGGAGTGCAGGGAAACTAACTCATTCACAATGCTTTATGGGAGCACACTCTTTTGTTCTGTTTTGTTAGGTAGGATAATTTTTGTGGAATTTGGCTTTTAAAAACTATTATTAACAACATCTGAGCTCATGGTAGGTCTGCCTTTAAATGTTTATAAAGAATTGTTACGTATTTATTTCTCGACTGTACGTAGAAAATGAATGATTTTACAACTGAGAAATGTTAGAAAAGACCTGATATACCCTAAGTTGGCAGGTTAAAACCAATTCTGGTGTGATTGCTCTGCACTGTAAAAATAAAAAGTTGCTGCTAAATTCGCTGTTAAAAATGACTGAGAAAACCAGGACTAAATGTATAATTTTCTTTGTTGGTCCGGACCAAAATAACTGAGAGAACCAATCTCCAAGTGTGAACACCCTAAATGTGCTTTTTGAAATTCTTAAAATGTTGCACAACCAAATTTTAAGCATCATTATCTTTGAGTCTTATTTAGAGTCCAACAAAAGCTTAGTGTACTCACACAGCCCACGCAGAAGTACAGTACAGCTGCTCTCCCCATCGTCTCCGAAAGCACAGCAGGCCTCGGCCTGGCACACTAAAGCCTGCTGGGGCTTGAATTCTACTGTAACCCTGCATTCTTCTCCAGGCTTTAACTGTCCAGTCTCAGGGGACAGCTGGAACGGAGGATCCACAAACCACCTGAATCCTGTCTGCAGCTTACTATTGGAAAAAAAAACCTTACTAGTGGGAAAATGTGCATTCGAATGTTTTAAAATTCTGCATTTTCTTCACACTTTCTCCATAACTCAGCTGCCTTTATGACAACCTAGTTTTCCACAAAATAATACCCAAAGTACAATAATGCGAGACAGAGAGTAGTTGAAACATTCTTTAGGTGGCAGCTCTTTAGCCATGCAAACACATCTTTACCTGGAATTACGAAAGAGGAAGCTGGTTTGGGAGCTGTGGCGGGCAGCACAGGGTGGCAAGATCACCGTGTCTGGAACCTTCAGGTCATGATGAGGAATCACAGCTCGCAGAGACACCTGGAACGTTCCTTCCTTACCCTGAAACTCTATAGTGTCCACATACTCACACTGGAAAGAGCAGGGCAAGAAAGAAGTCTATACACACATCCAAAATATATTTTTGAATAATCAGTTGATGTGCATATTAAAGTCAATACATTACAGGTCTTCTAGTCATGCAAATAGCTGTGAATATTGATTATACAATGAATTGTAATTAATTATAATCACAGGATTATTGATATAACATGTTTAAAATGGTATAACAGATAAGACAAGCGAATTAAACTTTACTTTCTCAAGAGGCTGAAAAGTAACTGGGAGTGAGAAAGATGTTCCTGGGCTCAGAAGGATGGTCTGAGGATATGGTGTGTTGAAGAACTTGGACTCAGGAGGACTGAAATTGACAAAACAAAACAAATCCGTCAGTATAATCCTAACCAATTTGGGGACAGAAATATTTTCGTAAAGATTAAGTTAAATGTAATACTTTTATTTAGCAAGGATGCATTAAATTGGTCAAAGGTGACAGGAAAGATATTTATAATATAAATTCCTGTTTCTAATAAAAGCTGTTCATTTGAACTTACTACTCATCAAAAAATCCTGCATAAAAATGTAATATGGTTCCCACAACAATATTAAGCAGCACTGTTTTCAGTTTCTTGAGTATCAAATCATCATATTAGAATGATTTCTGAAGGATCATGTGAAAATTCAGCTTTGCATCACATGACTAAATTGTATTGTAAAATACAGTAAAAAAGTTTAAAATGACTATTTTTAATGTTTTTGAAAAAAGTATCTTGTTCTTCAAGCCTACATGAATTTGATAAAAAATATAGAAAAAAATTGTAATATTGTAAAATATTATTACTAATTCTTACAATGTTTTTCCTATTTGAATATGCTTTAAAATATAATTTATTTCTGTGATGGAAATCAGAATTTTCATCAACCAATACTCTACTTATACTTCATTGTCACATGATCCTTCAGAAATAATTATAATATGCTGATTTATTATTAATAAATCAGTTGTGCTGCTTAATATTTTTGTATTACCTGTGATAATTTTTTCAGGATTCTTTGATGAATAAAAAGTTAAAAAGAATAAAATAAAAAAAGAACAGCATTTATTTTAAATAGAAATCTTACACTACTGTTCAAAGGTTTGGTGTCAGTATTTTTTCTATCTTAAAAAAAAAGAAGAAATTAATACTTTTATTCACAAGGATGTGTAAAATTGATTAAAAAAATGATTGTAAAGATTTATATTAGAGATTATTTTTATTTGGAATAAATACTGTTCTTTAAAGTAAACCGTAAAATTACCACAAACTAATTAAGGTAGCATACTTGCCAGTACACTTAGCCTTGAATGCTTGTTTGAGTTAATGTTTTGAGTGGACTGACCTGAACGTGAGTTTCTGCAGTTTTCCATGTATGTTTCTAAGGAACAGAGATTTGGTATACTCTAGCCCTGGCTCCCAGTCCTCCCAGACCAGCTCAGCACAGGTCTCCACCCCAAAGAAGCAGTTTTGAATTCTCTTCTGTAGGCCCCCTGACCTGAGGCTTGAGACCCTCTGAAAACAAAGTAGGCACATCATAATGTCTATTGTTTTTTACACCAGCAGAGGGCATTGTATGTCAGCAAAGCATTTTAGCAGACTGATAGCAGAAAGCCAATGCGAAATCATTCAACTTATTAAAACTAATGGGCAAACAATAGCAGAAGAAATGAAATAGTTGACATAAAAGAGTAATAATGCACAAAAAATAAGAACTGATGATAGAATGAATAAAAAATAGGAGCTAGCTGTCAAGTTGTAAAGGTAATTTTTATTGTGGAAAATTACAATGGTTTTATGTGTATATTATTATAGCCTATGTGTTGTGTTTAATTAGGCTATAATTAATTCACACAGTCTAAAAGGTTCCATCTACAGAGTGTGACATCTTTTTTCTGCACAATTAAAGTGGACTTTTTTGACTTTCAAAACACCTTATACATATTACCTTTCTATGTGGGCTGTGTGCGCCTCCAAAGGGAATGCCTGAGTTCAGAGGATTCACTGGATTATCCGTCAACATTGCAACTAAAACAAACCAACAGAGGTCAATAGTGCTGTATTCGTGGGATTAAACTAGCCTATTTGATATAGCTTTTGAATCAAATTAGATTAATCAGATATGGCTGTTAGTAGGCCTAGTACTTGAAGGATTTGGGACTTTATCAGAGAAGTTGACCTTAATTTCTTGACTGATATTATGAACATTTAAAGTTTACTGCATTAGGGAATATCTGTATTAACGTTACTTTAAACAGTTGCATGCTAAAGTGATACATTTACATTTACTGCAAAAGGGTATCAGGATCTGTTAAATGCCTGTCTGACTCTGAGGTTAACCGAGGCTGGTGTAAATATATGACCCTGTCACTCATTTCTTTACCTCTCTATTAGCTTAAGTGATTTGCTTTATGAAAATCAGTGACAGCAAAGGTGACTGACTCAGAGGATAATCAAATGAAATGTTATTGATAAAGATACAGTGGGTTTTCTGTTCTAGATTTATCAAATTACTCGCATCTTTTCTTTTAAAACTTGACAAGGCGTTAAAATTGCATAAATCTATAATTCTGTTCAAATCAATCATGAAATCGATTGCTAAACAATAAAAACAACTTACTACGAGTATTACAGTCAAACGCTTAACGTTATAGGTTTGTTCCTTCTACTAATACAATCGCAAAAACTCGCGTTATTTTACATTTTGTAGGCTACTAAAATATAACTTACCACAGTAGATTTATTTAAAGCAGTTATATTTCAAACAATATGCAAAAACTGAATAGAAATGTGTCCATTTATTTGTTTCGCCATGCTGGAAGTTTTACTCCCAGGTCAGTTGTGTTCGAGCTCCATGACAACGCCGACGGAAACTGCTAAGGGACATTCTACATACAGCGTGACGTTTTTTTGTTCTTTTTTTCTCAAAGACTTCAACAGTAGCCTCAGGTGAGATCGAAATTGCAGGTGCAATTTTCCAAATGCGTGATAAATGTTCACAGTTTGCCAGTTTGAGTGCTCGAGTTTCCTTTGGTTTGGCAGGGTATTTATTCCCGTCACTGCAATGCATTTAATCAACATATAAATGTGTCCAATTCTAGCTACTGCACCTTCTCTGCTTTAATATTTAATTGTTGGCCTAACACCACACCCCTGTAAAAATGCTCTTTTGGTCATTGAGGTAATTCATCTTTTCAAATTAAATGGCCTGGTGACATCAGCATAAGGAGTAGATTATTTAGCGTTTCCTTCATTAACTTAATTATTTGCCTATCAGTAAACCCCCCTGAGTAATTCATATTTGAGAGGCTGTGGCCATAAATATCAGAGCCCTCTTGTTTATAATGCACTGTAGATTCATCTGCGCTTTAATCACCATCTCTGTCAGCTAGAGGTTAAAAGGGAGAGGAGAGTGGGACGATGAATATAGGATGCGGGTAATATTCATTTAGTTTTAAACCTTTCGCTCATGTGCCAGATGCATAAACATAGCCTATACGTTTCTTTTTGCATGCACTGCAGCATTTTCACATCCTCAAAGAACAAAAAGGGTTCAGTGACAGCAAGTGAGAGAATGCCTGAAACTCATCTTCAATTTTGTTTATTTCCCTTTGTCTCCAAATACATATTTTACCAGCGACCTTTGAAGGTCACACAATCCTTCAACCGGAGTCCTGATATCACGTTGAATAAATTAGATATATAATCTATAACAGTTAAATAACATTAAAGACACCAACAGCAACAACATGACATAAACTAATGGACTAACTAATGAACCGTTCACAGTTTGCCCTTGTTCAATATTTGCTGAGGATTTAGCAGTTCCTCTGTGTTTCTTAGTCAATGGTTACTGGAAGAAAGCTGACACTGATGACCTCTGGACAATCTTCTGTTCCTCAGCATCCACTCAAACGAAATGTGTTTAAGAGACCAAGTCAGCCTGTGACTTTCAGTGGTAAGGCCTCCTCATTTGGTTCAACAGCTGCATTGTTTTTTTTTGTTTTTTTCAACCAAAATGTCCATATAAACATACATAGTAAAGAGTTTGATCGCATAAGAAAAACAAGTTAGTTTGAAATAGTGTACATTTGCAGTTTACAAGCAGCCTTCAAGAAAAAAAATATTAAGTGCAAATAAACTGGAAGACCATTTTCATGAATTATTTAAGACTTTTCGACTATAAACGTCAATGAACTTAATTTTGACATCAACAGCTTTCAGTCTTGATGTGTTGTATTTTAAACCTTGATGTAGTTAGCAGTCCAATTCATGAATGGACATGCAGAGTATACAGCTGACATTAATCCCTCATAACCCCAGCCTGATCTTTCGGTCTCCTCCGATCTCTTCCAGGTCGTCATCAGAGTAAGAGCCGTGAGAGCTGTAGCTCAGCGCGGAGCTGTGCTGTAGGAAGTCCGAAGGGTGAGGTAGGCTCACACCGACGTTAATGGATTTTCTGAACTCTTCCTCTTCTTCCTCATCTTCCTCCTCTGCATCCAGATCCTCGTCGTCGTCGTGTGCACTGCAGCGACTGAGGTCTTTGGGCTTGTTTCCTCTTTTTCCTGACTTACAGCCATCTGTTTCCTGCTGCGCAGCCTGCTCTTTAGCTTTACGGCTGCGCTTCCACTTCATCCGTCGGTTCTGGAACCAAATCTTCACCTGGAAAATACATAACAAACATCACAATAATTTACATAAAAGTTGATCCATTGGTATTAGCTTTTGGAAATATTCAAGAGCTTTTTATTTTAATGATTATAAATTTTTTGTTGTTGTTTCTTTGTTCGCAATAGTTATGTTTTTTTCACCTTATCCGTTCTTTCTCACAACCTGATTTCATGAGAAAGCTTAACTATTTTACAAGATGGTGATTTGTACAGTGTGATTTGTACGGAAATGTTTTGTTTTTTGTTTTTTCTAAAGCATGAAGGTCCAACTCTTAAACCTAACCAAGTATGAGGCATGTTGTACGAAACACGATATTCAAATTCATACAAATTTGCTACCATTTCGTTGAAACAAAATTGTTATGAATTGCCCACTGTAAAAAAAAAAGTATATGATCAATAAGTTATGACAACATGTTTTTACATTGCTTTAACTCAACAAAATAAGTTAAGCAATTTAAAACTTTTTTTAATATAAGTTATACACGATTCAACACATTTTTTAAGTCAGTTCAATGTAATTTAAGTTGAAATTACTTAAACATCCAAGTTGATTGTACTTAAAAATTTAAGGCAGCAACTTTTCAGTGAGAGTGTGTTATTTCTCCCAATCCGATTTCATATGAATCCGTACAATGTTATTTGTATAAAAACGCATGATTTTTTTGAACAAAAAAAAAGTATATGAAGGTCTACCCCTAAACCTAACCAGCAGTGGGGCGTAAGATTGTAAACTCATATAAATTACCTATCAATTCACTAAAACATAAAATTATTATGAATAGACATGAGTGTGTTGCTTTCTCCTCACCTGTGTCTCAGTCAGCATGAGAGACGTGGCCACTTCGAAGCGTTTGGGTCGTGATAGGTACTTGTTGAGCTTGAACTGGTTTTCCAGCTCTAGCAGTTGCTGGCTGGTGAAAGCTGTGCGTGGTCTCCGGCACTTTCCAATCAAACCAGATTGAGGTGCCCCTGAAAAGAGTTTGTTGATAAAGGAGGTGTAAGACTTGTGCCAAAAAAAACCCAAAGACATACGGTGAAGACACCAAGCAGACGCAGCAAACAACATATTCACCTCTTGTTACTCCCCCCTAATAGATAATGATAACAGCTTTACTTCAGTTTATTGTTGATGACAGGGCTGGGAGATATTGCTTTAGCGGGACAATAAAACACCAGAGAGCACCATTAACTTAATGAAAATTCAATAAATGCTACCAGATAACTTTATTGATGAAGCTCAGGCTGTTTTAAGTGTTTCTTTATAGTTTTCCTTTCGATGAAGGCTGTTTTAATGGAGTTGTCATTTATGATGCTATGAAAAGACAAAAAAGCTTACATTATAGTTCCGTTAGCAGTAAATACTGATTCAATTATGCTAGAGAATATTTATGGCACATGAGTGCACTTCTTGCAGAGAGAACAAGAACATGATTATATTGTGGATATATAAAGGTTTTTAAATGTATTTGTAACATTATTTATTATAAAAAAAAATAAAAAAACTTGTAGAAAACTTATTGGAAATTAGCATAGTTTAAAAAAATGCTTTAAAATTGCATAGCTACATTATAGTGGCATTAGCTATTTAGACATTTCCAGTGGCTCGACAATACTTTTAAATTCTAAAGTATAGGCTATTTAAAAAGTAAACCTTATAAGAATTCTGCAGAAGGGACACACATACCGCTGTAGTCTGCAAGGCGAGGCATTATGAGTCCTGCCCGGAGCCAGTGTTCTAACGGAAATGAACCGGCCACGGCTGCTGCTTTCAGGTGCTCCGGGTACGGATGCGCAAAACCAGAATACGCGAAGGTGGGATGTTGCGCTCCAAATGCCGTGATGGAGTACATAGGTGAGGGATACATTCCTTGCATAGACCCTTGAGAAAGTGACGTATATCCCGGGTGAGAAATATTTAGCATGCCTGGTTTGGGGATGACCCCTGTCTGAAGCTGAAAAGCGCGAGTAGGAGAGTTTTGTGTCCGTTTGCATGTTGCGGGCTCGATGTCAATGCCTTCATTGCACAGTCCCGGGGAATCCTCGCGAACTATCCGCTGAGAGCTCTCCGACAACAGAGCGTCTATTCGAAAGTTTTTCGACTTATCCATGGAGCCGAACTTTAAGTGTCAAGTAGGCTACGGTAAAAGCTAAAAAATGTGCTTAACCTATATTTTAAGAGTTTCTTTTTTACCTTCACACTAGGCCTGCATTTACAATTAACTTTTACTTTGACCGTCGGTAATATTGTCTAATTCTTTAAGACAGTTGTGGATATTTTGTTACTATGACTAAGTGTTTCATCTCTATACCCGTGACGCAACGCTATGCCTGGAGCGCGAGCAGGCATCAGTTTTTGACTGTCTCGCGCTCTAGCACGCTCCTCCTAAACACTCTCTGATTGGTTCATTTGGATGCCCTTATAGTTGAGAATCTTCCAGTTCCAATACATTCTAATTAATTCACTATACAGGAATTTATTTCAACATCAAGCCATAAAATGCACATCTTTTATGACTCATCGGTCGATTGATAAAAATAGGCTATGGCATATTATAAATTGGCCACACAAACATTTGTTCACAACAACTGGCTTTATATATTTTTTTTTTCCACCGAATTATTTGCAATAGGCTAGGCCATATGTAATGGACAATATAATAAAACAGCAATTTAAAAAAACAACAATAAGCGATTAGGCAAATGTACAGAAAACGGATTTTTACAAATAGCCTATAGCTAGCATTTAGCAATCAAAATAGCCTATCTCACACATAGTTTACATAGCCTATTTATTCACATTATGGATATGATTTCGACTGTTTCTTATTTCACTGTGTAAAGATTGGGTTTACGCGATATGTTATAACAATATTTAATTTTATTAAACGTGATTTTTCTCATCAGTAGCCTAATTAAATTCTTAGCGGAACAAAATGTTTAAGATTTATATGTTAGGCGCAAGTAATTAAGCCTTATTGAATATCATTAATAATTATTATCATTAATAAATTACTCCAATTATTAATTAAAATGACAACGTTAGAAATATTTCAAACAGGCATAATCGTTTAAAAAAATAATTTGAAAGAATAAAATCGAAACATATAAAGTGTTTTTTTTAAATGCAAATTATAAAGAGATGAATGTCAAATGACGTGCAAAAATATTGTAACCTGAAATATAGCCTATTGGTTCTGAATAGCCAGTTGTTTATTTGATAGCCTATAGCCCATAGGCTTATGCTCTTACATTCAGATGGCAATTCAAATTTTACTAGGCTACTTAACTAACTGAAGGAGCTTATTTGGAGCATTGAAGAGGACTTCATAGTGCACAAAGGAGGAATAGGCTAAACATAAATTCCGCTCTTACTAAAATTAAGTTCCAGGTTTTCCCTGAATGGTGTAATTAATAGCCTACTTAAAGGTTCAACACATTGCAAACTCACACTAACCTTGACAAAGGGACAATGGCGGACATGTTGACCTTTTCCACTCCGCGCGCTCGCAGGTGCGATGCCGCCTTACTTTTCTCACACACACTAGTAATGCGGCGTGTTTGCTTGACCACCCGCTCACCCCTATTTCTTCTTATCTGGTGCAAATATATACTAATGCACAAATAAAACGCAAACGTACACGCTGCAGTTGTGATGTTCTGATATTATTTGCCAGTAATTTGCTGCTTGTTTTTCCAGTAGCCTAACTAATGTCGAAACAACTGGACTGCTGAGACGTTTGGAGATAGCGATCTGACTCTAGCTATAGTACCGTGCCAACACGGAAGAAAGTGAAGTAGGTATAGCCTACGTTTATATATTCTATAGAAAGAAAAAAATAATTGATTCAAAAACGAGAAAGGTGCCAATATTATTCAGTAGCTCAAAGTCATGGCTTTCACACCTGGAGACTGCTGTTTTAAGTCGTCTAAACAATTTAATTCTCAGTTATTTGTTTTTCTGTGAACCGTCTTTCTCATGGGAAGTCTGGTCATGCTCTCAGCACTGTCAGTGAGTTCCCAGACAAGACCTTGAGGTTATAATTAATCTCAGTTCATTAGGAAGATAAAGGTCAATTATTAGGCTTCTACCTGTCAATCATTAACAGTAGTAGAGTTTACACAGCAGAACAGATAATAAAAAGATCTGCCTTTATTTTCTTGCATTTCTGGAAAGAAAAATAAATGGCATAGGCTATATTTTGAAGTAAACCTGTGTTGGTAATTCAGTGTTACATTTATTTGCCTCCAAAAGCTCAAAAGTGCTATTTGATGAAAAAAAGTTACAATTGTGCATGTGAATCCCCACTTTTAAGCACTGCAATTAAAATATTCTTGCTGTCCTTGGCTTATTTTCATTAAATCAGAAATTAAAATAATTAGATGACAATTTTAACATTGTTTCATTTTGTTCAGACTGAAATCTACTCTCTCCAATATCAATATAGGCCTAAATAAAATTAATATAAATTAAATGGCATAATAAAAATGTTTCAAATAATGATTTATTTATTATTTTTATTAGTTATCAAATACTAATATTATTATTAATCAGTAGGCTATATAAATATTATACAATGAATACAATTAATACAACATTTTTTAAATGCAGCATTGTGTTAAAAAGGACAGGGATTTGATTTTAATAAATTTGTATACTCTGAAGTTTGAAGAGTGAGTAAAATGGTAAGACGTTTTTCAAGACAGATCTACAAATAAATGTCCTCTTTCTAAAAAAGGAGATCACAGATGCCTAACAAGCCTGCAAAAGTGCAAGCACTCAGCATTCTGGCTGTCCAGAAGGGAGCCAACACTTGTATTCAAGAGACTGTAAAAGAGTCACTGAATAGACAGCTATTCATACACAAATGCAACATGGGCTGCCCCTTTCGTAACTGTCTGACCTCTTGCTCTAGGTCAGATGTAAAAAAAAATAGCAATGTGCTATGCTTGTGTATAGGTTTCAGTGACAGCTTTAAAGCTAATGTGTTGTCTAATTTCCAATTCCAGCCTTCCTACTCAGCGAATTTAAGTCTTTGTCCAGACCTACCAAAAGTTAAAATTGTATGCTGGATTCCACTGAATTGTTGTATCTTATTTTAATTTCCATTCAGAACCATCCCATTGTTGCACTCTTGTGTCCTTGTGATTGACCAGAGGGAATTGAAAACTTCCTCAGTAACCAGGGCTGGGAGGTGCAGGTTAACCAGTTCAGGCCTGCGTTGAATCGTTTGATTAATGACAGCTATGTTGCAGAGACATCAAGACAATGGCTGAGGCAAGAGGGGTGTGTTTCTGGATAATTACTGGTAAATCCTACCGTTGTTGAGTTAAAGCATAACAGAAAGTTCAACACACACGTGCACGTACTACACAGAGAGGATGACTGGGATGGATAATTAGTCCCGCAGAGCTGCTACAAACATCTGTTGCTCCGGAAAAACTGGTGGCAACATCAGGAGCTGGTGGCGCATCGTGGGTGGTTCTTTTGCTGAGATAAAAAAAAAAAAACCCACAAAAACATATCATTCTCTGTTACCAATTCAGACATTTCATAAAAGCCATAGTCGTTATGAAATTATACATTTCATAAAAAAGTAAATAAGTAAGTAAACGTGCAATACCAATTATGGAATTACATTTTATAGTAAAAAAATAAAAATGCAATACCAATAATGATATTATTTATTTATTTTAATGAAATGTATAAAGTGCAATATCAATTATGACATTATAAATAAATGAATAAATAAAAGTAAAATAATACTAATTATGGCTTTATACATTTCATAAAAAATGTAGAAATACATAAATAAAAGTGCAGTACAAACATGACATTATACATTTCATATAAATAAATAAATGCGCAATACCAAACATGACATTATAGATTTCATATAAATAAATAAATGTGAAATACCAATGGCATTATACATTTCATATAAATAAATAAATAAATAAATAGAATGCTATACCAATCATGACATTACACTCTTTATAAGATTATAAGATCAGTAAAACGTGGCAAACTACACTATATTGCCAAAAGTATTGGGACACCCCTCCAAATCATTTAATTCAAGTGTTCCAATCACTGCCATGGCCACAATTGTATAAAATCAAGCATCTAGGCATGCAGACTGTATCTACAAACATTTGTGAACGAATGGGTCTCTCTCAGGAGCACCGTGATAGGTTGCCGCCTGTGCAATAAGTCCATTCGTGAAATTTCCCCACTACTAAATATTTCACGGTCAACAGTTCGTGGTATTAGAACAAAGTGGAAGCAATTGGGAACAACAGCAACTCAGCCACAAAGTGGTAGGCCACGTAAAATCACAGAGCAGGTCCAGCGCATGCTGAGGCGCACGGTGGGCAGAAGTCGGCAACTTTCTGCAGAGTCAATAGCTACAGACCTCCAAACTTCATGTAGCCTTCAGATTATCTCAAGAACAGTGTGTAGAGCTTCATGGAATGGGTTTCCATGGCCGAGCAGCAGCATCCAAGCCTTAAATCACCAAGTGCAATGCAAGCGTTGAATGCAGTGATGTAAAGCATGCCACCTCTGGACTCTAGAGCAGTGGACATGGGTTCTCTGGAGTGACAAATCCCACTTCTCTATCTGGCAATCCGATGGACAAATCTGGGTTTGCCGGTTGCCAGGGGAATTGTACTTGTCTGACTGCATTGTGCCAAGTATAAAGTTTGGTGGAGCGGGGATTATGGTGTGGGGTTGTTTTTCAGGGGTTGGGCTTGTCCCCTTAGTTCCAGTGAAAGGAACTCTTATGGCTCGTTTCCACCCAGCGGTTCAGTACGGTACAGTACAGTACGGTACGCAATTATTTCCGTTTTCACTGTCAAAGGTTGTGAATGGTACCAGAAATGCCGAACCGTAGCGTACCACCGGCTAGTCATTCTGACGTTTGCCGCTGACTCTGACGTCTCTGTAGTAGTTAAACATGAGATATAATTCGTCTTGTGTAGACCTAACAAGCGATCTTTGGTCTCGTGAATCTATAATTTGTTCCCTGGCCAATCATTTTGGCTGAGGGCTAATTGAAGGTTCCTAACTTTATATATTTAGGCTTTACTGTTGTAAGATTAGACTAGAGTGCTGACTTTGTATGTTTGACTGAATTGTTTGCTTTATTTATTATTGTATAGCTTCTTGTACCTTTTACTTATACTTTTATAATGGCTAATATTGATAAAACTGAAATTTAACAAAAAGACACTGGGTTGAGTTTTGTCATTTTTAATTTTAGTGAAGATGATCATTGTAATGTTGTTTACTGCACAGTTGTTGTGAACTTTGCGTACTTAAACGCCTAATGTCGGCGCTTGTCTTCTTGTGACAAACAGCCACATGCCGAGAAGCAAGAACAAGATCAAGATCGCGCGGAAATGACGTTGATCGCTTCTTTCCTGCATAGGCTATACACCACGCCTATCAAGTGAGTAGCCTACTCTTGGCGGTGGAAACGCAAGCGGGATCAGGGTTTACCGTCCCGAATTGTACTGTAGTGTACTGTACCGTACCGCTCAGTGGAAATGAGCCATTAATACTTCAGCAAACCAAGATATTTTGGACAATTTAATACTCCCAACTTTGTGGGAACAGTTTGGGACAGTTTGGAACTTTCTGTTCCAACATGACTATCCATAAAGACATGGATGAGTGAGTTTGGTGTGGAGGAACTTGACTGGCCGGCACAGAGTCCTGACCTCCACCCTGATAGAACACCTTTGGGATGAATTAGAGCGGAGACTGCGAGCCAGGCCTTCTTGTCCAACATCAGTGCCTGACCTCACAAATGCGCTTCTAGGAGAAACACACTCCTAAACCTTCCCAGAAGAGTTGAAGCTGTTATAGTTGCAAAAGGTGGGCCGACTCCATATTCAACCGAATAGATTAAGAATGGGATGTCATTTTTTAAAGTCATGTTTTTCTATGATTTAAGGGCACATTTACAAGACAATGATTTTTTTTTTTTTTTTTTGTGTACAGACAACAACATTGTCAAAATGATCCCAGTTCACACAGATATACGCAAAAATGACTAAAAACACTGTATTATTCATGCCAGGCCAGCTTTCAGTTGAAATGACTTGCATAGCCAATTTGATTATACTTATAAACTTAAGTTTAGTTGCTGCCTTAAATTTATAAGTTAAAATGGGTGGACCTTTTTTATTTTAATGAAACATCTCATGAAATGTATACATTTCATTAAAAAAAGAATAGTAAATAAATAAACTAGATACACGCAATGCAATCTCTTTCCAGACATATAAAATATTAAAACAGTTTAATCAGTACATTTCTTTGGGGTCATTTCTGCTCCTGAGCCACAATAATTTATGGGATATCATTCCAGATTCCTGAACCACAATGTAATAACTTCCAAAGTATAGCCGTATTTTTATATGTCAGGGTGAAATTTAATTAGCAAAGCAAAAATCAAACAACATGCACAGAAGCCAGGGCTGAATTGCCATGGCCTTTGTGTACGGGTATGTGTGTGTTTGGTCAGTCTGGAGATATATAACGGGACAGGTATGATGGATAACTACACTACATCTAATCAGGCTCTGTGTTTATCTTCCAGGACCATCCTAGTCAGCTCACAGATTCATCCAGGGTTGTATGTGTGTGTGGCTGTCAGAGGTGAGCAAATTAAATATTGACAGTTCAATTAGCCCTGCTCGTCCGAACGGTTGCACCTAATCCCGCTGTAGGATAAGCAGCCCCACCCACCATAGACTAGGCCTATATGTTTTTTAATCAAACAGTCCTCACTGGGGCAGGAATGAAGGGACCACATGCAGCCATAATTCAAAACCACCTCACTTTTATGAATTGGGCACCCTTCACATAGTTCACATGCTAAGTAATGCTTTCTTAAAAACAAAAGAATGAGATTAGCATATTATTTGTATATGTCATTTTATTAATATTATTTTATTTTATTGGACTTTTGATAGTATGTTTTTATTTGCTATTTTATTTTCATTTGTTTTTTTCTTTCATTTACGCATTGTTTGGATTATTGTATTGTAAGGCGCTATAGAAAATAACGTTTATTATTATTATTATTATTATTCTTAAGTTGAAAGCAGAAAAGCAAAAACACTAAAAAAAAAAAAAAAAAAAGACAACCTTTAGCTTTTAACCCCAATCGAAATGTATAGCTACACACCATTAGCCATTTGAATATCCCATGAATAGCCAATATTTGAATAGCCATCGTGAATAACTCTGAAACAAATATCTGTGTACAGCCTGCGATCCCTTTATGTACTGATTATGTCTGTGCTTTTATATCATAAACCTGTCATTCATAAATTACAACATCGGATTTCCATCAGGAATTCATTAAATATTCTCTTAGATAATGACATGCACACATTAAATCTCTGTGTTTGTCTGGAAGGTTGTCGTTAAAATTTAATATTTGCTTTGCAAATCTATGCCAATTTGCAGAGTGACTGCATAGGCTGCGAGGTGTATTTAAATGTGTGATGATCTATAAGGGGATCAAGTCTAGGGGGCACAGAAAGGGTCCTAAAAAGCATGTTCTCATCCAGAAAGAAATCTCACTTGTGAATAATTTAGTATCTTGAACATTACTGAAACTTGGGTCTTGGGAACACTAGTGAAAATGCTGCATTTTTCTAATTTAATATTTTTCCCTTAACAATAGTGAAAAGGTGAACTGAAAATATATTTCAGAATGAAATTAGGTATATTCCGACTAACGTGTTTCAATGGAAGCAAGAACATCTGATCTTTTGTAAAGAGAAGTTCAAATTATCAAATATTCGGGTTTATGAATAGTGATTTGAAAATGCAGAATTTTGGACAAAAGAAATGTAGATTCTATAAAAATCTAACTCCAAAACGTTCTGCTTATTTACAGGTTTTCATTTTTAATCTAGTTCAGATTTTTTCCCATGTCGACTGTCTTAAATAAATCATCAAATAATATAATATCAATATAACACATTTCATAATAATAAGACTGACATTATCACTACTCAAAATAATCTAGTGGGCAATAAGATGAACTGTACAGGCCTGCTGCACTTAAGATCAATGGCAATGTCTATGTTTCCATCCACCTATTTTTTAGCATTTTGGGATATCGCTTTTGGGATAAAAAAATTCAACAATTCCTAATTAAAAAACCTATGCACTCAATTGAGCCGTATACATTTTTTATCCGATAAGAAGACATATATACGATGGAAACATTTACAGAATAAATCACTCAATGGGCAAAAAACAAACAAACTTGTGACTTTGCCTCAACAGTGGATGTACTGTATTGATGTGACTGGATAAGTGCATTAACCAGCGAGCCAATTTTATTGCATTTGTCAAATTTTGGTTTGATCCTTCTGAAATGCCTGAGCCAAGGTTCCAAAAGGGGGTTTTCGCAGTGATGCCATAGAAGAACCATCTTGTGCACCCGAAAGAAACTTTCAGTGATCAGTTGTTAAAATTACAAATTTTTTCTTAGTGTAAATAACCTTTTAATAATCTGAAGAACCTTTCTTCACTATAAATTCATACTGGAAGCTTTCACTATAAAGAACCTTTTTAAGCAATGAAAAGGTTCCATGGATGTTAAAGGTTCTTCATAGAACCATAGATGGCAATAAAGAACCTTTATTTTTAAGAGTGTTCAAGCATCGGAATGCAAGATAAAATGCGTTTTGTCTGCGTACTCTGAAACGCAAATCATTTATGATGTAGGAAAAAAAAAACACAATGGCTTTCTCGATTGCAGCAACTTACTACAGATATTTTTTGCCAATTTCCCAGGTGATAATCAAGTGATGAGTTTGTTCTCCTGACATGGGATGCAAATGTTTATGCGATATTACAATTTTGTGCATAAGTTAAATTCGCAACTTTGGATGGAAACATATGAAGAAGGTTTACATAGACCTTATGCGGCAGAGAAACAAGCGCTCAGCCGTATCGAGTTTTGTCTTTGAACTTCTGTTTTTTGCGGTAGCTCTGTATATTTCTATGGCATCGCTGTCGAAGAGTATTTTGCTGGTGACGTGGATTTCCTTATTGTAGAGTTAATTAAAGTTATCATGAGCACTGTAATGTCTGAAGCGGATGTCATAACCAATTTCAGTAGAGCAGGAAGATTTCAAAACGAGCGGTTCATTCATAAATCCGTAAGATCTTACCTTCAAGCTGTGGAAATACAAACCGGAAGACAGAACACGACGAGTTTTGACAATGTGCAGTCATCGTTTGCTTTACACACTCGTGGCAAATTTCACATTTTGGTAACTTGGTGGCTAATACATATAATTTTGTACGATCTCATTTTTTGTTTTTGTTTCCATATGATCTGCTTACTTCTCTCTGATGGTTAGGTTTAAGGTTGGACCTTCATGCGTAGATTTTTTACTTTTTCCATACGAATCAAGTAGGATGAATTCATACGAAATCACCACCAAAACAGTTACGTTTTATGCATGGGATGGGGTTTGTATAGCTGCATCTGTGTAAGGTGGCATGTTGCCAGCTCTACATATGGCTTCAGCCCATTTAGGAAATGGTCTTGGACCAGCAGTCCGGACCAGGGAGGCCTAAAAGAGGAATTAGCAATCCGTTAACTGGCCGTTCTGTCAGAGGTTCTGACAAGCTGAAAGGGAGGAGCTGTCAAAAGCTAATTTATCTCCTATGGAGCCCAACATGAAATTTCATTCGCTAATTAGAACCCCCCCACCCTTTCTGTTCTAGCACTTCGTCACCTCTCCTCGATCCTTCCGCCTCTCCGTCATCGTCCCGAGGGCACAACATCACAGTGACAATGCGGCATTATGGAAATAAATAGTTCCATTATGCCGCATTGTGTAGTGGAATTGGACTCGCTGCACTGCTTTAGTGATGGAGGAGGGTTCTACTTTGATTAAGACGGATGATTTATTGAGGAACGGTCGCTACATGTTTGGAGTCAAATCTAGGAAGGTCATACATTGCATACATGCATTCTAAAATAAGACCATTATGCTAAAGCACACTATTCAACCATTTTCATTTTGTTATTCACTCTTAGATCAGCCTTAATAAGATTAAAAAAAAAAAATACATTTATGCAGAATCAATTTTAAAAGCACAAGCAATTTTAGTGCATGTACAGTATTGCAAATTAAAGGAATAGTTCAAGAGGATATTTGATAAGTATATTGGATAAGTGGCAAGTATGTCGGTAACCAAAACAGTTGATGGACCCCATTGAACCCCATTGACTTCCATTGTATTTCTCCCCATACTCATATTCTTTAAAATATCTTCTTCGTTTTGTGTTCATAAAGGTTTGGGAAAATTTGAGGGTGAGTAAATGACGACAGAATTTTCAATTTTGGGTGAACTATCCCTTTAAATGGGAAAACTGCAGGTTTCCACCACTTTTCTTAGGCATTGTTAGACATTGCCATTATTTTATGCACAATCGTTATGAACAACTAATATATATTGGTGTTTCTCATAAGTGCCTGATAAATAAGAAGATTTTTATGTCTAAATGTGTGACTATAGCTGAATTCGTTTTCCTGTGAATTGTCCACTTATCAAGAGAAGCGAATCACACCTCGGGAAAACAAGCTGGAGTGTTTAACAGCTCATCATGTTAATAAAAGCAGGGGATACTGTGGTCACAAAGGGTGTACAGCCACTTAAACAAATGCAGCCTGCAATGTCCTTTTCAAGCAGAGTCAACAGATGTCACTTAGTTGCTGTCTACTGAATAGGACTTGAGGTCAATCAGGCAGATAAAAGATTACTGTTTGGGAATCTCTCAATTATCGTCTCACTGACTGACCCCACAGAGACAAGAGGGGGGGCAAAAGCCCCAGCACAGCCAAAAGCTTGTATTCAGTGAAAGAAGCCATTTATCAGGCTGCTTAACCCTTAAATGTGGTGGTGTGGTTGAAGGGTTGGACACTCGCTGCAATTGGACTAATTAAAACACTGCAGCACTGCTAAATGGTACATCTGGTCATGCATTAGTTAAATGTCCTGCTGTCCCTATACTGTGATTAATATGTCCCTATACTGTGATTTGCAAGCACTGATGAATGCCTAGTTTAATGCATTTTACTAATACAAAAACATTTTGCATAAAGAATGTACAATGCAAAAAAAAAGAAAGAGGAAAATATATATTTAATTGGACCAATAGCCAGACATGGATTTTAATTTAAGCATTAGACAGATGCTCCAAAGCGACTTACAGTACATTTCAAGTACACATTTTATTGGTGTGAGAAGCAAACCTGTGACCTTGGCATTGTTAGCTATATAAGTTGTGCTACAGGAGAAACATTAGCCATTAATTCAGTCTAATAATAATATAATATAATAGTATAGTATAGTATAGTATAGTATAGTATAGTATAATATAGTAGTATAGTATAGTATATATAAGCACAGTATCAACTGTTTTTTTTCTTTTTCTTTCTTCCTAACAGACAAAGAAAACTTGAATGGGGGATTAATTTCTATTCATTCCCTCAAGTTTATTCAGCAGCAGTTAGATCATCTAAAATGGTCTTTTGAATAAAGAATAAAATGAATGCTCTATTAAATCATATGACCTCACCCACAAATTTAATCTTGCGTTCTTGTGTCTCTGAGTTTGTTTGTTTATGCTGTTTGCATTGGTAAAGAGCCATACTGCAGTGTGACTCTTCAATGGGAACAGAAGTTCTCAATTAATAAGCATCAAAGGACAGATTGTCATTTGTCTTTGGAAATGGTTGACATTTTAACACCTGGTATTGTTTACAGGTCAATGAAAACAAATCACAGAGAACTTTAAGTGCGTATGAGGTATTAAAGGCTCTCAGCATAGCTAACGTTATAGAATACATAATCTGTCTTTTATTATATAAAGTGTCAATAATAGAGACCAGGAGATTAAGTTTAGAATTGGACTAAAATGCACTTTGATTCGGGATTCAGGTGCTTTTCAAATTTTCCTTTCCTGTTATGCATATCTAGAAATTTCTGTTTATTTGACTAAACATACCTTGGCTTTAAGTTTAACAATAAGTTTATTCAAGTGTCGAAGAGTGGTATGCTTCTTTTTAACGAAAAATAAGAAAGTATACTTTCAGTCTACTTTTATGTAATTCTCAGAAATATACTTAAAATTGCACTTAAGTATACAGTACTTGACTTATACTGACAGAAAGGTCTAAGTATATTTGGACTATAAGAATGAAGTATTCTAAGTATACTTGGCTTGTAGTCATGTTTACATTTTTGATTGAGTAGCCTATTAAATACTTTTTCACATTGTTTTACATACTGTTTTATAAACATACATTGTTTGAAAATATTTATTTATAAAGAAAACAGATTTGTTACTAATTCTGAGAATCTGAATTTTTTGTGGCTAGTCCACTGGTAGTGTACCGGTATATAGGAATTTACTTCAAATCTACTTTACTCTTTCCCGCCATTGACAGATTTTTCCAGCAATCCATGTTTTTTACTGTTATACTAGGGGGGGCTATTACACATCTTCTGAAAGAAGATTGCTTACGCAAGGACGCATGTTTAGCAGTCCCAGCTGGAGTACTGATGACTCAGTTATGGCTGCAGCCATAAGACCCAACATCCTCTGAAATCTTTTGAGGGGTGCGCAAGTGCCCGCTCTGAAAGATGCCGCTAGGCGTTGAATGACGACGACTGCTGAGAGGCGCGGTTTCATTTAGAGTCTGTCATTATGCCCAGGAAAGAAATTTTCTGGCTGGGAAACAATGTGCTCTTGGAAAAGTTGATCCTGATATAGGCATTCTAGATGGCTGATGAGCCAGGATCTGTGCATTATTAACTGCGCCTTCGACTGGGCTATTATCAGCCAATCGTCGAGGTAATTTAACACTCGTACTCCCCACTGTCTGAGGGGGGTAAGTGCCGAGTCCATACACTTCGTAAATGTACGAGGTGCCAAAGATAGGCCGAATGGCAGTACTGTGTACTGGTAAGCCTGCCCCTCGAAGACGATTCTTAAGAATGGCCTGTGATGGGGCGAGATCTGGATGTGAAAGTAAGCATCCTTCAGATCCACTGAGAAAAACCAATCCACCGGGCGAATGTGCACGAGTATTTGTTTGGTTTTCAGCATCCTGAACGGGCGCGTCATGAGCGCTTTGTTCAGGTGTCTGAGGTCTAGGATGGGTCTGAGACCGCCATCCTTCTTTGGGACGAGGAAGTAACGACTGTAAAAACCTGACTTGCTTTTTGAAAGGGGGACTGGCTCTACAGCTCCCTTTTCTAACAGTTTCGACACTTCGGAGCGGAGAACGTGAGCCACGCCCCCCTCTACCGTTGTCTTGACCACGGCTGAAAAGCGTGTCTGCGAGCGAACTGTAGCCTCGTTTTATTATGTTCAACACCCATGCTGATATACCGGGGATAGCCTCCCAGGCCTTGGCCCGCATAGCTAGGGGTTGAATGGAGACTGGAGGCGGGCCGCTGTGACATAGGGACACGGCCGTCCAGCTGTTCTGTGTATTTCGCGCTGCCTGAACAGTGCTCATGTGTAGGGGTGCGCGCATTACCACGGGCGCCGCCTTTATCATATCTCCCACTAAAATACATTGAGGAACTGGTACTACGGGGACAGTTTTTGTGTGTACGTCAATGTGCGCATGCTTTCTACATTTATTAACTCTGTCGCTGCGTGTGTGGAGAGAGTTGACGACTCGTTGGTCGTGTTTATGTGTAGGCACGCGCATTTTACTATGGGCGCATGAACTACACTCATTACACATCCCGCCTGAACTGAGGGGGGGCTTGAAATCTTGTTTGCAGTGCTTATATGTAGACAGGCGTACTTCGTAGTGGTAACGTGATCTACATTCACAGCGTGAGCTGGGGGGGCAGTTACTGTGGAAACAGTGCTTGTGTGAGGGCGCGTGCACTTCATAGTGGGCGCGTGACCTATATGTGATGCAGATAGAAAATAGCTCTTTTTGTGCTTTATTTGCGTAGCCGTCAAAACGGCGTTTGTTTGCAGGTGTGCGTGTATTGTAACAGACCCATTTACTACAATATTTACACTTCCAGTCGCCTGAGAAGAGGGAACTGGGAAATGTTTGAGGGATCTTTTAGAGCTTGGTCCGGCCTCGGCGAGACCTGACCTCCGTCTCTTCCTTCCTCTGGTTAGGAAGGCTTGCGAGACTCAGGGTCCAACACAATTCTAGGTCGGGGACCACGCCTCTCCGGGAACTGCTGGCGCTTTGCTGAGCGAGAGCGGTGACGGATTTCAGCCGCTGGTTGGGGCTGAGTGACCGCAGGCGCTGGCTTAACCTGACGAGGCAGCGCCGCCTTCTTGTGGTGGCTCGTGGCAGAGCTGGAGCGCTTTTGAAGGAAGTGGCGCATCGCTTGAGACACCTTCTGAGCCTCTGTTACCCCTTTTCCACCAACAAGAACCGGGTGCTGGTTCAGAGCCAGAGCCAGAGCTGGTTCGGAGTTGGTTCGACTGACGAGCTTACTAAGAACCGGTTTGCCTTTCCACCGGATAGAGAGCCACAACAGAGCCAGATCTTACGTCACTGCATACGTCTCATGTTGCCCAGCAACGCTAGTGCGGTAGCGCCAAACACAAACACGCCAGGCTTGTTCGAGATTCATCGGCTTCTCGCAGATCGATCGCCGCATGACATCAAAGCACTGCGAAAGCGATCCAAAAGCACAAGGAGTCGTATGATCTCCAAACACTCCCACAGCTCCGATCGGTCCGCGCCGCTCCGATGCATCTCGAACAAGCCATCAACAATAATGGACGTTGCGTTACTATGGATGCTCATGGGTTCGCAAAAATACATCGGAATCCAACGCGTTTGTGCAGCTCGCCGTAACTTACATAGGCGGATATTATAATCAAGCTGCTATAAGCTCGACTAGCTGTTATTTAAAAATGGCGGTCACAAGTTTCTATTCGTCTTGTTGGTCACGGTAACCCCGCCCCCAGCCCCTGACGCAAGCGGTTCTTACTTGGCTCTGTTCTAGACCAGCAATGATTTGGTGCTACTTAAGAACCACTTTTCCTGGTTCGGAGCTGGTGCTTTGCGTGTGGAAAAACAAAGAACCGAATTGAAACTAGGCTCTGGCTCCGAACCAGCACCAGCTCTGCCTTGGTGGAAAAGGGGTATGTGTAGCGCTCTGCAAACCCCTTAACGGCTGGGCCAAAAAGACCAGAGGTGGAGATAGGGGAGTATAAAAACGCTGCCTTATCCGCCTCTTTCATGTCGGTCAAGTCTAACCACAAGTGCCGTTCGAGCACCGTCAAGCTCGCCATGTTACGGCCAATCGCTTGGGCCGTTGACTTGGTGGCTCTCAGGGCCAGGTCAGTGGCGCTGCGCAGATCCCTGAAAGTCTCTGGATCAGGGCCAGACTCGTCCATCATGCTGAGAAGTTTGGTCTGGAAGACCTGGAGGACAGCCATGGTGTGGAGTGCTGAGGCAGCTTGACCAGCGGCGGCGTATGTGCGGCCGGCTAGAGCTGTAGTAGAGCGGCAGGGCATTGACGGATGAACAGCTTTAGCTTTCCATCCTGCAGCTGTGGGTGGGGAGAGGTGAGCGGCTACCACCTCTTCGAGTGGAGGGACCGATTGATAGCCCTTTTCACCCGTGCCGTCGACTGAGGAGAGCGCTGAGGAGAAAGAGGATTTCAGACGCACCGAATATGGCGCCTTCCACTCGAGCCCGAGGTCTTCGACGGCCCTGGTGAGAACGCGGAGAAGCTCAGAGTCGATGCTCGTGCCCGCGCTGGCCTGCGTAGATGTCGGGGGGCTGGAAACGGAGCCCGCCCACTCCTCGCAGTCGGATGCAGCGATGGAGAAACTGTCATCCTTCTCTTCCTCGTCATCCGAAGCCCTGAAAGAGGGGATGGGCGTTGGGAGGGGCGTTGGTCTGCCTGCGTGAACAGGACCGGCGAGGGAGATTCCTGAGGAGAACACGAGGCACGCGGGGACTGGGCCGGCGTGTGCTTGCTTGTCTCCGTCCACTCTGGCATCCTCTGTGAACGGCGCTTTTTCTTGCTCAAGCACAGGGAGAGAGAGAGAGAGCGGGAGCCGGATCGTCGTTGAAAACCGCCAGACGACCCCGCAGGGTGGTTAAATCCATCCGGGCACACTCAGGGCAGCCGCGCTTGGTGAGTGCGGCCTCCGCGTGGTCACAGCCCAAGCAGGAAGCGCACAGGATGTGCCAGTCTCCACAGACAAGTGGGCCTCTACACGAGGCACAGGTGGAGCGAGGCATTTGAAACAAGGCCTCGAAAATTTGCTCTTTTAGAGTGCAGCGGTGAACACACTTGTGTTATAAAGGATATATTGCGCCGGATGGCACAGCAGAAACGGCGGGCTGAAGACGGCGAAGGGAGCCGACGTCCTTAGAACTGCGATGCAGCTGCTCGTCCCGCTGGAAGCTTTTCAACGGCGCGTAGCTTGTATCCGTAGGTCAGCGAAGTGGATTCGCTGAAGGAGATGAACCTGGACTCCCTAGGCGAGGCCTGGTCCGTTTAAGGACTCGGACCACGCACATTCTGGCGGGCTCTGACGTGTCAGGGCGCGTAATGCCCTGATTGGTTCGAGCGTCTGGTTCGAGCGTCTGAGCTGCCTCGCCATAGGTTCAAGCAGTTGCCGCAGCACAGCCAATGACTGTGTCTGCTGTGCAGCTACACTGCGTTTTAAAGTTTTTGCTTCAGTATTCTCGAGAAAAGGGGTTTTCCCATAGCGTAAGCTAGCTTATGCAATACGAGAGACTTCTCGAAAGGGAACTGGAGCTGCTTAGCCTTGACTATGTGTTAACGTTAACATTAGCTAACATAGCAGAAGATAAAGGTAATGTTCTTGGCCATAAAGTTATCATACATTACGTCTGGTAGGCTATTACTGGTTTCATGAGGAAAAAAAAAATTCAAACGATTATATGCGATTATCGTTGTGTTTGTATTTCGTTTGTGGTTGTGCTGTCTTTTTACAAAGGAATGCTCACGTTAACGTTAACATTAACGTTAGGGTTAAGTAAACTTTGCATCAGCCTAACGTCATGCCATAAAGTTAGAAGTTTGATAACTTATGTATTGTGGTAGCTAGTAGCTGTGTCTGTGTGTCATATTTGCGTGAAAGTCGGTTATAATTCATGTTAAAAAGCTTTTGATCGATACAATGTTGTATAAATGCTTGTACTGTTAAGTATACTGTGAAAAATGGTTCTTATGAATTTCTTAAACAACTTCCTGATGAATTTATTTTAAAATTCTGCAGCTTGTTCTCAAATAAAAAGAACACATGTTAAATTACAATGTGTTCATTGTTGTTTAACCAAACTTTAATGTTTTCTAAAAAAATACATGTCTTTCCTATTAACCCACGTCCAAATAACAATATAATACAATACAATATTTTTTTTCAGGGAAGGCATAAACCAACCATAGGGGTACACTCTGTAATACAGGTCACTTCTTTTCTACACTACTGTACATCAGGAGTGAAGCTATGTCATTTAGTTGCTTAAATGCTAAGTACTATTACCTAGCAGTGGTAACAGTAGTGGGTTGGTGTTTGTATATCAGTTCTAACACCGCTATTATGAGGTATCACCATATCCCATCATTCTGTTTTCTTTAGATTAGAAGATTATGTGATATCAAGAGGAATGTCTATACTTAAAAATCCTGGGTGTTGTGACACTGCTTTTGCTTTTAGATCAACAAATGATACCCCAAAATGATTGTCTTGATAATCTCATGCGTAAGACTTTTTTTTCCTGTCCTGGAATCGGTCTTGACTCTGACCTTTTTGGACTTGGTCTTGACTTGGACTCGACTAGTCCTGGTCTTGGACTTGACAAAGGTGGTCTTGACTACAGCCCTAGCTACAAGTATTTAAAATAGTAAACCACTAGTATACTTATAAGTTCACTTCTAGTACAGATGCAATACAAATAAGAAACGTAGTTGTGAATTAGTTGTGCACTTAAACTTTACTACTGTTATACTTATAGGTGTCACATTCACCTCCTTCATCTGTGTCTTCACTACACTTCCCAGCATTCCCGGTCATCATCCCCTCCACCTGCACCTCATCATTCTCATGATCACCGTCACCTGTGTCCCATCACCAGCATGGACTATAAAACACTCACTCTCCCTGCAGTCACGGTCTGGTCACGTCATTCCATGACTCACAGACTCTCCGTCAACCCACCTGCTTCATATCCTTCTGGATCCATCCAACCTCTGAGTGACTGCACACCTTCTACCTGAAAGAAAGAAAAGGACATTACTCATTCAGCTAAGCTTGTTATATGTTTCTATATCATCTGATTCTTACCTGTTATCCCCGGCTGTGATTTCCATCTGCAAAATAAACTATATAAACTTACCATCCCGTCTGTACCTTCTGTGAGTCTGACAATAGGACACTTTAACGTATAATTTTGTATACTAAAAGTGGGCCAATTTAGTCCCAAGCAGTATTTAAATAGTACACTTAAGTATACTTACTACATAAAGTATACTTGCTACATAAAGTATTAGTATACTTTATACATAAAGTATACTTATGACATAAAATAAACTTGAACTTCATAAAATTAACTTGAAGTATACTTCTTTTTCGTAAGGAACATGGGCTACTCTGAAAATGTCCTTTTAAATCCTTGAAATGAGCAAATGAATTCTCAATGATTCCAGCTAGGCCAAACTCAGCTTTTATTTGTAACCTTGAGTGTGAGAACTAACTATAGATTAAGTGTAGAAACATTTGCAAAACATTTGGTGTATTTTGATGCATGCTCACACGGTTACATATCAATATTACAAATTTTCTGATAAAATATGCAACAGTATAGTTCCAACACTGCCCATCCATTTAATCAACATGAAGGCATGTCTATATCACTGTTTCAGGAAAATGAATAAGGTTTACGGTAAAAGGACTCTGGAGGGTGTGTGTGTATGTGTGACACCGAGTGAGAGAGAGAATGTGTGCCAGGGAAAGAATCCCACTGAATTATTTCAAAAACTCACACAGGAGGGAACAGAAGTGTTTGTGAGTGTGTGTGTGTTTGTGTTTATACCCAACCCCTCTTAGTCTATTGACATGATAATGGGTACAAATTGATGAAGACTTTTCACTCTCGCTCTCTGACAACAGTGTGGAAGAATACACAAATGTTCCACCACCCACTAGCAGGAATAAATCACGATCTTACGCCTCCTCCTGGGTCTGCCATTGTAGAGGCTCCTTTAATCAACTAATTCCCACCGACACCCCTAACTCGTGCTGCGTCTCCTGTTTTGTCTCATCTCTCTTACAGCCACACAATCCCATCAGTCTTAATCTGTTTTAACAAGGCCCTAATCCACCAATTAGACCCTATCAAACCTCACGTTAAGACATGGCTGATAAATGATCAGCGTGCTTTAACTGTCGATTAAACCATGTTACAAATTCTGTAAATCCATTAGTATTATGATCAGAACTTTGAGAGACTGTAAACGGTCAAAACCATAAGCCTAAAATCACACACACAAAAACTCACACCAAGAACAGAACAACCCAGATTGAGATCATTCCTTGTGTAGCCAATAAGACAAAACTATCATTTTGTAATGTTCTAAGAACATTTTCTCTGGTTATATGAAAGTTCATTTTCTCGTAATGCAAACATCCTGTCAATATTCTCACGGAAATGCTAAGTGAGATATAAATATACGCTAAAATATACGGTTTCATAACAATTAAAAAAAGGCCAATAAAGCTGATTCATAAAATCATAAATGTACATTTTAAATTAAGAATGGTCAAACTGCTCGTATAAAGAATGTTACTCTCACAATGTGTTAATAGCATTTTCATGCTAATGTTTTCAGGACATTTATCTTTAAATTTAACATTTGCATTAGGCTACCGCAAGAACATTTTGTTCGTCATTTTGAGAGAACGTTTACAGAATGTTTTTGTCAAAGTTCTGAGAAGTTTTGCTGAGAAGACTGGATGTTTTTGTAAGTAGTAATGATTAACAGATCAAAAAGAGTTTGTCCTCTGGAAACTTACATAACTAAAAACAACACGATGACAGCTGGCATGTTATAACTTTGACTATTTAAGATATGGTTTAGAAGTTCCAAATGAAAAATCAGGTCAAAACGTCAATCTGAATCAAACAATCTGAATTTCACATTAAAGGCCAGTTCACATCATGAACAGCTGATGAATGATAAAAACATAAAACAACCCATCAGATTCCTGCTTAAAAGAGCTCAAGTATTTAAAGCAAACGATTACAAAACTGTAGTGTACGCATTTAGAATAAACAGACAGGTATCATCCGATGGTGTCTTTTTAAGCTGCTAAACAGTTTTTAGATTAAGATCACTGCCCAGTGCCACATACCAGTGCAGTGAAATGTTATTACAATTTCCCAAATTTAACTCTCAAATAGATGATGATATGTGCAAACGATACTTCAGTAAATATGCTATGTTGGCAATTTCATATTCTAATTGCATAAGTGAACGAGGAGAAAGTTGAGTGTGTAAATGAATTAAATCAATAATTATCTGCATTGATCCATGTCCGTATTGATTATCCCAAAACGCTTTGCGTTTTCCAATCTGCTCAGTGAGATCCAGAGTCTACAGAATGGCTCCGAGCTCAAAGCGTTTACATGGAGATGAAATGCTCACCTTCAGGAGTGAAGTGACTGGAAAACAGTCACAAATAAATGGAATCAATGTAATCAGCTAACAGCTGAATGCCATTGCCAGTTTCACACCATTTGTGTTTTAGTTGCTCCCAGGGGCTCCATCTAAATCCAGCATAGGAAATATTCTTAATTAGATTACATAAGAAATCTTAATCACACAGCATGCTTTGTTAAATTGTAAATAAGAGACATTTTTCCTACTCTAAATTTTCCAGCAGAAACAGCCTTCATATTCTCTTATGCCACCAAAAACAGAAAGTGGAGGGTAATGCATGAAAGACAATCAAATACACTGCAAGCATGAGACCCAGGGTTGTTGACGAGGACGTAACTGTGGCAAACCTTAATCAAAGTGTAATTCATTCCTCTGTGTGAGTATGAGCTACAGGGTTAAGGTCACTCGAGTGATTAATTTAGACATGGAAAGAGGTACGACGTCACTTTGAGCTTGCTGACCTTGATGGTTGTAAATCTATTGGCCAACATATTTCTTTGTGATGCTCTGAGACCTGTTGGACACTGCTTAGTGGATCCTTTGCCTCATTTCATCAGCTGCATATTAAAGTAGGCTAAGCAGCTGATTCTCATGCTATCAGATGTGAACCTGGAAACGAGTTTATGTGTTCGCAAATAATATATACAAATAAAAGTGGAATGCCATAAATGTTTTTTTTTTTTAATAAGTCAACATTAATTTTTCAATGACTAATTCCAATTTCCACTTTTTAACGTTCCAATTTTTAGCATTTGGTTTTGCTTTGTCCCACTAGACAATATCCTAATTTTTGTGTAATGGAATTTGTAGTAGCCTATGTAGTGCATTTAGCTAAATGTCCCAAGATCCATATAATAATGGTTTAAATGTTTTAATACCCATCTTTTTAACATAGTAAATTTGGGGCTGCTGGCAGTCATCCACGTTCAATTAGTCTTTTATTCAATTATTTCAAATATATAAACTCTCACTAAAACTATATCATCTGACATTTAAACTATTCTCCTCACCACATGATTTAGAGTTACACTGTCCCCTAGTGGTGTTTTTGCCACAATGCACAATGGATAATTTATCTTCAGAAACATTTATACACCGTTGATGAGCATTTTGCTGAATAAATAGCTTTTTGGTGAAGGTGAATAACAATCACACTCTCTCAAGCAAGTTGCAATAGTTTACATTTTCAAACCAATCTGAATGTGCTATCTAAAGCGACACAGAGGAGTAGGCTACTGATTGAACAATTAAATGTCATTACAAATCACTCATTAAAAGTGTAATCGTATTGTTTTTCACTTTATATCTACCACTTTAAAGATAAACATTCCAATAACAGAGGGTTCGGTTGCGGGACACAAACGTTTTAGGCCTACCCATCTGGACACTCGATTGGCCCACATGGACAAATATGTTCTGTATGAAAAGAAGAACAAACAAATAAAGATGAAAGATTATTGGCATTGTTTTGGCATTTAAATGCATTTTCTAATGAAATAGGCTACTGTCACCCAGCAAACATTTGGACGTTTAATGCTGTCCTACCGCGACTATTTTCAGCCAGGGACACGAAGTTGCCGTCGGTCCAATGTTTGCTATGCATTTAAACGGGCCCTATACCAAAATGTATGATTTTTTATTTCAGCCACGTGCACTATTTGAAAACATAGACAACTTATAAATAAATACCCACTAGCTAGTGTTGTGAATTACACCATGTGATAAGCAGTCGATGCTTGCATAACGACATCTGATTTGTTCCGTCTTTAAATAAATGACCTGGTTTGAATGCCCTAACTGCTTTTAAATTCTATATCCAAGTAAGATGTTTATTTAATATTAGGGAAATTAACAAAAATGTTGAAAATTTATTTTATTGGATTTGCATATTCTATATGACAATTTGCCATGCAGGTGTAAACGTAGGCTAAATATAATATTTATAATATACGTATATGCTAAAACCTGCGTAAAACAATCTTTTCTGTTAAAAAAAGGGGAAAAAAAGAAGAAGTTATTCTGCCATCTGCTGGTCAAATCGCTAAACGCAGTATTGATAGATTATGGCATGTTTGTCGTTTACCTTTTACAACCGCTAGGAGCCAGTACAACTTATCCCATCTTTGGAGATCACCGAGGTTAGCAAGTGAGTGTTGACACATGGCGTCAATCTTTATCTGTAAGAAAAACAAAATCTATAAGCCTACAATGTACAAAAATTACATGAATAACACTCTACCTTGAAACCCCCCAAAAAGTACAAAAAACAATGGCGTACTTTTTTCTTTTTCTTTTTTTGGTTGTAAGAACAATAAATGCCAGAGGGAGGCTGGAAGCAGAGCATGAAACAGTGAAATCTAAACTTCTAGGCCTACTACTCAAAGAGTAAAAGTCTTACTTTTGAAGTAAAGAGATACCTATTTCACCCAAAAATGAAAACTCATAATTTACTCACCCTCAAGTTGTTCCAAACCTGTATGAATTTATTTATTCTGCTGAACACAAATTCAGATATTGTGAAGAATGTCGGTAACCAAACAGCTGATGGGCCCCACTGACTTCCATAGTAGGGGTCCATCAACTGTTTGGTTACCGACATTCTTCAAAATATGTTTTGTAAATATTTGTATTCAGCCGAGTGATATTCCACATTGCTCTGGAAGCAGACAATTTCGTAAACAGATATATATAGTCACAGAGACAGAGACGTATAAAATCCCTGAACAGCACAGGCTCTGCCATCACAGCAGATACTCAGGTTACGGTTACAAGAAAAAGGACGTGGCATGCGCTTTCATGCACAATTTTCAGGAAGCCACATAAAAGGAAAATTGAAGGTATAGTTCTCAGCAACCATACAATTCAATCTGAGCAACTATTGTATTACTATTTTTCAATCTCCTGCAACAAACCTTTCAGAGCACACACACAGGGTATCACATTACTCCAACTCTCTGAAATAAGAGGAGCCATTATTAATTCATGAAAGTAGCTCCTCCACATGAGTAACCTACAAATTCTTTTACATATATGCTTCTTTGTGTTGAGAATACTTGAACCAAGATTTTGCACATGTAAAGGCAAATAGTTTGCTCAGCTGTGCTTTTGTCAAAATGTTCCCCAGAGGATCAAAGGTTTTTGTAATATTGTTCACCCGTCTATTCAGTTATCTTGGTCTAACAATAAATCAGTCCTCTGAGTGTAGGAGGCACTAACCTCATTCTTTTTCTTTTTGTCTTCCTCATTTTTCAGCCTGAAGATAGTATCGACATCAGTGACTTCTCTTATTACAGAGAACAGTTACCGCATGATGCTCCCGGTATAAATATGTTTGGTGTCAGACTTTGACACATTAAGAGCTTCGTTCCGAATCCTGAGCATCGGCTGGAAGACAAAATACAATATGGTAACTCGTAACCTTTTTGTATTAGACATGATTTTAATATAATCTTTGGTCTTATGGTTAAATCAATATGAAAGTAAATATTTCTCATTCTGCAGCGTGAGTGCATTTCCGTTCATGTTGGCCAAGCTGGAACACAGATTGGAAATGCATGCTGGGAGCTTTACTGTCTGGAGCACGGTATCCAGCCGGATGGACAGCTGCCCAGTGATAGGACAATAGGAGGAGGAGACGATTCCTTCAACACTTTCTTCAGTGAGACGGCTTCTGGAAAACATGTTCCACGTGCCATCTTTGTTGATCTGGAACCCACTGTGATTGGTATGTTATGGTATTTAAAATAGCATGTGAATACCACAATGATGAAAAAAATCAGATTGAAACATTCATCTTTCTATGAACGTAGATGAAGTACGGACAGGCACCTACCGCCATCTCTTTCACCCAGAACAACTCATCACTGGAAAAGAAGACGCTGCCAATAACTATGCCAGGGGACACTACACCATCGGCAAGGAGATCATTGACTCAGTTCTGGATCGTATTCGCAAACTGGTAATATTTTTTGGTCTGTTAGTTTGTAAAATGACTGTAGAAGTATATTTGGTAAGCTTGCTTTCTCCTCTCTTCCAAAAGACAGATCAGTGCACTGGCCTCCAAGGTTTCCTGGTGTTCCACAGTTTTGGTGGAGGTACTGGCTCTGGCTTCACTTCCCTTCTGATGGAGCGTCTCTCTGTCGACTACGGCAAGAAGTCCAAGCTCGAGTTTGCCATCTATCCTGCTCCTCAAGTGTCCACAGCGGTGGTGGAACCCTACAACTCCATCCTGACCACCCACACCACCCTGGAGCACTCCGATTGTGCCTTCATGGTGGACAACGAAGCCATCTATGACATCTGTCGTAAAAACCTGGACATTGAGCGTCCGAGTTACACCAACCTCAACAGGCTCATTGGGCAGATTGTGTCCTCAATCACGGCCTCGCTGAGATTTGATGGAGCTCTGAATGTGGATCTCACCGAATTCCAAACCAACTTGGTGCCCTACCCACGTATCCATTTCCCTCTGGCTACATACGCTCCAGTGATCTCTGCTGAAAAGGCGTATCATGAGCAGCTTTCTGTGGCTGACATAACCAATGCCTGCTTTGAGCCGTCAAATCAGATGGTGAAATGTGATCCTCGACATGGTAAATACATGGCCTGCTGTCTTCTGTATCGTGGAGATGTGGTGCCCAAAGACGTCAATTCTGCCATCGCTGCTATTAAGACCAAACGCACCATCCAGTTTGTAGACTGGTGCCCCACTGGATTCAAAGTAGGAATCAACTATCAGCCTCCAACGGTGGTTCCTGGTGGAGATCTGGCCAAAGTACAGAGAGCCGTTTGCATGTTGAGCAACACTACAGCCATTGCTGAGGCCTGGGCTCGTCTAGACCACAAGTTTGACCTGATGTACGCCAAGAGAGCCTTTGTGCACTGGTATGTGGGTGAGGGAATGGAGGAAGGAGAGTTTTCAGAGGCCAGAGAAGACATGGCCGCTCTGGAGAAGGATTATGAAGAAGTCGGCACTGACAGCGTCGGAGATGATGAGGATGGAGTGGAATTTTAAATGCTGTTTTTTTGTAATCTCAGGGTGATCAGATATTTTAATCTGCTAAAATGAGTTTTAGCGTGTTCTTTTTGGGAGGCTATACGATCTTTGGTATCACTTTATAATTGCTATTCTATAAGTTAACATTAGTTAATGCAATAGCTACATAAAATAACAATGAACAATATGTTTACAGCATTTAATTTCTACTAATAGATTTAAATATATATATATATATATATATATATATATATATATATATATATATTATGAATGAACATATTAATGAATTATGAACAAACATTGTTCAACTAATAAATGCTGTAAAAAAATGGTTTATTGTTAGTTCATGATTCTTAACGCATTAACTAAATGTTCCCAGATCTTTTTCTAAATCTATTAAAAAGTAAAGATTAATTGGAAAAAATACAATATAATTAAGCAGTCAAATGTCTAGATAGAAGGTCTTTTTAAGAATTTTTTTTATTATAAAAACCTGCACTCTTTTCATGATATACTGTTGAACAAGTCATCTGTTTAAAATCTATGTATATTTGCACATGCAAAAGATATAAAGGCCTACAGGACAAAACAGAACATTTTCCAGCATGACACCCCTCCCCCCACCGGTGTCTAAGCAGCACAAAAATGACCACCTGCTGTAGCTGTTATTCATGATTCAGCTGTTTGTTCATGTCATTGGGCAGTATGCGAGGCTCGATATTGTCTGTGCTTTCACTACAGTAATTAAAGTCTGATGACAATTGGGCCTGTGTGTTCATTTTCTTCCTGTATAGCAAGAACCATGTCTATAGAAAACCTTAGTCAATAGTGCTCTTTTTGCTTTGTAAACACTGAGAAAAATATCTGTTTTGAAATATAGGGCAACCTTTACAGTACTTCGACACAAAAGTTGTCTTTCGCACAAAAGACTTACATATAAGTAATTACATATATTTGCAGGAATCACACAAAAAATTTTCAATATATCAGTTTTCCTGCAGTTGTTATGCAACTTTAACACATGAACATGAAGAGCTTTGACTTATAGCCTGTAAAAATCCTCGCTGCCATCTGTTCGAATGCCCAAAAATCTATAAAGGGGCAGATGGTTTTCACAGACCCCAAACTCCCAAGAGGGAGCGATGCTTGTGTAGGAAGGACGGCCCTTCTGCATGACTATCCTCACTCCGATGGGCGATCCCACTTCCTGTTAACCCCCTCCCTTACTCCTCCCTCTCTATAAAAACCCCACCTCTCCTTTCTTCTCCACATCTGCCTTCTCTATTCCGAATCCTCAAGTCGGCCTGAAGGGAAATCTGACAAGATGGTAAGTTCATAGTGCTTGATCGATTCTTACTTCTAATCTTTTCATAAATCACTGACTTAAAATCCACATGTACATTTTTTGTATTTTACATTTTATGCACTTAAGGGATGCTAGGAGATTTCAGTAAACACTATGACACTTTGATAATTCTCTTACAATATTGTGTTATTTTTTGTGTCAAAGACAAAGTTAGCAGCACTGTAGTTAACTAACGAAACACGCTTTAATGAAAGTGATTAAGAGGGAAGCATTAAGGCATGCAAGGTTTCAGGCACCGAGCTGGCCTTTCATTATACAGAGGATGTGGCTACGGCCTTCAAATCCTGATCCCAGACTATGACACACATGTCAGCAGGAAACTCCAATACTTCGCTTTTTTCGGAACATAACATTTATCTATGTTTGGTGGATCTGCAGTCAAAATAGCTCACTGAACCTCTGTCAACCAAAGAGGAGAAAAAGGGGAACTACACCATGAAAAATGCAGTTGTTACTCACAGAATGAATGCATTCATGTCTTTTCGACATACAAAGAGGCATTAGTAGATGAGATCATGAGTGACAAAATCTGGTGCATAGCAGAATAATAGATAGAACTGTTCTAGTGAAAAGGCCCGAGTGAGATTTCTCTGTGTATGACACAAAGAAGGGTGTACAGCTGGGATGGGGATGGGGGTGGGGGTGGGGGTGGGGGGTAGACTGAGGCCTCCAATGAACTCACTCACTCTCTTCTTCTGTACTTTAAAAATCCTATGACCAAGGCTAGATTAGAGGGTAAACATGCATGTAAAAATGAGAGAAAAGAAACTGAGTTCTACACTGAACAATATAGGTCCAAAAGCATAGGAAAATGCATGAAATTGTTACAGTATTGAGCTTTGGGTGAGCTTAGCCAGCGTGTTAAAAAATAAACCAAACTATAAAAATTCCTTTTTCAAAACAATAAAAGAACGCATCTAGTTCAATGGTACTCAACCTTTTTGACTCCAAGGCGCCTCATTGTCCACAAAAAACCATGAATGGTTGTTTTCAAAACGGTAACAATTTACAATAAGATTTCATTTGTTAACATTATATTAACTAACATTAACTAACAATGAGCAATATATTTGTTACAGTATTTATTAATCTTTGTAAATGTTAGTTTATAAAAAATCCAGCAGTTCATAGTTTGTTGTTGTTAGTTCACAGTGCATTAACTAATGTTAACAAATACAACATCTGATTTCCATAATGTATTAGTAAATGTTGAAATTAACATTACCTAAGATCAATAAATGCTGTAGACGGATTGTTCATTCTTAGTTCATGTTAACTAAAGTAATTAAGTAATGTTAACTTGTGAAACCTTATTGTAAAGTATTAGCCTACCTTCAAAACTTATTTTAAAGAGCTTAATTCTATAAAGTATAAAAAGTAACTAAAATAATTATATTAAAAATAAATCATTATAATTTCAGAATTCCAGAGGATTTAGGAACAGAACAGAACAGAACAGAAAATAAAATATTTGATTTTCTAGTAAAATAACATAACTAGTTAAACGAATATTCATTATAAAAATGCCCATTGGATTTTAAGATTTTAGTAATTAAATATTTCTCCAGGTCTAGAAATCCTAAGGAATAATTTGTTTTTACTTGTTTTAGCTTATTTAGCTTGTCAAAGCTTGTTTTGTCTAATGTTAAGTCACCTTGAGGTCACCTTGGAAATTTGCTGAGGACCTGGCCCCCTGATCTAGTTAAATATTTGGAGCTTCCATGTTACTGTATCTTTAATTTCTTAGACAACCATAATATGTTAGAGTATTTAACAAATATATGTACAGCTGACACTTATATGCATATATTTATATACTTTACCCTCCTTCTCTCTCCAGCGTGAATGTATCTCGATGCATGTTGGCCAAGCTGGGGCCCAAATGGGAAATGCATGCTGGGAGCTTTACTGTCTGGAGCACGGTATCCAGCCGGATGGACAGATGCCCAGTGATAAGACAATAGGAGGAGGAGACGATTCCTTCAACACTTTCTTCAGTGAGACAGGAGCAGGGAAACATGTTCCACGTGCAATATTTGTTGATCTGGAACCCACTGTGATTGGTAAGTTGAACCTGAGGAACAGAATATAATGAATCTAAATGATCATGAAAACATTTGACAAAATATTGTAAAAGCAACATATCTTTCAAAAATGTATTTCCTTATAAGAAGCAATCAAATACAAACTACGGTTGGATTTCCCATTACTTATTTATTCGCTATTGAGAATAAAAAAAAGTAAAGGAATTTAAACTAGTTTTTTTCCTCTTCAGATGAGGTGCGCTCAGGCACATATCGCCAGCTGTTCCATCCAGAGCAACTCATTACAGGCAAGGAAGATGCTGCCAATAACTATGCCCGTGGTCATTACACTATTGGTAAAGAGATAATTGACCTAGTGCTGGACAGAACTCGCAAACTGGTATGGTTTATAAAAACTTGACTTAGAAGCATTGATGATTATGAAATGTAATTTCTAATAAGCTGATTTACTACAAATCCAACAGGCTGATCAGTGCACTGGCCTTCAAGGATTTCTCATCTTCCACAGTTTTGGTGGAGGTACTGGCTCTGGCTTCACTTCCCTTCTGATGGAGCGTCTCTCTGTCGACTACGGCAAGAAGTCCAAGCTCGAGTTTGCCATCTATCCTGCTCCTCAAGTGTCCACAGCGGTGGTGGAACCCTACAACTCCATCCTGACCACCCACACCACCCTGGAGCACTCCGATTGTGCCTTCATGGTGGACAACGAAGCCATCTATGACATCTGTCGTAAAAACCTGGACATTGAGCGTCCGAGTTACACCAACCTCAACAGGCTCATTGGGCAGATTGTGTCCTCAATCACGGCCTCGCTGAGATTTGATGGAGCTCTGAATGTGGATCTCACCGAATTCCAAACCAACTTGGTGCCCTACCCACGTATCCATTTCCCTCTGGCTACATACGCTCCAGTGATCTCTGCTGAAAAGGCGTATCATGAGCAGCTTTCTGTGGCTGACATAACCAATGCCTGCTTTGAGCCGTCAAATCAGATGGTGAAATGTGATCCTCGACATGGTAAATACATGGCCTGCTGTCTTCTGTATCGTGGAGATGTGGTGCCCAAAGACGTCAATTCTGCCATCGCTGCTATTAAGACCAAACGCACCATCCAGTTTGTAGACTGGTGCCCCACTGGATTCAAAGTAGGAATCAACTATCAGCCTCCAACGGTGGTTCCTGGTGGAGATCTGGCCAAAGTACAGAGAGCCGTTTGCATGTTGAGCAACACTACAGCCATTGCTGAGGCCTGGGCTCGTCTAGACCACAAGTTTGACCTGATGTACGCCAAGAGAGCCTTTGTGCACTGGTATGTGGGTGAGGGAATGGAGGAAGGAGAGTTTTCAGAGGCCAGAGAAGACATGGCCGCTCTGGAGAAGGATTATGAAGAAGTCGGCACTGACAGCGTCGGAGATGAGGATGAAGAGGGAGAAGAATATTAAAGAGTCGTAATCAACCAAGTTCTACTTAGCTGCCCTGCAAATATAAAATCTGATCATTAAGATTTTTGCAAAAATAATTACTTGAAATCCCATTTGCATTACAATTGGTTTCAGATGAATAAAATTTGAACAATAAAACAGAATTATTTTGTTTGTGTGTTTTCTCACCCATCTCAAGACATAATACCTCTCGGTAAGTGAGCTTCTATCCCTTCTGTGATCTCTGCCCTTTCACTAAAAATAATAAGGTGGTCGAGATAAAACAATCATAAAAGAGCAATGGATTTTTAATTTTTTTTTAAATAATTAGAGAGATTTAATGACTCTCATGACAGCAATAAAAAAAAATCCATCCCTTCACTTAATGGCAGTTGCAACATTTTTCTTTTCTTGTTTGTTCAATGTGACTGATTACTCTGTGTTTAAAGGTTTCTTTATATTTTCCACATTCAGGGAAAAGTGCATTATACTACACATATATGTGAAAAATATGCACAGTGGTAAAAGATCTACATTTATTCATTCAGAATATACAGATACATTTGAATAGCTGACAACGGAAATACATGGGATAGGCAGTTAGCCAATGCTGGTAGATGCTACAACTACATTCTGTGGGCAAAAAGTCTATTTCTCCATTGAAATCTGTGTAATTTACTTATTTTATCCCTGAATGCTGCAAGAAGATCTTTTTTTCATGGCAGATCACATGGTATTTACAGCTCAGTTGATTAGCTCCAAAAAAATTTAAAATTTTTTTTAAATCAGGCCAAGACCATATTCTGTGTAAGCCTTATACCGACACCTAGTGTTATGAATGCAGCAGCATGCAATACTTTAGTGCCATTTACCCATTGTAGAATCTGGTGGACATAGCACACAAATAAAGTACGGTAAGCGAGTAACAATACAGATACCCTAATGAGATATATCTAATAAAATAGCTCCTTTTATATTTTACTTCAGTAAAAAAAATATATATAAAAAATTATGTGAGTGCTTGTGAGCGGGCACAGGGCTTACATCTGTAATGAGACCAGCAGGGGGTGGCCGTGAAACAGAGCGTGCAGTGAGTAGGTGTGGGCACGGGGTCGTGGGCACATGTCCTACATCTAATACTTGAGCGGATTTTGCCAGCTTTATGAGAGTGGGCTCTGTGAGAGACACGGGAGGTATAGTGCTTGTGTGTATGGGCGAACACTGAGACGTGGGCACATTTCCTACACTTAAACACATGCGGCGTGAGCCAGATAACCAGACATAATGCTCTTTTTGAGATTTCTTTGGGTCACCGTGATAACGGCGGTTGTATGCAGGCGAGCGGGCTGTATTGCCAGCTCGTTGGCTGCGCGATACACATCTGCAGTAGCCATGACTATGGGGACTGACAGAGTAGAAAACTTTGACAGCGGTCCGGCCGCGGCGGGCCTTAACCGTCTTTTCCTCCTTTGAGCTGCTAGGAGGACTTTGCGGGCCCGTCTTTTGTATCTCCGAGAAGCGGTCGACGATCCCGTTGACCACTGGGCCGAAGAGGCCGGTGGGGGAGAGCGGGGTGTTGAGGAAAACAGCACGCTCGGACTCCCTCATGTCGGCGAGCGTCAACCAGAGGTGCCTCTCTGTGACGGTCAGCGAGGACATGCACCTTCCAAGAGCCTGGGCAGCGGATTTAGTAGCGCCAAGGGAAAGATCCGTTGCGCTGCGCAAATCCGTGACGGAGGCGGGATCCGGGCCTTTCTTATCCAGCTCATGGAGGAGATCGGCTTGGAGGATCTGAAGTACTGCCATAGAGTGCAAGGCTGAGGCAGCCTGTCTGGCCTGTCCCAGCCGACAAGGGCTGATGTAGTCCTGCAGGCCTTGGATGGGAGGGCATCCAGAAGGCGGGCAAAGGTGCGCTCCAACCGCTTCTTCCACCGGGGAGGATGGAAGTGTACCCCTTCTCGGCGGCGCCGTCAACTTGTGAGAGCGCCGAGGAGACATGAGAGTGGACCCTCACGGAGAATGGTGCGTTCCACGATTTAGAAAGCTCAGTGTGGAGCTTTGGCAGGAAGGGTGCAGTCCTGGATGCGGGCGCTTGGTGGCGGTTCTGATGCAGGAAGTAGCCGTCAAGTCTGTTCGGCTCGGGGTCTTTGGGTGCTGACCACTCAAGGCTGAGTTGTTCGATGGCCTTGGTGAGGAGGCGCAGGAGTTCCGCGTCCACGCCGGCCCGAGAGCGGCCGGATTCCTGGACTGACGAGGAGGCAGAGTGGTGCGAACCGGATCAACCCTCGCTGTCAGAAGCCAGGATAGAGCAGCTGTCAGCAGCAGCGTCCTCATCCATTTCATCCTCCAAGGCGGCGCCGGCGCGGTTGGGAGGTTGGGGCGGATGAGGGAGAAACTCGAAGGAAGGGTTCCGGCGAGTTTTTAGGCACCACATCAATCTCCGGTGGTCTCTGGAAGCGGCGCTTCTTCCTGCACGGCCAAGCAGAGACAGGCGGAGTGACAGCTTCTTCATTGAAAGCCTTGAGTCAAGCCTGCAGGGTCGACATAGGATGCGCCTCGCACTCAGGGCAGCCGCCCGAAGAGAGCGCGATAGCTGCGTGATGGTGCGAGATGGTGGTCTCCTACGCTGAGCAGGACTTGGCACGAGCCACAGGAAAACTGAGGCATTTTGAGAAAAACGCCTCGTGCTCTTTTAGGAAAATGTGTGTCGCGGCGGTGAACACACACAGAGGAAAAAGGATACTCGTCGCTGGATAGCGTAGCAGGCACGGATGGCTTAAGGCGGCAAAGACGGCCTGCTTCCTCAGACGCTTCGTAAGCTTGCTGGTCGCTTGCTTCGACGGCGGCGGCTTCTCAAGATCCAGCGATGCGAAGAGCTTCGTTGAAGAGATGAAAATCAGTGCAGCCTGTTGAGCCCTTCCTTATATACGCTAAGCCACACCCATTCCGGCGGGCTGTGACGCGTGGAGGGTGCAACGTCACGCGGGGCTCACTGGTAGGCTGCTGCAGTTAACGCAGGACAGCCAATAAGCACGCTTATACAGCCTGCTATGGTCTGCTGTCTGCCACACTGCGTTGACAATATACAAAATTAATTTGGCTTCAGATCTCGAGAAAAGATGACTTTACCCGTAGCGTAAGCAACTTACGCAATACGAGAAAACCTCTTGTAAGAGAACATCTAACAGCAGAGTGTAGTAGAGTATCACTTACCTGTCACCAACTGCTACTGAATGACTGAAGAAAACAGGCATCTACAAGAACAGAGACAGACAATTCAGACATGACTAAACTGTAGACACATATAAATATATATATATATATATATATATATATATATATATATATATATATATACACTCACCGGCCACTTTATTAGGTACACCTGTCCAACTGCTCCTTAACACTTAATTTCTAAGCAGCCAATCACATGGCGGCAACTCAGTGCATTTAGGCATGTAGACATGGTCAAGACAATCTCCTGCAGTTCGAACCGAGCATCATTATGGGGAAGAAAAGTGATTTGAGTGACTTTGAACGTGGCATGATTGTTGGTGCCAGAAGGGCTGGTCTGAGTATTTCAGAAACTGCTAATCTACTGGGATTTTCACGCACAACCATCTCTAGGGTTTACAGAGAATGGTCGGAAAAAGAAAAAACATCCAGTGAGCGGCAGTTCTGTGGGCGGAAATGCCTTGTTGATGCCAGAGGTCAGAGGAGAATGGCCAGACTGGTTCGAGCTGATAGAAGGGCAACAGTGACTCAAATAACCACCCGTTACAACCAAGGTGGGCAGAAGAGCATCTCTGAACGCACAGTACGTCGAACTTTGAGGCAGATGGGCTACAGCAGCAGAAGACCACACCGGGTGCCACTCCTTTCAGCTAAGAACAGGAAACTGAGGCTACAATTTGCACAAGCTCATCGAAATTGGACAATAGAAGATTGGAAAAACGTTGCCTGGTCTGATGAGTCTCGATTTCTGCTGCAACATTCGGATGGTAGGGTCAGAATTTGGCGTCTACAACATGAAAGCATGGATCCATCCTGCCTTGTATCAACGGTTCAGGCTGGTGGTGGTGGTGTCATGGTGTGGGGAATATTTTCTTGGCACTCTTTGGGCCCCTTGGTACCAATTGAGCATCGTTGCAACGCCACAGCCTACCTGAGTATTGTTGCTGACCATGTCCATCCCTTTATGACCACAATGTACCCAACTTCTGATGGCTACTTTCAGCAGGATAATGCGCCATGTCATAAAGCTGGAATCATCTCAGACTGGTTTCTTGAACATGACAATGAGTTCGCTGTACTCAAATGGCCTCCACAGTCACCAGATCTCAATCCAATAGAGCATCTTTGGGATGTGGTGGAACGGGAGATTCGCATCATGGATGTGCAGCCGACAAATCTGCGGCAACTGTGTGATGCCATCATGTCAATATGGACCAAACTCCCTGAGGAATGCTTCCAGCACCTTGTTGAATCTATGCCACGAAGAATTGAGGCAGTTCTGAAGGCAAAAGGGGGTCCAACCCGTTACTAGCATGGGGTACCTAATAAAGTGGCCAATGAGTGTATATACAGTATATATATGCAATTTTAAATATATAGGCTGTGTATACATTGATACACACACATACACAATTATAATTATATAGTTGGCCATTTTTTAATTGTGCATTATCTATAAACAAATAATTAATTTGCTTTAGTAATTATGATTACATGAGTCAAAATTTGCAAAGGGGTAATCATTTCCATGGCTTTAACTAAAATATTATTTTATATAAGAGACAATAAAATAACTTTCTGCATCAAAACCACTCCTTTCCTGGTAAAAAAAGGGGAAAAAAGAAAAGAAAAAGAACGTTTGTTAAAGGTCAATGACCTTGCAACAGCTGAATGTAACTTTTTTCGACAGGCCTCTGTTAGTCTCTGAGTAACGTCATTCATTTAAACCACAAAGTAGAATTTAAAAAATCTATAATGACCTATACACATAAAACATTTCAAACGTGTCTAGCAAAAAGAAAACCCCAAAAACTTAAATTTCACCCCTCATGCACATTATCATGTCAAAAACTTTGGCTGGCTGTTGTGAAAAAGAAGTGTACTTAATTGTATTGAAAGCATACTTTTTGTGTGCTTCAAATAATAAAAGTATACTTTTTAAAAACTGCACTTGCAGATAATATAATTACAATTAAAAACCACTTAAGTGTACTTAAATGGAATACACTTTAATGACAATATTTCTTAACACACTTAAGTGCACTTTTTACAAATGCGCTTTGTAATAATCTCTAATTAAGTTTTACTTAAGATTCAATCTTATAACCACCATACATATTTAATATATCACCCACCTCTAGAAATAATGCTTGTAATGTATTTAATTTCGTTTTGCATTTGAAGAGTGAGTTGTTCAGTAACTATTTGTTTTGGAATATGTACTATTTTTGTGCTTGTCAGTAAATGTACAGGGTTTTAAATTGAATTTGTGTTGATTGTAGCTAGGTTATAAAGATTTGTTTTTACTCAAATTTGAAATAAATTGCAACTTTATTATTTTTATTTTTAATTACAAATGTATTTAATTATATAATACTGTACATGTACATTACATTAAAGTATATTTTAGTTCACATTAATTGCTTGTCAGTATATTTGGATGTACACTTTTACCATATTCCCACTTAAGTTGTTCCAAAAAAATCTCAACTTTCAACTAATAGCATTTAATTTGAGCTTAATCTGTAATACATTTGAAATCAATTACATATAATATGCAATACGTTTGTCGAAAATATTACACTTAATTCACATTTTGTGTATTGTTAACTGACATTAAAGTATATTTTAGTTCACATGAATTGCTTGTCAGTTCATTAAACAGTAGGCTACACTTTAAAGTGCCCCTATCATGGATTTTTGAAAATGACCTTTCATTTAGTGTGTAATATAGCTCTAAGTGAATGAAAACATCCTGCAAAGTTTTAAATATGAAAGTGCACCGTATATAAAGCAAAGAGTATAGAAAGTACCAAAGAGGTACTTCTATACTCTTTGTATAAAGTCATAGGCTGCGTCCGAAATCGCGTACTTCCCTACTATATAGTATGCGAAAAACAGTACGCGAGCAGAGTAGTATGTCCGAAATCATAGAATTCGAAAAACAGTAGGCGAAAAGTACCCGGATGACCTACTACTTCCGGCGAGATTCTGAAGTGCGCATACGATGGACACTTTACTATCCCATGATGCCACGGGAGAGGAGTTGTTGTCGAAACCGGAGACGCGGCTGTAACCTTAGCTATGGGCTGTAGAGATAAACACAGACACACATGCGTATCTCTATTGATTCATTCATGTTTATTTATCGATGGTAATATCACAAGCAAATGAATGGCATTTTCCTTGCCAAAAATCAACATCTGTCATTGTTCATAAGGGTTGTGTGTGTGTTTTATGAGGTAAAATGTATTAGGTAAATAAATGTTATTTGAGAAACTCCACAAAAGGCGTGATCTGCGAGCAGCTGACCGACGCCTCCTCTTGATTGTCGGCTCGGACGACGTAAAAACGCAGATGAAAGCAGAAAGCAGAACTAAAAACAGCGCGAAGTTGGTGCAGTCACTGGAATGGGCTCTTTAAATTTTCGCACTGTTATGACAGCGCATGTCACGCGACAACAACATGGCGCATGTAGTACGTCCGGATTCATTCATACTACCCGTATTCATACTATATAGAACGTACTTTTTTAACGGTCGCGAAGCGATTTCGGACGCAGCCATAGTCTTTCAAAAGTAAGAGTCGACTCTGAGTCAATTAAATGAATTGTTTTTCAAACGAGTCATAAGCCGTTTCGTCGTGACATCAAGACGAAACATTAGCCCGCCCACTTATTGCGCGCGCACAATCAGACACCAGGGAAACTGAAACCTCAAACCGGCAGCTGATACTGGAGAGCATGTCGAGGAGATGCTGTGTGACACAATGTGACGGTAAAGATTTTTTTTTCCCCACTACCAATGTTTATGTTACATCAGTCATTCACGCTAGAGCTCGGTTATTAGTTACCTCAAACTGAGTAGTGAATCACTGAAAAGTCCTGCTCGAGTCGTCCTTGCGTGGAGGTTCGGGTTGAATGAATGGTTCTTCTAGTGTTTCATCATCGGACTGGTGCTCGGATTTATATGGTAAAATCAAGGTCATTGTTCGTTACTGTGTAAGACGGTGCACAGTAACAGTGTAGGAACTATGAAGCCTCAGGACACAGAGCTGTTGGTGTTATGGCAATGGGAATTAGCCTACGTGGTAAACCAAGACTGAGCTGTCTGGCCAATCAGAGCAGAGTAGCTCGCGGAAAGGAGGGATTTAGAGAGATTGATTCACAAGGGTAAATTGCAATAGAGGATTTTTTTAAAATCGAATAACGTTAGGCTACTCGACTTTAATCGAGGAATCGTGACAGCCCTAGCCATGTCCACTTATTATTAGCGTTTTTGGCTTGTTGTTTAAAGTAACGTTAATCAAGTTGATTTCTCTTCACTCAAAATACTTAAATATTTGTATTTTAATTTTGTACGATAATCAACATTTATACATGAGACCGTTTCGGTTTTTATTCGATTATGCTGTTTGCAATGATTTATGGGATTTTAGTTCTTTCCCTCTCTAAAGCCACTTGAACCTTTGTCATTCATTTTGTTCGTTTTTCAACAACAACAACAAAAAATCTTCAAATCAAAGTTTGTAATGTTGTAAAGCTGGATGACTTTCTTTAACAACGTTTTTTTTTATTATTATTATTATTCAACCAGTCTAAAATTAATAACAGTCTCTAAAGGAAGAATTCATCACCTGTAAAGTAGAAGAAGAAAAATTCTGAGTAGTTTACAGTATGGACAAATTCCAATCCAAACGGTGTTTTTGCACCCTTGAAGGGCACTTCGGGAAGGGGACACCATATCTCACGTCATGACGGGTTGCTCAAGACTGACACCTACTTTAAGGTGTCCTAAAATGTTTCCTTTAAGTCCTATCTTAATTAAACTATTTTTTGCACACTGTTTTTGTTAAGTCAACCAGTGTAGTTTAAAATATACTTATATATAATTATGTGGCATTTAGTCAAAGTAAAATTGCTTAAAATGAATAGGACATGACAAAATATTTACATTGCTGACTGATTTAGTTTTCTTCCAGTTTACTCCACAGACAAATCTGCAACTCTGCTCATATTTTACAGATATACAAAACTTGAGTTTGGGCTAGTTGCTCTTTTCTACTTCAAACGAGCCTGTTCTTTTAATCTGGACATTAACAAACCCTCCGTTTTCTCCGGATATCCATGAAATTAATTTGGTTTACCTTTAGGAGTAGATGAAGCTGTATTTCTAAACCTATTGAGCTGTCTATCCACAGTCACAGTCAAAATCTGCTAATGGGTAATTTAAATTTAAACCATCTAAAAACAAATCATATTTGATTTGAAAAATAAACAACATTTATCAATCTTTGATAATTGCCTTAATCTTTTAAACAACGTAGGATTTAGTATTCAAACTACATATTATAAAAATCACCTGTCAAGTTATAATTACCAAATTGGACAAATACAGGGACTCATCTTAAGATCACTCATTTAACAGTTCACACATGAAACGATAATTTAGGGGACTCACTCCCGTATTTAAATGCAGTTGACGCTCCTGAAACTTTGCAGTGTGTACGTGGCCCTTGGAACCTTGAAGCTTGACTTTTGCAACTCTACAATTTGCTAAATTTCATCAATTGTATTCTTGATTCATCAGCATGGAGCAGGGTCGCCTAAGAAGAACCAGGGCTCTTCCCACACACCAGGGCTCTTCCCACACACCAGAGGGGATTCTTGATGGATGGCATCTCTTAAATTCAAGACTCCTGTGAACTTTCACAGCTGGCAGCTGTAATCGAGTTAGATCACACTTACAGCTGTATCTCTGCCAGAGCTCAAAGACCCACAGGTTTGGAAGAGCGCTACTTGAAGAACGCTGCTGTCCTCCCCGACATCCGTCCAGCAGTCTCAGTCTCTTCAGTGGACGTGTGTCAGCAGGAGGAGCCCGTCTCCATCCATGGCTACAGTGTACAGGCCTACCAGGACATCTACCGCTCTGTGGAGGAGCCGATGATGAAGACACGCAGTGGCCGGCGGCGTCCCTACAGTCTTAAACTAGGACTGAAGATCAAGCAGCGACTGTGGGAGACACTCAACTGCCCTTCCCTGGTGGAGACGGAGCATCCTAATGGACGTGTCCTGATCACTGAGAGCTTCTCCACAACCAGCAGAAGCTTCACTCCCCGAATCCACGTGGACGTCAGTGAAGAGCCCCTGCCTGAGGAACCCCGAAGAAAGAAGCCCAGACACTGAGTCATCACAGTGTCACATGGATAGGCCTGTCATGATTATTAAACAACCGTTTGATTGCGATTGATTGGTCTAACTGCGGTCATTTTAGATAACCCCAATTATTGCCCAGTATTAGAAGACACAAGGGGGGCAGTTCCTGCAGCACACCTACTAACACCAGTCTCGATCAATTACACGCGTTAATTTCAAGACAGCACCGATCTGGGCACATTTTGGTTTTACACCGGATCATGATAAAGACATTGATGGCCGAAAGACATTGACATGGCAGTGTGCCGAATTCGTAGCGAAAGCCGCTTACACCACAGATCTTAGGAATCACCTGAAGACACATCACCCCACAGAGTTCGCCAAAGTTTTGTCAGTCAGTTCAGTCAAATCTTACAATAAATATCCAGAAAAAAAATATGTGCTGTACTTGATGAAAAGTATAGCCCGGCTCCACTTCAAGAGCTTCTGAAAAAGGCCACCATTCTTGACCCAAGATACAGGGACCACTTTTGAGAAGCTGAAATTTTAGATGACACCAAAGACCAGCTTTTAAAAGAGATGATGGAGATGGAAATGGTAGAGGAAGGACACAAAGTTGAAGAAGATGGGAAGTACACACTGTAAGATATTTGGTCAGATAACGTAACAATGATCTTCTTTCTGCAATCTAAATGAACTCGTTTTGTTCAGTGTACACACACACACACACATACAGTATATATATATATATATGTATATATATATAATGACAGTCAACATGACTGCATAAGATTACACTAACAAAAGTAATTTTTAAGGGTTATATTAGGTAGACATCCTGCTTAAGGTAACAGCTGCCCTTTACTTTTTAGTGTCTGATAGAGTTGTGGCAGATGATGATGTCTACAACACCTCTTGTACCTACTCCAAAAAAGAAGAGACTGATCTGCAGAACAGAAGAGCTCACCCTTCTACACGTGGCTTACCAAAAAGAATGGATGCTGAACTGTCACGGTACCCACAGGAAGAGGCACTAGATACTCCGGCAGGCCCTTTAATGTGGTTGCGAGACAATTAATCCAGGTTTCCTTTAATTTCCCAGTTGCAAGAAATGTGCATTTGTGCAACAAGTACCGCTTTGGAAGGAATGTTCAGTACAGCGGACAATATTGTGACCTAGATGCTCTCTTAAACCAGAGAAAGTCAACATGCTAGTGTTTCTTTCCCATAATCTACCAAGCAATTAAGGAGCAGGATTGGTTTTGGGAATGGTATTTTTATGGCCTGTTCTGTTATGGTAGTTTATTGTGATTATTTGTTTCTGTTATTTACAGATTTTTTTTAATTTCTGAAATGTTTATATATGACTTAATTTGGGAATGAGACATTTACAGTCTTTTTTATGTTATGGTCACGATCGTTTCTGTTATTTTTATTTACATTTGTTCTTTAAGTAAAAATAAAAACAAATTGAAAGATGCAAATTTTCATTGAAAAAGCAGGACAGAGAGAAAAAAAAGAAAGAAAAAAAAAAAACAAGTGTGTGAGCGTTCTCTGTTGACGATATATATTTAGGAATATTAGCCTAATTTAGAAGTCCACTCCATTTATGGTGCGGTCTGTTTTTTATGACATTTGTTAGTATAGCCTCGTACAATCCGTTAGGTATTTTGAGCCTGATAGGATGCGCTATCTTTGTTTAAACACCTTTATTAATATAGCAGTTCGTTTTGATAGATACTTTCCACCTCTGTAGGGCTACTACACATGGCTCCAGTGGTGGGCGGGGCCTGTGACGTAAACAAACAAAGGCATGTTCTTAACGGCGCAGCTCAGCTGATCGTGACGCACCGCATTCGCAGCAGAGGGCGAAGGACAGACACAGAAGTTGTTACACGCAGAAGTAATGAAACCCGGTGTGCCAACGGTAAATGGCTTCTGACGGAATTCCGTACTCAAGCATACGTTAAAACAGCGTCAGTTCCTGTGATCAGCGTCTTGGGAGTCGGAACGGACTGTCGCTCCCGTGGCTTCACTCGAAATATCTCAGTCCTGTTTACAGAAGCACGGCTTCTCCTGGCTGGACATACTTCTAAAAAAGGTAAAAGTTATTCTAATAGGGCGGCCATAATGATTGCAGAATCTCTAAAAGGCAGTATTTATATGGAGTTGTGTGTGTATGTCTGATGATCAGGCGTGTTTCAGCAGCAGCAGCTGTCAGTGGCCATATGGCCCACACACACAAATCGCGTTTTAACTTTGGGCTTGAAATAACAGCACATTGTGTCCGGTTTCCAGAGAGTTCCAGACATGGGCAGGCCAGACTCCAGGGGAATGCCAGTCTATATTCAGTCTATAAATCCAAATCCAGCCGTTTCTAATAAACTGTCATCTTCAGCAACAGTTCACTGATCTGTTGTCATTCAAACACCACACGAGCAAAAAAAAAGTCCATTAGAAACCTACCAAAAGTTCTGCCTAGAATTTAAAAGTTGTTCGAACAAACCCTTAACAATTATGTGATACATGGCTAAACCAGTCAAACCACAAGGTATGACCTCTGATCTATGTAGATCAGTGGGTATGACCCAAGTTGTTGTTACTGTATGTTTTGATATCATGGCATTTGATTTGAGTGTTCAGTGTTCACAGATGCCTAATTGTGTGAACATGACTGTAACTGACATCCAGGATTTCAGAAACACTTCTTGACACATTCTGGTGATTTATAAGGTCATTTATTACTGTTTGAGTAACAGGTGCACTATACTGAAGGCCGCAATGGTGGATTACTATGATGTTCTGGGAGTGTCACGAAATTCTTCTCCAGATGACATCAAGAAAGCGTAAGTTAAAACTGCATTTGCTTATCAGTAGCTTGCAGTATGGAATGGCCTTGGTATTGTTGCTATTGTATGTTTCTAAATTTGTCTCTTAACAGATGCAAGTGAAGATTCAAGTAATTTTGAGACAGTTTACCTATATAAAGTATCCATCAACCACTGTGCTTTGACTACCATTCAAAAGTTTGGGGTTGGTAAGATTTTTTATGTTTTTAAAAAGTCTCTTAATGCTAAGCAAGTCTGTATGTATTTGATCTAAATTTGTAATATTTTAAAATATTATTACAGTTTTAAGTATATGTTTTCTATTTAAATATATTTTAAAATATATGTGACGTAAAGCTGAATTTTCAGCATCATTACGCCAGTCTTCAGTGTCACATGATCCTTCAGAAATCATTCTAAATATGATGATTTGCTGCTCAGTTGTGCTGTGTAATATTTTTTTCTCAAGATTCTTTGGTGAATTGAAAGTAAAAAAAATCTTAATGATCCCATCCCAAACTTTTGAATGGTAGTTTTGAATATATTCCATCCATAAGAAGTTTGTAAATATCTTAATGTCATGACATCTTATTCTGCCTGTTTGCTATGGTCTGTTACTCCAACTATTTGAGATATGCTAATGTAAAGCCACACTAACAGAATGACTAATGGATTTACAGTTTCTCTAGTTTTAGACTAATGAAAGTGTCCGTTTTCCTTCCACCAATCAAGCTGATATGCCTGCATTTAAAAAAGATCCATTCACACAGGGCATTTTAAAAGATTTAACAGGTTTTTTTTTAACTTGCCTTAGTTTCACTACTTGTACAATTTCACTATGAAATGTCAGTCTAGTGCATGTTTATACAGAAAAACAATTATTAAAAGCACAGATGGACGCAATAACTTGTTGTATGCGAATGGCCTCTGAACCTATATGTCACTTCATCACAATCTTGAGATGCCAGTTAAGTTTACTTAACTGTTTATTTATGTGTGTGTATACAGTTACAGGAAACAGGCTCTGCGGTGGCATCCTGACAAAAACCCAGACAACAAGGAAGAGGCAGAGAAAAAATTCAAGGAGATAGCTGAGGCCTATGAAGTTCTTTCAGACAGTAGGACATTGGAAATTTTAACTCTACAGCAATGTTATAAATGGTTAAATCACTTGTTAGGAAAGGGTTAGGTTACTTTGGGTGTTACATTTCACTTTTGTTTTTCTTTCTCATTTCCAAGAAAGCAAACGAGACGCATACGACAGATACGGTAGATCGGACATGCCAAGCTCAGGTGAGGAGAACTTTACATAATTGCTTGATACTCTCTTATTGTTACATGTGCTTATGTGAGCTCTTCTGTTTCATAGGCTCTGGTGGTTCTTCATTTCCTGATGACTTCCCAGGATTCTCCTTCACATTCCGCAGCCCAGATGAGGTGTTTCGAGAGTTCTTCGGAGGGCAGGACCCATTCGCTGACTTCTTTGGTGGGTTCTCAGGGAGTTAAGGCCCGTTCACACCAAGGACTATAAAGAGAAAGATACAGTTCTAAAAATAGTTTGAAGTGTAAAAGGATAGCAGAGTCCACACAACAACTATAACAGTAATGGCACAGAGAAATCGTTTGGAATCACTTTCAGAATAAATTTGTCCTGCTGATTAATGATAAAAACATTGTCAGCCAATCAGAATCCGTCCTGCTTTAAAGAGCTCAAACATTTAAAGCACACGACAAAACTGCCGCGCGGTGCACTTAAAAGAAACAGAACAATATCGTCCGATATCGTTAATTGTCTCTCTGAGTCAAAAAGGTTGAGAACCACTGCCTCACACACAGGCTCATCGCATTTTTCTACACTTTCCCTCTAGATGATTTCCCGTTTGGTGGAATGCACAGTGGGTTTCACAGCTCCTCCTCCAGGCTTGGGCCCAGTCGATTCTTCTCCTTCCCCTCAGCAAATGGTTGGTTTTTAAATATGCTCTTTTTGTGTATTGTATCTATCTTGCATATGTGGTCAGTCTCTAAGATTAATACTTAATTTAGGTGAACTTTGCTGAATACGTACTGATAACATTGATGACAACTTGGTGAAAAACTATTCTTTTGTAGATTTGGACCATGGCAAATAAATGAGTTGATGATATGGTAATAGTCACTTTATGAGAATTGTTTTTTCAAATCATTAAGAGCTGAATTACTTCTTTTTCTTTTATCAACAGCTGACTTTACCTCCTTCTCTTCTTCAATGGGTGGGATGGGCAGCACGGGAGGGGCAAACTTCAAGTCTGTTTCTACTTCCACCCGTATTGTCAATGGAAAACGTGTCTCCACGAAAAAGTCAGTTTGCTTCTCTTTAAACTGATTTTGTCTGCTGTTATCCTTGTTCCATATCTGGTACAATTTAACAATGTAACCACTGATTTCAAATAAAAACAGTAGATGTATGACAGCGCATCTGGCAGATTAAACAAAAAAAAGACAGTTTTTGACTAAATTAGTAATGCAAATCGTCCCCTTGGAATTATAAGGTTCTATCTGATATTTTTGTCAAAATTGAGTTATTCACATATTCTTATTCTGTGACAACTTATTTACATTATGTGATGTGTTTTGTACATTTAGGGTCCCTGTTATTTTTATGTTTGAAAGAAACTTTCCTATATGTAATGCAAAAACTTTGAAGCTCAATATCTCAAAACTGCTCAGAACGCAGATAGAACCTTATAATTCCAAGGGGACGAAATGTAGAATAGTAAAAGAGGGTTAATACTCTTTATACATCTTTATATACATAATGTGAAGGTCTGATTTACAGAAAGGAATTTAATTTTTGTTTACATATTTCCCTTTTCCTATCTTTTTTTATGAACATTACATTTCTTCCCCCAGGGTCAGAGAAAATGGCCAGGAGAGAACAGAGGTCGAGGAGGATGGGGTTCTGAGAACTGTCCTCATCAATGGTTATTCTGTTTTTTTTGTTATCGTTTAATAATAATATTGGGCTGAGCCAAAAGGCCATCTCTATACTTAATTTGCATGTAAAAAATTCACCTTATCAACTTGCAGACTCAGGACTGCCTGGGAAAGTACTGTAGATGTGTTTGCAGTCCTAATACACATACTCTACCATTAAAACATTTGAGGTCAATAAGAATTGTTTTTTAACGAAATTAATACTTTTATTTACCAGGGATGTATTAAATTGATCAAAAGTAACAGTAAAGTTTTAATGAAGAAATGTATCATGTTTCCACAAAAATATGAAGCACCGCAACTGTTTCTGATAATAATCAGAAATAATTCTTGCACAGCAAATCAGCATTTTAGAATGATTTCTGAACGATCATGTGACACTGAAGACTAATGATGCTGAAAATACAGCTTTGCCAACACAGGAATAAATTACCTCTGAAAATATATTCAAATAGAAAACAGTTATTTTAATATGTTCAAATATTTTAGAATATTACCGTTTTATGGTATTTTTGATCAAATAATTGCAGCCTTGGTAAATATGAGACTTTTTAATGTTCAAAACCATAAGAAACCTAGCATATTGTAGTAAAAATATGCTGTTTCCCACACAGTGGTGCATATACACTCACCGGCCACTTTATTAGGTACCCCATGCTAGTAACGGGTTGGACCCCCTTTTGCCTTCAGAACTGCCTCAATTCTTCGTGGCATAGATTCAACAAGGTGCTGGAAGCATTCCTCAGGGAGTTTGGTCCATATTGACATGATGGCATCACACAGTTGCCGCAGATTTGTCGGCTGCACATCCATGATGCGAATCTCCCGTTCCACCACATCCCAAAGATGCTCTATTGGATTGAGATCTGGTGACTGTGGAGGCCATTTGAGTACAGCGAACTCATTGTCATGTTCAAGAAACCAGTCTGAGATGATTCCAGCTTTATGACATGGCGCATTATCCTGCTGAAAGTAGCCATCAGAAGTTGGGTACATTGTGGTCATAAAGGGATGGACATGGTCAGCAACAATACTCAGGTAGGCTGTGGCGTTGCAACGATGCTCAATTGGTACCAAGGGGCCCAAAGAGTGCCAAGAAAATATTCCCCACACCATGACACCACCACCACCAGCCTGAACCGTTGATACAAGGCAGGATGGATCCATGCTTTCATGTTGTAGACGCCAAATTCTGACCCTACCATCCGAATGTCGCAGCAGAAATCGAGACTCATCAGACCAGGCAACGTTTTTCCAATCTTCTATTGTCCAATTTCGATGAGCTTGTGCAAATTGTAGCCTCAGTTTCCTGTTCTTAGCTGAAAGGAGTGGCACCCGGTGTGGTCTTCTGCTGCTGTAGCCCATCTGCCTCAAAGTTCGACGTACTGTGCGTTCAGAGATGCTCTTCTGCCCACCTTGGTTGTAACGGGTGGTTATTTGAGTCACTGTTGCCCTTCTATCAGCTCGAACCAGTCTGGCCATTCTCCTCTGACCTCTGGCATCAACAAGGCATTTCCGCCCACAGAACTGCCGCTCACTGGATGTTTTTTCTTTTTCGGACCATTCTCTGTAAACCCTAGAGATGGTTGTGCGTGAAAATCCCAGTAGATTAGCAGTTTCTGAAATACTCAGACCAGCCCTTCTGGCACCAACAATCATGCCACGTTCAAAGTCACTCAAATCACTTTTCTTCCCCATAATGATGCTCGGTTTGAACTGCAGGAGATTGTCTTCACCATGTCTACATGCCTAAATGCACTGAGTTGCCGCCATGTGATTGGCTGCTTAGAAATTAAGTGTTAAGGAGCAGTTGGACAGGTGTACCTAATAAAGTGGCCGGTGAGTGTATATACATACAATTGCTCTTAGCTCAAAAAAACTTGCGTTCTGGTGCTTAAACATCATTTTCAGTACGTCTTTATCCTTTATCCTAATTTAATTTAAAACTTTAATGGAGTCACATTACTTTATTGGAGTCAGGTAAATAATTAAAACAATAACTGTTTATTTTCACAAATATTGGCTCAAAACCTCAGCTTAGGCTTGTAGGTAGATTTAGCAAACTCGTTCCATTTTACGCCAGGTTCTTGTATTTCCATATATGCATATTCCTAATTTCCATGTTGAGGAGTTGCTGTAGAAGTGATCTGACATTCAGCTGTGTTTATATGTCTAGGTGTGGAGGACGAGATGGCTTTAGCTCTGGAACTGAGTCGTAGAGAGCAGTCCAGTCAGCCCCCCAGACAATCCCAACAGCCACTGCTCCACCCCCCCAACAACAGCTCCCCAAACCCCGCCTTACGATCCTTCAGCGCCGCCCCGTTCTACCACTGCCCCGATGCCAGTGAAGACGAGGATGAAGACCTCCAGATGGCGCTGGCCTGCAGTTTGTCGGAGATGGAGGCCCAGCAGCGGGCAGAGGACGTGATTTCAGGTGCTGGGGGAGGGAGGGAGAGGCAACCAGGTGATGGGAATGGGAAGGGAGCCGTTGAAAAAAACAAATACGAGAGAGAAGTGACGGATGATTCAGACCAAAGCACCCCCTCATCTCCAGATGACAGACTAACAGAACAGGGTCTAGATACGGGTTCAGAAAGTTTGCATCCAGAGAGTGTTAGAGAGGATAAAGAGAATGATAAAATGACGGACAATGGGAATAGTGTGGTAAAGAAGAAAAGGAAATGTCAGTGTGTGGTCTGTTAGTAAGACTGTGGAGAATAATCATGCGTGTGTGTGTGTGAAATCAGCAGTGTTAACATTATGTTCTCTCTATGTTTTTTTTTATTTTTTATCCTTCCTTAAGTTTTGGACTGTGCTTTAACAGTTTTGTCTCTTGTGGCAGGGCTGATTGCATTGCACAAAAATGACAGTGTTGAATTTGTATTTTCTTGCCTTGAGGAATGAATAACAGGTGCCAAAATGTGTTTATACTACACAAAGACAGGACGTTTTATACAGTAGGAAGTTTGAAGGTACTGTATGCAATATTTTAGAATGTCACTCATATCTGACAGATATCACTGAAATAAGTGTCTGGGGATATCATTTGCTAGCCTTGACTGTAAACAGTAAAAATAGTCAAGTCGCTTAGCTTACTTAGTCGATCAGAAACACTCTGCCTGTGAATCTTTTGGATTGCTGTCATCAGGTTGACTGAGATGTCTTTAGAGGGTTCATTTTTGGGAGATTGGAGAGCAAGCATATGGTCAGCAAACGTTAGCATGATGGCTAACCAGCATAATCCAGTATTCAACATGACTTTTTAGTGCCAAACAAAGATAAATGCTCTGTACTTGCATTCTCACTCAGATAAATTAAATTGCAACTGAGTAATTTGCTGCATTATAAACCAGTGGGTTCTTAACCTCAAAATAACTTAAAATTATCAGCAAAAAATCAAGACATTTCATTAAAAAAAATAAAAAAATAAATAAAAGCTCTAAAATACTTTATCGGATAAAAATTGTGTGAGTAATTTTGTTTTTATAATCCTTATCCTTAATTCTTAACCAGTAAATTCTGAAAAACTATAAAAGTTATGGGACCTTCGAATATTGTTGTGGACAAAGGTGGAGAACCACAGCTCTAAACAAATTTAGAGTATTGAAAGCATTTTTTGCTGATTAGTTAGCATCCCATTCCCAATGAACGCTCGATTTATTCTTTCAGCAGTGAAGTGCTCTATTTCATCAGTGTTTGCTATCGTTCCTTCTAGAAAGGAGATTCTGTGACTCTAGTCTGGGTGCTTTGTGATTTGTACGGTGCATTTGTCATTCCTTCAGATCTACCTGTTGAATGTGAAGGGGACTTTTTTGTAGATGGGGAAATTTTGCACAAAAGACTTAAAGATAATCTGCCTCCGAGGGCTAATGTTTAGTGATTAGCGCTCCTATTAGCTAATGCGTTACAGTCAGACATGTAAGGGAATGTAGATCCAAAATGATCTCAGTTTTTTTAGAATGTGCCAAATAACTGACTGACAATCTCTCATTAGTTTTTATACGCATCAGAATTATTCAGTATTGATATTTTGTTTTTGTTTATTTTGCTAGGATTCAAATGCTTGGCTATTGTTGCCATTATATATTTCACATGCCTGTTTGTGTATAAGTTAGCCAGAGCACATTATTCTTTTTTTTTTTTTTTTTTTTTTTTTTTTTTTTTACTTGCTTGTGCAGTTTGTTTCATAACTATAAGTTTTGTGATATAAAATGAACAAAACATCAATAAATGAACACTAAAAAAAGAACAGAAAGTTTGAATGTGATGCTATGTGAATATTAACGAAAAAAATATTTTGTGTACAATGTAAATTGCAAAGAGGGAACAAAGACATTGACACAATAACTACTATTCACATTTGAAAATGTTATGCGAGACATTATCTCAGAACAGAAGAATCCTAATTCATATTCAGCACTCGGTCATTGTTAACATGATGTTGTTGGTAATATGAAGAACAATAAACTGTATTAAACCAGCTCTGCTCATAAGAATTCATTTTTAAATTTTCAGCATAAGAATTATTTTTGATGGACTGTTCATTTTTATCCATGTTTTGTCTCCAGTTTTCCTAATATAATTGGACAGCAGCCCTTTATTAACTCTGAAACAGCTGAAAGACCGTACGTTGTATTAGGTTGAATACATTTTATTTGTCTTAGTGATACGCCGGTCACCTAAAAGCATGTAATTACGTGCGACTGTTGTCATTACCGGCACATTCATCATTCCTATTAATGGGTTGCATTTGTAAACCTCATTTGCATTTACTATGTTAATGATTTAGTTTTTCCTGGGCTTTTTACCTGACTCATTCTCCGTCCGTTACAGAGTCCGACTTCCAGGCCTTCACAGGCTGACCTGTGGCGCTGTGACCCCCTCTTACCCCCAGAGGTAAACCGTAGTGTTGTAGACTTCTCTGTACGTGACTGAGAACTAAAGCATAGTTTTTATATCCTCTCCCCACTCATAGTTAATGAATATGCATTTGTGTAATTACCTGAGAGTTTGCTGCTCCTGCACCTGAAAATATTGAATTGTGCATAGAAACTTGAGTACACTCAAAATTGCAAACAATCCTGTTTTATTAGTCTCAGTTTCATTAGTCTGTGTAGTTTTAATTGACTAAACACAACACAGAGGATTGTGAGGCAACACTAATGCTGAATTCATCCGTCTGCTCTTAACAGGTGAAGCATTTCCCGGTGCTCTTTTCTTTCTCTCTCTCTCTCTCTCTCTCTCTCTCTCACTCTCTCTCTCTCTCTCTCACTCTCTCTCTCTCTCTCTCTCTCTCTCTCTCTCTCTCTCTCTCTCTCTCTCTCTCTCTCTCTCTCTCTCTCTCTCTCTCTCTCTCTCTCTCTCTGCCTGGCTCACCCGCTGCTCAGACCCTTTTCAAAGTTTTATTTGAAAAAAAAAAAATCCCAGGCAACACTACATAAAGGTCAATAATGTACTTGCTAAGTATGTATGTGTGTTAATGTTAGCCTTGGAGAGGGAGTACTGGATTACCTTTTATATATAAATTATATTTATGGCCTGCACTGATTGAATATGTGAGCTCGTGTACAAGTGTCTTGAGGACAAAATTATTCTTTCACATTTTTAATAATGAATGATTCAAACCTGCAATGAATGTATAGTTGCACTTGAAATGCTATATTTGAGAATTTCAAATCTTCATAACTAATGAAAGGTTTATTATTTATTCTGAAAGGTTTCTGTGTATTAATTAAAATATCTGCATTTCATAACCCATTATTCTGTAGTTTTTGTTTTAATACGCTACTGTTCAAACGGTTGGGATCGGTACGATTTTTCAAATGTTTTTGAATGAAGACTCTTCTGCTCACCAAGGCTGTATTTATTTGATCAAAAATACAGTAAAAACAGCAATGTTATGAAATATCACAATTTAAAATAACTTTTATAGTTTCATATATTTTAAATATAATTTATCCATGTGATGGCAAAGCTGAATTTTCAAAGTCATTGCTCTTCAGAAATCATTCTATGTTGATTTGATTCTCAAGAGACATTTTTTTATTATTATTAAAAACAGCTGTGTTTTTGTGGAAACCGTGATACATTTCTTTCAGGATTCTTCGATTGAATAGAAAGTTAAAAAGAACAGCATTTATTTAAGATAGACATTTTAAATGTCTCATAAAAAGAAATCAGACATACAAGGATACAATTTCTTTTTTTTGTGATTTAAAGGTGAAATGTGTAATTTTGGTGCCAAAAATAATACCTAGGATTGGTTATATGACTTAGGTTTGGTCTTAACTACACAGTCTACAGTAAAAAGCATATTTCTACTTTCAAAGCCATCTATATTTTGTTAATAAATTGCAGAGTTTAATCTGCATGATCATAATGAAAGAAAAAGCCACAGACATCAAGCAATGCTGCTACACAGATTCACATTTAATTCAGAACCATTTAAAAATTATAGTCATATATTTCTCTGTTGTTGTTTTTTTTTTTATCATTTTCGAATTATTTGCTACAGGAATAGACAAACCGAGCTCTCCATGAATTATTCACAGTGATCATCACACGACATAAAGGCTGCACTAGACATTAAGGATGTGAAAGCACTGAATGATTGTGAGAGATTCGACAGGAACCGTAAGATGTTACAGGTGCCTTTCAGGTACATTCCACTGAAACAAACCACTCTTGGGTTCAGACGTGAGTCATGATTGTGCATATATGTTCTCATGTTTGACTGCATGAGACATGGTGGGTTCTTCTGTCTTTTTTACATTTGATACATGAATTGCATTTTTGGCCATACCATGATCAAGAAAGCATTTTAAGAACAACAAAATGTAAAGATTCCGCATTTTCAACATCAAACATTATATGTATATATATTTATAAAAAAGACATTACACTGTCAATGTTCAGAAATTAGGACACTTTAAATCACTGTCTTATGCTTGTGTGGAACCCAGATCTCGTAAAACCAGTTTCTCCCTGAAAATCAATTTGGACTGAAGAATTTGGCCCCTGTAAAGTGTTTCCACCATACAGAAAGCGTTCATAGTCTTTTATAGTGTGACGATATAAATTTTCCGACTTCTATGAGTGAGTGAGGTGCACGAAAAGAGGTGAGTACAAGTCGAAAGGATGTAATAGGGACACAGTGGGATGTGGCTCACTGAGGAAGGGCTTTCAGAATGGCATTGACCTCTTCGGCCACAGCTGTCAGGGCGAACTCAAACTGGTCCTGAAGAAACAGTCAAGCTTAGTGCGTAAATACACAATAACACAAGAAAGCTCGTTTCCGCCACAATTAAAAATAAAAAGGTCATTGTGAGTTTATGTCTTGCAATTCTGACTTCTGACAATTCTGCAAATCCAAATTTATAAACTCTTAGATATAAACTCAGTTAGAATTGCAATATGTAAACTCGAAATAACAAGAAAAAGTCAGAATTGCAATATGTAAACTCGAAATAACAAGAAAAAGTTAGAAATTGCATGATGTAAACTCAAAATTACAAGAAAACATCAGAATTGCTCGATGTAAACTAGGAATTGCAAGAAAAAGTCAGAAATACAAGATGTAAACTCGCAGTTGTGAGAAAAAAAGTCAATATTGCAAGTTATATATCTTGCAATTGTAACTTTATTTCTTGCAATTCTGAGTTTATAAACTTGCAATTCTGAATTTTCTTATAGAAATTGCGATTTTTAGATACAAACTCGGAAATGCGAGCTTGCCAGAGAAAGTCAGAATTGCAAGTTCATAACCTCAGAACTGCAAGAAACAAAGAATTGCAAGACATAAACTCAATATTACAAGACAAAGTCTAAATTGTGCGATAAGTTGTCGCTATTACCTTTTTTGTTAATTGCGTTGCTGAAACAAGCTTCCATACTAACATGCACAATCACATGCTGAAATCATCAATAAGCATTTTTTACATACCTTAGTGCGTACCATACTTGGTCTCTGGTCACGAATATGCTCCAACGTGGCGGCAATGTCAATCTCCTTCACACCTAAAACAGACAAACAACCTGTGAGCATTGGGTACAAGGCGCACTTAAATAAAACGGCTAGATAGAGTAATGAGGCTCTTACCTTTCGCCATGCGGTTAAGTACCATGTCAATAAGAATGTAGGTGCCGGTTCTACCAGTACCATTGCTGTTTGAAACAGGAAACCATTTTAATTTAAATCGTTCATATTCCATGAAAGAAATTCATAGCCCAAATTGTGAGCCTAAGACACAAATTGTAGCCGTTTACCTGCAGTGCACAATGATCGGGCATGAGCGTCCTCTGTAGCACTTGTTTACTTTTCTGAAAAAAAAAAAAAAAGGTACAAAAAGATGGATAATGCAAGAATAGAAAGGTTGGGGGTGAAGAAGGGAGAAAGCATGTCACAATGAGCATAACTGTCAATTTGTCAAACCCTACGATTCATTATTCTGGTTACAAAGAGGGATTGAAGGATGCGTGATGCTGGGGAAAGAAGGGGGAGACAGGAGATGGAGCCTCACTCCTGCTGCACTCACACCTACCAATGATCATTTTTGTGACTATGCAACTGGACCCAGACTACTAGCTGCAAATCACAAAAATGACACTGGGAGGTGTGCTACGTCCAGGGATCTTCCGATCTCCATCAGAGACAGAGAGAGTGACGGAAGGAGGAGAGAAAGACGGGGGTGACGCAGGGCCCGTGGCAGGGTGTCGAGCACAGACGGAGAACGGTCCGAAGTGCAAGTGCATTCGAGGGAGGGGAACTGTGGGGGAAACTGGGCTTCAAGGTAAAGACAACATCCACAGGTAATTAGAGAATCAGGAAGTGTGAAGCAGATCCTCATATTAGAGTGAGGAAAAACAGTAGGGAGAGGATTTGGAATGAGACGGATGTGGATGAAAACTTGCGCGTCTGTGTGTTTTAGTCTAATGTAAAGTAAGTTTATTCGATGTTAATACAGTTTACAGGAACACATTTGACCGCACACTATCGACAAGAATTTCTTTTTTTATATTATATTAAATATGCTATTGAATATTACGTCTATGCATTAACAATGGGGTTTAATTTGATAACATTAGTTTACATTAATTAACATGAAATAACAGTAATAGACACTTCTAAAGCATTTATTAATCTTAGTTAATGTTAATTAAAACATTTACTAATACATTAATTAAATCAAAAGGTTGATGTTAATATTCTTTAATAGACCTAAGAAAACATGAAATGGCAATTAACAGTTGATTTTTATTCATTAATAAAGATTAATACATACTAGCCAATGTATTGCTCATTGTTAGTTAATGTTTGTTAATGTATAATCTAATGGGATCTTATTATAAAGTGTTACAATGTACATGAACTAGATGTTTTTCTGGCTATTGTTATTAGTAGTCAACAAATCTTCAGGAAAAAATGGACACGGGCACAAAGGCCTTTAATTTAACCGAGTGCTCACTAAAAATCGTCAAACTCCTAAATCATTTCTTATTTTCAGTTCGGATGTGACCTAGTGGAGATGTTGTTTACTCCGTAATTAGTCCATCAGTGTCCGTCATTTATCAACTTTACGACCGGTCATGCGAACGTATCATTTTGTTCTCTATGAGAACATATTAAGCTCAAGGGAGGCAAAAAGGACGCTGCCTCCCTCCATCCGAACCTTATTACACTGATGCTGCTATTGGACAGTATTACTTGGAAAATAATTTCCACACTATTATCTTTTGTAATATCTTTGAGGAGCTACCACGTTCCTTGAGAAAACACCTGATGTGTGTGTGATCTGTTTGTAGTCCTATCGCAATATGAATTAGTTTATTATCAGCAGGAAGGAGTTGGGTTTCGGCAGTACCTGCGGAAGTCCAGCAGGGGGCGTGTGGAGGTCGGGATGCCTTGCGCGGGCCAGCTCAGCAAGTGAAACTGGGTCAGAGTGCGGGTCTCTTGAGTCTGGACGTTCTTCAGGTAGAAACTACGAACCAAAAAGTCTTTACACCAGATGTGTTCAGACACAAGATTGACCTGAGACGTACAGGGGGAAAAAAAAAAGGGTAGTAGCCTACATACTAAAAAGGTTCATAAAGGAAGTGAATCTTTATGTTTCTCACCTCATAGATGTTGTATAAAGACGATCCTTCATCAGGCCAGTAACGCTCACATTGTTTTTCTCCGTCCTCCACTAAAGCGGTCATCATCACTATTACAGTACAGCCATTTTCCCATACCATCTAACACAGTGTCAGCACACAAAGAATAATTTATATAATGTTTCTATTATTTCATTTCCAGCCATTTAGTAATTTAGATTTATAATCATCTTTTACCTTATAATCATATTTAATTTTTTTTTATATATTTTAAAATATTCCAATATTTGTTGAAACTAAACCTTAAAATGTCACAATTACTCTCAACATGTGTAACTTACCTGCCAGAAATCAGCAATAGTGTGTGGTAAAGGTCCTTGAGTTGCGATATAAGCAGGTAAACGTGGATCGTGATCAATCTATGGGGAAAGAGAGACAAATGAAGGAACCTTTCTTCCTTCCTTTCCTGTGAAATGATCACATTAACCTTTTTTTACAGAGATAATGTGTTTTTCTACCAGTATTTACTTATCCAGTATATGTACAGTATATTTATACTTCTTTATTGGAATAAAAATAATTTCTTACTATAGTGCTGGCATTTATGTAGTCCTCTTTGGAAGCGTTTACCTCTGCCTTTAGTTTCACTCTCGAATGGTCATCTAAAACAGATTAATTAAACATACTGAAGGTTGAAAAAAATAATAACTCATTTTGGTAAACCTTTATTTGTATTTTCCAGTTATATGATCTGATGCCTTTCCTTCTAGTGTAAAATATTGTTCTAAACTTTGGAGTGGTTAAGATTTGATAGTTTTTGCTCACCGTCTCTTATGCTCACCAAGACTGCATTTATTTGATTAAAGATGATATTATTATAGTTTAAAATAACAGTTTTCTATTTGAATGTATTTAAAAATGTCATTTATTCCTGTAATGCAAAGCTGAATTTTCAGCATCATCACTCCAGTCTTCAGTGTCACGTGATCCTTCAGAAATCATTCTAAATGTCTTTACTGTCACTGTTTGATCAATTTCATGTGACCTTTGCTGAATGAAACTACAATTACTTAAAAATAAATCTCACTGACTTTTGAACGCTAGAGTACAGCATATGGATGAGATCACTAAAATGAATGTTGGCACGTTGCTCTTACAGGGCACAAAGTCAGGATAGCGGTTCTTCTCCATGTTGCTCTCACACTGGGCGATAGAGACGGAGCTCGGCTCAGCCTGGTACGAACACAGAGCCTCCCACTCTTTCTGCAAGCGGTCCTTATTCTTCAGATGGTCCTCCATATATGCCTGAACACCACAAAACAACTTAAGCATTTCATTATCTGCATATAAAAGACTAGTTTGTTTCTATGTAATTAATAAAAGACTTCAGGATACATCTTAAACCTCAGAGCTGACCATATAGCTAAAATAAGACATGAAACCCTGTACTCATTCTTACCAATTTTGTGCATGTTAAAACACACTCTACGACCTATTTACTTATATGTGCTGTAGTGCAATAATCCCGGTTAGTTCGAGTATGTGCTGTAGTGCAATAATTCCAGTTAGTTCGAGTTTGATTCTTATCGAAGTAAAGTCTTAAATGTAATTTTGGTGTGCTTGTGGCTCTGTACCAGTATCATGTGTCCTGTGGAGATGTCCATGTTGGACTGTGCCGGCTCTTCGCTCCAGGACGGTGTGCTGCTGTGAGAACTGGGACTGTGCTGCGGTCCATCGCTGAACTGCGACGACACACTGCTGACTCGAGACGTGTCGGTCCCCCGCCGACCGCCTGCCTCCGGACGGGTGAACGATGACTTGGCTGCCATGTGCTGGCGACACAGCTCCTGAGAGATGCAGGGAAACCTTATCACTACTGACTGAGCGTTGATATTTCAAATGACATTTTCAGATCAATAATCATCACTGTACAATTACCAATATCTCTAATAGCCAAGGCCAACCTCAAATGAATTGAAATGCAATTACAGTGCCGATGAAATGCCAGTTACACCTGATTAGTGTTTGCTTTAGTCATCCTAAAAATGCCATTTAATAGTCCCAAAGACATCTTTTAAACTTCTTGATATAAGGGGACAAGATATAAGACACTATTTCATGCTTCTATAGGGGTGGGCGATATACCGGTAGACACGATACATTGGTACTTGGTAGAAATGTGTGAAGTGGTAGAGATTTTGCACTGTCGTCTCTATCGCGGTTACGCTCACGTGACGCTGCTGCGCTGAAAGCTTATCATTTGCATGCGTTTTTAAGCATTGCGGTTTAAAAGCAAGTGATTTTCCATCGTTGAAGCGCATAAGAGAACTCATTTCGCTATATGGTTCGTGCTAGTTTTTTTTTTTCCTTTCATTACTTTAGACAATTTACGTAGTATTTCTAGTGCTTGCATTTTTTTCAGGTAGGTTTATTTCATTTGTGTCTTTGGTCTATTACAGTTTATTTTCCTATATGCTTGCAATTCATTTCTTTGTTCTTATTTTATCAATGTTAACTTGTCTTCAGTAAGCTTTTTTTTTTGTTTTTAACTTAGACTAGTATTAGTTTTTAGTGATATTGAAAATAGTGACAAGAATTATGAAATTTCAATGGTATCAAATTGTTTGATATCATAAAAACCTTATTTAATGCAAAAATAACAACATTGTGATATATCATTATTATATTATAAAATTACTTGATTCATGATTTAAGTTTTTGGTCATATTTTGGTCATATTACCCACATATTATCATTAGGGCTGTCAAATGATTAATCGCGATTAATCGCATCCAAAATAAAAGTTTGTGTTTACATAATAAATGTGTGTGTACTGTGTATAATTATTTTATATATATAAATACATACACACTTGTATATATTAAAGAAATATTTGCATGTATATACTATATATATAAATATAAATATTTTATATATAAATAACACATTTTTCTTAAATATATAAATGCACGTGTGTATACTTATATATACAAAATAATTTTACACAGTACAAACACATTTATTATGTAAACACAAACTTTTATTTCGGATGCGATTAATTGTGATTAATCATTTGACAGCCCTAATTATCATGTTTTCCACACAAAAAAAAATGTAAGCAGCAAAACTGTTTTCAACATTGATAATAATAAGAAATGTTTTTTGAGTTTCAAATCACCATATTAGAATGATTTCTGAAGGATCATGTGACACTGAAGACTGGCTTTGAAAATTCAGCTTTGACATCATAAAATTACATTTTAAAATATATTCAAATAGAAGACAATATTACTCTTTTATGGCTATATAAAATATTAAAAAATCATTTGCATTTGTGTTGAAGCGTGTGTGTGTTTAACATGTGTGGGCTACCTGGTAATCAAAGTGGGTTTCCACACCAGCTTCTGGTCCCAGACCCAATTTGCCGGAGGCTAACTGACGGGCGTGGTGACGGAGACAGGCGACCGCCAGGGCGACTATCAGCACCGTGCCCACACACGCCATGGCCACCATTGTCAGGATGACACCACGCGACCCCTCCCCTACCCGTGTGGCCTGGGGCAAGCCACGCCCCTCGCTCCTCTATGATGAGGGAGAGAAAAATAAACAAACGTGAGATAACGTAATGCAAAGAGGGCGATGGCACAGAAAAAAATAAATCAAATAAAAGCATTTCACACATCACAAGGAGCAAGTGAGGAAGGTGCAGCGTGCGTGTGCCTTCTCTGGCACAAAACAGTGTCTCTCGTCCCCTCTTTTGTCTCTCTCTCTGTTTGTGTAAACAAGTCGGATGTCATCATCGACTACTAATTACCCTGGCAACCCAGGCACACGCGCACAGCCACGTGCCACCCTGAAATAATTAGACAAAGTCACTGACCCGCCCGCCCCACTGAATAATTACCAGCAAGTAAACAATTAAGGAAATCCCCCACACAATGGTGGGGTCAATCACTCTGAGGGGATCTCTTTCATACTCTCCTTTATTTTTATTCGATCTCTCTCTCTCCGTCTCTCTCTTTCTTACCCGTTTTCACAATCTGTACTTAAAGCACATCAAGAGAACTAGAAAACGAAGGGACGCAATGATTGCTGATGTCATGCAGCCCCTCTGCCCCCGTGTCTCCAACCCCTGCCTGTTGGTGTTGCCATGGCGTCTGGGAGCCTCAGCAGGGGAGAACAGGCCGTAGCGCTACCATGGCAACAGCAGAATGCTCAATGTAATCCATGGCCATCACGGTGAGCAGAGGAAATGAGAGACGAGAGGAAATATGCTATTGTCAAAACGCCTACGCTGTTCAATGAAATTACATGTGGTGTCATCTAAAGAAATGTACACCTTAGTATGTAAAACTGATAGAAATATCAATCTATTAAATGTCCATTTTAATTATCACCTTTAGGTGTTTAATATTTCGGAATCTTTGGTATGTCTAAAACTAATAATTACGCCAAAGCAACACCAAGTAACTTTTCCTCTTCGGCCGCCCTACTGGTTGGAAACGAAATTGTCCATTACCGCTGCCGTAAATAATTGAGCCTACCGTCGCACGCAGGCTCGCTGTTTATCGAGCACTGGCTTTAGAATGAACGATGTCCACAGACAAGGTATGTTACATGATTTCATGAAAGTATGATGTATTGCGACATCAGAAACGAAGAAAAACTAAATAATGACTATTGTAACGCTTGACGTAAAGCAAGTCAAATTTGTAGTTTTCTTATGTCTCATTCGGACTACAGAAAAGCGACGCGATCTGGCGAACTTGCATAGTGTGGTTATAGCAGATATAGGACCGCAAAGTGTGCAAGTATCGGGAAACCTACAGTACATAAGTTAATGGTAAATCATATATTACTCAAATAAAACAGAATATTCTCTGTACTACAATAAACTAAAGCTTCTGTATGACTTTTAATGATTAAAAATACATGATTGCACTTTATTTAAATATATCCTTGTTACAGATACATTTAAGTACTGAGTAATATTAATTAACTACATGTACTTACTAGAGGGTTAGGATTAGGGTTTGGTTTAGGGTTAGTTGCATGTACTTATGCATAATTTACTGTTATGCATGGTAAGTACATGTATCAAGGACACTAAACTAAAGGGTAACATTTTATTTTAAGATGACAGTTCCTACATGTACTTTATGCATAATTACAAGTAACTAACCCTAAACCAAACCCTAACCGTAACTCTTTTAGTACATGTAGTTAATTAATATTATTCAGTACTTATTTGAGTAAGTACAATGTAATTACGTCATCTTAAATTAAGATTAAATGTAATTTAAATTAGCTTAAATTACATAATTAATAATTCCATTTAAACTAAACCAGAGCTTCTGTAAGACTAAGATGACTAAAAATACATAACTAGACAACTGCACTTGCTCAAGTAAATGTATGATTGATTCATTATATTGATAACTAAATGCACGACTTCTAAAAGTCTAAAAATTAATATTACTTTCATCCAGCATATCCATTATTATTTGGCATGGAAATAATTCTGAAAAAGAATAGGGGATTATGGCAAAAAGAACAGTTACTTAATTCCTCCATTTATTTAAACGATATGCCTCACACATCAGCCAGAGATGATCAAAGAAATTAGAGTACAATCCACAATATTTAATAATAGTTGGTTGAACACAACTGAACACAATCTTTTGAGGCAGTTTTTTATGCAATACAGAGCTTGACATATATTACTCTTTACTTTTCCACAATTGAAAAATAAAATCTACTATAAATCTCTTGTCGAACAACATTAACAGGAAACATTAAGAACAAAACAGGATAAAATGCAACAGCAACTTTCAACAATCTATTCTTACACCGGCTATGGTTTTCGCACAGACACCCACTGGCGTTCTGAGAAAGTGGAACAGACCTTCAGGCCTTCGAAACGGGCTCTGCAGCCGTTAGAGCTGAGCTAGCAAAAGAAAAAGATTGAGTGAATAAGCACTTAAGTCTGACCACAAAGAGGTTAGGACGCCTTCCCTTCTTTTCTTGTCCTTTCTCGAAATTCATCAACTATTTCCCCCCCCCTCGCTCCCTGTCCTCCTCACACCCACTCTCCCTCTCTTTCTCCTTCTCTGTTCCTCACACGTTTCATTCTATCCCTCTTGTTCCCACTCAAATTCGGCCTTTTCTCCTGAAAAGCTGGAAGAATGTTCCGGAGAAGAGATTGAAGGCGGGAGGGGGTTGTGGTGTTGAAGCAAGGGTGCGCGACTGGACGGAAGGACAATGGAGGAGGAGATAAGGGGTGTGGGGCGCCTCACCTGCTACTCCAGAGAGGCCCCCGAAAGGAAGACTGACAGGCTTTTAGAATGGAGCACGGGAGCAGGCAGGAAAAATGAGCTGGTTTAGGACAAGAGGACAAAGGCCCCCCAAGGTCTGAGCGGAGCAGGCAGAGAAATGAGGAGGCAGAGAGAAAGCGGGAGAGAAGGCAACTGATCTCAAGGAGAGAAAGCATGGTTACAGGGAACGAGAGAGAGAGTAAAACTCTTGCGCAGGAGGGGTGAAATGGGTCCGGAGAGGGTGATACGTGAGGAATAACCGTAAGTGAGGTCATATTTACGTAAAGAAAAGTTCAACACGTACTCCACGCACACACACACACGGACAAGTCGCCACGAATACAAATGTGCATTTGAATCACAATAAGCTGCTAGCCGAGAAGCATAATTCAAACATCTGTTCCTCAAGAAGCGGGAAAATAGGATTCAGGGTCCCAGGACCCCCTCCTCGGTTCCCCCATGACCCCTCTGACATCTGTCGCGCCCTTTGACCTCAGCCACAAAAAAAGAAGATACACACACACACACACACACACACACAAACACACACGTATGGGTGTGTGTGTGTGTTTGTGCTTGTTTGTTTTTGGAAGATCTCGGGGGCAAAGATCACCGAAAGCTTCGCACTCTGAATCACAATAGGCAGTTCGGGCACGGCCGAGATGTCCGAGTGAGAAATGAAGCGCCGACCTTCTCCGAGACTCTCGGTGAGCTAAGATTTCATCAGTCTGTCTGTCCCATTATGTATCTTCTGCTCCATTCACTCCTTGTCAATTGATTTCACAATTCAGCAGGACTCATCTTATCTGATAGACGCGCTCAGACTATGACTCGTCAGAATTCTCATCACAGCCGTCGTCTCTCTCAGCCTTAATATTGCACAGCAGAAGGTGTGCAGTTTTCATTAACTTTCCTCAACAAAAAAAAACCTTAAGAGAGTTTATAATGAATGATTTTTCTATCCCTTGCAGTTTTTTATTAACAATATTTGTAATAGCACATATAGAGTGTAACACGTTCATTTGATTTAGCACTATCTAGGTCGAAACTAGAAAATAATGAAAAGAAAGGTTTGATTTTTGGGCTATTTTTACTATAATACTGTATGGGTAAACAATGAAATTTGTTTCAAGTTAATTCTGGTCACTGAGTGGGTAATTTTAGCAGTACGTAATAAAAACATTTTATGTGATAAAGCTTATTTTGCGACCTTACAATAATACCTTTTTTATAATTAGTACATGAAACCATGAGAAATAGTATGAACTTAGATGCACCTGCAATGACTACAAACGGATTACATCATCTCACTCATCCAGCCTGCTCTTCCCTGTTACCACAGCAACCAGTCCACCTGACATCACTATTCAAGACAATTCTTAAAAACAGGGTTTAACAAAAATGTTCCATCTCACACATTTGTGTGTGCGCCACGCTGCATAATACTGAAGATGTGAACTGTAACCAAACACATGTGGTTATACTTGTTATTTTAGTATTCATTTTTAGAGATCTGAAATCTTATAATTTTTCAAATATTACCAAATAGTAAAAGACAAATTTAAAGATGAACTATTTTGAGTTTTGTTATTATGGTAAGATTTGATGCTACGATATAGAGGCAAGTTTTTTTTTTTAATATTTGTATTTAAAAAAGTGTATATATACGGTGTCAAATCGATTAATCATATCTAACATACAAGTTTGTAAATGCACGTGTGTGTGTGTGTGTGTGTGTGTGTGTGTGTGTGAGTGTGTGTGTGTGTGTGTGTGTGTGTGTGTGCGTGTGTGTGTGTGTGTGTGTGAGTGAGTGAGTGAGTGAGTATACACACACACATATTATATATCTACAAACTTGTATGTTAGATGCGATTAATCACGATTAATCGATTTGAAAGCACTAATATATAGTTACAACTAAAATTGTAAAACTGGAGGGATAAAAAATATTTGAATACGTGCTTACAAGTTTAGTCTGGTGCTGTTTAGTAACAGTATGAGTGAAAGTAAAAGTTTGAGTGGTCATGGTACATTTGTTTTATGCAAATTCAAAGAACTGGTAAAGCCTACAATATACAGTGCAAAACACTGACTTCCACTTAAAATACAGCATTATTCACAACTGTGTCGCAGTTTGTAACTGATTTTATAATTCAAGGTGTGTATGAGTGTGCAAATAGAAAAATGTTAAGTTCAACAATATTTTGGAGCTGTGATCTTTTATAAAAACAAAACAAATTATTAAATGTATTGCAATATGAAATTCTCACTTTTTTTTAAACAATTTCCACATGTGGCAAAGAGAAAAAAAAATATGTTCTGAAAAAGTGTTTATGAAATATTTTTTATGTTATTTGTATTATTTTTTTTTTTTTACAAATGTTGACTAAATTAAACCAGGGCGCACGATTAATGGCATCAGTACGTTGATCGACTAATAAAGCGTCAAGTAGCCTATGTCTCTTTATGCATACATTTTTTACATTATTCATGAGGAAAATATATAATAGTGTCAAAAACAACCATCAGATAAACATCAGCATATATAATTAAGCATCTCAAGCATTTAAAAAACGAAATAAAGGCCAACAGCCTCAATAGATCTTGTATAAAACAGAACTCACCCGCACACATCTCGTATACCTCTTTACATCACACGCGCCACAACGCCACGAGCAGGGCCGTCTTCAATCGCACATTTTCAAGCCTTCTCAAAGTCCATGCATCCCCAGTCGAACAACTTAAGCAAAGCATCAAGCAAGCGCTTCAAAGTAGCCGGTGGCTGACGTGAGAAAGCAAAACGGAGGGAAAGAGTGCCATGCATGTAGTGCCAGAGCGAAAAGGTAAATGAGTGAAAATAAATGGGAAGGACAAGAAAAGGGAGGGGAAAGAGAGAATGTGCCTCCCCGAGAGCTGTGTCCGACTCATATGAAGGCCTCGCTGCCTCTCAGCCCCATTCAACCAATGCCGCCACTTGTCACATCAAACGTCGTTGCCGTAGCGACAGCTCCACATGTTGCTGATGGTGAAATGGTGGGGTGGGGGAGGTACTGATGCCCTGGCTAGGTCGTCCGTGAGAGAGAGAGAGAGAGAGAGGAGGGGGAAGAAATGGGCCGAAAGCAACAGGAGCAGGAGGGGGTCTAAGGAAGGTGCCATGGGCCCAAAAAGGGGTTAGTAAGTAATATTGTTTGGCAAGGACACAAATACTGAGCCTTCACATCTGGAATAAGCTGGGGATAATACGGGACAATGATTTATAGAATAATAAGTGCTTCGATTGATACACTTTTCAATGGGGTTCTATATAGAAAACGTTCTATATAAGGAGAAATGTCTTAAATTATTGAATAATACTTTCATGTTTAACAGGTTTATGAGCTGTTTAATTCATAAAAAGTAATTCAAATTAAAAATAAATTACACCAAAGTTAACAAATTGAAATTGAATCCATAAAATGGTCCCATGAAGGGAACCAGTAAAAGGTTCTATTATGAAGTGCCTGACAGAACCATATATGTATGATTATATATCGTCTAAGAATGGACTAATACATATGTTTTAGTTTGGATATTTTAGTCGTTTTAAGCTTAAAAAGGATTTTCAGGATGTGATGTTCAGTAAATGTAAATGTTCAAGGGTACAAACAAAATTTGTCATTAATAAAATTTCAAGGCAATCTCAGTGGGAGTCCCAAAATTTGGGCACTGCTATGTGGGTCACCATGGGACGCAAAAACTTTAATTCATTTAAGAAGAGAATAGAAGTGAAGAAAGAGACTAAAGAAAGAACGAAGCACAGAGAGACTAAACAGCCTAAGCAGAAAAGCATGTATCCCCATAAAAGGTGGACAAAAAACAGTCAGGTGCAAGCAGGTCTCATTACTGAGGCAGAGGGAGAGAAAATTATAAGATAAAGGACAGGGAGAGTGCACACACACACACACACACACACACACACACACACACACACACACACTCATACACCGTGCACTTAAGAGCAAAGAAAGTGTCACAGCCCACAATAGAACAAGAAAGAATAATTAAAAATATGAGCAGCCGGATGCAACAAAAGACATTATTCTGCATTCAAGGGCCTGCAACAGCTGTACAAAGTGAAAGGGGAGCGATCGAGGGAGAACGAGGGAGAACAGAACGCCTCAATATGCACCGAGCACAAAAGCCACCCAAGAAAGTGGGGGAGCGAGGGAGAAAGGGACGGGGAGGGGTCAAAGGCAGAGGTAACAAAAAGAGAATGGCAGAGGGGAGAATGGCATGGGACAAGAAGAGAAAGAATGAGCGAGGGAGAGAAATGAGGCACAGCGGGGAAAAAACACAGGAGGATTTGAGACGGGGGAACGGTACAGTGGGGACGGTTCGAGATGAACGGTGACGATTTCAAAAACATTTCATTTCAAATGCCCTCCTTGTTCGGTTCAGTATTAAACGCCAAAGTGATTCATGAGAACCGATAATTATATCTCGGCACGTGATCTGTACATAATAGACGGACAAAACTGTAGAATCTATGAATTTCAATGAGAATGTTCCCTGTTTGCTTGATGAGGATGGTTATGTTGAGAATAATAACCTGTGTGGTCAATTCTGCTGCTGACTGACAAGAGAGAATGCCTCAATGTACCAACGGTTCCCAAAATGGCTAATCAATAGACCTGCTGATCACAGTGAATGTGTGTTTTTTTCTCTTCCCGGTTTGTGGTTGGAGGACATTCTTACCTCTCCCACTCCAGTCTGGATGATTTTCAAACCTGTCTCACCCTCGAGGAACTTCTTCTCTGCTACTGCAAATATAAAGACAAAACATGTTTGTGAATGTGTGAATTAATCAATAAGTGCCTGCTCATTCTTTTTCCCTTTCATCAAATCCTCTCTCTCTCTCTCTCTCTCTCTCTCTCTCCCTTTCCCCAGCCAGCTGGATGTAAATTTAACGGTCCAAACGAGAAGGCTTGTCACTCACCGGCTTTATTGGCCACATCCTCTGCGCTGAGATTTAGAGAGTTCTGTCGTATCCTGAACGTCAGGGCAGAACCAACCACGCTGCACACATGAACAGAGACAAACGGCCAAATGTTTTCTTTTATTCTCACCCTTTATTCACCAATGTGTTAATCTCTCCATTCAGCAATGCAAACACACACACACACACACACACACTTTACCTGATGTTGATGAAACTGCTCGTGGAGAGATGGATTCTCTCTGCCAGGGTCTCTAAGAGTTTCACACCATCATACAGACTTAAATGACTGGAGGGAAAACACAGGAAGACATATAATACACTTGTTTTATTATGAGCATTCAAATTGACAAATAAATTAAACAGATTTCAAGGAACATTCAGCCATATTAACAGAAATACATCAGAAAATCACCAGAGACACACTGGACTCTGAAAGAGGAAAAACTGATCAATTTCTATATTTATATTTCTAATATAAAATTTGAATGGTGTGTAGATTTGATGTGGTCAAAAAAAATTCCATATATCTTGCCATACATTTCTATAAAATGTGCATGGCTTTTTCCAGTCATAAATACATAAATCATTTTGCATAAAATAATTAATTATTTAATAATGAATTTTATACAGACTCACAAAGAGCAATTTCCTGATTAAATATTTTAGAAATGAGAAAAAAAAATGAAGCATCTTTCTCTTCTAAGTTTTAAGAAATTAATATTTAATTTTATTATAATACAAAATATAGATTTTCTTAAAACTTAGAGGAGGAAGATGCTTGACTTTTATTGAGCATGGATTACTTTGTCTACAAATGACTTCTACATCACAGTAAATTTTAGCTGAATGAACAGTACAAAACCACAAAAGGTTTTAGGAGCTTGACTGTGACTCCTACCTCTGATTAGTGACGATGTATCCATATTCCTCCCTGGTATTTGTCCCATCCTTAGCGGTTTTCAGGATGTTGGCGGTTTTCTCTTTTAAATCCAGGTCTTTTGCTGACAGGGTGGGTCCTACACTGTCTTCCTTAGGCACAGTGGCAGGGGCTGGTGTGGATGCGGGCCGAGTAGGGGTCCGCTGGGACGGTGGGGTGGAGGGCAGAGCTGAAACAGGTGAGGGGGGTTTGGCTCCTTTTTGTGACACTTTTTCACTGCCTTCTACAATTGTCTGTCGAGGAAAACACAAACTGTTACGTGTTGAAAAAAAACTTTACAGCTAATAACTCTTTCTGTAACACTTTACAATAAGGTTCATTGGTTAACATTAGTTAACTACCTTAGTTAACATGAACTAAGAATGAACATTACTTCTACAGCATTTATTACTCTTGGTTAATATTAATTTCAAAATCAAAAGTTGTAATTGTTAACATTAGCTAATGCACTGTGAAGCAACATGAACAAACAATGAACAGCTGTATTTTTATTAACTAACTTTAACAAAGATTTACCAATACAGTAACAAATGTATTGCTCATTGTTAGTTCATGTTAGTTAATACATTACAAAGCTTTTATGATAAGTGGCAGCATTATTTAAATCATTAGGTGACTCATTCAACTGTGTGTTAAAAGTGTTGTTTAAAAACGAATCCAGGTGAAAGTGTTAATAATTTCTTTTAGCGTTTAGATGAATCATTAGATGCACCTACCTCTTTTACCGTGACTGCCCCTGGGGATTGATCTGAGGAACAGAAAGATAAGAAAAAAACATCACACAGTGCTTTTGTTCCCCATAATCTAAATTATATTAAAGTAAAAACTTGACGTGCATGACAAGACCAAGTGCAGTGACTTCCTCCTATATGATTCAAGCAGTTTGACGATGCATATGTCTGCATGCATGCCATAAGTAAATTGTTCTGTGTTGTGATGCCACTTTATACCTGTGTTCTCCATGTTTTGTAGCAGCTGTAACACGAGAGTAAGTCTTTTTATCTGCTGAGGGCTCAGGTCTCGTGGGTCAACCCCAAGACCCTTTAAAAGACTTGCCAACTGCGCCAGTTTATCATCTGTAACACAAAGTTCAAGAGTTCCATTGTCATATATCCAGGTGACGTTTTGTTGCACCATACAATGAAATACTAACTCTGCAAGCCCTTCCAGCAACCATTAACATCAAAAATTACAGAAGTGCATTTCCTGGGATTTACACCATGACCTTGGTGTTATACAGTACTAGAAACAAGAGCTTCTATTTTAGATACAGGAATCCCATCCTTGAGTTTCTCAAAAACATATTTGTATTGTTAAATTTAGGGAAAGAAATCTGTGAGCAAACAAGTACAGAATACACATGCAAGATACAATGAACAGCTCCACAATATGAATTTACTCCAATTCAAAACTGAAGCAAAAATGACACATGCAGATTTTAATAGTGAATTGATCACTATGACCACATCTTTGACGTTTATAGCATCCCAAAAAGGGTACTCTACTCACCATCAAGTCCGGCAAGAGAACTGTAGTCCTGAGGGGGTTTCTTGCTGGTGCGCTGGGTTGAGCTGGGCTGTTCCTGTAGGGTGTAGTCCTCTCCATATTCCAAAGGGAAATCTAGATCCTCATAGTATGGAGCGGCAGGGAGGGCTGCTGCCCCCCTGTGACGGAACGAGGGTTGTGCGGAGGAGAGGTAGAGAGACACTGCATCTTCCAGGAGCTGACGGTCTCTGTCTTTTTGCTTGGATCCAGTTCGAGAGGGTGGTCGCTGGTATCCCATGCTGCTGTGAGGATGGAGTGAATGGGTCATGTCCTCCTGTTAGAGAACAATGAGAAAATGAGTCTAAAAAGCATTTTTTCCCCCCATCCTAAATCTGTTTTTCTATGCTACTTTCTATGCCAGATTTACTTGTAGGTATGAGTATGGGTCCATTGGTAGGGCTTGCATCCGGAGCGAGGGGGACTGGTGGGGGTCTAAGACCATGTAATCCATGTAGCTTTGAGCTGGACCAGGCTCAGAGTTGGAGCTGGAATAGACCTTCTTAGCTGCGGGCTGTGGCGGCCTGAAAAATTCAGTCAGTTGCATTAAATCTAATACCAGAGATCAAACATCTGAGGTCCGACAAGACCTCTGAAATCAGGTTTTACCGGAGACACTCAAAGGAATAGTTGTAAAATAAAAATGGCTTTCTATTCTGTGTAACACTAAAGGAGAAATTCTGAAGAATGCTTTTTTTTTTACACAATCACAATAGATTGGACCTTTCAAAAGCCTCAAAAAGGATGCAAAAGCATGAAGTATTATGGATCTTTTAGGGATCATAAGTCGTCTGTGCAGTGTATTGGAAGTCTTTTGTGTGAGAAACACAACAATATTTCAGTAATAAGTCATGTTTATTGAAAATCTTGGCTGTGTCTGAAATCACCCCAAATACCCTTAAATAGGGCACTTTTTGAGGGAACAGTCCGAAACCATAGTGCTCATGCACTCATTCAATCCCATAATGCACCACAATAATGAGTGTCTAACTGATTGTACTTTGAGACCAGAAGTCTCAAAAATATTTTTTGTACTTTTTGTCACGTGACCAGAAGACGGCGCCCGCAGCTGAATCATCCATCCATCCATTTTCCAAACCGCTGGTCCAATGTGGCTACAGCGTAATATCATACAGGTATAAATCCCTTTTTAATGGATTATTAAAAAAAATTTATTAAGTTTTATACATGTTAGTTTCCATGACAGAGAGCCCTTCCGGCGCACTCAGTGTCCGAATTCACTCACTCGTTTTCATTCACTCCTTCAAGTGGATAATATTAGTGAATAGGGAATGAGGGTATATATAGGGGGCGATTTCGAACACAGCTCTTGATATCTGTTGAAACCGAAGGCCTAGAGTTTGAGTTTCTCCCAATAAATGCATAAAACACCAAAAATAAATAAATCTTTAAAAAGAAAATCTTGACCAAGCAAGCTCTACTTTGAACATTCATGAAGGAAGTAGTGAATCATGAATAAAATATTCTGTTGAAACACATTGATTGATAAGGTTTAAAACACGGTCTGAAAAATTAATTAAGGAATCAGACTGATCTGGTCCTCAAGTTCATCTTGACTCAATATTCTTTTGCCAGCTCATTGGAGGGAAGTGAATAACAATTCAATATTCACAAAGCTCTTGTATGAATAGAAAAAAACCCCCCGTAGAATACAGTGCATTTTCATTATACTTTTATGGTTATTTTGAGCTCCAGAATCCATTAACTGCAATTGCACAGAAAAATGATGCACTGAAGAAATGTCATACAGGTTTTGGAACGACATGATGGTGAGTAAACGATACTATTCGTATTTGTTTCTGGCACTCACTGTGCATTCTGGATCTTTTGGGAGCGTGTGTGAGGAATACGGCTGAGCTCCTTAGCAATGATGCGCTGGGTGATTTCATCCTGCCAGGAGAATCCTGTCCACATGCACACAAACACACACATCATTACAGACACACGAGCCATTACAGGTGCACGTTAGTGTGCATCGTAAGTGTATTTTTTCTTGAAAACAAGTCAGATAAAATTCAACAGATAAAGTCAGATAAAACAGATACTCAATCCTGTCAGAAATTGTTTATTTGTTTTCCTTTAGTCTAATGTATAATCTTTGTATAATGTATCATTTCTTCATAATTTCCTTTGATATTATCATACATTATTACTTTTGATACACCTCGCACAGCGCATAACACACTCCATTAGATATGGATGTAGATGACAGTCTGTCTATTCTTAAACTGGTAATATAAGGATTCAGAAAAACAATAAAGTGTTAAATATTTGAAAAGTTGGAAGTGGTTGGTTGTCACTAACAAATAAAACAAAAACTGTAATGTATCCTGATATTTCAGGTAAAATGTTGAAAAGATTTTTCATAATAAAATATTTGGATAGAAAAGAATTTTCCTTTATTTCTGTCCAGAAGGGATGTACCGATACCACTTTTTCCAGAACAAGTCCGATACCGATACTAGTGCTTGTCGATACTAAGTGCAGACAAGTATTTTCATTGTATTTTTAATTGTTAAAAATATTGGGCAAAGAAACCAAAAGAATGCTAATCAAATTAGTTGGAATTGCAAATAGATATTTCCCTCAGTTATTTTCATGCCTAATGCCTGTTAAAATATATTGTAGGAGCGACTGTTGTACTTTCACTGTTCATATTATTGCTCTTTTGCCATATTTTATCTTTAATTTAATAGCACCGTGAATATTTAGAGCTGCTCTAGCAGGGCCCAACCAGTCAAGTGCAATGAGTAATTTTCTCTGTCTTTTGTTAGATTAACATTAAGGACAAAGACAGCAATACGTTTATTAGGCTGCTGTCACTTTAAGACCTGCACGAATCCAACATGCTGTTACGTACGTTTTTCTTTTCATCCGTTTGCATTCACTTAAGACATAACCGACTATGTTTCACAAGGATACTTGCCTATACAGGAATGTTGTGCTGAATTTGTCCGCTCAAGCGCAAGAAGACATGAAAGGGACTCAATTTAATAGGTTATTCGCGATTGCGCTCATGTGATTACTGTACAGCCTTCCTATAATAATCTTGGGAACCACTTTATCGGGCTCGATATCGATACTGGTATGGTTGCATCCATATCACCCTGTAGCCCAAGACTGGTTGCCCACTGAAGCTAAGCAGGGTTGAGCCTGGTCAGTACATGGATGGGAGACCTCCTGAGAAAACCAGGATGCGTTAGTGAGAGGTGAGGTGTTAGTGAGACCAGCAGGGGGCGCTCACCCTGTGGTCTGTGTGGGTCTTAACGCCCCGGACCCTATACTGTCAAAGTGCACTGTCCTTCGGATGAGACGTTAAACCGAGGTCCTGACTCTCTGTGGTCATTAAAAAACCCAGGATGTCCTTCGGAAAAAAGAGTAGGGCCACCAATAAGCTGGTGTGTGCTGGGAGTTCTGGCGCAATATGGCTGCCGTCACATTGATGGTGATTGATGTAAAGCACTTCTATGTAAAAGCACTTTGAGTACCCAGAAAAGAGCTATATAAATGTAACGAATTATTATTATCCCTACTATCCAACATTTAAAATTGTTCAAATTTAATGAATTAAATGACCCAGAGTCAACAAAGCAACTATTCACTGGATTCAACACAATGTCAACTGTGAGAGTAAATGTCATTCATGCTTCGCAGAGCTCCAGGAAAACTTGATATTCGGAACTTCATGATTTGTTAGTCTTTGTTTGCAGTCATGCTGTTCGGTCGGGGGTACCAGGACGTTCTTGTTTTTTTGTTTTTTCGCTGTTCATGTGGATTGTTTGCCTGTTTCCCGGTCTGAATAATCTGTTTTTGAAAAGGCAACATAACTGCCAGTGAGCATGACCTGACTATGCTTGAGCGTGTGTGTGTGTGTGTGTGTGTGTGCGTGTGTGTGTGGGTGGGTGTGGGTGTGCGTGTGTGTGTGTGTGTGTGTGTGTGTGTGTGTGTGTGTGTGTGTGTGTGTGTGTGTGTTTACCCTGAATCATTAACTCTTTGAGCACTTCCTGCAGTCTCTGAAGAACAGGAACAGAGACCTGGTACTGAACCTGATCATGTCTGGAGCTCCGACACTGTCCAAAGATCTTGTCTGTAATACAAACAAAAACAAATGATTCAGATGTAGAACTGAAGAGAAAATCAGGAAAAAGGTTTATTTCCAATAATATTTCCACAATATTCTGATTAAATAATGCCAAAAGAAGCGTTCTCTTAAACACGTATACAAAAAATACAAAATGACTAAGAGGCATATAAAAATGTTGCAGACAAAATAACCCATAAGTGAAAAATGAGCCAGTTTCCTGACTAACAAACACCCATAACATATTCAACCCACTCCACACACACTTTCATACACTCACATCCCACACATACACCACTGACTCATCCCTGACTAAACCTCCAGTTGTGTGGTTTAAAAAAAGCCCTTGATCCCTTAACGCAGATGAGCTCTAAACATGAACCCGGCCATTTTCTATATCTCTGAGCGAGTCTGTCCATGAATATGACTCACAGCTATTTCTAGCACAGACAGAGATGTGAGAGCACTATGGGGGCGATAGATCAGTTGCCCTGGGGCATGGAAATACACAGTACATTATTACATCGCAATAGAAGGGACCCAGGAGAACTGATGTCACACCGCCGCTTTAGTAAAAGAAAGACATACCGTACACAACACAAAATTATTGGTAACCCTTTATCATTAGTTAACATAAACTTTACACTTCTAAAGCATTTATAAATCTTGGTTAATGTTAATTTCAACATTTACTAATGCATTATTAAAATCAAAAGTTGTATCTGTTAATATTATTTAATGTATCTGAACTAACATCAACTATAATGAATGTTTTTTTAAACTAACATTAACAAAGATTCATAAATACTGGAACACAATGGGACCTTATTGTAAAGCGTTACTGAATTGCCTCTCATAATTAACATAAAAGGTTGCTGCATTTTTTATTTTACACTATTGCTGACAATACAGAACATTGGTTTAGCATAGACCAACCCACATAGATTTTGATGCAACATTGGGGCAACATGCTTCTTGAATGATTCATGAGCTTTATTTAATATGATGCTATCTAGATCTTTTTCCCCCGTTATATAATGTACATAATTGTATGTTATACAATGTTAACATTTTTAAGAAACTTTTGTTTATGATGATGTGGAGTTAATGATGTATTCAGGCATTGAGTGTGATTGGTAATTGATGGATCTTCACAGTGATTGGTCATGAATGATATAATTTTAATACTTGAACAGTATGTTGCATATGCCTGATGAAGGTCATGTGACTGAAACGTTCCTAAAAAATATTTTTTGCAAGTATTGATGTGTTCAGGATAAGTGTTCAGGATTTCCTTTTGTTTTTGAGGCTATATACATCTAAAATTGTTTGTTAGAATCTATTCTTGACCAAATTCCTATGAAATGACAGAACAAGCTATGAAGCGAAGGTTTTGGGAATCTCTCTTTTTTATTTTGCGAACGCATACCCGAGGTTTATAATGTATAAACCCATTTTGCCACAGAAATTAAACAGTAAAGAGTGTTGGTCCGACTTTATATAGGTGTCTTTAACAACTACTTGCATATAACAAAATGTTAAGTGCAATGTACTTGTATGTATTCATGTTGTATTGCAAAACACTGTTGCTGCTATTGAGGTGGGATACAGGAATGGTTAGGGACAAGTTTGGTGGTATGTAAGAGAAGGGACAACAGTGTAATTATAGATGTAATTACAGAAATGAATTACAGATGTAGGTTACAGTGTGGTTTTTTTTTTTTTTTAAATGTGTGTGTAAAAACATGTACACAATAAGTGCATTGTATCAAATGATTCATTTAATTAGTACATAACAATTAAAGACACTTCAGGTGGATCCAGAGTGTCTTACATATAAGGTTAATAACTATTTTTTCTCTTCCATTAGTGTCTCTGTACATATTCTGTTAAATACGAGCACCTGCCTTTCAATTTGCAGTGCTGGGTCTGATTACATGTAATCTGAATTACATATACAGATTCCAAAAATTAAGTTCTTGTAATCAGATTATATGACATTTTAAAATACACGTAATCAGACTACAGTTACTTTTCTATTGATTACATGATTACATGTTATTCTCAATGACCATACATTATTCATAATTCATTGATTCTTTTTTCATCTTTTAGTTTTTCCTCTCTAAAAGTATACAGCTTATACATCCAGAAGGTCTTCCAGGTTTGTGGAACTGCACACACACAACATTTGATCAATTCACTTTTAAGAAGTGTGTTCTTAACACTGCATATCTAATCAGTTCTTAACGAACACATTCATTATTATTTGAATTATCACTCAGTGAGTCATTTAACCATGTATTACTGTCTTTGGAAGGCTTTTGTCAACAAATTCACATCATTTCCTATTTACATCAAATGTAAACTTTTTGTGTCAGCTGAACCTCTTTGCCATAATATATTTATTCAAAGGTCATTAATAAAATTAAGTCAATAATAATAAATATTAATAACAAAATGCAGTTCACGATTCTCTGATGTTGCTTGGTCACGTGACATGCAGGTAAACAAATATTATTTTAAAATCTTTTTTAGTAAATATTTTATTTTGATTGTTGTTATTTTAATTTTTCATTTATGATTTAATTACTTATTAGCTTTTTATACGACTTCCATCATGAACCCATGAAACCCTGACGTTTGTATTAATATTTAATGCTGTTGGAATAATGAAATTTTTCTCTTTGTATTTTTATATCTGGTACAAGATTATTCTCTTCAAGTAGATGTGATAAATGATTTAGGTCAAAAGTAATCTTAAAGTAGTTATTATATTACCTAAAACGAGTAACCTATAGATTAAATTACTACCTACAGTTCTTTTTTCATGTAATTTTGAATCAGTAACTGACTACAATTGGTAAGTAATCTACCCAGCCCAGTCAATAGGTGTGTTTGAAGGTGTAAAACCTTCAAACAGCAAACAGCTTTTCACTGAAGAAAAAAAACAGTTTATTTATACACCAATGTTCCATCATTTTATAAGATTGGGAACACGGAAGCCTTGACCGTGTACAGCTATCCAAGACCCGGATAACCGTCACTGCAGTGCGAACACAAGTCTTTGAAACGCTCCTTGTATTTGTGTAACCTCTTTTGAATTGGCAGGTATCCGTGTGGGTATATAATGTGCGCGTATGTGCGTATGAGACGTGATTGTGTGCGTAAGCACCGGGTAGTGAGTCATCAGTGATTGTGGGGGCGTACACCCAGCTTCCATGGGCTTGATGATGTCACCGTTACCAAGGGGACGTGGAGCAGGGGTGGGGGGGGGGGACTTGACGGAGAGAGAGAAGAGCAGGTGATAGAATACTATGGTTTATAGCTGTGGTAATACAGACGCAGGTAAATCCCTGAGAGGAGTACAAAATCACAGATGGGATATGTGAATGATACCAGTTGGAATGTTCAGGTTTTGCATTAAAACACAAAAATCGATATGGGTATACCAATACACACTCTTAAAATTAAAGCTTGCAAAAGGTTGTTTTTTTTGTTTTTTTTTGCAGGGATGCAATAGAAGAGCCATTCTGGGTTCCCCAACAAACCTCAGTGAATAGTTTTTAAAAGAACCATTTTTTGGTTCTGAGTGTGAAGAAGATTTGAATAATCTAAAGAGCCTTTATTCCACTGTAAATGGCCTTTTGTGCAATAGAAAGCTTTTGTGGATGATAAAGGTTCTTAATGGAACAACTATTATTTTGAGTGAAAAATACAATAAGCAGCACTGATAACTTCATAACGTTAGCTAAATGTTACTTACAGTGGAGTTCAAAAATCTGAGATCACATTATTTAAAAATATATATATACTGAATTCTGCAAATTAACAGAAAAGTTTATGATTTTGCTACATTTTTGCTGCATATTTGTGATTCCACACTATTTCTAATAAAAAAATGCACACTTCCGACAATGACTTATGTGAACTCCTTTGTACAGATGGTCAAATGTTCTTGTTTCCATGAAGCACAAGATGCATTTTGGATATATCTCATATCATGCAGAAGAACATCAAGTTTTACGCTTGTTTACAGGTTTAACATGGAGTCTGTGCAGCTCAAGTGCTTCTGTCATTAATGCAAAAGAGAGACACCTTTCAGAACATTTAGGATACTAATATGCAGCACGTGTGTACCTTTTAAAAGGATACGTCCCCAGTGACGTGAGAGTGTACTGAAATTCATTTAATTCATTCATTAAACCTTTCATTAAATTGTTATACTAATAATATCAGTTGTCATGAGAAATTGGGTAGCACTTTATTTTCCAGTCCTGTTCCACATGTGCATACTATTTACTTATTATAACAAATATAAAAACTGTGTAATAACTACTAACCCTGAACCTACCCCTAAACCTAATCTTAACCCATGTACAGTAGCTACCTTATATTACCAGTACTTTCTTAGGTAAGTACATTGTAAGTACTCAAAGTTCTAAAATAAAGTGTAAATTTTTATTAAATTAGGAAATAATGCAAAATACAAGGTTTTCTAATAATGTCCCAGACGCATGAATAATATTGTATCTCCACTTGGACATCTATAGGCATATCTGACGCAAATAACGTAAACATCCTCCTCCAAAACACACCAACTTGGTTACCGTTGACTAATATAAAATGAGTGAAATTTCCTGCTGCGTAAATTATTTAGCTGTGTGTATGCGTCTCTTGTTGCGTCGTAGCAGGATGCAGCAGATCTGTGCTGTCAAGCGATGATCCGGAACTCACGATTAGATCATCAAGAGCAAGAATAGAGACAGGACACAGAAGATAGCACCAAGTCCTTGTTTTTGAACTTCAGAGAATTACTGTATCTACGAACGACATAAAATATTGTCAGTGAAGTGTGATACTCACCCTCAGAGCAGAACTGCTCCCTAGAGCACAGCCTCTTCTCAAACAAACAGCCTGCATGCAAGAGAGAGAAAAAAATAGACAAGAAAAGATAGAAAGATAAGACATTTTAAAAAAGCAACTGAAAATAGAATAAAACATTTAGGGCCAGATTTACTAAAAGCTTGTGCTAGCGCAAACCCTCTGCGGTGAAAAATTTGCAATGAAAAGGTGTGGACACTCAATTCATGAATTCAGGTGTGGAGCTATTTTTTCCCTTTCAGATGCAAAATGTATGTGATTTATGATTGAATAAATAATGCAACATGATTTAGACACAGAACGCGTTTTTCCATTCCACTGCGTTGCTTTTCCATTGTTTTTCAATGTAAAAACGTGCTAGACGGGTTTCTTTAACTCGCATCTTTTGCATCATTAAACATTCTAAAACGTTTTTTTTAGTTCCATTGACCTACATCATGTGTTTTTAACAGCAAAAACACATTCTTTGTGAACCGGCGCTCACTAAGGTTTGCGGTTGTTATTTTACTGGTATTTGCGCCATTAAAGGGTACTTATTATAGCTACTGCATTTTACAAAATGTAAGATAAGTCTCAGGTGTCCTTAGTATCTATCTGTTAAAATTCAGCTCAAAATACCCAACAGGTCGTTTATTGTATCACGTTGTAAATTCCCATTTTTGAGTGAAGGAAAAGCATGCTGTTTTTAAAAAATAAAATAAAACATATGTTTGGTTTTGATTATCATCTCTATCTCGGTCATGCTCACGTGACATGCAGTTCTTCGTCATCATGAAAGTTTATTATCTGCATTCGTTTTAAAGACACATCATTCTAAACTTCTGATGGTTTTCTGAGCACACACGTCGAAGCACGCACACAGAAAGCTGATTGTCAGACAGTGTGTCTTGTGAGTATTAAACTAAGTTCTCTTTCACGTGTTATTGCGCTTAAACTGTCCCGCACCTAATTATCATCGGCTCTGCTTGTTTGCGACACTATACCATAATTTGCGTTAGTCTTAATGTAAATGTGCTGCTTCGGTGTTCTTTAATTTGTGCATTGTCAGAATCACCAGTAGAATACTCCACTCCCTATAGCGCTTTTAGGGAATTTGCAAATTTCTCTTTTTTAGTAAATCAGGCCTTAAATTTGACATCTGTCGAAACCTTCAAAGCATTTTTTGTCAGTGCCGATATAGAAAAGACTGTATTCGAGTAACCTTTCCTTCCCCAACACATTCATCTCAGCATGGGACTATGAACAACCCTGTCAAAGCTGACTCTCACAAGTGTTAGAGCTTAAAAACACAGTGGAATCGTATAAACAATATTGAATCAAGATGAATCAATGACAAGAATCATTCATCCATGATGGCCTATGATTAGAGTAGCTTGTTTCCCCTAAGATGCAGAACTCTGTGTGTGCAGATAGAATGAGGAGGGAAGCTCTGGGCATGTGCTGAACACAGCTGATCAAATAAAAAGGCAACATAACTGCCAGTGAGCATGACCTGACTATGCTTGTGTGTGTGTGTGTGTGTGTGTGTGTGTGTGTGTGTGTGTGTGTGTGTGTGTGTGTGTGTGTGTGTGTGTGTGTGTGTGTGTGTGTGTGTGTGTGTGTGTGTGTGTGTGAGAATCGCCAGGCTGGCCAACAGCACTGCAGTCAGGGGAACCGAGCAGGACAAACAAAGATAAAGAGTCAGACTGATAAAGCTGTCGGAGAATAAAGTAAAGTGGCCTAAAAACAAATGTAGACAATTTAAAAAGCATAGGGTGTTTTTAAATTATTCTTAATGGCAATATATACCAATTTTTTTTTTTTTAAGTTAGATTTAAAAGATAATACTTCACTCTCATTATACTGATGAGCTCCTGAAGAGTGAAGGTTACTCAACACAATTTCATTAAAGAGCTTTTATGAAACAATACACTCCACTTTACCTCAATGACAATTAGATTGTGTAAATTGTGCAAAATTTGTGAAGTTTGTTTATTGTTTATAGCTATTTTCCAGTAGAGCAAATGGACTCAGACAGAGGATAACCCTCTTAGAAATGAAAAAAAAAAGAAAAAAAACTAATCTGATGTCAACCTCTCATTTCCACTTTCCAATGATTACTTATCACATCAGTGAAAATCACCATGACCGTGTTTTACTCACACTGGATTCATTATTAAAAAAGTGCACTGAATTCCTGTATAAAACAAAATGAACACCACCAAACAGTGACAGATTTTAGTAGAAAGTGCAAATCTATACTCAAACTGGAATAATCATTATTAATTGTGTTAAGATAATAAGCAATATAAATGCAAAAAATACTCCAATCAGTTGTCTGTATACATTAGTATCAAAAACCCTTAAGTCGACTCTAAACCGAATTCTAAAAGGTTTTTCCTATAATCTTTACCAAGGCAACACTTGCCATTTTTCTTTAATATACAATTATATTCGTCTGGTTTTAGCCTCTTTTAAGTCTTAAACAAAACTCAATAATATAATGATTGGACTTGGCAACAATAAATATCAATCAGAGACTCATGAAACAAGGTGTGGGCAAATGCAAGAATGATGGACAAAGACCCCGTTTCAAAATCAACACCAGCCCATAGAAAATTAGAGGAAATGTTAGGATGAACGAGACAAAACTAATGCTTGCGAAGACTGCAACAAATGCTATCAATTTATAATGAGATTCATTTATATAAACGTAAAATATGAATAGGCTATAGAAAAAGGAGATTAATAGAAAACAAATTAAATATGAATAAATAATTGATCCTGTTGAACCTTGCATTGTATTTACACCAAAACTAAAGCCTTAACCAGCCTGTGCAAAGAGTAGCTAGTGAGAATCCTGCTGTTGAGATCTACTATTCATAAATGTCAATAGTAACGCTCGGATGAATTAAATACCAACAACAATCCTAAGAAAAACGACGTTTATTAAGCAAACTACGGCAATGCACTCAAAAGTATTTTAATCAACTAGAAAATATAAGATATAGTATAAGATTTAGTAGATGACAGTATATATTACAGAAATATTTGCAAATGGGTCACTCGTCCAATGTCGTCGACGTGTCGCCAAGGATACAGAGAAGAGTTATTTCTATTGGTCAGAGCAGGGATGGAGAATAAAAAGTAGTTTTCTTAACCAAATAATGCTTAGATAGAGGGGGATGATATATTTCGGATGATTTAAAGCCTAAATAACCTATGATGAAACATAAAGTGGATAGATGCTATATAAACAAATATCAATATTGGCACTCTCCATGGTGCTGAAACGCTCTTCCTTGTCTCTCCATTCCCACCAGTTGCGCAATGAAGCTGAAATCCAGTTTAGTTAAAGCCTACAACATTTCTGATGCACCTTTAGGTGAAGAAGTGAACACAATATCTTGGAAAACACGACCAAACATAATATGCAAATATATTCTCACGACCAAACACAATATGCAAATGTTCTCTAAAGTGATTTTAAAAGAATGGCACATAAACCATCTCATACTCGTCACATAACTCACTAAACTGCCTACGAGTAGAAGCATTTATTGTACTGTAGGCTACATGAGTAAATGTGACCACATCGCAATTGTCATAGGCCTTAAAAACCACACCAATGCACAATGTCTATGCACAATGAAACTGAAATTCTTATCGAGATATTTCTCGAAGATGTTCTCATCTGCTGACATAACCTACCGTATTTGCCTGCCATTCCAAACTGGCAGAATACGGACATCAAAAACAGGGCTCTCCATACTCGTGGATGCGTCATATTAACTATCCACGGGATTGAAGTCAGCACGCGTTGTTTTATCGCCCTCCGTCAAGATTTTAAATCCACATCTTGTCTGTAGGTGCCGCAGGCTTGTCCTAAACGCTTTTAGCATAAGTGATGGACGCGTCAGGTAAAACACATTAAATGTAGACTTTCGTTTTAGGCAGTAATAACATACAGAGGCAGTAACGAATGTACATAATTTGTGGTGCGGATCTGGAGCGGGAATCACGATCTTTCTTCGCGGATGTGGAGGGGACCCGCAAATACGTCATAGGGAGCCCAGGAGATTTGTGAAGAGTCTTGCATGCAAAAGGAAGGAGGGGGCCAACAGACATCTATAAAGAGAGGGCAGGATGTGTGGCTGTCTGTTATTTAGCATTCACAATATTTTCGGCGACTGCAGGAGATGACTGAATCCTTCTGTTAGTTTTCCTCCTCCCACAAGGAAACTGAGGCGAAAAAGAAAATGACATCACATATCACTGAGGAAAGAATGGCTATCAAATGAATTTTTCCTTAAAGGAAAATCCATGACAAATGCTGTTGTTGAATTTGCATACAGAAACGTGTTTTCTATTGTTGTTAGTCATATGTTTAGACTGTCATATTGAATGTTTTACATGAAACGTTAATTGCAAGTCCCAAAAATGTTGTGCAAGGTGGAGTGGCCTTTGTATCAGTCAGACTGCAATTTCTGTTGTTTTTCAAAAAAAAAAAGGTCTTCATAGACAAAGTCCTATTACTTACAACTGACAAACATATGACAAATCAGTATTTACTGTATGTTCCCCCATGATGTGTGGCATAGGAAACCACTTTATTTATTATTTTTTTCATATTATTAATAATCAAGAAATAGCTAGATGAAAACATACAAACACCTTTAGGAGAACAAGAAGCTTCAACAAAACCTCCGGAATCAGATAACCAAAGGAAGAAGTAACTTAAGGATAATAATGTACATAGTCTTAACAATATAATTTTTCATATTGATTCAGGAATCTATAAAAAAAATGTATTGCTAAACAAAATAAATGAAAACCAAATGTCATACAGTCATCATAATTTATATAAATCAAGATAATCTACAACCAATTGAGACAGTAACAACAAAACACGTCATTTTTATGAGGATGTGCAGTTGATTAATCTGAGCTGTGAAAAAATAAATAATCTGAGCTGTGGTGCCACCGACTGTTCAGATATTGTCAGTGCAGTATTATTCTCATGAGCTACAGTATTATATTTTTGAGCACACACAGGATTGCACATAAAAAATAAGACTGCTACAATAAGTTTTTTAAAACCAGTGACCATATGATTCACAATGTTTTGTGCATGGAAATATTAGTTCCACCACATAATTGGAAAAAAAAAAGGTTTGTATTTTTACAAACTGGACATGTCCAAAATATTTTGAACAAACTTTCTCTTTATTTTTTGTTCTTTTTAGTAAATGAATTGGGTTTTGTTCTGATGGTAAATGTGAAGGTCTAATGAAATGTAGCCCTTAAATCCAGCTATAGGTCAATGTTTTATAAAGGGTCCCTTGCATATTTTACATCTTTCAAACTGTGTCCCAATATCCCTTGTCATGTTGGCCGTTACCCCCTATTACATGGCATTTCACCATGTTGGAATCTGTGTATGTCTGTTTGGTTGGTTGCTAGAGCAGCCAAAGGGTGTTTTTGAAACATGACCTGCTGGGCAACTCCCACCACTCCCCATAACCCCTACCCATGCGTGGTTTCACATGTCCTGGCATTTAGAGACCACATTCCCCTGCCATCTTCACTACTAACATCCCAAATTGGCAAATGATGGGAAATTAATATATATATATATATATATATATATATATATATATATATATATATATAAACTGATAGATATTATGGCATACGTCTTCTTAGAATAAATGGATTTGACAGTGAAGCACTGCCATGTCAGAATTCATTTAACCACCATCTTCCTACCTGACACATCTTTTAACATGAATTCTTCTGTAACTCCAGGGTTAAAGTTAACTTTAGCGCATATACTCTCATGATGTGCCAAAAATAAATTATATCATAAGATTCGTGGTGAAGCATTGTGGGAGCATGATATGATTAATGTTAATGTTGTTGTTTTTGATAAGAAAATCTGTGTGAATGTCATGACAACTCTGAGAGATTGGCATGGTAATGGATATGAGAATGTTTATGTATTTGGTCTTAGATCTGCTTCTGACAATACATTCACAGACATTGCTGTGAGCATACATGTTGTTGCTGCTGCACGTAACATACATGATTTAATTCCCATAGAAGATTTTTGAAAGATTAAAAAGTTTTCAAAGTAACTTGTGTGTAGGAACAGGATACATTTCTGTAGAAGTGGTTTGTGGTGGACTTCAGAAACGAAGTACACGAGTGCCCGATCTGCATTTTTTTATTTTTTTTTTTATGTAAAGACTGCTAAAGCAATAGTGAATGTTGGTATATACTTTATTAAAAAAATATATTAAAAAAAACACATACAAGTCTGATAAAGTTTAGACATTGGGGGGTGGGTTTCAAACAAGCAACCAATGTGAAAAGAAAAATGGCCAACAACTTTTAGCAGACATTTAGTATGGATTATTTTCAAAGATTTTCTGAAAACAACTTTTGGAACTAAAAGCACTCTGCTAAATTTTTACTCCCAATCGCGGACTTTAGCTGCAGTGTTTTGCTTTATCTCGGGTTTGAGGGTGGGACACACACACACACACACACACACACACACACACACACACACACACACACACACACACGCACACACACACACACACGCGCACGCACACGCGCACACACACACACGCACACACAACAAAAATAATCTGCATTCCTCTTATGATGAAATTTAATCACCAATGGCATTTACCACTTTGCATTCACACACACGCACCTGGAAAGAAAATAGCAGATTAAATAAGTAATATACAAATAAGAATTTGTATACCATTGCTCCAGTAGAATAGTTATAGCAATAGAATAGCAAAAAAGTAGTCTCTGGCTCTGATTACTTGGATGCTCTTATACAGTTTAGCTAGGAATAGTTTTTATCATTAAATGATCACAATCAGCATAAAAGAAAGCTGAAGGGTGATCCTTCAACATCACATTTTGACAATATTCATTCATTCAATATTTTGAATTGAAAAAGGTGCGGCCAGGTCAAAACTGTGAACACATAACAGGTTAACTACAGTGCTGTTCCTGATTTAAGGCAAATCTTCAAAATGCTTACATTTAAATGTCAACAGTGTAATCACACAGTCAGAAAGATTATAACAAAACTGAATATAAAATTACATACATTCTTGTGAGGGTAAATTGCAATATTTAAGTTTCTTGAGGCACCTTTTGACCACATGGACACCAATCACACACATTCCAACGATTCAGAGATATAAAAAATATAAAATATTGAACTCATAGCATTAATATTTACACATTTGTATTCCGTATGAACAATTCTTAATAAAGTGCTTTGAGATTGTTGAGTCTCTGCCCCATCAAGCCCACACTTTTTCCAAGAGGCCCTTAGGAAAGCAGCCTGGTGACGGGGCTCAGACTGGAAGTCTAATAATAGCCATGACAGCAGCAGCTGTGGAGTAACATCGCAACTTCTCATTCACTGTGGCTATAGCCTGGGGAACAGGAAGACTATGGGGGTTGGGACAACAGAGATCTTATTTGGTATCACATATATTTGATGACACAAATACACAGTTTCGTTACTCTGATTTCCCAGGTGCAATGTAAGAGTTTATGACACAAGAAAAACTAATTAAGAACATTCCATCATTGAAAAGATGATGTGATATATCTAAAATATTAAGCCTTCCTCACATGATGGCATAATATTGTATATAGCTGAAGGCATTTAAAGGCAAAAACATAAATTTAGGGATAGTTTGAACTTCTTTTTTTTTAACTATCCCTATTTAGTTTTATATATATTCGTTTATCATTTACTCACTCTCATGTCAATCCCAACCTGTATTATTTTCTTTCTTTAAATATTTAAGTCCATTTGAAACTGAATAACACTGGGAGCCATAATCTTTCATTGTATGGACATATATTCATTGAATATGTATATTCAAAATATCTTCTTTTCCGTTCCAGAAGTCTGGAATGACATGAACTGGAGTAAATGCTGACAGAATAAAAAATTTGGGGGTGAACTATCCCTTTAAGAACCCTCTTGAAGACAGAAGTCGGGAATCAGATTTTTAATCACATTGAATCATATTGGCCCGGTTTCAAAAACAGGGTTTAGATTGAGCCAGAATTAGGCCTTAGTTCAATTAGGACATTATATTTTATAAAGGTGCCTTAGAAAAAAAAACCATTATACTGCTGGTGTGCATCTTGAGACAAAACAATGGCTATCTTAAAATATGTCAGTGCTTTCAGTTAAAACAGCTCAAACTTGCATTTTAGTCTGGGACTTGGTTTAAGCGTCTAACATTCTTTAAACGTACTGTAACTACTTGACATGTTTCAGAAGGTTCAGAGAACGTTCAATAGTAACGTTCCAACAATGTTGGAAGAATGATGGAATGTTTCCTTAACGTTCACATAACCAAGGACTCATTGAACGTTCAGAGAAAATTCATTTATAACTTGAAGGGAACGCATTTTTGTTTGCTGGGTAGAGGCTCTATCGTTACTTTGAAGACAATATGTAATGATTAAATCTAATTTCAGATTAAAACAAATTTTAATAGCTTAAAAGAGGAGTATCTTGTTGTTTTTGCAAAGGTGAAAACTAAAGTTTGGAATTAACATCGAAAAGAAAATGACCTATGACTTTATCAGGTTTCACTTTATTTTGATGGTCCATTTAACACATTCTGTTGACTATAAGTAACTTTGGACCTGCATGTTTACCAACTCTCATTAGAGTGTTAATAGAGTATTAGTAGACTGGTAAGGTTAGGGTTGGAAAAAGTTGACATGTAGTCAACAGAATGTTCAAAAGGGACCATCAAAATAAAGTGTTACACTCTTTATCATAAATACATCCAAATTTAATTGGCCAACCTTTCATATTGGACATTATAAATAAGCAAAAAACCTTGCGGTACAAGAGCTCTTCCTGGTAAGCAAAAGAAATGACAGCATGTTCTACATGACGTGACCTGTGCCACCTCATGCCCCATCCATTTTCTCCACCCAGCTGCTGGAAACCAGACCTCATGACAGCTGAGGAAGAGAGAGACAAGAGGGGGCCAATGTGTGGGGTGATAACAGTGACAGAAAATGTGGGTGGGCGCAGATGGGGTGGTAGCTACACTATATATAGCCTAACTTTGCCGTTGACCCTCATTCTACCACACAGCCCTAAGAGACCCAGCATTTGCACACCGTACAAACCTTAGAGGCCCAGTCATGAGCAAGGCGTATTCAACTTCTGCCGAGACGGCTTCCTCTTACCGCCGTACCTTCGGCTCTGGTGTGGACTCCTCCATTTTCTCTGGCCGTGGTTCTTCAGGGTCCTCTCGTATGTCCTCCAGAGTTTATGAGATGAGCAAGAGCTCCGCTTCTCCCATTTATTCCAGCCACCGCGCATCCAGCTCCTTCGGTGGTGGCCAAATGGTCCGTTCCTATGCCGGTCTTGGTGAGAAGCTGGACTTCAATCTGGCCGACGCCATGAACCACGACTTCCTTAATACACGCACTAATGAGAAGGCAGAGCTGCAACATCTCAATGACCGTTTTGCCACGTACATCGAGAAGGTGCGCTTCCTAGAGCAGCAGAACCAAGCGTTGTCGGTGGAGATTGAGCGTATGCGGGGCCGCGAGCCCACGCGTATTGCTGAGATGTATGAGGAGGAGATGAGAGAGCTGCGCAGACAGGTGGAGACACTGACCAATCAGAGGTCTCGTATTGAGATAGAGAGAGACAACCTGGGCGATGACCTACAGAAACTAAAACAGAGGTGAGCACTACAAGAAATATTTCGATTCATTCAGATTTTTTACTTTGAAATTATATTTCTAAATGAAGATTGACAGCTTTGTGTTCATCTTCCTTGAAGTTTGAGATAATACAGTAACTAGATAACAGAGAACAGTGGCTAACGTCCTCTTAAAGTAGTGAAGAAACATTCTCACAGTAACGTTGATAGAACATTCATGCAAAGCCATCACAAAAACGCTATTTATACATTCTTCATGGAACATTTTGTTACATCAGATTACATAAGAGCACACTTTACGGACACAGTGACATTTATTATATAATACGTGAGGCCTGGAGGAAGTCATATAGTGTAAAACTGGAAGTCATGATGGTGCTCATAACTCATGCATGTCATTGAGTTGTGAATTTGGGAAAGGACATTCATGAGACATCTACTTACTATTCTACTAAACTTCTTCCCAAAACAGTATACTTGGTATGCATTGGAAAGAAATGCATAAATACCATGGGTTCCATGGGTAGATTTGTAAAACACAAGCAGTAGACATGAAACAGAGACCACAAAGATATGGGTCAGGACCACCTCAGACGTCAAAGACAACATACTTATGTCGGGGTATATGGTAACCCCATGTAGCAACCACCGGTGTAACTCATGTAAGTGTATGATGTTGGAAAGAGTATAAGAGTGTTATTTCTATTTGCAAAAGGACCCAGGGTCCTATTACACTGCTCAGATTAGACTGCTATTATTAGCCTCTTCAATACACCCCCAGCACTGCAGAGAATGCGCATCTCTAAAAATAACCGTTATCTTGCTCATAGTGTGTTGCGGTCTGTCTGAGTGCATTGCATTCAAGGGCCCCACAGAAACCACATAACGTTATCAGCACTGATTAACGATAACCGTTTTAAAGCCTAGCAGTTCCTGTGCATAGACATTGTTTAAAGTGAGCCTGATGGTGTGCTGACACATAGAGATTATATAGAACTCATTATATGATTTGCAACTATAGCTATAAGTTCTGGCTACCCAGCATTGTATGAAGAAGAATAAAAAAAAAAAACTAAAACATTCTGAGTATTAAAGCTCTCCATTACTTTCTAATGCACATAGAGCCTTCACATTTGGCATGGTATGATTTATGGTGAACTCCTTTCATCTCTCTGATGAAAATATCAGATGGCAACTGACTGCCAACAATTACATTCATGAAACCGGATATGTGCCACATTAACAACATACCTCTTTCAAACGAGTCAGGGACATTTACATTCAACCCTGAGCTACATGTAACTCCAGGCATGTATGTGAGAATATAATGTTCCGTCTTGATCTCTGCGCATGAAGGAATGACAACTTCACAAGCCACTCTCAGCATATCTCAAAGACTGAGGACATGCAGGGCACCTTGGCCATTAGAACAAGCTCTATTTCTGGCCACGTGGGAACTCCTAACAAATAAAAAAATACACCATTAAAAATCATCTTAATTAAACTCTAAACACTTAACAGGCTAAAGCACTTTAAGGAAGGTACTCTATATTTAAATCTTATTTACTTCATGTATTACTTCAAATTAACATGAAGACTCTTAATATAATCTTTGTATTCCACAGACTTCAAGAGGAGATCCACCAGAAAGAAGAAGCTGAGAACAACCTCTCTGCTTTTAGATCTGTACGTTCTTTACATCATCTTCAGTGTTGTCTCATTAAGTTATCTTTAGCGGCACATAAAACGTGATTTTTTTACACTCTTATATTTAGCATTGTTTAACATGTGGGTTTAACATGAAAGATTAACACATATAAATACAAAGCAATTCCTTTTGAAGAATAAAAATGACTGAATTATTGCATGATTGCGGTGCTCTCTGTAGGATGTAGATACTGCCACTCTGGCCAGGCTGGACCTGGAAAGACGTATTGAGGGCCTTCATGAAGAGATTGCATTCCTCAAGAAGGTCCATGAGGAGGTTTGTATACATCTAAAGCTACATTCCTCAACATATTCCACGACTATATACGTGACTAACTGTTCATCTCTCTGTCTGCGACCTCCCTTACTCTCATACCCAGCATTCAACACGTACACTGACCTTTTACTCACGAGGCTCTGAAGTCAAGTTCTTTAAATGCTCTGTCTGCTTTTTATTTGACATGTAAGGATAAAATGGTCACATGTGGGTCTGTGTGTGTGTGTGTGTGTGTGTGTGTGTGTGTGTGTGTGTGTGTGTGTGTGTGTGTGTGTGTGTGTGTGTGTGTGTGTGTGTGTGTGAGTCAGCTGCGCATTGACAGTGAGGGGGCAGTGTAAAGCTGTGCAACAGATGCATCCCTATAATTAAACAGAGACAGATTCTCTGAGACTCAGCTGTGAGGAAAAAGAAAAAGGCCTTACAAGGCCTCACAGTCCTACAATTACAACAGAGATGAAAAAAATGAACAGCTACACTCTTCAAAGAAGTGCCATAGAAGAAGAGTGCCATAGAAGAACCATTTTGGGTTCTCCAAATAACCTTTAAGTGCTCAGTTCTTAAAAGAGCCATTTTTCTTAGGGTGAAGAACATTTAAATAATCTAAAGATCTCTGAAGATTCTTGTTTGGCATCAATGGTTCCATTCAGAACCCTTAACATTAATGGATCCTTTCCATTGCACAACGGTTCTTCATAAAGGAAAAGGGTTCTAAAATGTTCCTTACACTAAAAATTGTTCTTTGAATAAATGTTCTCCGAAAGGTTCATTGTGGAACCAAAAATGGTTTAATCTATTTTATGGCATCGCTGTGACCCCCCCTTACCCCCCCCCCCGAAACCTTTATTTAGAAAAAATATGTGAAATTCTGAAATTCAAAATGAAAATTCTGTCATCATTTACTCACCCCCAAGTTGTTCCAGACCTGTATGAATTTCTTTCTTCTGCTCAACACAAAAGTGTTAATAACTTAGTCAAATAAGTGTTCAGAGAACTTCACATATTTTTGAAGAAGGTTGGTAAACAGAGTTGATTTACTCGCAGAATGACACTAACAAGAAGTGCACTCTAAATCCATGTCTCTGTGTTTACCGTTTCCTTTAGGAGATCCGTGAGCTGCAAAACCAGATGCAGGAGAGTCAGGTGCAGGTCCAAATGGACATGTCCAAGCCTGACCTGACTGCCGCCCTCAGGGACATCCGTGTGCAGTACGAGGGTATTGCTGCCAAGAATATCGCAGAGGCTGAGGAATGGTATAAGTCTAAGGTCTGTCTCAGAGATTTTCGAAACATGCAGACATACAATTCAAAGGCTATATTCCGATCAATGTATCTAGACTGAAAGTAGCCAGTAGTTTGAGCTAAACTATTTTGTTCCACACACAGGTGTCAGATCTGAGCCAGGCAGTAAACAAGAATAATGATGCTCTCAGACAATCCAAGCTGGAGACCATGGAGTTCCGTCACCAGATCCAGTCCTACACTTGTGAGATTGACTCTCTCAAGGGCACCGTAAGTCCTTGACCCTTAAATGCATGAATGTTTCGCTAATCATTACATTTTGGGGTCTTGAGCGACCCGGATCTATATCTAACATGGATGGATGAATCTCTATCTGTCCTGTTGCGATGGATTAGAGTAACAATTACAGAAGAATAAAATAAGCATATTTTAGTTCCCTTTTGGAGTTTGGAAGGGTTCAGTTTGAGCAGAAATTTTATAGCATCATCACTGTCCTCATCAGAGCTCATTTCCCAGTACATTCAGCATCTGGATCATATTGATCTCATACATATTATCAAAGCTATCATTTTCAACAAAATCAATATTTTGATCACTGACAGCTTCTTCACCAGATCCACCATCAAGTGACACACTGATATTTGCTCTGCAGTAAATCACTGAGCCATTTCAAGTTTTGCGTATGATACTTCCTATTTTGTTGTCTGCCTGCGGTAACTATGAGTGAAACGTCACATTATCATTGTGTAACAGACATTGACACTTTGTGGAATAAAAGTGAATTGCACTTATTCAGTCATCAAAGATTCAATTGTTGTTGTACAGAAAAAATATACTTGCACTGTTACACAGCTCGGGTTGCTAGCGACCTATACACTTTTTAGGAAAAATGAATGGAAAAACAGGCATTCTTTTATATATTTTTTCTTGTTATATTGTATATAATTAATTAATTGAGGAATACTAAGAAGGTTGATGTCTAACTTTAAAAAAATGAATGAAAGGAAGGGTAGTCAATGACGTCCCGGGTCACTAAAGACCCGAGCTATGCGTTTAAGGGTTAAAGATCCTGTGCATGGGCTCTAAACCAAGTTATTATTTCCCAGCCAAAACAAATTAGCTCAGCCTCTGCACACCTGATTCCACCTTATTACTAAATCTATAATATGTTTCCCCTGGCGGTCCATGAGTAAATTTTATTCTGCGCACTGTATCGCTATCTACTGAGTTCATTCTCAGTTTTTATTATCTCTACTCAGTTCATCTCAACTACGGTCTTTCTTTTCCTTCTGTACATCAGTTTCACTCATACCAACTCCTTTCTTTTCCCCCCCCCACTTTCTCTACCTTTTCGTCATTCTGTCTGTAGAATGAATCTCTGATAAGGCAAATGAGGGAGATGGAGGAAAGGCTGGGTCGCGAGGCCGGTGGTTATCAGGACACCATTACACGTCTCGAGTCTGAGATTGCAAAAATGAAGGATGAGATGGCTCGCCATCTCCGTGAGTACCAGGATCTGCTGAATGTTAAGATGGCACTGGATGTGGAGATCGCCACCTACAGGAAGCTTCTGGAAGGAGAGGAGAGCAGGTAAGACATAGAAGGTATTTGGACAGATTTTGCTTATTGTTCTAAACTGATATAACAAAAATTATTTAATATTATTATTTATCTTGCTTTCAGGATCTCTCTGCCTGTGCAGACCTATTCTTCCTTGAATTTCAGAGGTGAGTTCTTTCAAAGAAAAACTAGCCTACTTCCGCAAAGGCCTTACTAGCCTACTTCCTACTCCTTAAACTCACCATCATGTCGTTCGAAACATATAGGACTATTTCTTTTGCGAAGGATAGATGTTTTAAAGAATTTTTTTTTTTTTGGTCCACACAATGAAAGTCATTGGGGTTCCAAACTACTTTGGGTAACACTTTAATTTGATAGTACATTTTAAACATTCTACTAACTATAAGTAACTTTGCAACTACATGCCAACTAACTCTCATTAGAGTATTAGTAGACTGTCTGCTTAATATCTGCTAACTCTTTATTTTGATTGTCCTCTAACAGACATTCTACTGATAATACGTAACTTTGCAAGAACATTTCAAATTATACCACTCTAACCCTAACCTAACAATAGAGTTATAGCTGACATGCAGTTGTAAAGTTACTTATAGTTGGTAGAATGTCTAAATGGGACTGTCGAAATAAAGTGTAACCCAACTTTTAACATCAACTCTCATCTTCAAAAAAATAAAAAATAAAATAATATTTAGTGTTCCACTGTAGAAAGATAGTCATACAGGTTTGAAAGAAAAAAAGCTTAAATTAAAGATTGTGAAAAACTCCTGTCATTTTCATCCACAAGGGGGGGCAAAACCTTTTTTTTTTATATATATATACTTCTCAATCTCCTTCTGCTTTGTTGTGTTTGAGTACCTCGACTGATATCAATAATTCAAAAGATGATATCAGTAATGCAGATGTAGGATTTTTGTATTTACTATGTGAGGGTGAGTTTAATGATGCCGAGGTTGTGTATTTTGTTGTTATAGAAACCAGCCCAGAGCAGCACCACCAGCAACAACAGCGTGGATCTGAAGTCCACTCTAAGAAAACAGTTCTGATCAAGACCATTGAGACCCGGGATGGCGAGGTAACATAAATGCACAAAACAAACACTTGCTAACAGACTAGTAACCACCTGATACAATTATTGTGTCAGTAATGGAATACCTATCCTGTCTCAAAAACACGTGTTATAAACACGCACATGTACTGTAATCATTATCATCCAAATCATTTTCTATTTTACTCTAGACTAGGACAACTAGTAAGGGCATGAACGCCCTCAGTGCTCAGTGTGTAAGTTAAGCTATGGCCTGTTTCCACAGTCCCTTCTCCAAACACATTCCCAAAATAAATCCTGTTCCCTATTAACCAGCACTGGGTTGCACAACAGAATACTCCATGTATCACTGTTAATATCTGTTAATATTCTGCTCTGCTGTATAATACAAGAGTGTTTCTGCACAGCACATATGGATAACTTCATTTATGAAAGAATGTGTCTTGGACAAGCCCAGTATTGATTTGCAGCAGGACAAGTTCTGTTTTAACTTATTGAAAGACATCTCCCATCTGTCTCATGTTCCATGTTATGGAGTAGGCTATCACTTTTTTAAGCACTTTTGTGTTTCCCCAGCATTTATGTGCAGCATGTGAATCATCTGTATCCTATTCAGACACCCTCTCTATAATCCTTCCCTTTTTTTCAATCCCTTCAGGTCGTCAGCGAGTCCACACAGCACCAGCAGGACATCATGTAAAGCCTATGAAACAGATTTCATTTCATAGAATCCCTTTCCCTAACTTACATTTTCACAGATGGCCTCAGGCTTTTTATGCACACACCCAGTATTATCATGACCCATTACTGCATGTGTGGATGACGCACGAAGACAAAAGGAAAGTGAGCTGAAGAATGAGAGGGAGAACGAGGGAAACGGCGCAATACAAATACTGTCTGGGGTGTTAGTGGAGTCTGAAAGTGGCCAGTTGATCTCAGAGTTTCTGTTTATATGAATGTACGTGTGCATGTGTGGTTGGGTCATAATGTGAAAATCTGAGAAACTGTGTTCCACCTCTACAAAAAGACAACAATAAAATGTTTTCCTCTTATAAAATTGAAGGCTTCTGTGCGTTTGTATTAATCTCATACATTGTATGAAGTAATAAGTCAATTTCTGTGTAGACAACAACACTCAGTATACCTTAAAATCTTAAGAAAAAAAAAGGTATTGAACATTTCCACTATTATTGCCCATGCAGGCAAAAAGGTTAACATTGACATTTAGTCAATTCAGAGTAAATTAAATATTAAATAGCCTTACATTATGGAATCAAATAAAAATGTAAAATACTCACTTAAAAATAACCCAACGAATAACCCAACTATGGGGTGGTTGGGTTAACACCTTCTGAATTGTGGGTAATTGTAACCCAATACATTGGGTTAAACTCCAGTTGGGTTAAAATTACCCGACGATTTTAAAAATGACCCACTATTTTTTGGGGGGAAATAAACCAACATATTGACCCAACATGTATATTCCAACGGTTGGGATAAACAAATAACCCAAAGTTTTTTACAGTGTATAAAATAAAACAAACAAAAAACTGTTTCCAGTTTTTAAAGCTGTACAAAAGTGCTCGATATTGCAAACTGGTATTTCTAACCATAATATTTTAATGTATTGTCTGAATTATAAACGTGCTGGTTTATAGCGCAAACAGTTTTACAGTTTTTTTACAGCACTTTGATATCGTTATTTCCCTATAGCGGCTAGCGGTAACCTTGCACCTTCACAGAAAACACTTCCGCGTTGAAAAATAACCTGGATAGAGTGCATTTTACACGTGTCCTAACCAAATGCAATCATAGATAATGGAGAAAAGTGAAGCCAATTAGAAGCACTCACTTCCTGATGGCTGAGCGTACTGCACAGGCTCAAACTGAGCTTTTGACGACGTAGATGTGACGTGAGCAACCTGTCTGACAGTTGTAAGTCTTCTAGTAGCTGTGCCGAGAGAAATCTGAATCATTCCCTTCCGAATCTTGCAGAGACGGAGAGCGTGAGTAGGAGCTGCCCATGAGCTATAGCAGCAGGATCAACTTTATGACAGGATCAACTTTATCTCAAAAACGGCTTATACGGGGCCATAACGTAAGATAGAAAGTAATGGAGCCTTTTATACATTGTCGTGTTTCTTTAGAAATAAATAATGGACAGTCTTAGGGCGCCTCAGATGTAAAGTTATTTGCTGTCAAAGTGACGCCAAAATGAATGGGAGTCAATGGAATGCTAACAGAAAGTAATGGTCTGCTACAATGGCGGCCCCCAAGGGAAGTTTCAGTTTCCGGCTGATGGATTACCCCCATAGACAGTAAAAGAAATGGACACAGCGACCCCGTTGATTTCAACGGAGAGAGTTGAAGCCCAACATGGGCACTCACTTCCTGATAGCCAAGCGTTCTGCGCAGGCTCAAACTGAGCTGGACGACGGAGATGTGACGTGAACAACCTGACTGACAGTTGTAAATCTTCTAGTAGCTGTGCCAAGACAAATCTGAATCACCTAATCTTGCAGAGACGGCGAAGCGTGACCTGGAGCAACAACCAACTATAACACAATACTTGTCTTGAATGATGATCAGAAGTTTCCAAGGTCGAAGTATGGGCTGACTTTAGACAGTAAAAGATTGCTACAAGCTTCTCCTTCTGTCTATACGGTAACTTCTCGACTGTGCGACAGAGAGTCCCGTGGTTATGACGCAATCATTAGCCTATTTTTACAAAAACGGCTTCTACGGGGCCATAACATAAGATACAAAGTAATGGAGCCTTTTATACATTGTCGTGTTTCTTTAGAAATAAATAATGGACAAATAGAGTCTTTGGACGCCTCAGATGTAAAGTTATTCGCTGTAAAAGTGACGCCAAAATGAATGGGAGTCAATGGGATGCTAACAGGGGGTGATAGCCAGCTACAATGGCGGCCCCCAGAGGAAGCTTCAACTTCCGGCTGATGGATTACCCCCTTGGATGCAATGCGATAAGATTCAACTATGCGACAAAGCAACTATGGAAGGGCAAAAGGTTAAAAAACATATGAATTTTAACACGTAAAATATGCGTATATTTCACGCGTTAAAGTGTTGTTTGCGTGTTGTTAACGTGTTAAAATTCACTTTTTTTGTTTGTTGACCTTTTAGCCTTCCATTAGCAATGTCAAATGCACGCCAATGGGTGACAAAACCAATCAAAAGTCACAGCCAATCAGAAGAACGTGTGCGGGTGTTCTCTCTTGCAAGCGCACTCCACTCGAAAATAAATAGATAAAGTAGCCTACATAATCAAATTCATAATTATTAATCCATTTTAACATAATTAATAACACATAGGCTACTGTGTGACTGATACAATCTTTGTCATATAGAATAGGTTACACTTGTTTCGCACTGAGTTCACAGTTTGTTTTTACCTTTAATTTATTTTTAAGATCTGAGATAAATGATCCATTGTCTTTCAGATGGCTGTAGACCTTATGTAGCCCCTCCCCTTTTCAGCGCTCCTCGTGTTCTGTCTTACGGTTTGTATTTCCACAGCATGAAGGTAAGATCTTACGGATTTATGAATGAACCGCTTGTTTTAAAATCTTCCTGCTCTGCTGATATTGGTTATGACATCCGCTTCAGACATTAATGATAACTTTCAGTAACTCTACAATATCCACTTCACCAGCAAAATACTCTTCGACAGCGATGCCATAGAAATATACTGAGCTACCTCAAAAATGGAAGTTCAAAGACAGAATTATAAATGGCTGCGCACTTGTTTCTTTAAAGATCTATAAAGGTCACGAAAAATTATATTCAAACTCACATTACAACACAAAACGGCTGCTAGAGAGGCACCAACGCCACAATTTTCTATATGGGATAATTTGTTAACAAACTAGAATTCATTACTTCAATGAGATAATTTTCTGCCTTAAATTATTACATTGTTTAAATTAATAAATGTTTAGCTAACTGTGATTTTTTTGTACATTTCTGAAATACATAACTTAGACAGTTACATCTGATAACAGATCACTAATGTGGACTCATGCATTTTCTGTACAGTTGTTTTAAAACAATGTGTATTGTGAAAGCGCTAGGCTAGGCTATACAAATCAATGTGAATTGAATAGAATTAAAACACACAACAGGGAACAAACTGTTAAGCAATCAAGAAATTTCATAGTAAAATCCAACCTTCTAATTCAGCATCCAGCTGTTTGTTTCTGTAGCTTTTGTGCAGACTCGCATCACAAAAACCTTCACTCTCTCACCTTACAGTTACCTCACTTTATACTGACAGGCTGAACGCATCATCATAACCTTAATGAGACTCTTTTATTAGCATTAACTTTGACCTTTAAAAACCTCCAGGGCTATGTTGTGTTTCAGGCTTACATATCTGTTTCTGTCAGCGCAAGGAAGGTTTGAAAATAAAGATGAAAAGAGAGGGGAATGAAGCTAAGCTGGGGAAATCAAAACCATTTTTGTATACATGAATTGATACATTTTTAAGGAACATCCCAGCAATGTTACTTTCAGGTTGAACCTTTTATCTGAACTTTACATTTATATGGAGCTATATGACAATACATATGTGTATATATATATATATATATATATATATATATATATATATATATATACACACATATATATACAAACAAACAATCTAATTAAATTTCAGTTTGGTTGTGTACTATGGCACAAAGGACCACAAAGATGTAGACATGAACCTGTATGCAGTCTTTTCGTATCACCGGTTTAGAAAAATGGTTGTTAGTATTGTTAGTCAATGGATTGAAGATACTCTGACAAGAAATGTCACACAGAGACCTCAAAAGTACAAAATGGGCTATAATTGGGAGCATATAATCACAGTAAAACTAGCTACAGATACTGTAGTGTCTTCTAATCAAGAGAATCTAGACCACCACAGAAAGCATGTATTCTGAGCACGCAGTCATAAATGAAAGAGAAGCGTTACCAGCTCAGCCTCTCTGTCTGAGATTCAGTCAACACAAACCAGACTGCCATTTTACCTTCTAAAAGATGAATGTAGCCATTGCAGAAAAGCAAGGAGGTATTTAAATGTCATGTTTAAATAATTTACTATTAAAAACTATCCGAAAGCTGATAAGATGTGAATCAAATAGAGTACAAGTGAGTATTTCTGTATCTTGGAAAAACTACAATTCTAGACATCTCAGATAGATTAAATGACACCACATAGAGGAAATCACATCTGCAGCTTTTTCCATCAATTTGCAACTAAAATATTAGGATGACAACAGTAATCCATTGTAAAGTGCTTTTTCATTTTCATCTGTGTAAATGAATTCTACCCTTGCGGGGATATGCACATTTATTCCAAAAATGGGAAATTGTGTTTTGCATCACAGAGCTACTTGAGCATGTTTTGTCTTTATTGCCGCAGCAAACCCCCGAGTAACTAGTTCACGCAATTTAATATGTTTCACCCTATGCCTCAAAGGCATCTGTGTTCTTTGCCATCAATCTGCCATCTTCTTTTTTTTAAAAAAACAGCGGTGGGTTAAGAGAAAAATGGACACATACACACATTTGACTTCAGGAGCACAACATTTATGGTTATCAGTACTGTACAAACACATGCTTAGGAATAATAATAATAATGGTCAACATCAATTTAATTACATACAGAGCTCCACTTGAAGTCTTCATCTAATAAATTAGAAATAAATTATTACAAATGACTATCAATGGGACAATTCAAAAAAGACAATTCTTCAGCACACAGATGTAACCACTGATTAGAAAATAAAAAATAAAAAATAAAAAAATGAATCGAAGCACTAGCAATAATACCTAATCGGATGTATGTACAAAATGTACAAGAGAGCCAAGCTGTCACTTTAAAAGACACGGTAAACAGAGAGGAATTTAAGCCTTTGAGCCCTTTCACTACTTCAGAGTGAGAAAAAAGATTAGACTTTGACTCTTCATTGCTCCCACAGCCCTGATAAACATAGAGGGGAAACTGAGTGTGAAATCACCCTGCATCCAAATATGGAGGTAAATCAGAAATTAAGACTCGACTTTCAGACTCACAGTATGACAAACGCTTCCACGCACATACATCACCCTCTGCATATACACACACTCTGTCTATATCTCTCCTTTTCATGCTTTATACAAACTCAGAAATACACAATCTTTTTCTGAGAAGTCCACCATTGTAAATCTCTTCCAGCCTTCTTAGGCATCTTTCATTAATCCCTTTCAAAACTCTCTCATAGTAGACAAGGACACTTTTAAATCATCCACACAACACCCTTAGTGTTCACAGTTTCATCGTTGGGGCTCCTCTCGATCCCGCACAGCCCCTGAGATTTAACTGGGAGCAAACCAAACAGTCTCAAGATACTTTTAACTACGCCTTTAATGGATATAACCTGTTGAAAAATTTATAACAAGAGCAATGGTGGCACTTTCCCCACATGCATTGGCTAACAAAGATAAATGCGCAAAACATTTCAGTATATGCTTGTGCAATCGGCTCAGATTGAACAGAGATTGTTTTCAGAATTTGTGTAGGCCCTGACACAGAGCAGATAAAGCCATTTGAAATAGTTATAAAGAGATAAACACTTCCCTGCCCGTACTGTAAACATAATGTTATCTGAAACATTTTTAAATGGTCAGAAATTAACAAGAAGTTTAAATCTGTCAACTGGATATACGAATAGTCTGTCTAGTAGATGCCGTGCATGTTTTATGACAGTTTAGTCGCTTAAAAGCCAAGGCCGTATTTGGTCCCGTAATGGATCTCTTTTGAAATGGCTTCTGTGGTAATGAGAATATTCTTCTCGGACGGAGTGATACAGCAGCCTAATTATGGGAAGAAGAGCCACGGAGGAGCAGACACACATACCACAACTATCTTCAGCAATATAAAATGGAGTTAATTGCAAGAGAACAGAGCCCTACATTGTTTTGTAGGTAAACGATCCATTTGCTGCAACTTTTCTGGCATTTTAATTTTTTTTAAAATCATGGGAATACAGCAAATCCATTTGGGTATGAAAATCCCTTCAGCCATTGTGACGGCTGAGGTAACCACATGCTCTAGATTTGACCCGGCCGCAAAGATGTCGGAATGGTTCGTTCAGTGCAATTTGTGTTCCAGTAGAAGATCAGCCTCTCACTGCGGGGCCTGTATGGGCTGTTAGGGGCACTTGGGAGCCGTAGTCATAGTTCAAATCTACAACATGTGAGCCGCCCATAAACTTCCCATGAGAGTAGACCCTCCTCTCCGTACGTCTGTCACGGAAGTTCTGGATGTAACTCTAAAAGAGAGAGCGAACATGTAACCAATCTCTGATAAATTGTAAAGATAAGCATAGAGATTCATATGTCAGGTTTTGCAGATCTGGTTTCAAGCTAATGTGAACTGGCAGATGGATTTGTGTGCAAGAGAGACAAACGCTTACCGGAGAAAGCACGTCTCCATCGAAGCGGCGAATGGTGTTGGGTTTCCGGCGGTGGGTGGGCTCTGGATGCTGGAGTTTGGGTGGAGGGTTGTTGGGGGGGTGAGGGATGGTCTGAGGGGGGTGGTGATACTTCTGTTGCTGTGGCGGCTGTTTCTGTGGCTTTTTCTTCTTTTTCTTTCCGCACTCCTTTCTCACTTCCTTTTGACGAATTCGCATTAACTGCACTCGTCTCTGCTGGTGATTGATGAAGACTTTAGGAAGAAGAAAAGGAAGGAATTAGGTGTGGGAGAAATGGTCTTGTATGGCTTTAGTACATCAGCTCACAACTGCAAAACAGAGGCGTTATTCTACGCACTAAAGACACTATGCTGAGTGTACTGGCTGGGTTTCTCAAACAGTGGCCCAAAGCCAAGCTGATAAACAAACCGTTGAGTGTTTTGACACATTCTGCTCTGCACAGGGCTAAATCGACATTCTGTTCTCTGTCATTATTAAAAACAGACGGATTATTTCTGCCCATTCAGTCACTCTGTTGTGCCTCAACAGCTCCGCGGCCCATCTGTCAGGGAATTCATGTAATGATCCTTCTTTCTCGCTCTCCCCCTCAGAAAACACTCCTCCCACTCTCGTCTCTATTCTTCGGCCCCTTCCTCATCACGGCCCCCTCCCCCATTCCACCAAACAAGGGCCCAGCTTGTAACCATGGCAACCACCCCAGCGCAGTTCACTGTCTGTTTTCCCAGTGTGCACTTTAATTCAGAATCTCAGCATAATGTTTTGTTTAGCCTTGCACTGACAAGGAAAAGTAAAGTATATGTACATTTAATAGAGAAATATTCAAGGTCCTGTCGACGTCTTGCAAAATCGTCCTTCCCTAACTACACACAATTGCGTGTGGTCTCATCAGTCATAGAGAGTGTGACTTCTACCCTTGGAAATTTCAGAAATACCCTCTTGCAGTGCTAAATATGTTGGTGGTTGCTTTCTACAAGACAGTGATGAAGCAGTTTAAAAGTCCCCATTCATGGATTTCAGGTCAGGCCTTCCCATTGAGTCACTGTGAGACTCTATGGGAGCCTGTATGGAGGGCAGAGCTAAGCCAGTCTGATCTCCACAGGATCACTACCACTGGAAGTACTTAACTAGGACATCCATAAATAGATAACCACCAAAAACCTCATCACCCCTAAACTTACAGGATACACAAGGGGGGGGGGGGTTCAGAAAGACACCTTGTTTTAATGAAGTCCATGTAGGGACATCCTCTTAAAGGGATAGATCACTCAAACATGCTGTCATCATTTACTCCCCCTCATGTAGTTCCAAACTCATATGGCTTTCTTTCTGCTGCAGAACATAAAATAAGTTATTATGAACGTTTCGGATTCTTCTATTCATATTATAAAAATCAATCTCCACAACTTTCAAGATCCAAAGAGGACATACTGTAAAGGTACCATGAAATTAATCCATATGACTCGACTGGTATATTCAAAGTTTTCTGAGACACAGATCGAAATTGAAACCTGTATTCACTTCTTTTGGAGATTAAAAGTTTTGGACCCCACTGAATTTCATAATATAAAAACAAAAACAAAAACAGTTGGAACTTTTCTAATTGTTCCACTAAAGAAAAAGAAAAAAACCGAAAATTATAAGAAAATAATGACATAATATAAATATAAGTGTGAACTGTTTCTTTATAGGAACTAATGGTAATGTTACTGTCGCACCAGGGGTGTCCAATCTTGATCCTGAAGGTACACTGTCACTATCCTGCAGAGTTAAGCTTCAGTCTAGGCTTGCTGCGATAGTTGGTGTTGCCGCGTGTTACCAATGTGAAGAATATGAATCATATTAGTTTGCTTAAATTGCTTAAGGCTGCTAAAATGTATTGTTTGACTTTCTGTTACTTCAGTTCATTATATTGCTCTATCATATTTTATCTTTCATTTACTAGCACAGCGCATATTTACAGCTGCTCCAGCAGGACAAAGGATTGGGTTAGCGGTTCATATGTTTAGATACCAGTGATATATAACAATTCTCTATTCCAATTTTGATACTATAAAAACTACTAGCCTAATTCATGTAAATTTAAAACATTATTAAAGACAAGCAAGCAGTCAGTAATAAAATAAACTGTGTTTTTAGGTGTTTCAGGTAGGTATTACAGATGTTTTTAGGTACAGAATTTGAATAATCAAATGTGAAATAACACTGCATATTCATCACTCTTATAAATTAAATATAAATGGATCTTTATAAAGAGAAGTGAGTGATTTCTTTGTCCTTTGTTTGATTAATCTGAAAACAAAGCAGCAGGTTTATTAGACTTCATTTTCAGCGTTTCTCACCGTCTAGTGCACAGTTTTGACCACACAAGCTATTCAAAGTATACTCCATCGCGAATGGACATTTTTGAAGTGCATCCACTACCTAGTGAACAATTTTTTTTGAGCAATTTGCACATGCCCTGTTGTCGGTACGCATACAAAAATCTGTGCTGATGACGTAATTTAGGTCACATGAACTGTCCATGAGCCGGAGTTGTATACTTGTCTATACAACAAGACAAGTATACTTTTGGCTTAAGCCACAGTTTTGTCCCTTTCACTATATTTGCCACATGCTTGCCAGACTTACCTTCTGTGTGTGAATATCCTTCAGCCGTGACCTTCCACTGAATAAGAACACCCAGCAGCGCTAGCACAGGCCAGACTCCCATGACCACCCACGTGAACCAACACACGGGGCGAGGTGGATCCACCTTCACCCTCTCATAGATATACCGAGTCAAAGCGAAGAGCTCGACAAAATAATCCACAGTCACAGTCACCACAGCTGATCCGAAGACGGCGGTGGAGATGGTGGTGAAACAGCGCTGCCACTGCAAAGTGAGCACAGCAAACAGCATGCCTGAACCCAGCAGCACACCCAGGGGAAGCCACACTGTCCTCGGGTGGTAAAACTCCTCCAGAACCACCAGAGAGGCGAGGGCAACCAGTAAACCCAGGAGAAGTCCAACCATGAAAAGCCCCACGCTGCGGACCAGCATAGTGACCAAACCGCATAACGTGCCAATGCCCAGGCCGATGCCCACACTGGCCTCCACACTTAGTTGAGTATCCATGACCCTCTCCTTATAGCAGAGCATGAAGATGACGATGGAACCAAACATTAGACCCGTGAGGAACATTACGGCCTTGAAGCAGCGGTATCCTACAAGTGAAGAGGGGTGGAGAGGGAAGGATAGGGGAAGAGCAGATGGGAAAGAAAGATAGTTTTGGAAGAGAACATAATATTACGAGATAATCAATAAGAATAGTAGTATATATCAGGGCTTGGAAATAAAACAATCTCAAAAAACAGCATCGCAATAAAATATGTTAATGATATTGACAACAATGACAATGATAATCTGTGGACATTACTCAATATGGATAATTCAGCCCATCACACAGCAGAAATCAATACGAAATTCAGTCAGTTTTCGGCTTGCACGTCAAAGTACACGTCCATTTCCTACCATGAAGACTATGCTACAGGTTAAAGGAGAACTCCGGCGCAAAATGAACCTTTGGTCTAATTACACATTGTTACCTAGTCAACCGTTATCTGAGATTTGTTTTCATGATTATCGAATGTAAATAGTTTTATCTCTAAAAACAGTTTAGACTATAACGCTAGTATAACGCTAGTATATTGGGCATAGAGTAATGACAAATAAAAATAGCTTGTTAATACCACTAACAAGGCTCAAAATAGCCCCACACTAACACGGTAGCATAATAAGGGTCCCTACCTTCAAACCGAAGCATTGAGAACTTTGTCAGTGTCCAGACAGTTTAATAAGAAGATATTTTATACATACAATCAGCTTCGCGAATACAGGCAGAAGCCATCTTTGAAAAACAGTCTCTACCAGTCGATCTACGAACGCCGATCCAAGTGCGCTGAATTGTGTAGAATCTCATATGGTCCGTTGTTTCCGGAAGGGAGCACTGAGCGCATAAGAGAAGCACTGAACGCAACAGAGAAAATAAATAAATAAAAATAATTTAATCACATCTCACCAGCGCACTTGGATCGGCGTTCGTAGATCGACTGGTAGAGACTGTTTTTCAAAGATGGCTTCTGCCTGTATTCGCGAAGCTGACTGTATGTAAAAAATATCTTCTTATTAAACTGTCTGGACACTGACAAAGTTCTCAATGCTTCGGTTTGAAGGTAGGGACCCTTATTATGCTACCGTGTTAGTGTGGGGCTATTTTGAGCCTTGTTAGTGGTATTAACAAGCGATTTTTATTTGTCATTACTCTATGCCCTATATACTAGCGTTATACTAGCGTTATAGTCTAAACTGTTTTTAGAGATAAAACTATTTACATTCGACAATCATGAAAACAAATCTCAGATAACGGTTGACTAGGTAACAATGTGTAATTAGACCAAAGGTTCATTTTGCGCCGGAGTTCTCCTTTAAGAAAGCTCTGGAAAGCTAATTTGAACCATTTCATTTGAGAAAGGCTATAACCAAATACACACTGGGACTGAGAAAGTTTTCACAACAAAATTATGATTATATGATATATAATTAGTATATTACTAATGTATATTAAAAAGTGCTTTATGTAATTTACTGTAATATTAGTATTATTCATTTTTTTAAGAAGTCATTTTTCATCCATGTTTCAGTCATTTTATGCAGCATCTTACTTTAATGCAATGCTTTGTTGAAAATTATTTGTTATACTTTCATTTGAATAGATTTTAAAATAATTAAATTGTTCAAATTGAATGAATTACTTTAATAAAACAATACAATAAAAGAAAAGATTTCAAAGATTACATTAAAATATAGCTTATTCTGTTGAGTTGTACTTGTGGAATCCATTTCCTTGCCCGTTATTGGTATAAAATGAATAATGTGATGAATGATATGGCGGGGAAAATATGTTGAGAAATGTTTTTGTCTATATATTTAACGAGATACGAAACAAGACCATTGTCGGTCGCTGGGCCAATTTTTAGAGATACATTCAATCATTCCTGAAACAGGTCTACTTGAAATCCCAGGCATAAATTTTTTTTCTGAAACATTTAAGTGGGATCACCAGAATTGTATTGAGTAAAGGTGTTTGATGCTCTGTGCCATTAATGTCCATTCCGTTGCTACAGTTACTGTAAAAAGAGTAGCTTTTAAATCGACAGGAACCTTTCAAAAAGCATTGTGTTTTTCACTGAGAGGTTATCTGCTTTCAAATGATGCAATTAAAAACTGTTGATAATGGCCCAAATTGGCAGCAGAAAGGCAAGAAGAATACATAACGTGTTTTAACATTTTAAGTCACAATGGAGCCTGAATGCCACAGAGAGTAGAGAGTCTATGTGCTGCTGTTCGTCACAGCTAAGATGTCCTCGATCCTCTCTCTCTTTCTCTCTCCCTCTCCTAGCAAGTAATGGGCAGTGAAAGCAAATTTCACAGTCAAGTGAAAGTGATAAAGCTTATCTAATAGAGAGGGACATAGATTTGTCACCCTTGTCTGGTTGTCACATTCAGATGGTTATTATGTGAATTGAATTTGGCTATAACAACCACAGCTGAAACGATGTTTGTGATAACGAGACAAAAACATACCCATGCATTCAGGTCATGCCAGAATCTGGGCTCGTTCTGAGTAATACTTCTTATGTAAATCTGCGTTTCTCCGAACCAGTCTGATCTACTGTCTGCGATCTTCTAAATATAATCAGTTAATTCATCCTTTGCAACCTACCGAAGAAGCAGTAGATGATGCCAAAGAGGCAACACATGGAGCAGACGACAGACGGGACCACCTCATAGCGCCGTTCAATGTCCTCATCACAGTTGAACAGACGCTCTGGACTCCCATCTTGAGAGGGTGGGGAGAGCTTAAAGGCCAGAAGCTGGGCAGTGGACGTCATGCTGTCAGTGTGTGTTAGAGATTGTAACGTATCTTTACGGGAGCCGAGGAAACAGGGAAAGTGGGGTCATGTGGAAGGTAGAGGGTGCAGAGAAGGTTCCCATCCACAGCAATTTGCCTGTTCAAAGAGATAAGAAGAAGATGTGCAGATATGAACTCATGAGAGTCAGAGACTGTTTGACTTTACCTGTCAAAATAAACATGGCAAAGCCAGATCAAATTAAAAAAATTCTCTTTGTGACAACAACATCAAACAGTCCAATGCCAGGCAGCTGTTTGAATCCATTCAACTCTTGCGTCAAGTCATATTTTCACTTCATTTAGTCGTATAGACTCTTTTCACTCATTAAAATATATAGTGGCATTGCCTGAAATTTTAAAAACTGAAATTTGCTATGGATAAATAACCTCTAGCGTCAACAAAAGAGCCCTCTAAAAGCTGTTCAAACTGCCTCAGTACACATAATCAGTGCGAAAAAAAGTATTATAATTCTTATCTAAAACTAAAGAGTGCTTTATATTATCTCAGTGGATGCATGCGCTGCTTTAGTTGACAGTAATTTAATTTGCTAGTGTGTACTTCAAAGAAGTATGGTGAGTACTTCTTAATGCTCAAGCCCAAAGGACAGAACAAAATATTCATGTTTTACAAAATATTCATTTAAGTTTTTCCACAGAACTCCTTCTTCATTTTACATTAAACAATCTAACACAAACTACTACATCTCTTTGTCAATGAGAGAGTTTGCTTGCTTTTAATTTTTTTTTTACTACAACAAAAGTCTCCATTACACCATTCATGGTCCATTGCTACAATATGGTTGAAGGGGGGAAACTGCCTCATTTAATTTAATGTAATGTAGGTACCCTCTACGATTCAGAAGATACGCAATATACTATATCAATTTATTTTTCATAGGATTCCAGCAGGGTTTAGTGCCTTTTAGGATGGTTATTGAATTGCTGAAGTCTGAATCACAAAGCTAAATGTATATATGTTGGTTCCCTCTGCATTTCAGGCAACCTTTTTGATTCAGACATCAGGCAAATATATTGCAATACCAAACTGCAACAAACCCTACTGGAAAGCAATGAATAAAAGTATAAATTTTGCTTGAATTTAATATTGGTACAGGAAAGCTTTAAAAAACCTCTTCACTACTTTCAAAAACACATCTAATCTCTCCCTAGTTGTGCTTTGATGGTGGCTTGAAATTACATTTTCCAACAAAATCTGTTAAATGCAGGGAAGACAAAAATTATTATGCCGCTACACATATCTTTGACTTAGACTCTGGGGTATTCATTAGTCAAATTCAAACTAAAATCTCTCAGATATTTGACATACACTTAAACTTGCCCTTTGGGCATTTACTTTAGATCTGTCAGAAACAAATACGCTTCATTAATGAAAATTGACATTATTTTCATCAGTGACTAAAAAGCTGAACTGAAAAGTCAGGCAGTGATTTTAATACATTAATGTAAATGTAAAAGCACCATTTCCAGAAACACCAGTCCTGTTTCAGAACAGTATAGTTCTTCAACGCTGTGACAGAATGCTAGAGGTAACCTCATATCGGCAGATTCCTCAATGAAGCTAGAGATTATTATTGCAAGTCGTTTACTACACGCAAGAGAACTTTTGTGTTATGAGAGATTCTCCAGTGCAAATGAATGTCGTTTAGTGCAAGAAATGCTGTAGAAAACAAAGCCTTTAAATAACTGGGATAACAATACCTCACTTCCTGTCTGTTGTCATAACAACAGTGGAATTCTGGGATGCTACAAGTTATACTCCACTTGGCTGAGATGAGGGAGAGCGACCTGCCACCATGGCAACAGCCTGAGAACCAATCAATGTTTAAGCCTGCTTTACAGTTTTCCCAGTGCTGGTGAGTTCTCTCTCCCCCTTAAGGAAAACCCTCCCCTTCTGCACCCAAGACGTGCAAACAACTACTTGGCCCACTTAGGAAGATATAGGAAGAAAAAGAGAGAAATCAAGGAAAAGTGATAAGAAGACCAAAACAAAACCAGCTTAAGCTGATATCTGTGATTGGGAACCACTAGCTGGTTTCTGCTGGTCCAAACTGGTCCAAGCTGTACTGTATGTGTGATGGCAATGTTACTTGATAACTCATCAAATAATAGTGGACAGAAGATGTTCAGATGTTTGTTTTTTTAACACAATACTGGTGATCCTTCGCAAATTAATTAGTCATGTTAAAAAAAAAACTTAAAAAGTAAACATTGTTAAATGAGATAATATTAGTGTTGAAATTATAGTGTTTTTTTTAATAAGAGTTACTTAAGAAAATGTTACAAAGTTTGAGCATAATTTACTTGAAACAAAGTAAACTTTACTTGCGAATTTCTAATTAAATTCACAACGAATTGTGTTTAGCCTTTGCTTGAAACCACACTGTTTAATTTAAGAATTTCTGAGTGAAATTTGTTTCCTAGCTTTTTGTAGCTACAAGCTACAAGCAACAAGCAGGTTTTGAAACATGCAGACTGGTCAAGCAGCTATTGACTAGCTTTGACCAACTAACTAATGTCTAACCTGGACCAGTTAATAACCAGCTTGGATCACCTAGAAACCAGCTACTAGTTCAAAACTAATAGCTTAAACTTGATTTTCCAGCAGGGAAAAAGATAAACAAGAAGGGGGGTTGGGGTAGATATAGACTATGAGAGAGATAGAGAGAGCGAGCGAGAGAGATCATTTTATTAAGCCATGTTTGCCTTCATCCATGCATGGGTAAACTTGCAGCACAGTTCAGACAAGCTTGTGTTACAACAAGGAAAAAGAAATTGATCTGGACCTCCACAACAACTCTCATCACTCAGGCGAAAAATTCATCACTTGGATGGAGAGACAGAAAAGAATAACTTTACGTGAAATTTCACCACTGGAACAACCTGAGAAAACCACTTTCAGGTGTTAATCCATCTTCATGCAAAGAGCATTATTCAACACAAAAAGTCTCTGAAGAAAAGAAGCTGTCTTCAACCTCTTTCCGATACAAAAAAAACCCTCAAATCTCTGTTGTTCTCTGTCTACCTTCTGATGGTACCTTTGGTACGTCCCATTGCACTTCAGATCATGGGCGACGAGTCACTGTCTGCCTCAGGTGTAGATGTCAGTCATGATGTTGAACAAAAGGCTTTATCGAGCTTGCGACTTCACATGAATATTTTACACAGACCGCCAAAAGGCCCGCAGAGAGAATGTCAGCTCGACCTGTGTATGTATTATGCACGCGGTATGTACTGTACGTGCCCTGCTCATTAGATGGAATATGGCAGATCAATGTAAACAGCAGCCCAACTGAACAATAACAGACAATATGATGGGCTTGAGTACAGCCTATACTGTCTCTGAAACTAGCTGCCTTGCTTGAGAGCACAAAGAACGACTTGGGATAAAAACAATAAATGTGAAAAGCCCAGATCTATGCTACAAACAGAGACATGTGTCAGCATCTAGGTTAACTGTAACAGCAGCCACTATAGGTAACTGGTAATCCTCAAAATGCATCATGCCACTATGCACATCGGGTAATATTCACAGATGACAGAAGGTAAACACCAATTCAGCTGGAAAAAACAAACAATTGTTTATTACATGAAAACTAAACAAAATGAGCTAAATCATAAGAACAATCCCTTATACAGCTACTCTCTCACTAAAAGGGATAGTTCACCCAAGAAAAATGGCAATTCTGTAATTTACTCACTTTCATGTCACTCCAAAACTGTATGACTTTCTTTTTTCTATGGAACATTAGAGAAGATATTTTGGGAAATGTCTTGGAAGTCAATGGTCACCCAAACATTGTACAAAATATATGGCGTTCCACAGAAGAATGTAAGTCAAACCGGTAAAAAAAAAGAATTTTTATTTAACTATGCATCAATGAAAAAATAGATGACTCTTGATGACAATATATATATAAACATTGATCAGGGAACATTAACAGAAGCTCAACTGAACCTGCTTGACGCACAAGAACAAACCTCTTGAGGAAGCTCAAAAGCTGCGTAACATGAGAATGAACTTCATTGGTTCTTACAGAAGCTCAAACGTGTTTTGTAACACAAGAATAAACCTCATTGGTTCTGACAGAAGCTCAAACGTGTTGCGTAACACAAGAACGAACCTCATTGGAACACCAAATAATATATTTTTAAGAATGTTTCAGCTGTTTTTGTCCATATTATGAAAGTCAACAAGACTTAAAACTGAAAAAAAGTATAATTAATCCATATCAATTGACTTGCATATTCCAAGTCTTCTGAAGCAAAATTGTCACTTTGTATAAAACATTTGAAAATACCTTTTTGTGTTCCTTTTCTTCTTCAGCAGAACGACATAAAGGCAAATGAATGATTTTCATTTTCAAGTAAACCTGTAGGACTCCTATTTGCATGTGAAATGAATGCAGCGAAGAGCATTGTGGGTTTGCGGTCAGATTCAGTATAGCCTACGTAGTTGACCCTTTCTGACTCTATAACAGCCTCTTTACAAAACATTAAGCTGTACAGGATCACAAAATAATCTGTGCTAAAATGTGTTGGACTGAAGTGAAATCACCAAGAATCTTGCTAAAATAAACATCAGCCACTAATTCTTTAGACTGGAATCCATTGGAAGGATACTTTTATCATTAGATACTTTATGTTCTAACTGGAACAATACAATCTCATGTATTTAGACATAACTGGATCTATCCTACTTCCTCCTCATTACTTCAAGATGACAAGTGGCCAAGTTGCTGAACGACAAGCAGAGTGCTAATGTATTCAAGTGTTACTGAATTCATTAGTAATTTCTGAAAGTTGTGTTGATTTTTGAATTATATAGCCTATACAGTGAAGAAAATAAGTATTTGAACACCCTGCTATTTTGCAAGTTCTCCCATTTAGAAATCATGGAGGGGTCTGAAATTGTCATCGTTGGTGCATGTCCACTGTGAGAGACATAATCTAAAAAAAAAAATCCAGAAATCACAATGTATGATTTTTTAACTATTTGTATGATACAGCTGCAAATAAGTATTTGAACACCTGAGAAAATCAATGGTAATATTTGGTACAGTAGCCTTTGTTTGCAATTACAGAGGTTAAAAGTTTCCTGTAGTTTTTCACCAGGTTTGCACACACTGCAGGAGGGATTTTGGCCCACTCCTCCACACAGATCTTCTCTAGATCAGTCAGGTTTCTGGGCTGTCGCTGAGAAACACGGAGTTTGAGCTCCCTCCAAAGATTCTCTATTGGGTTTAGGTCTCTGGAGACCTGTACTCTTTGGTCTTGGCCGGGTTCTTACTGATTGTATGGGGTGGACAGGGGTCTTTATGCAGCTAACGACCTCAAACAGGTGCATCTAATTTAGGATAATAAATGGAGTGGAGGTGGACATTTTAAAGGCAGACTAACAGGTCTTTGAGGGTCAGAATTCTAGCTGATTGACAGGTGTTCAAATACTTATCTGCAGCTGTATCATACAAATAAATAGTTAAAAAAATCCTACATTGTGATTTCTGGATTGTGGTCTCTCACAGTGGACATGCACCTACGATGACAATTTCAGACCCCTCCATGATTTCTAAGTGGGAGAACTTGCAAAATAGCAGGGTGTTCAAATACTTATTTTCTTCACTGTATATATATATATACCTCTTTTAAATAATTCTAAGGTCAATTCTAATCACATTTTCTGTGCTGATTTTAGGGGAAAATCTGCAGAATGGAAACAAGCCAAAATGTTTGCAAAGGGTCTTAGAGTGCTAGCTCTTAATGGTAGCTGAAAACATAATTAAATTAGCGAAAATATTTCATAAATCAAGGAGCGAGAAATGTGTAGAATTTTGTGAATGAAGGTCGTTTAAACTTGTTCTGTGAGAGCATGTTCTGTGTTGCCCTAGATATCACTCACATACACATTCATTTCAATCCCACTATGACTGAAACACGTCCAAGAGCTGTAGAAAGAAGCCTCAATAATCCTTCCACACACTACACTAAACTCTGAATAACAACACCCCATTCATTTTCTCCCTGCAGAGCACTTGCAGGTGTGGACGGTGACATCTGACAGGTAAAATGTACAGCTCCTGCTCCCTGAACAACCACTTACGTCTGGAACGACAGCAAGAGAGCAGATGCCAGCTGAGAGCTTCGGGCAATGGAGATAAAGTAGCATCCTACTAAAGTGTCCATTTCTTATCCCGCTGCAGTCACCATTGTGGAGGTCTCCCTAGCAATGGTTGCCAGGTTAAAGGGACAGACAGTGTTGTGTAGAGAAATGTGAGAGGCTGAACGGAGGGGTGGGTGAGCGTGCAAGAGAATGAAAGAGAGGAAGGGTGACGGCGTGTGTCAGTGTGAGATAAAGAGAACGGACACGTATATTTGTGAGAGAAGGGTATGTGCGTTTGTGTGTGTGAAAGAAAGAGAAAAGGGAGTAAGAGTCTATGTGTGTGCGGTTGGACTGAGTGATTTAGCGGACAAGGTGATGGCCTGCTAAACCTCGTTAATCTTGTTGAGAGCTTCTCCTCTAAATTCCATTAGCACTGGACCGGCTTTCTCCTTCTGGTGACCTGAATGATGTTAGCAATGTGATGGGTGTTTGTATGCAATGTGTACATGGTCATGTGCAAACCAATGTCTGTGTCTTTCAGTCTGGCATTCTTCATTTTTGTCCACTGGCGGTCGGCTGACTCGGCTCTAAACAATGACTAACCCTACAGCGGCCCCACTGTGTGTTACCATTCTGAGTCAGAGATGTAAACACAGCAGCCAGTCAACTCTATGAACATCATGACTAGCATATAAACACAGACCGCACAGATTCTGTGACAAATTGCTTAAAAGATCATTTACTCACCCTTATTCCAAACCCATAAGACTTTCGTTCATCTTTTTTTTTTTTTAATGAAAGTCCATTGCACCAAAACTGTGACGCCTTAGGTCAAAACTGTGACGCCAAAGTTCATAAAAAGTCGAAGAAGAAATCCACATGTATTGAGCTCCAAGTTTTCTGAAGAGAAAAGATCGCTTTATATGTTAAAGTGCCCCTATCATGGTATTTTAAAGGGCACCTATTATGGCATTTAAAATGTTCCTAATATTGTTTGTCATGCAATGACAAAAAACATTTTTGTTGTTTTATAATATGCATTTATTTTTTACCTGATTTGCTCAGTGACTCTCACATGAATCGTTCAACGACTCATTTTTCCAAACCCCGCCTTTGCGTGACGCTAATCTGCGGTGATTGGTCAGATGACCCAGTCAGTTGTGATTGACAATGTGTGTATAAGTAAAATGTTAGCGGTGTTTACAGAGATAATACTTCTATTGGTTAACACGGAGTACAGTGTACAATGCTTTTATCAATTACATTGTGATATAATAATGATTATAGTGCACCGCTTTGTAGTAAAAAATTCTAAATAAGAGAAGGAATTTAAGTTGAGTTATGTTAGCGACCACAGCCCAAAGTTCAGTGGTAAAAGCACATTCAGTCTTTGTTTGCATTAGCCCAACGCATAAACAGATTGATAATGCAGTACTACACTCTTAGAAGAAAAGGTTCTATATAGAACCTTAAAAGGTTCTATCAGCGCTACGTATTTGGAACCTTTAAAAGGTTCTAAACAGAACCCTTTTTAAGGGTTCAATAAAAATAACCCTCTTTGTAACCAGGAAAAAGGTTCTATATGGAACCTTTTAGGGGTTCATTCATTATCATTTGTTTAGTCCTTTCCGGATTAAATATTTCATATTATTGACAAACATCAAGACCCTAAAATGTATTTATGAATGTATGTGAATGATCACAAAATTCAAGATATGGGGGTTAGAAAATTGATATATTTATATCATTTTCTGTAGTTAATCAATATCACATGAAGAGTGCCATTTCAGTTTTTCTCCTCCAAAAATCATCATGATTAAAATGTGATATTAAGTTACTACAACAGTTTAATAAACAATAATTTAATTACAACTACAAAATGTTGCAGAATAATGTAATATATGAATGAATAATAGCCTATAAAGAACCTTTGTGCCAAAAGGGTTCTTTTTTGTCATTATAGAACCTTTTTAGCATAAAAGGTTCTTTGGAAATGAGTAAAGAACCCTATGCTTCATATATAGAACCCCAATGAACCCTTTTTTCTAAGAGTGTACCAGGTATTGACCTATTCTTTATGACAACTCCAATAACAACGACAAACACTTCACATTTTTCAATAAAATTGACATTGAAGAGTATAGAAGCTGCGCTGTGCGTACACAACACACAAAATAATTATTGAGCATGCTACATAGAACATAAAAATAAACAATTATTAATATTAATAATACTTACAGGTTGTGATTCGGAGGAGGAAGCTGATCCAAATAAACTTAACCCATATCAGCCGGCTTGCGAATCCATAACGTTATTTGATAGCATTTATGTTTGTGAAGCAATCATCTTCAAAATGACGTGAACAAAGCACAAGGTCTGGCTATACTTCTGTGGTATAGTTGTATATATGAACTGTAGCCACTTAGTCTTCAAATGCTCCTCCCTGGGCAGTGAAAAAAATTAGCTTTTGCGTTGCACTTCAGAACACAGCGTCTCGTCGCCATGATGATGTTTTTAAGTCTTCCCTGGCGTCTACGAGCGCAATAAGTGGGCGTATCTTATTCAAATAACTTGTCAAGTTGACGTCATCTAGACAGAGAAAAAGCATCGTCGTCTATCGATTCATATCAGCGACTCAGAGTCGACTCTTACTTTTGAGAGACAATAACTTTGTATACGGTGAACTTTCATATTTAAAACTTTGCAGGATGTTTTCGTTCACTTAGATCTATGTTACACACTACACGAAAGGTAATTCTCAAAAATCCATAATAGGTGCCCTTTAAAGTTTCCTAATGTTGTTGTAGAGTCTCCTACAACATGTTTACATGCATCAAATGTAAAAAAAACTGTTTAATTTCCTCACAATATACATTTGCACATCACATTTTCCATGATTCTCAAACCGGCTCGTCAAATGAATCAATCTCTCTAAATCCCTCCTTTCCGCGAGTTTATCTGCTCTGATTGGCCAGACAGCTCAGTCTGTTGTGATTGGCCTACCCGTGTACAGCGCGTCTCCAGAGCCTGACCACGTCGAGAACAAAAACGCCCATTGCATAACACCGACAGCTCTGCGTGTCCTGAGGCTTCCTACACCGTAAATTAAACACAGTAACGAACAATGACGTTGATTTTACCATATTAATGCGACCGCGAGTCCGGTGATGAAATATTAGAAGAACTAGTTATTCAACCTCCATCGCAAGGACGACTCGATAATAGTGGCCCACAGCTGATCAGCATTTCAGTTAGACAGTGATAATGAGAGTTAGCAGGAGACCTACACAATATAAAACTCAAAACTAAGTATTTCGAACACCATCTTTCAAGAGCAAGCGGTGTGAATCCTGCATTGAACTCCCGAGATTTGAGAAGCAGTCGTCTATACTATAAAATAAAGGGAACACATAATAGTTTAGGATTATACTGCTGTGATATCTTGATAAAGATGAATTTTAACCACTGATTCTTCACATGCTCATCCTTGGGGAGTGAAAAATAACTGGCTTTACCTTCACATCATGCACAGCGCCGTCTTCTCGACATGATGCTGTCCCGTTCAGAAATCAGCTGAGGTTTAAGTTTCCTTGCGAGTGCGCGCGCAATAACTGGGCGCGGCCAATATGCTAATGTTTCGTATCTACGTCACTACGAAATGGCTAATTAAATGGTTAACAAAAACAATTAATTTCATAGACTCAGAGTCGACTCTCACTTTTGAAAGACAATAACTTTATATACGGTGCACTTTCAGATTTAAAACTTTGCAGGATGTTTTCATTCACTTAGAACTTTATTACACACTACACGAACAGTCATTTTCAAAAATCCATGATAGGGGCCCTTTAAGCAGATAAGGTTTCTATTCACAATACAAACATTGATTAACACACATACATAGAGCACAACAAATATGGTAAACGGAACCTCAATCGTGCTTTCTTGACGCCACGAACCAATAACTCTCTTAACGATATTTGATGTTCTCAATGGGGTGATCAATGTTTATAATATGAATAAAAACCTTGAATGAACCTCACTTTATTTTGATGGTCCCTTTAACACATTCTGTTGACAATCAGTAATGTTGCACCTACATCTCTACTAACTCTCATTAGAGTGTAGACTGTTACCAGTAGACTGGTAAGGTTAGGGAATAAGTTGACGTATTGCAAAGTTACTTATTGCCAGTAGGAGCATCACGATAAAGAGTTTAAGTTTAATATTAAGATTTAAGATGGATCGAAATCTGATAAAAAACGCTTGTTTCACATGGATTTCTTTCTCATGTCTTTATGAAGTTTGAAGCACGAAAGTTTTGGTGAAATGGACTTTGAATGGAGGGACAGAAATCCCTCAGATGTCACTAAAAATATTTTACTTTGTGGTTTGGAATGACATGAGTATAATGGATGATAGAATTTTCATTTTTCTGTGAACTATCCATTTAATGGTGCTTTTCTCTGTTTTTGGGGGGTACGTGGTCACTATGAACTCTAAAGGCCAATTTACAGTATACTGCATCAACAGACACCAGACACGTCTGGTTTTTCGCCGCCTGCCTTCTGCCGATTGAACATGTTAAATCAGCGTTTGTCAGGTCATGGAATATCTGAGCAGTGACGTACTGTAATCTGTTGATTATTTGAGTTGGTCTGCATCTTTCGCTTTGTGAACTGGTTTGGAACAATAACAGGCTGCGTGAATAATTATCAAAGTTAATTTGGTGAATTATTCCTTTATGACTGCATTTTTTGTGTACGTGTGTGTGTGTGTGACTGATTAAGAGCGTGTGGTTATGAGTGCAATCATCATTAGCAATATAATTACCACTGTGGTGGCAATTTTATGATATTCATTGATCTTTAGTAAAATATAGATGATTCAAAGAATGTCACATGTGTGTCTCTCACTTGTAGTGAGAGAAGATTCTGTTTATGTACCTGGGGAGGCAGAAGGGGGAGACACTCCAGAGAACAGACGAACAAGGACCTCTGACCTAGATGTCAGAAGGCCATTTGGTGCAGGGGGGGGGGCTTAGTGGGCCAACTAGTGACGTCTATGGAAAACTACTGGGAGGAAGGCTCCAGGGGGAAGAAGGCCTTGAAACTAAGATAAAAGCTCGTTCAGTCTGTCTGGGGGTGTGTCACTCTTCTGCACAGGGTAACAACTGTGTATTAGACTGCTCCTATTCTTGCAAGAATAAATACTTCTATTTCTATAATTTGACTATGAGTGTCCCTTACGCAGTGATGTTTGTTTAATGAATTTTCGCCACAACAGTTTTGGTGTCAGAGTGGGATTCCTTGGAAGTGCCTTCTGGACCTGAGAGCGGACGGTGTTTGGCCACCTGGACTGAGCAGTTCCAGCTCTACCTCGTAAGTTTCAGAGAGAGGGGCCGACCGCTATCAGGGCCAGGAGAATCGACCACTGGAATCAATTGAAAGAACCCGGTGGCAACAGAAGCATCTCTGGTAAGAGACAGTTAAATTTATTTTCTTTTGTGTAAGGTAATTAAATTCAGTTTAATTGGGGGGAAGAGTGAAATTGAACCATATTGGCTGAGGGCTGTTTCTGTGGTACGTAATCTGGATTGATTAAGATCTACGGACAGATCAAGAGATTTCAAACAGATGCGGGAGAGAATTATCTAAGATTGATTAAGATCTACGGACAGATCGAGAGATTTCAAACAGATAAGAGAACCTGAAAATTAGTTGTTCCATCACGGAGCAAATTGTTTTTAGGTACCGAGGCTAATTAAGGGGAACCAGAAAATAATTTTTGGTAAACCATAATTAGGAGGGCACTAACAGTGCAACCCGACCGATTTGGGTTAAAAGAAAAGAATCGGATTTGCTGGGGACGCCCAACAGATTAAAGAAAACGCGCGTTGAATAGAAATCCACAGAAAACAGAGAAGCAGCCAGTATGGGGATGTCTCAAAAGCAAGCTTGCGAAATTTGGTACACCGGTGTACTACCAAATGAGAAAACATTATGGTCAGAAATGTATGATATTGAGCGCCACAAGATTAAAGGTGGTGCGGGAATCAGTTGAACAGGGCAGTGAGAAACAAAAGTTGTTGTATATGTGTTCAACATGTGTAAAAAATGTGAACAGATAATGGATTGTTGGCTTGAAGATAAAATGTCGAACTGCCAGGAGAAATAATGTTTTTACTTCTTCATCCAGTAAATGGATGCATGACATTAGATGTCTATAGAACTTAAATTTATATGATAAGGATTGAAGTAGCAAGCAGCAATAAGGCTGGCTGTGTGAAATAGAGGGAACTGTAAGTGAGAGACTTAATGGAAGAGGGAAGTGAAAAACAAAAGGTTGAGACATGTGTGTGTGGGGATTGTAAGCAAACAATCATGAACTGGTTAGATAATGAAGGAACTGACATGTAGAGAAAAGAAAGGAGAGGATACAGAAGGAACTGGCATGTAGGGAAAGATTGAGAAGAAATATAGTAGAAAACTATGTGATGAAAATAAAATGTCTGACAGAATTTATGGAAGTCAAATTAACTGTTTAAATGATATGAAAATAAAATAAGGCATTGTATGATTGACAGGGATTAACATGATATGAAGAATGTTTTAAGCAAAATGGGGAACAATTCTATATTTTGATAAAATAATGATTGAAATGATTATATATCTGCTTTATTTTATTAATGTTAAGAAAATAAGGGTATTGAAGCAAGTAGCTATAATGGTTGTCTGTGTAATTTACGGACTGAGTAATATAATCTGTTTTGGAGAAACAGTAGAGATAAGACTGAGACAATAATGATAATATTAAGTTGAATCTGCAGACTAACCATGTGATGGAAGGAAAAAAGGCTTCAAACCAGTTTTAATGAAAATAATGATGTACAAATTGTAAGGTAAAGACAGAAAACAAATTCGAATATTTTGAGCATTTCCATGCAGCTTATGAGAATTAATGTTCTGCCAATAATAATGATGAAGATTATATTCGGCTATTGTTGTATCTGCCATTGGTGGACTGTAAGAAGAATACAGAGAACTGCTTATCAGTGGCTCTGTTTACATTCCTGGTTGGGACACACTGCTACAATGGTGTGCAGTAAGTTGGAGCCGTTTGCAAGCTGACAGTGATAAAACTAGGCAAGGTGTCTGTGGCTGTAGTTGAGGCTGAAACAAACCCACCAGGTGACAAAGAGTGTTTTAAATGTGGTCAACAGGGCCATTTAACACGTAACTGTAGATGCCCACCGAGAAAGTGTTTAAAAATGTGATAAAGTGACAAAAAATTCGGGTATTAATGTGGGTTTGAAAGTAGATCAGTGTTTAAAAGACGATATTGAAGTTTTCGTCTGAGAAAGAACAGGAGATAAAAATAAGGTCATAAGATTGAAGACTTAAGGAATTCCTTTTAAAGGAAAGATCTAAAGCACCGGTTGTTGCAACGTGAATGAATATGTACCGGTTGTTGTAAAATTACAGATGATGACTAAAAAGAAATTTGAGTTGCAAAATATGAAAGTAACTAAAAGGATGATTGTGTTTTAATGAAACACTTTAAAGAGTTGTACGAAAGTTAGTGTGGATCCTAATAGCAGATTGATAAACTCCTAGAGAAAACATTGAAGTCAGGTGTTAAAACTATGGTAATTGAGAACCTGACAACTAAAATTGAGATGAAATTTGAAACGTTACTAAGAACTAGAATAATTATTATTCTTTCTTTAAGATAAAATAAGCAGAATCAGTGTTATAGGATTAATAGTTGCTAAATGTAAAATGTAGAAAGGCATTTGATTAAACAAAAGCCTGTTAGTGTTGACCATGAAAAGTACAGAGCTGATGTTTTGGGTTTTAAAAGATAAGCTTGTGATTTGGCTGAAACAGTTCGCTTATCTGGATCTGGTGTGTGTGTGACTGAAAGTGCCAGTGCGACAGAGACTCAATTTGAGTGGAAATTTGTAATGTCTAAATTCCCTGATATATGGGCACAAGACAATAAAAATTGTTTATTTGAACACGCATGTAATTTCTGGCAAAGATGCCTTAAGCTGGGCTAGAGTTAAAGAATGGTAGGTAAAGTATGATGTTTGATGTTTATGAAAGTACAGTGTACCAGTTCTGAATGCCTCAGAGTCTCTCTCATTCAATGTCAGCTAAAAGCTGTTATCTGAGCCTGTCATAAGTGATAATAAGCTATTGATAGTAAAGCACGGTTGAAAATTATAGACACAGAGTTAAAAGAAATCATTGCCATGCAGAGGGCAATTTGTATTTGTAAATGTTTTAAAAGTAAAACTGAATGACTTTAAAGAAGTCTTTAAAATAGTAATACAGACCTTAAACGATAGAAGTGACATTTTGATTAGCTTATTTTAGGACCAGTGACTTCTTTGCTCATTTAGTCTCCACCATTCAGGACCGATGGCTCCGGCTACAGATGAAGTACACTGAATGTACGGTTGTGATCTAAATTCACTGAGCATAATCTAAGCAGCTAGGTTTCTGCTTTTAAGAATGGATTTAAGTGATTAAATACTGTTGTTATTAACCTGTCTCCCTGTGTGAACACTATTAGGCAATAGGAATGGCTCTGGTGACTCTTGAATGTGCCTTTCCTAGGCTCCAGAAACAGCTGAGTTCTGTTGAAATAACTGATTGGGTGATGGGAAAGAGCAGTTTCCAGTGGGTACGAGGTGATCACCCAATGACGGGTAAGATTCTCTTTGGCCTAACAGAGGGCAACCCAAGCCAGGGGGTCACCGTAAAGACACTGTTATGTGAGATGGGTATGAGAGTTGAGCAGGAGCTGTGAGGCCACCAGCGTCCTTATACCGTTAAGGGGAGATGAAGCTGTGACGAGTTACGGCAGTCTGGCCCATAAACGTAAGTTCCTCTATGCCACTCACTAGAAACCCCATTCATTGTATGGCTTGTTGTTCATTGTGACAAGTGTCTGCAACTATGCCAGGGGACAACACCCTGAAGAGAAGGAGATTATAGATAAAGAAATAATGGAAGTGTGCATTCAAGAGCCAGCTGAGGTGATTGTCATTATGTGTTGGGGAGACAGTAACAAAACTTATTAGTTTATATCAGGAACATGATGTTGGTTGCCTTATGGGCAAGGAAAATGATAGAAGTTGATTTTGAACTAATATGTCTATAAGATGGTTTTAACTCCTGAAGGTCATTAGACATGGTGGTGACTAAAGATTAAGACAGTTTTTGTAGAGTTTGGAGAACAAAGGTTAGGTGAATTGAGAATTTATACAAGTATTCAAACTAAAGACAACCTTAGAAATGCTCATAGCATAATGTATTTTAGATTGTTGTAATGTTCTAATTTGAGTTAAACATTTGTATATTAACATTTGTGAACTATTAAGGGTTCTAGACTATGATTAATTAAGTTTCAGTCTTAGGAGGCTGTTGAAGAGATTATTTGTATAGTGAGAGAGACTGCCGGAGGAAGGGATTGGTGCTCTGTCTGTCTTTATGGTATCAGGCCTGGGAAGGCAAGCTTAAACAAAATAATGATAATGAACCAAAACAACCCAGCTGACTTTTCTAGAAATTTTTTTAATGAATAATTAACAGACATGCTTTGAAACTGGTTAAGAGTAAAGTTTAAGTAAAATTAGGTAAAGGCTACAGGAAAAATTTAAAGTTTAAAATCTTATTTAAAATTTAAGTCCTTTTAACAGTGATATAAGGAAAGGCGAACATTGAGAATGAGCAGTTAAGATATGTGTGTCCAGTATGAGTGTGTGTGTGATGGTGACAGCACTTTAGGTCTTGTATGTGTTAGTTTGGGGTACTAATATTCCGCCTGAATAGTGTGGATATTGTGTCATTAACCTCTGGAAAGAGTGTTTTATCATTACAGATGGGTTAAGGCAGGTGACAAATATTAAAGAAGCCGATAATTCTAAGTGGATCCGATGAAAAGATGATACAGAAAATAGGACGAGCTTTAAGTTGATTGGTCATCAAGCTCTGTCTGGTAATAATTACTTTTGTCTTTTATGATGTTGATTTGAATTACGTTCTGGATCAGTTTAGGTATTTAGGTAAATGGGAATTGTGGAGTTGTAGATCGCCGTCCATCGTGGGTTGAAATAAAAGAAGATGTTATAGATTTGACGGCAACAATAAAGTGACACATTGGCTGAGTCAATATCAAATTATGCAGAGAGCCATTTATGATTATTGTAAACAGAAGGAGAATGTTGTTTGACTGACATTGACCAAGTCTGTACAGCACGACCTGACTTGATAGAAACAATTGATGACTTTGAAAATGTTTGTAGATGACTAAGTTGCGAGACAAAAACAACAGGCCTGAAAAGCAGGATCCGCGGTGAGACTGAGGGCCGTTGCCCTTCAAATACTTCGATAAGAAGATGAGATTGAGGCTTTAAGTGAAGAATGTAATATTTTTGTTTCAGAGGCAGAGAAAGATGTCTGGAGGAAATTTGTCTGAAGGACAACGTTTGGGTTAGTGTTGATGGGGAAACTTTATAAAAAACACTATGTTAAATGTTATGTTAAATTGATGCTCGAGTTGTGTCGTGCATCAAGAGGGAGATGGTATAACAATTGCCAAATATGGTTTATTAAGGGGTTCACATTTGCTGAATAAATGTAGGGAGAACACTAGGGGTAATTGGATAAAAGCCCTGAAAGAAGCCATTTTTCTGCCTAACAAAATTGATGTCTGTGAGTGTGCCGCACACACCAATAACAAAGATTGTTTCAACAGGAAACGCCAGGGCATCGAAGGCCACGGGAGAACAGTAGACAAAAGAAACTGTACTTTACGGACAATAACCTCAACATTTGCTTTCCTTTACAGAGGATTGAGACTTTTGATACAGGGCAATATGTGCCCAATGAAATAATGGCTATGGATGAATTTGCTATCTGTCCTGGCCTGGGTTATTATTGTGGCAGAAAGGTGCTAAACTTTTCTTTTTGCAGAATGTCAGGATGGATTGCATCAAGCTGAACTGATTCTGTTTTTCCAAATGTATGAATATTGACTTGTTAACGTAAGCAAAGTGGATATGTGTTTTTCAGGGGAAAAGGACCCTGAGTGCTATTATGGCAGCAAGTGCTAATATGTCTAATGATAATATGCTTCAGTTTGTTAACATGGTGAACGTTCCACAGGTCACACCAAAAGGGACGGCCGGCTAGACAAGCGGTCAGTAACAAAAAAATACTTAGGTTTTTCATTCACAGGTGAAAATAGCCAGGAAATGGCTCTCTCCTCAAACAAGGTGGAAAGGTTGGAGACGCGACACCTAAGTCCAAGCATCTTAAGCTTCACCAATCAACCTCAGATACCCCAAAACGCCGACGCCAACGTGAAGCATAACGTGGGGGGAAAAAGGACGTGCTAGTAACGTAACCTCCTCCACCAACGTGGGAAGCCCAGGGCTACGGCTCGCAAAGAGCTACACCTGGCGAAGACAGAACGTCGATGGGGCAACGATCAACACACCTGGAGGAGGATGTGGTAAAACTAACGGTTTAAGTTTAGCAGAGGAGTGTTTTTGTGATGACTTTGATGATTTTATTTGATTGAATCAAAATATGTATTGGTATAGATCTAATGATTTGATTGATTAGTGCAAATGTTTTCAGGAAAAGTAGAAAATCTATGAATTATGGTGAAGTAATGGAAATGTGTGTTAATTTTGAACAACTACATTGATTAGGAGAATTGATAAAATTATAAAACTTTTCTGGAAAGATTTTTTTGAATAAGGCATAAAATAGAGCATACTAAGTAAAGTTTTAAGATTTAAAAGTTAACAGAATATGGCTAGAAAATATTTTGGTGGATTAATGGTATGTGTTATTCTGATAATTTTGTTATTCATGGGAATATGAGAAAACTGGAGTGTCTGTTCAATTGGTGAAAATGACAGTCTATCCGAATGATGATGATGATGAACAAAATTATGCAGACAATTCAAATAGCGATTACAGTGAAATGTATTAATTGTTGGGGTATGTTTTCCTTCCTTTTTCTTCTTATGAATGCTTTGAATTTGGAATGAAGGATTTTTTTTATGCTTTGTATTTTATAACCAGTGAATTGATGGTTTTGGTTTTCTAACTAATCTGTACACTATTTCTTATTTAACTGAGATGACTGAGGGTTCGATCTAGGTCGAGAGTGCAATAGCAGTGTTTATTCATTCAGCCCGGTTTCAGATAAATTCTTTACTTGCTTGCTAATATTCGAGGGACTATCCTTACAAAAAACAGCCTAAGCTTTTTCCCTTTTCTAAATAATGCTTCACAAATGTTTAAGAAGAGTGATGATACGACTTAAAATTTTCTTTTTGTTTATTATTGTGATTATGAGTAATCTGAATGATAAAAAAGTGAGGAGTTGTGGTGGCAATTTTATGATATTCATTGATCTTTAGTAAAATATAGATGATTCAAAGAATGTCACATGTGTGTCTCTCACTTGTAGTGAGAGAAGATTCTGTTTATGTACCTGGGGAGGCAGAAGGGGGAGACACTCCAGAGAACAGACGAACAAGGACCTCTGACCTAGATGTCAGAAGGCCATTTGGTGCAGGGGGGGGGGGGCTTAGTGGGCCAACTAGTGACGTCTATGGAAAACTACTGGGAGGAAGGCTCCAGGGGGAAGAAGGCCTTGAAACTAAGATAAAAGCTCGTTCAGTCTGTCTGGGGGTGTGTCACTCTTCTGCACAGGGTAACAACTGTGTATTAGACTGCTCCTATTCTTGCAAGAATAAATACTTCTATTTCTATAATTTGACTATGAGTGTCCCTTACGCAGTGATGTTTGTTTAATGAATTTTCGCCACAACACCACCTTAGAGCCAATGCAACTGACTTCAGATTATAACTTGCCTACTCAACAATTACACAAGTATACACCAACCTTGTACTGTTCGTAATGCTATAGAGTGGAAGCGTGGAACACACCAATCAAAAAAAAAGAAAAAAGAATTATATATATATATATATATATATATATATATATATATATAAATAAATATACTGTAGCTTCAGCATGGGGGTTAATAGAGCACTCTATGCTCTTGGCACACAGTCAAGTTGGGAGGCCCCTTTCACTGACAGGACAAAGGGGTTCTCTTCTTAGGTTTGTGATAAAAGCTAGGGACTTCAAAGAATACATAGCAAGAAAAGTCAAAAGAAAAAATTGACAAAAAGAAGCAGTGGAATTTCACACTTCTGCTCTGACAATTCATCATCATCTGGTGTTCATTATTTTCATTGTTTCATTAGGGACCCCTTTTCCTCTGATTGCTCTTGATTGTGCTGTGGGTGGATCTGTAATCAATGGGCCTCGGGCACAATCGGTCGTTAGCATGTAAATCTGAGCAAACAAATGAAGTGAGTGCATAACGTAATTACGCCGGAGCCGTGGCTTCACATTACATTTGTCCTAATACACATGTGGGGCAAGCATATTCTCATGCACACACACATACAAACAAAACGAGCTTTCAAAAGGGCTGGGTGACCTCTGCCACTGACTTTGTGTCCAAATCAAATGCTTTGGTGATTTTCCCAGGCTGCTCTTCGGGATGATACAGAGCATCTATTGAGCTATTCTTGGCTTGGCTCTGAACAGAGTCTCTGACAGTCCACTGGAGCAGAAGTGGATAGAGTAAAGACAGGCCTGAGGGAAGAGAGTGTGCTATCCGCCATGTAAAAAAAATCTAGAAAATAGGAATAATTTGGAAGGAAAAAAAAAGCAGGAAAAAAAAAATGAATTTAATGAGAGATATATGGAGGAAATACATTAAGTGCATCATTCTCCCTTGCATTGCTAAAATTGTTAGGTTAAAAAAGAAATCAATGGGTAAAATGAAATTTAGTGTTCATTATAAATTCAGTGTTTGTTATAAATTATTTATCTGTGCACATCATTATTTTTCCAACACCATAAAGCCTACTTTTTGATATGCTACCTTATCTTATATACTTTTTTAGCAAGTAAAAGGCCTTTTAGGATAATTCGAAAAATATCTCCCTTCAGGTCGTGGTCTTTCTGACTTTCATTGAACAACTTTTATATAGTTCGTAATATTTTGAAGAACACTTACTAACTGGACTGATGTGACTTGGGTTTCCTTAATTATCTATACATTTTTTACTGCTAAAAACAATTAATTGATTTACATTACAAGCTGTCCTCACTTTGTGGCCATATACTGTAAGTATCAGCAATTAGCATAAAAATCTGAATAAAAATTTTGATAATCAAAATAAATTTTCAAATGTTAAAAAATATGTAGTTATAATCACAATAATAAGTGTAAGCACAATCATTTATTCATTGCAAAAATGTCAAAAGCGGTACCAAAAGAATTTTGCATTTTTGGTGTATTTTATGGTTCTATTGTCAGTCACAGCATTGTACTGTGAAAACGCCCTTTCACCCAAAAATGAAAATTCTGTCATTATTTACTCACCTTTATGTTGTTCCAACCCATATGACTATCTGACTTCTGCTGAATACAAAAGAAGATATTTTGAAGATATTTTGGTAACCAGATGGCTTTGACGGTAGCCATTGACTTCCATAGTATTTTTTTTTCTCAAAATTTTTTATTTTTGGGTGAAATCTCTTTAATGCCACGATTTTAATATTCATAAACAAGGATTTGTACATGTACACCTGTACAGTTCACACATAAATAATTTACGTTTAAGTGCGGTCAATAGATCGGTATTGTGCGTTTCAGTGTCTTTGGGAACGTAAGTAAATGTACGCGTGGTAGGACCACACTTTACGTAAAAAAAAAAAAAAAAAAAAATACTCATGAAATCACATTGGGCTAAAGGTTCAATAAACTTTTCCATTTAAAAAAAAATTTGCATTCTGAAAATATTTCATTTGCCAGGCTTAACAGGGTTAAATTTTAATGTGCCATCATAATCTTTAATCTAAGTAATTTCCTTTCCTGTCAATCAAATGAGATCACAAACCACAATGATCAATTGCCGATGGACAAAATCAAATCATGCCCTATATTTTTTTCTTGTTCAAGAAGCCCATTATATCACAATCCATTTCATGCTGACTTTAAAGGAGCTGTATGTAAGAAATTTATTTCAATTAATCATAAAATGGCCCTGATATGTCACTAGACATTAAGAAATCATGTTAATTTCAAATACTTATATCACTGACAACAGCAGTCCGGCCAGGATATTGTCATTTAAAAAGTGAAGTTGCAGCCCTCAACTGATGTTGATGTTGTCATGTTGTGTTTTGGTCTGAGCTCCACCCTCCACCGATCGACCAATCACGAAGTCTGTAGTGTTGCTGCATTCGGGTTGCCAGCTCTGCTCTAGTTACCACAGCTGCAGCTAATAACGTGTCGGATAAAAAAATGTTGGATCCTGCAGCATATCTGGCAACCTCGAGTCAGTAATTTGAAAGTGATTGCAGTACCAGTTTTGGCCACAATCTTACATACGGCTCCTTTAATGATATGAACCAGGAACAGGAATTAGCCTATTTTGTCACTATTTTATTCTAGCCTTTATTACAACTGATTCAACCAACACCAAAGCCAAATCCAGCAACATCTTCAACACATAAATGCCCATTTCTCTTCTCTGAACGGATTCCTTGGAAACCTCTGGTGATTTCAGCTGGGGATGAGAGAAGAAGATCTAAATAGGCTTTTCTCAGATTAAAGTGTTCTTCCTCAGCCAAGTCCAAAGCCCAAGTCCATGACGACTACAAATCAACACCAGAGTCTACAAGCAAACATTAGCTTAACCGTCATCTGTTGCTTAAACCATCTGCTGACCCATTAAGAAGCTTTGAATTTGACTCCAAGTGAAAAATGAAGCTTTCAGAAAAATTATGCATAAAAAATGCATAAGGGAATTTCATGAAAGGCTGGATAAAATAACCAAAAACCTTTTTTTTTTACTTGAGAGAACATTGTGAAGCCAAACAAAGATAGTCACTCATCTCTCACATCCACAGCAAATAACACAGGGTGTTGCACTAATTTAAACCATAAATCTCATAGCATGGCAGAGGATCAGTAGAAAGATGTATAATATGCACTGGGGAATATTTTGCCTGCTCTTATATCATTACATGACTCACCAAACATCTGCTCTAATGTATCATATGGAGTACACGGTTATAGAGGCATTCAAAGCCTTTTAAAAGCCAAGGATGTATAAAAGATGAGTGATGTGCCTATGAGACAATTACAATCTGCCAGTATTCTTTCCCACACACAAAGACACGTTGCTTGCAGAAGGTAGAAAAATGGATCGGAGACAAATACGAGATAAGAATGGAAAGCGATGATCGGTGCAAGAACAGCTCGAACAAAAGAGACAGTGCATGTAATTACAGGACAAAAGGATTGCAGACAAACTGCATGAACATTTCTTACCTCTTGTGAACAGTATACACTCTATAAATAAAGGTTATTTATTGGCATTGATGGTTCCGCGAAGAACCTTTAAAATCCATGGAACCTAAAGGTTCTTTATCCTGGAAAAAAAAAAGTTCTTTAGATGTTTAAAATGTTTTTATCACTAAGAATTTTTTTTTTTTTTTAAGAACTGTTCACTGAAAGGTTCTTTGGAGAACCAAAAATGTGTGTTCTATGGCATCGATGTGAAACACCCCCTTTCGAACCTTTGTTCTAAAGAGTGTAGCAAAAGTTCATTCTCTGCCTCATGAAAGTCATGGCAAATAGAGCATTTTTCTGAAAATTATTAGAAATGTTTTAGAATGTAATAGTCTTGTTGATTGAAAATGATTTTATGATTGGTTTAATTTATCCAGCTTCAAAACGTCTCGAGTGTTGTTGCATGGAGAAACTATAACTGCTTTGCCCAACAGCAGTGAAATGGATTAATGGATATATCATCGACTTTCTCTTGCTCTCCCACTCACTTTTGTACATGTCTTTTTCCGTTTCCCCCCGCTCTTCCCCTACCATCATGGGTTCTTCTTTCCGATGTACCAAAATCTATTCATTCTTCGCATCGCTATCTCTCTTTTGAACTTCGTCTTACACTCTCACTCAAATCAAATCCAAACATGTTTGGTGTGCTGCAGCCTGACTCAATTAGACATGGATCTCTGAGGGCCACTGCTGCTTCCTCCATCCATCTATTATTACATAACAGTCATCATTACGGAAAACAGCGCTTGGCTTTCATACAACTTCACCTCTCTTCACACTTTTTCCACCCCACATTTTAACCTCTCTTTTTGGGCATTAATTCACAGAGCTGTGCTTTACATCTGAACATTTATATAATTGTATGGGGAATCCTTGAACAAATGAGGACATTTCTTGTTGTGACTGTACTTTTTTTTAAAATAGTATTTTCCTTAAATAGTCATGCTTTCTTGTTTTTTGGAGAGAGAGAAAAAAAAACGTTGTTTCCTTGTTCGCAAATGTTTCATAATGGATGGGTGGGTGGAAAATGGCCAGCCTTGGAATACATTAATTCGCTACGGCACATTAGAGGTGTTCAGTAAATCAGTGCAGAAATAAAAGCTTTTAGAAAGTTTTAAAGTGTTTTTTTCTTTCTTAAACAAAAGCTCTGTTTTCCATCAAAAATAAATAATGCTTATACCCTTTTTACTTATTGACGTGAAATCCCATTCTCCCCAAAACAGAAATCTGCCACAAAAAAAAAGTTACATAACACTCATTTACATTCACTGCCAAATAAAATGGTGAAGGACTTACTTTGAAACAATTTTCATTTTGAAATTGCAAGTAAATTTCACAATTTACAAAGAAACAACAAGAGGAGACTCAAACTGCATGGTGTCAACAAAAAAACAAGACATGACTGTGTTTTATCAGGCTGTTCTGGAGAGTCTAATCAGGTACGGGATTCAAGCTTGGTATGGTCTCTCTATACAATTAAAAAAAAACAGACTTTCTTACATTGGCCAGACTGCAATTAAAATAGTGGAGTTGAAAGACACACAGGATACTGGCTGATCCTTCTCACATCCCACATCCTGAGTATGTGCTTCTGCCTTCAGGAAGAAGGTACAGAGTGCCCATATGTCGACTCAACTGAACTGGTTTAAAAACTTTTTTTGTGCCTGACTCCATTACAAGCTTAAATGGCAAGGACAAAGGGCTATGATTGTCTCTGGTTAGCACTGATTAGTTTAACATTCTTATTTACTGTTGGTTATTGTTATTTATTGCTGGTTTTATGGTTTATGCAGCAATTATTTGTGCAATAATAGTGACCTTTTTAGCTGTGCAATATGACCCACATGTTTTGCTCCCCTGTATGGACTGTTTATGTAAGACATGGATTTATTTATTGTGTGATTTGAAAATGCAAGAGAGATTAGGCCAAGAAAGATTTCCCTAAGGGGACAATAAAGTATATCGTATGGTATCGTAAGTAACATATTGAATTAAGCATGACATTTTGCAGTAGAAATACTGAAATGGAATTTTTTGTTGTAAAACGTAGCCTATACTTCAGTAATCTTCTTTGTTTTATTTGTTTAAGTGCAGAGATGGAAAGCAAATATCAAGAGGATGCAAATTGTTTCAATACATGTGCTCTTATTTAAATATTTTCCCATATAAATATTGTTGAAATAAGCAGAAACAGATTAGGACTGGGGAACAATGCAAGCACTGCCTGAAATATTAAAGTTGTGTAATGCCCTGTTTAATATAACGTATTGTGAATTGTCTATCTAGAAATATTTTACTGGTCAGATGTGGGTACAGAATCACTGTATGTGACGCCATAACAAAACAATAAGCGAGTTCTGTCGTGAGACACACGTGACTTGTTCCACAGCTATCGAACGTGATTAATAACGCTTGTTTTCACGGCGGATACATTAATAAGTGTTTGTAAAAAAAAAACGTTTCTCCACAACCAAGCACTAAAACAGAGCATATTGTGATTGCAGCTTGTTGCTGCTCCCATGACACAGTACTCGGCTGTTATGTACACTATAGGAGAAAAACAACACCATATGGGATAATGTATATACAGCGCGAGAAACAAAAGAACACACACAATGGACTGAACAATGGCTCAACGACGACTCCGCTGCCAAATTTTTTTCTTTCGCGTAGCCTATAGTTGAAAATGGCAGAAAACATCTTTGAGAAAATCTTAAAAGCATTTAGCTATCTCTTGCATTGCATTTTAACCACGTAATTTTGCCCACCGTATTCAAACGCATTGTGGACAAAGGACTGGACAAACCCTTCAAAATAGGCTACAGTATTTAGCAATACCAGCAATTCTCTTGAAAAAAAATAATAACACATTATTATTATTATTTAACGATATATTAAGGTTCGCAAACTTGATTACAAGAACAACGCAAAATATGAATAAGGACGTAGATGTGGAAAAATAACACAAAACTTACCGTTAATGTGACAGCTCGAGATCAATGGGTTTAATTGCTTACACAAAGCGCTGATAACTCAGTTTTAGCATCCTTTGTGGCGAAGGTTTTCCCATTCCGAAGCATTCAGAATCCGGTTTGTGATCTAGTAAGAAAACTGGTGTGTCACGATGTTAAGCCTAGTATGGAACTGGTTCACATAATTTGTTTAAACAAGTCCAGATGCTTTGAAACTGATTCGGGGTCATGACAACTCTGCCTTTTACTATCCCTCCGGATTTCCTTTCTTTCTAGTGTATATCTGTTGGCACTCAGTGTTTTCATTTTGATTCACATGCTCCGTGTCTTTTTGGAGTGTACCATTCGCTTAAGAGTGGGGGGAGGTTGGAGCACAAAGGGGCCCTCAGTGAATTAAGCCAAAGTATTGTGTACCCCATTCAGTATATTCGTTTATTTTATTTTATGATCCACTGTAAATTCTGAGTGTGTGAAATTGTATTATTAAACAATGTCACTGTGGCAATGCAAATGCAAACACAGAATTGTATTGTAATGTAAACAACCGTTGTGACAACAAGCTGAAAAGGCTAAAAATTACTATTCGCAGTTTGGGGTTGTCACAATGTTTCTGTTTCCTCTGTTGCAACTCCGCTGATGTTCTGCCAACGTCACATCCTGAAGTGAGTATCTATTAATTTTACATTTTAAATTAGCTGTCTGAGTATCTATGAATTTTACATTTTAAATTAGCTGTCTATCAGCTAAAAAAAAAAAAAAAAAAAAAAAACTTTTTTTTTTTAAATCTAAGATAATTTTGCTAATGTTCCCATTAAGTTAGGCTATAATATGAAAATGTAATCTCTGAAAGTTCTCTAAACATTCAAAATGTCCAGTTTTTCTTCTTTAAGGGAACATTCCATTGTATGATCTAGCAAACATTACGACCACAACTAAACATTTTCAGAAAAAAATATACAAATATAAACAGCGTTTTTAACGTTTTTGTCCGAGATTTTTAAAGACCATAATCCTGACCGAACGTTCTAATAATATTACTGGACGAACTAGTTCTGACAAACAGCCTACCATTGATCTGGCTAAAAACAGTCTGATGTGGTTTAGATGTGTGGGTATTTGTTTAATTTCCATGTCAGAGAAATGGGATTAGTAAATATAAGATGTAAACAATTTTGCACTTTTATACAATTTCAACTGAATTATTACACAGGCTATAGGCATTGCGATATGACCGGATTCACAAAACATTCTTAAAAATAAAAATCGTCTTAATTGCTATTTTCTTATTGTTTTCTAACTTAAGAAACAGTTAAGAATATTTTGTATTCCCTTAAATTTCTTCTCAAGATTGTTCTTATGTTTTTCTCACCATGTTCTTAAGACAATTAAACAAATTTAAAATAATAAAATTTTTTACTTTTTGTAAATAACTTCAAGTTATAGGTAGGATACTTGCCAACCTGTCAACCTTTTAAACAAAACAGTTTTTTATGTTTTTATTATAGTTAGTTTTTTAAATGTTGTTTATATGTCTATGGTGTTTTTAATATAATTTAAGACAAACATTGGGCAAAATTATAAGTCAACACCATTGTTGAGTATTTTCTCCTTAAACCTCCTGCAGTGAAAAAAATTTGTCTGTGTTTCTTACATCACAAACTATAACCAATCACGTAAACTTGTGGGCGGGCTGTAGCATATCATTACTATGCTCTGAAGCAGTGCAGTCTCAAGAGAAGCCAGGTTATCCCAGTATATTTTTCTGTTGATATGAAAAATCAGGTAGGCTACATTTGGCAATACAGTGGGTGAATTATGCATATGATGTATTACAATTTTATGATGAACTAAACGCTTTTCTACACTGACGTTGTACAAAGCGTTGATTGTTAGAAGGCACTAAGGCTGTTTGACTCTGAGAATGGTGATTGGGAACATAGTTTGTGTAACATTAGCAACACATTATTAGCTGTTTGATAACATAGTCAAGCAAAAGGCTATCATATTAATTACCGTTATGTGTCCAACGTTGAGAGCGACACATAAAAGCATTAACATTCTGATACATCGACTTGTATTTGAGCCTTTACAATTCACTCTTCCACTTCTTCTTCTGAATCAGATTCTGGTTCAAATATATATGGCTAAATTAAACCAGTATGTCCACTTGCCACCATGCAGCATTTACAGTCTGTGTATACAGAGTGGTATAGCCAGGTATAGCATAGATAAGCAAGGAGAGAAGTTTGATTAAGGCTGTGCCCTACGCTCTTTTTCCTAGATCTTCTCTAGTGAGTTTTATTATTTTATTGAAGGGTATTTGAGCTTTTTTCTTAGCATGAAAACCCAGTCTTAACGTGGATTTACTTTTAAACTAACATATTTGTATGTTTAGCTTGTGCAGGATGATGTGCTAGAAAATAAATGTAAACATTTGCTAATTTAGTTGTAATAGCACAAGATGTCAAATATTAAAATATGCCCCTACCTGGAGTAAAAAGCAAATTAGTAAATTACAGGCTGATCTTGAATACCCTAAAATTCTAGAAAAGGCAGGATCCTCACAACTTTGTTCCTTATTAGAAATAAATTGTATCTGTGAGGATTTCCAGGCAGGGTTTAAACTGTATCACAAAACTAAGACTGCTCTCATTAGAGTTACAAATGATTTGCTCTTATCATCCGATTGTGGTTGTATCTTTCCATTAGTGTTACTGGATCTTAGTGATGCATTTGATACTATCGACCACAACATTCTTTTGAAGACTCGGAAATTATGTTGGCATAAGTGGAATTGCATTGGGATGGTTTGAATAATACTTATCTGACCATTATCAGTGTGTAGCACTAAATGAAGAAATGTCATATAGATCACAAGTTCTGTAAGGAGAAGCCTACCGCAAGGCTCAGCACCATTGCTTTTCATCCTGTACATGCGGTAAAATACCGGCAGCTGTGGTTGCCAGAAATGTATCGTATAAAATACGGTAACAAGATTTTACGGTAGCAAGGTTTTACAGACTTAACTTAAAATTTACAGAAATAAACCGTATTTCATTATCTGATATTATGTTAATTTACAGACTTATTGAAGTATTAATATCTGTTTTGTACCATTTTAATACACTGACAACCACCAATCACAGCAGTGATGAGAGTCACATGATCAATCAAAGCTCATCACAATCAGTTCCTCCACAAGACAGTTAATACTGATATACAGAAGCTGCACCATTCACACAAACATTAAACACCATCATGGTAACACACATGAAATTTTAAAAAGGCAATAAACATTAATTTAACAACATTAAATGTAACATAAAACACTAATGTACATAACTGATTAGAAAAAGACTAAGAAAACTATGAAGAAACAGTTATTTCAACAAAAATACATCAAATGTGAAGTGTCACAGGGAATTGTGGGAATGTTAATTTACGGGTTTTCACTGTAAATTATACAATGAGTTGTTCTTTATCACTTTCAAAAACTGTAAATTTAACGGTATTTTACAGTAAAATTACATTAAATGTACCATTAGATCTATCACAGTTATTTACCGTATAGTAAGGAAACTTTCTGTTAACCAATTAACAGTTTTTCACTGTAGCATTTTTACCGTTAAAATCACGATCATTTTTTACAGTGTACCCTAAGGAGATATCATTAGGAAGCATGGCATTACTACGAAACTTACCAATTCACTAAATTAACGGAATGCATAGCTGTTAAAAAAAAATTGGAATACTAGTCATTTCCTACTTAATTCTGAAAAAATAGAGTTTCTAATTATTGGAACAAATACCTCTGCTTTCAATAACCTAGAGCAGTGGTTCCCAACCAAATTCCTGGAGGCCCTGCACATTTAGCATGTCTCCTCAATCAAACACACCTGATTCAGGTCATCAGCTCATTAGTAGTGACTCAGATCTGAAATGGGTGTGTCAGTCAAAGGAGACATAAATGTGCAGTGTCGGGGGGCCTCCAAGAACGTGTTTGGGAACCACTGACCCAGAATACTGTCTAACACTTGATGGATGTTCTGTCAAGTCTCCGTCATCAGTCAGGAACCTGTGCTCTTTGATGCCAATCTTTCATTTCAAAGCCACTTTTCTAGCATCTGTAAAACCGCATTTTACAATCTTAAAAATATACCTAAACTCCTACGACATATACTATCAATGACAAATGCGGAACAGTTGGTTCGTCCGTTCCTCAAGGCTAGATTATTGTAATGCTCTACTGGGTGGTTGCCCTTCACGCATAATAAACAAACTCCAGTGGGTCCAAAACGCAGTAGTCTCAGCCTTAGACATCATGCCCATGGACCAGTGAATATCGGATGCATATGGCACACTTTTCTGGAAACACTTCAGGAGTTTTGAAGTCGCAATCTGATTGGTTGAATTCTACAGGATGTCCGGGAGTCCTGAGTGTCGCGTTCTTTAACAGTCCGCCCGGAAACAAATGTGTGACACCAAAACCCCTCATGGAAGAAGAAAGCCGCTGTGTTTACAACTGTGACAATGAGTGCTTACCAGGATAAACTAAACGCTGGATTTTCAAAAGTATTTGAAATTTGCGGCTCCATTGTTGCAGTAAACTTGCACAGTTTTCTTGAATGAATAATTTATTAGATGCATGCCGGTCTGTTATTGTAGGGACATCGACATTATATTGTCACGCCCCTAAACATGACGCGGCACAAAACATTTACAAGTCAGTCAAACATCCTCTTGGGTTTTTGGCCAAAAAAAAGTTGCGACAGAGTCCAGACCTTCTGTCGGTATGACCATAATTAGCCCGGTTCTGTCAACACTGCGCTCCCTATTAAACTGTATACATTTTAAAATCTTGCTAATTACTTACAAAGAACTAAATGCTTCCCCAGTACTTGAGCGAGCTCTTAATGCATTATAGTCCTTCACATCTATTGCAATCTCAAAATTCTGGCCAGTTGAAACCTAGAATAGCAAAATTAAAAGCAGGCGGTACATCCTTTTTCTATTTAGCACCTAAACTTAAATTTAGCACCTAAACTAATACTTGTCTTTTTGCTGTAAAATATTTTTATAAAGTAAACATAAAAATAACATTTATATTGTTAGTAAATATTTCAAGACAATAATTTACTGGACTGAAGCAACTTTATTAACCATACAGAATTTTTCAGAAAAAAAATCATGTTAAAATGTGAGTATCAAATGAAATACATTAAGGAACATTTATTGGTACATCTCTCAATCATAATTGGACTGCACTATATGTTTTGCTCCTAGCAATGAAAACTCCATCATGAAACTAAGCATTTAAATGTCATCTTTAAAGACATATTACTGGGAGATATTGAGTGACAACTGATATTTATATACATTTTATCTAAGTCTGCTGTTAAGATTTCACTGATTTACATTACAAGGTATCAACATTTCAGCTTACGTTTTGTCCATAATTATCAGCAACTGCACCAAATTGCACATTTCTACTCTGAATAAAACTTGTTTTTTCTGAATAAAAGGTGTTTTTTCTCCTCAATCTTTTTCTTCTCCATATTTTCCTCCTCCATGTTTTCACATATTGTAGTAAATAAGTAAAAAAAGCCTGATCTTTACAAACCATACAGCACATATGCAAACTCTCTCTATCTCTCTCTCTTTGGATTTTTTATTTTATTTTTTATTTTAAGGGTTTAATAAACTGTTCCATTACAAAACATAAAGCACAAATGCAATCTCTCTCTCTCTCTCTTTAGATTTTTCCCCACATTTTGTTTTTACATTTATGATTATTATTTCAGACTTTACAGGCTTAATGTATTAATGAATTATAACCCTGTATTTCATTGTTCTTGATTACACTGGGTTTTAAAATATTTTTAATATCAAGAATATAACAATGGGCTATATAGCATATGTTATTACCTTGCTTGCACTTTAACAAATTAATGTGGTCCGCAGGTCGATGATGCATTTCTGGCTTTGCTACTTTGATGCAAAGTTGTAAACACGTAGAAGACGTTGCAATAATAATAATAATTATTATTATTAATTGAATTAATTATATTTTTTAAAAAGCCAAAATGTGAGAGCGGCACTTTATTGAAAGGAAACTTTATACCACATGGAAAGAATAAAGTTGTGACTATTGGTTCACTGATTTTATGTGTTTTATTACAACAAGAATATAAGATAGCACTTTTCTCATTTGTTTTATGTGTCAGTGAAGTTTTGACTCTCGGTTCTCCCTGGCGCTGTCTAGTGCTGAAACAGGACAGGCTTCAGGAGCATCGAATGTTTTATAGGCTCGTTTAAATACACCAATGGTCATTAATGAGATGTAAAGAAACCTTCGTATATACAAATACTGTTTCTGTTCATCTGTTGTTGGTGCAATGTAGGCTAATAGCACACAGGTCAGTGTTTCCGAATCGGGTTTTCAACAGGCTGAACAACGAGACTACAGCACTACTGCCCTCCTGCGTAACAGCTGCATCAGCAGCACAATAGCATTCTGACTTTCAAAGGCTCGAGAAATTTTGCCCGTTTTCAATACTGTTTTCCTGCCACCTCAATGCTCCAGTGCTCCCGCAACTGCAAGGACGTAACGGTGACGTACTCCCAACATTGTCTTTTAAACAGTCGCTAAAGCGTCCCTTTTAAACGAGGTAAACTAGCTTTTTCGATTTGAACAAAACAGGCATCAAGGCCAAATAACAGTCTACATGCGACAGTGGTTGAATTTTAAAATCCACATGTAAAAACAATAAAAGCTAAATAACAATAATAATAATAATGTTAATAACATAAAAATAATTAAACAAATCAATAAAATAAAGTAATGGTACACATAAATGAACAAATCTGCACAAGGGGCATTGAAAGCTAGTCAATTCATTGAAAAAAAGGTTCCAAATACCTACATTTATTCATGAAGTTTTTAGCAAGTCCGAATTGTTAACCATAATGTTGTTTATACAATCTTTCTTGAGCACCCCAAATTTAACTTGTTTATAGCTAAAGGGTATTACATGGTTACATGGACGTTGATGCAGGACATTCAGCTGTACAACTGAGAACAGAACAGGGAATAGTTACAGTAAAAAAAAAACAAAAAAGTGATCAGTTGTTTCAATTTCATTCCCACAATTTAGGCAAAACAATTTGGTGTTGAAATACCACTTCAAACCGTCATCAGATGAATAAATATCTCTGAGCAGAGACACGTGCCCCCTCTGTTGGTGCTACATTGAAACTTCTGTGGGAAGTAGGTGTTCCTATTGAACAGATGTTGTTTCAAACCTGTATGAGTTTCTTTCTTCTGCTGAACACAAAAGAACTAGACAGTTGAGTTGACAGTAGCCTTTGACTTTCATAGTATTTTTCCCCCTACTATGGAAGTCAATGGCCACCGTCAGCTGTCTAGTTACAGATATTTTTTGAATATCTTCGTTTGTGTTCAGCAGAAGAAAGAAACTCATACAGGTTTGGAACGACATGAGGGTGAGTAAATGATGACAACATTTTCATTTTTGGGTGAACTATCCCTTTAGATGTGACTATTTATATTAGAATACATAATGGCACTTTGACATGCTTCATCATGCTTGATTTTGTACATTTGCACATTTGTACATTTTATTTAGATTAGACCGTACATATATTTATATTATTTATAAATGTGTTTTAAAGAGAAGAATTACCATTAACAAAAGAAATGCATGAAAAAATGTACATGAATGACTGAAGAACTCACAGGAATGATTAAATCAAGGGTTGTCAGACAGATGCTGATGCTTGTATATTTCTACACCTCCAGAAAATGTTCAAAGAGGGCTGTGTTTTGTTTTACAGGCTCACAGCATCACTGTTGTCTGAAACATAAAAAATAGGGCTGTCAAATGATTAATCACGATTAATCACATCCAAAATAAAAGTTTTTTTTACATAATATATGCACTGTGTATAATTATTTTTTATATATATATAAATACACACACATGCATGTATATTTAAGAAAAAAATATTATTTATATATAAAATATTTATATTTATATATAATATAAATTATATATAAATCTATTTACAGTATATACATGAAAATATTTCTTAAATATATACAAGCATGTGTGTGTATTTATATATATAAAATAATTATACACAGTGCACCCACATATATTATGTAAAAAAAAAACTTTTATTTTGGATGTGATTAATCACGATTAATCATTTGACAGCCCTAATTAAAAAGTTATAAATATTTGATGTAATGACTTTCAACAAGCAGAAAGCAATCTCAACTATCAGATATTCATATGTTTAATTTAGATTGTTGACTGAGTGAGCTGGAATATTTGTCTTTTGTTCCCATTGTTGTGCATGCAACCGATCACTATTGGCTTTTGAAATAGCAGTAATATCACTTACTTCCTTAGAGGCAGTGCTTTTGAGGTCTCGCCACAAACTATCAGATTCCCTTGACTGCCTAATTCTGGTGCTTCAAAACATACTGGTGTTCCAATACATTACATACAATACATACAATACATTCTGGTGCTCCAATACATCATACATCCATGAACCCCCAGGAACCACAAATAAATCAGAATAAATATGCTGAAATGAGATGGAGATTTTGTGGCGAAACTTTGGAGTTTATGGATTTCTTTTCATGCCAATCCACAAATGAGGCTGACCCATGTACAACCACGAACACTTATTTTCCTTTTTTTCCTTTCTTTTTAATGTATTTAAAGCACATGCAGCTGATTTAAATCAGACTACTATTGAGCAGTTTTTATGATTTTTTTATAGCATAGCTTAAAGTAGTAGCCTATCAATTTTCAGTAATTCAGGTGGTTAATGCAACTTTCTTCAGAAAGAAACTTGTGACAAAGACCTGGCCTCAAGTATAAATATTTCGATTATACGTTTCACTGTAAAACCACTGCAGGTGCAAGCAGGAACCCTGCAATATTGTGTTAAGGCCTCGTTGGTGTGTGACATAAAAAAAAAATGGTTTACTGTCCCTTTAAGACTGCGCTATTATCATTGGTCAATGAGCATCTGTATATCGTGTGCGCTTGTGCAGGTTCATTCTATTCCAGGGGCGAGTGTTATTATAAGGCCTAGAATTTAATGCATCTGCATTGAAGGAAATAATACTCTGTAGAATTAGATATCGTAACAAATGCTCATTTGACGCGTTACTTGCAAACAACCCAATCCGGATAAAAATGGCTGAATTACCGATGGGGAAAGTGGTCACCGCAGGGAAAATAGCAAGCAATGTACAGAAGAAAATTACCAGGGCTCAGGAAAAGGTAAGACATTTTAATCATCAGATACATATTTAAATACGTATAGCTCTCTCAACGCTGATCTCGGTGTTTTATAGCCTATACCTTTCAGCACCATGAAACATTTAGGGCCGTCAGTGTTTCGTCCTAAAACGTGATGTATTAAACGAGCAATGTTAGAGTCGAGGCTCATCCACTACTAGCAAAAAGGCTACTCAAGTACGCATTTGTCTGGTATATATTTCCTTATATTTTAATACATTTATGGATTTTGCTTTGAAGGCGCAAGCTCGCTGTTTATGTCATTGCAGTGGGGCTGCTATGGAAACAAATAGAAAGCTGCGCCTACACTGGATTTGTGTCTTCGCTTGAATACCACGTAGATCAGCTCTATGTGTGTTTTAAGCTCAAATCAACCAATTTATTGCCTCTGAACCTTTGCATAGCTGTTTTCGTCCAATAGATGAGCGCGGCGGCGATGTCCGATTCGTTCTTTGAATAGAATCTCTTAATTGAATCGGTTCACAAAACAAGTCCGAACGTTTCGTGCACGAAATGGATTGAAGCGGATCTCGAGTCATCAGCACACCGAGAACGGTCACTTTCAAACATGCCAGATTTTTAACGAGACGAGAACTATATGATATAAGTGAATACTAGTATTTTGGTATGTTTAGGATTGAATGCATATAGTTTATATTACCTGAATCATGGCTACTGCAAACGGAACAGATGAATTACAATAAAAACCTTTATAATACAACTTAATTGGGAGAAACGTAATAAACAGCGATATGTACCTACATATGGTTTTATTTAAATGTTTTAGAACATTTTATCCTGGCATGACATGGGCCATGTGATGACGCAATTAAGTTTTTTTTTAAACGATTCTTCGAACGAACTGCTCGAAAGAATCGATTTGCGGAAATGAGTCAGACTTTTCATCACCACAGTAAATGAGCAGCTGCATCACGCACTGCTGCCCATCGCGTCCTTCATCAATGTGATACCTGCGTCCTAACATTTGACAACTCTGTGTAAAATACTCCAACATATTTATAAGACTGTTAACTTAAATAATACATAAAAATAAAATTGTGGTTAGGGCCACCTGGCTTACTGAATAAGGCTTTCTTCTTAGAGACAAAAATGAGAGATTCGTGTACATTTGGCTGATAAACAAATATTCCAGTCAGCCACCATTTTTTAGCAATAGATTTTATTTTATTTTTTTGTTTTTTTGTTTTTACCTTGGATGCGTAAGCCTATTTAGGAGACAACCAAAACAAAATGTTGAGCCTTTAAACAACATAGTAGGGGCAATTTAAGTGTCACACTTTGATTGTCTGTTGCTGTCGTTTACAATAGTCTTCTATGTTGTAGACACATTTACAAGATAATGTAGTTTTTGTTTTGTTTTTTGTTTAACCTATGGAGTTCTACTCAATGAAAATATGCTATATTTGTGTATAGGGATTCTGTTTTGTCATTACACACTGAAGACAACAGTTTCTTAATTATTGTTTTTCACAATATATGAAAATGGTCAATAATAAAATCATCTTCTCTCAGGTTCTCCAAAAGCTTGGCAAGGCAGATGAGACTAAAGATCTGGCATTTGAAGAGGGTGTGATTAATTTTAACAAACAGCTGGTGAGTGGTTTTCTAATTGTGTGATACATTTTTTACTTATTTTTTCTTCTAAAGCAGTTAGGGGATTATTTGGTATTATGCCTTTGGTCTATGACTGTGTCTCACTTTGGTGTCATGTGCTCACATAGGTGGAAGGTACCAAACTGCAGAAAGACCTTCGGGCCTATTTGACTGCAGTAAAAAGTGAGATTACCAATTGATAAAATTACACACTTAAAATGAACATAAATTGAATATGTTGTTTTCTTACCCTTGCTGATCCCTTTCACATGGTTTCCCCCAGCCATGCATGACACTTCTAGACGTCTGTACGAGTGCCTGGATGACATGTATGAGAATGATTGGTATGGAAGAAAGGATGTGGAATCCATCTGTGAGGTTAATGTTTTATTCTTTTAAGTCCTTTTTTAGTCAAATGTATTTTACACTTTTATTGTAATTCAAGTCACTGTGTTGTGAGCAAAGTATACATTTAGACAAAAATCGTTGGAAAGATTAATGCATGTTCTTCTGTTTGTTTGTTTTTTAAATCAGATATAAGTTTAAAATGTGTAGTATTTCTTGGAAAAATAACTAAAATATTTAAGACTAATCCTGCACAATTCAAAAAATGAAAATGAAAATGCCCTCCCCAATACAGCTTCAACTGACTGTCGATAGTTAATAGCAACTCTTTGCCTAATGACTATTTTAAAAATGGATGTCTTGCCAGAACTTTATTTTTCAAAAGAAAATAAGACAGAAAATTGCACTTACCAGGCCATTTCAGGAGATCTTTAATGTAAAGAGTGAACCTAATGATGGAGAATGAAATTAAATTCTTTTAACTTCATTGATGGCAGATATGGTACATGGTATCCAGCTTTTCTTCTTTCCATTTCTATTGTTTTAATATCACACCAATCACGCCTAAGATTTTTTAAAATGTTTTTAGATAAATCTCTCATGTTCCTTAAGGATGCAATTATTTGGTGAAAAATGCAGTTAAAGTAGTAGTATTGGGAAATATTATTACAATTTAAAATAACTGTGTGCTATTTGAATATATTATAAAGTATAATTGTAAATAAAATAAATAAAATAAAAGGAATTTTCAGCAGCCATTCCTCCAGTCTTCAGTGTCACATGATCCTTCAGAAATCATTCTAATATGCTGAGTTGTTGCTCAGGTAACATTTCTTATTATTATCAATGTTATAAACAGTTGTACTTGTTTTTAATTTGTCTTTTTTACTGTCAGTTCGAATCAATTTAATGCATCCTTGCTGAATAAAAAAATAAATTTCTCTTTAAAAAAAGTTACCGACCACAAACATTTGTGTAGTGTTGGTGCATCCATTGTAAACGTCTTGCATGTCTACCATTTTCATTTAATTTCTTTCTATTTGATTGCTTTCTTTGAAAAGAACATTAGGAGTAAGGAAACAAATATGGGAGGTAATTCACTATAAATTAGGTTTAGACCCATCTACATCTCCATTGTTAAGTAAATGCAATATAGTTTTTCAGCACAGTAACTGCAAGAAACCACACAAAAATAGTGATACTAGATTTAGCTTAACTAGTTTTATAACTGATCCAGCTGATCCGTAGTTGTCTCTATAGATAGTACTTGTCTGTATCAATGTGGGAGTGTTCAACAAAATGTATTTAAGATGGTTTTGTACCGCCCTGATCTCTTGTGTCTATTGTTGTGTGTATAACAGGATTCAGACCTCCTTTGGACAGACTTCCATCAGAAACTTGTGGATCATGCGCTTATATCCATGGACACCTACCTGGGCCAGTTTCCTGACATCAGAGTACTAAGATCCCATGATGATGTTGTGGTTTAGCTTGCGTACCGTGCTGTGAATTTCCATATAATATCTGAAAAATTCTTTCTAGGCCCGTATTGCGAAGCGTGACAGGAAGCTGGTGGACTTTGACAGTGCACGGCACAACTTTGCTGCGGTAAACAAAGGAAAGAAAGGAAAGGAGGGGATTAAGATCACCAAGGTATAGGATGTTATAATGGCAAAAAAAATTAGGGAAAAAATCCAAAGCATTTATTTTTGATTGTTCTCACTTGTTTTGTATATAGCCAGCTTCCTTGCTGGAGAGGGCCGCCCCGGGTTGGGCTCAGGGGATCCTGTCCGCCCATAACGTGGCTCAAACCAGCCTCTCCAGGGGTCAGGTGACACACTATAACTAATGCTACTATATTCTGAGCTGTGAAAAGAGCTAGCCAGTATTTTGATTCCGTCTCCTTCATTCAAGAGGACAATATCGTCTTGCCAGGCCAACACAAATAAGAATCTGCTGCTCGTCTAGTTAGATAAAGGTAAAATAAAATGAAATTCCATGCACATGTGGGCAAAATAAATCAAACAGGGTAGGTGAGGCAATTCATCATGTTTGATTTAGCTGTATTCAGGTCTGTCTATTTCAACAGCTAAAGCCTCGTGGGTGAATACGATTATTGAACTTCATGCTTTGATGTAATTTTATGTGTTTATAGGCAGAGGAAGAGCTGGACAGGGCACAGAAGGTGTTTGAAGAAATTAATATAGATTTGCAGGAGGAACTGCCATCTCTGTGGAACAGGTGTGGATTTATTACTGTTTTACTCTCACAGATCTTCTCTGGGTTTTCTGTCACACACATCTGACTACTGGCGTTTACTGTCCACTTTGCAGCTTAAGCCGCGGTCTTAGACTTTGAACACACAAAATTTCTACGGACACTTGTCGTGATATGACGTCACACTCTGATGTACATAAAACAATAAATCCCGACGTGTTTCACATTTTTTGTGCCATTTGCATCAGACATTAGCCAAGGGTCCGTGGGCATGACATCCCAGCAAACAAATTTAGGTTCTGGGAACGTTCGTTTTTGGTTCCCAGAACGTTCCTAGAACTTTCCCTTAAGGTTAGGGGAACGTTCCTGGAACGTTCCACTAACCTTATAAAAATGTAACCTAAAAATAACCTACATGGAACGTTCCTATAACGTTCTTGTTTGGTTCCCAAAAAAATAACCACATGGGACCATTTGGGAACGTTAGGGGAACGTTCTGTGTTTGCTGGGATGTCTGAGACTTGGAAGAACGTGTCTGACCGTTGTGTAAAACAACCTACATCAGGACTGCGTTTCCCAAAAGCATCTTAAGCCTAAGTAGAACAATTGCCACCAATGGGATCTATGATCAACTTAGGCTTACGATGGTTTCGGAAAACACAGCCCAGATCATTTTCTTTATGTGAAATTTATTGGCAGATAAATGTAAAATCGATGAAACCCCAATAATAGACTGCCGCTCAACAACGCATTCAAATAATTGCACAAATATTGCAATAAGTGGAGTATGTGTCTGTTTTTTAATGAATGAGTTTAATTACTAAGAGTAAGTGCCTCAAACTAAATTCTGAACATCTTTCACAGGTTCACTGCTATGAACCTCTTTGGCACTTTGGCAAATACAGTGCCTGTACACCTTGCTTCATGGAAATTATGTAGAAGCCTGACGATCCGATTGGCTCTCTTTTGTTTCATTTTTATGTGTAATATGCACCAGATTGGTTGTAAATGGTCCATGGGTGTACCATCTTAGACTAAGATCTGTTGTCATCTTATGGGGGCTGAAATTGTGTCTGCTCTCTTCCAGTCGTGTTGGCTTTTATGTGAATACATTCCAGAGTGTGGCTGGTCTGGAGGAGAAGTTTCACAGAGAAATGGGAAAAGTAAGGAATCCAGTGCAACACCATTAAATTACAGATCATTATGGTTACGTTTTGTATATAACTTGTTTACAATTGTAATATTTAATATATAAAATGTAATTTATTCCCGTGATGATGAAGCTGAATTTTCACCATCAATACTCCAGTCAATGTCGCTTGATTCTTCAGAAATCATTCTAATATGCTGATTTGCTGCTCAAGAAACATTTCTTATTATTATCAATGTTGAAACTTCTGCATTTCAAAAGATGTTTATTTTCTATTTCAACAGATCAATCAGAATCTGAATGATACACTGGATAAATTAGAAAATCAAGATATGTCCAGGTCAGTCAAATTTATATAAAGCAACATACATAAAGTTTCATTGAGAAGCACTGAACTGTATTTACAGTAAAAAAAAAATTACACATTTTTATCCATTTTGCATCAAAACGGTCTCTAAATTGTACATATGGCAATAATTAGTATTGGTATAATTACACTCTATACAGTGTATATACAATTAAATTAATGAACAAACCACAACACCACTCTCACAGAAAAACAGGTAGCCAAGGGGTGAGGACATCCACAGCCCAGAAGAGGTAACAGCGGTAGCCCTACAGTGCTGTGTGTTTGAGGGTTTGTGTGTGTGTGTGTGTGTGTGTGTCTCTCTGCATTCCGTCTTACTTAAGCTTTTTGCGTGCCTTCAAGTGTAGCCATTTCCAGCAACAGTTTTGCATTTTGCAACTATGTGTTTTAAATGATGCCTTCACAGTACGTTTGAGTTCACTGCATGAGCAGAATGATTTTGCACAGGAAGCAACTGTGTCTCAGTCTGCATGAATAAATGTTGCAATTGATACTATCTTCCAGTCTAGTTACACCATGTCAGTTCTGGCGTGGAAGTATCCCAGATAGACTTTTGGCCACACTGGTCATCTAGGGCTTGTAGTGTGAAGCCCTGGTTCTTGGATTGAGCCAAATGAAAGCATGACACAGATGAGCTCATCATAGCCATGTGACTGTATTTAGATCATTATCTGAACTTTCAGCTCCAGTGAAAGAACACAAGATGCCAATCACACTTTGAGCCCAGGAGGACCGCCAGCCATTCCCAAATCTCCGTCTAAGGTACTTCATGCATTTAGAAATCACCATGGCTTTTGTATTTGCAGTGTACGATAATTCTGCTGACACCTGTAAACAATATTGCAGGGATTTCTCATCTCTCTTTTTGTTGTCATCAGTGACACATATTTCTTATTTATGTGTGTTTCCAGCTAAAGCCAGCTGTCCCCCCGCCTCCTAAAGCTACTCCATCAAAGGATCTGAAGCAGGAGAGCATTATTAATCTATTTGGTGAGGCTGCCGCTCCGAACATCAGTGTCACTTCGCCAACACAGGTCAGCAGTAATTTCTTCTTTTGTAATCCTCGTCTCCATCATGTGTCATGTGAAGACTAGCTTTCAATTTAGGAGATTTTGCAGGATGTTGAATTTGAGTCGGAATGACTGGGATTACTAAACTTAAATTCAATAAATGTTGATGTATAAAGAAAAGCAGGTCACTTATCAGGTGCTCTTTTAGTACGTTTACAGCTTGTTGCTTGCTTAATATTTGGCTACATTTGAAGACATCAGGGTAAATTGGAAGTGTTCATCCACCATGCTTATAAAATGAAAGTTAAAAAGATGCACTAGTCCTCAGCATCTGAGAGACATGTCAGTGAAAAACAAGAAACAGTTTATTTGTGAGGAGAACAATCACATGATTATTTTCTAAAATCAAAATAAAACTAAACACCTCAACAATGCAATAAATCAAGGTTGACACAACAGCCTCTTAAACATCTACAAACACTCAAGTCTCAGTTAAGCACAAGTGCTCAAAAGGGGCAATATACTTCAAAAAGGTAACTGAGAAATAAAACAATGTTGAGTAAAATTAAATAGTCAAAGCCTACTTGCACTGGACAGCGATTCACAACTACCTGCTAATGCACTTGCATTTGCTTAAATAGCCATGTTGACTAGATTGGATGAACAAAGGCTAAACTGCCCTGTACATGGCGATATCACTTCTTTTGTAGCAGAAATAAAATGCTGCTGAAAAAGTTAGGCGCCATGCAAAATGCCTTACTCATCACAAATGTTTTGGAGCAAAGAGTACATTGTACATATATTTATTCAGAAATGTAGGCCTTGTCAAGTAGAGAGTAAAAGTTGCTAATATTTTTAATACTCAGTCAAACTACAAAGTAGCCAAAAATCTACTTAATTACATTAACTGAAAAATACTTTCCACTCTTTACACCACTGCAGTATGATGCCCCAGCCACTGCTAATCTGCTGGATATGGATCTGGACTCACTTCAGGCCGCCACCACCCCAGCCGCACAGGTCTGACAGAATTAGAAGAACTTGAGCTAGTAGATTTAGCTTATAACAGTGTTGTAGTACTGGAGTCCAGAAAAGACCGGACTCAGACTCAAAGATCATATTTTCTGACTAGTCGAGACCGGCTCATTTGAGTCCAGAACGAGTCAAAAATTTCCTACAAATATGGTCTTATCCAAACTTAAGTACTATAACACCGGCTTATAGTTTATTTTATGCATTATAATGTCTTTGTATGTATGTAAGTATATGTCTGCAATGGAACGTCAGTGTAAATGCCTCTTAGTCAAATGGACAAATCTGTTTTGTCCAGTCATTAATTTTGCTTTATCTGTCTGTCTGTCTGTGTGTGTGTGTGTGTGTGTGTGTGTGTGTGTGTGTGTGTGTGTGTGTGTGCATTTTTACAGAATTGGGATCCATGGGAGGTGAGTGTGCTTTTAACTGTTTACTCAAAGTTGTAGTGTATACCAGCGCATATATAACCTTTCCTTTTAATTCAGACAGATTCTTAAGGAACTTATTTAGCTATTTCTGAAAGCCATCTCATTTAGTATTAAATGGTTAGGGAAATGAATCTGCCTTTGTCAAACAGTTGCGAAACAGATATTCCATTAAATTTCCTTTCACTCTTATGCTTTCTTAAGTCTGTCTGTCCTGCTTTAACTGTCCACGATATTAATGTTGCACGTTTCACATCATAGTGTGTTCGGCTGAAGAAATGTGTGTTTTACACTCTCTCTCTGGCTCCTCATTCTTTCTCCACTCTGGTCATGCTTTACCCGGCTCCCACCATTCCCCTCACTGCCCTACTTACCCGTCCCCCTGCCACATGTAGCATACAGAGAAGGAAGCCGAGGTACCTCAGACATGGGACGATGATGGTCCTCAGACTGTGCACTCTGGCTGGGGTGATGATGGTACCCAGGCTACCTGGGATGATGATGATGATGGTAGCCAACCTGTGCATGCTCCGGCCACATTCCCCACCTGGAATGATGATGAAGGCTCTCAGCCTGTGCAGGGGAATGACATTGATTCTACCCAGCAGGCCGAGGGGTGGGACAAGGATGGGGCTCAGGTACAAATCTCATAGAGCTAGCTGACAGGAGCTGAGCTGCGCTGTAGGCATCACTGGATGGGAGCAAGAAGATGCTTAGCATGGCAATTGGGAGAATGCTGGTAGCAGCGCTAGTAGCAGTAGCAGTAGTAGTAGTAACTGCTTCAGCTGGGTTTGATATGTTATGAGAATAGCTGTGTAATTTGCATCTTTTTGTTCTCTCTTTCAATTCTCGGCTCTCTCTTGGTATTTCTACCTTTCATTCTTCTATATGTTGGCCCTCTTCTTCTTTATCTCCTGGTCTTTCCTTTTTGCAGGCCACAGAACAGGCAGTTGTTACAGAACAGGCAGTTGTTACAGAAGAGGCAGTAGCCGAAACTGTAAGTGATGTAAGTGAATGAAATAAAGCAGTCAAAGATAATAAAACCCAAAGCAAGAGACTAAAGGACAAACAGGAATACTATAGGTGACCCAAAATTTGCAGCAACATACACTACTGTTCAAATGCTCGCAATCAGGTAGTGAATTTTTTTGTAAACAAAAATGTATACTTTTATTCAGCAGTGATACATTAAATTGATCAAAAGTGACAGTAAAGACATTTATAATGTTGCAAAATATTTCTGTTTCAAATAACTGCGGTTCTTTTGAACTTCCTATCCATCAAATAATCCTGAAATAAATCATGATTTCCACCCAATTTTTAAGCAGCAAGACTGTTTTAAACATTGATAATAATAATGTTTATTAAATAGTTTCTTGAGCACCAATTGAGCTTATTAGAATGATTTCTGAAGAATAAATTACAGGGATAAATGACATGTTAAGGTGTATTTAAATGGAGAACAGTTATTTCAAATTGTAATAATATTTCACAATGTTACTGTTTTTGATTAAATAAATGCAGCCTTGGTGAGCCCTTTTTCAATAACAGAAAAAGTTCTCCAACACTTTGGGTGACCCAAGTTCGAGTCCCACTTAGGTCCTTTCACAGTCATATTCCCCTATCTTGTCTCCCATGATTTCCTGTCTGTCCTTCTACTGTCCTATCTAAATAAAAAAAGGCTAAAAATATATTTAAAAAAAAGAAAAACATCTTTCCGACCCCAATCTTTTGAACAGTAGTGCATGCTGATAATCAGGTGAGGGCTCCCTCTGCTGGACCGAATGAGAATCTGCAGACTCCACCATCTGACCTAAAGACATGAAATGGTACATTAGGGACTCTTAAGCGTGTCAGGCACTAAGTGGAACACTTTCTTGTTTTGATGGTAATAATTCATATAATGCGATGAAAATACAAATATATGTCTTTGCTTCCAGACTGCAACTGTGGCCACAGATAAAACAGAGAGTGTAGAGATGCCAGAAGCCTTCCTGTTCAAAGTGAGTTCTAAAATACGTTTTCATTTAACTAACAATGGTCTGTTAATCAGAATTTTAAGCAGAAGAAGTGAGATATGCATTTGTGTGAATATAGGTGAAAGCAATGCATGACTACAATGCCAATGACTCGGATGAGTTGGAGATGAAGGCAGGAGATGTGGTGCTGGTAGTGAACTTTGAAAGTCCAGATGAACAGGTTTGTATAGTTGTTTATTTTTGTGATCTCAGTGGTGTTAGATATGATCACCTAAAGGACTTTTTGCGCTTACAGGACGAAGGGTGGTTGATGGGAGTCAAAGAGTCTGACTGGATTCTGCATAAAGGGCTTGGGAAAAAGGGAGTCTTTCCTGAAAACTTCACCCAGAGGATGTGAGCGCCTGTGATCAGCTTGATCTGTGACACTGTTTCCCCCTTCTATATTACTCCTTTTTGCTTCCTTTGAAAATGCAGACAAGAAAAACTACTATACCAACAAATGCACCGCCACAGGCTATCTGCTGGTTGTTGTTGTTGACAGGTTAGTCAGTGCGTTGTTTTGGGTGTCCTCACTCACATCACATATTTGTCATGCTTTAAGTATAAGAAGATTGGATCAACCTTTGACAAAATAAGGGATAGTATTTTTTCTAGCCTTTTCTAATAGAGGGAGTAACACCCAAAGTAAGTCCTTGCTTTAAATGTTTTTAGACTAGCCACTCTTAACCATTGTCCCATTTTGAGTGAAATGTTTTAAATCATATCTCATGAGCTCACAAACTGGTGAGAAAAACAGATAGTCTCTAAAGTCTGATACTGAGGACTATTTGAGCTGCATGATATATAATTATGTCACAGGTGGAAACAAACAGTATTTCTTTTCAAATGGTGAATACCCAGCTAACAATGATGTGCTCTAAGAATGTTTTTTAAATGTTCCCATATATATTATATAAACAAAAACATTTATGTTAGATGCGATTAATCGATTTGACAGCACTAATATATACACACACACACACACACACATATATATATATATATATATATATAAATGAAGAGTTCAGATGCAAAAGCCTCTAAGTGCCATTTGAAATTTTCTTCTAGAATGATCATTTTTATCAAGCTTGTATATTTAAGTTCAGTAATTTCACTTAAATGACAATTAATAGGTAATCTTCATTGCCATTTAAGTGAAATTACTGAACTTAAATATACAAGCTTGATAAAAATGATCGTTCTAGAAGAAAATGTCAAATGGCACTTAGAGGCTTTTGCATCTGAACTCTTCATATATATATATATATATATATATATATATATATATATATATATATAAAATAATTATACACAGTACACACACATTTATTATGGAAACACAAACTTTTATTTTGGATGCGATTAATCGTGATTAATCATTTGACAGCCCTAATATATATATATATATATACACACACACACACACATATATTTTATAAAGACAAACTTTTATTAGATTTGACACACACACATATATATGTATATATATGTATGTATGTATGTATATGTTTAGAAAAAGTTTTTTTTTATTGGTTATGCCAACATTAAGGGAATATTCTGGGAACATTTCATAACATTTAAAAGTAACAAGTATAACATTTAAAAAACATTAGATGAACGTCCAACTGAAACGTTTCCGGGGAAAAAACATCCCATGAATGATGTAAAAAAAAAGGTTTTGTGCTAGTGTTTTAGAACATTATTAAATATCAGATAACTTTGAAAAAACATTCTGTTAACGTAAATGGAAAAATGCTTGTTCATAACTTTGAGAGAACTTTTCCAGAATGTTAGCCAAAGTTCTGAGAACGTTCCCTGTTAACTGGGTAATTGTTTCCATTTCTTCACTGGAATGGAGTTTGACTGCTCTGTCAAAGATCTACCAGCACCATTTCTGCACGTTTAAATCAGGAACAATCTAAAAAGTACAAATAAATCAGACTAATGTAGTTAAAGGAGTGTTTGTTCCATCTCGTTAAGAAACAAAAACCATATGCACTTGTTCCATATGGAGTTAATGTTGACACTAACAAGGCTGATGTATTTAACCCCAGACTCTTGCTCAGGTTGTTTGTTAATGAACCTGTGTGCTGTTTCTGACCCTTAGCTTTACTGTATACGCGATATATCACTCTCCACAGATGTTTTTGATAAAGCCATTTCCGATATTAATATTTGATTAATACTACACTGTGCAAACGCAGTCATACACATGATTTGTCTCGGTCATTTAGTAAAATGCGGTTTATATTCCATGAAGGAGAATTTCTTAACATGTAATGCAATAAGCTCTGCACAGATTTTTAATTCTTTATTAATTGTATTCATAGACGTGTCGGACATTTTGGCTAAGCGTGGATATTATTAATGCTCACTTGTGTGAGTTTTAATAAAGTGCAACATGCAAAAGTGACTCAGATTATGCATAATATGACTTCAGTCCACTTACACTGTATTTATAGTTTTATTTTTGTACATTGTGAGACAAATGCGAGTTAAAATTATTCTATGTGCCATGAACACTGGCTTATAACAGGGGTCTTTCTCAGTGTTGTAAACTCTGGTCTTTTCATGTCTGATCAGAATTTACCATCCATCCCATATAGCAACAAGAGCAAAACAGGTTTAGTGTATCTGAGGTTATGAACTTTGATAAGGACCGAACTTAAGTTGGTATGGCAGAGATAATGATTCTCCAGTCATCTGTTGCGCTGAATAAGAACTTGTTTGCTTTTTGTTTGGTTTGTTTGTTACTCCTGATCTCTCTCTAATTGGATGTGTCATGTGACCCAAGCTTTCGGGGGAGTTCTTGCCACGCTTCACCAGTTTTGAAGCAAGTGTGTGTTTGCTTTTTGTACCCTGTACTGAGAAATCAATGTGATCAGTATAGGGTTTGAGTTATTCAAGCTGCCAATGCATCTTTAATGACCTCTCGCTCAAGCTCTTAATTAAATCGAAAGTCCCCAGAATGTGTGGACAAACACTTCCTCCTGTATATGAGCGCAGTTACGATATTTGCTAGCGTTGTTGCATTTGTAGCCGTGAACATTGTGTAGTTTTGTTGGGTTTCGTCACTAAAGATACAAATTCTCTGAACATATCTATATCTGTAATTAGTGTGAATGTGAAAGAGGCATGCTTAAATCCATGAGCAGTGTGTCTGTGTGTAGTGACTTGATGTTTTCTTGCTGAGGTGGCCTGGGAAACCAGGGTCACTTTACGCCACTGTAAGCCATGAGTGTATCGTTCTACATTCCTGTACCCTGCTGACTCACCTATGCTAATAAACATGGATTTCATCCTGTAACTTTTCCACTGTTGTGTCCCCAAGCTGTTCACATTCAAATACACTATGCTGCAAAAAACTAACTTCCTATTTTTACCTTACAAAATAACAGCACTTCTGTAAGGTTTAAAATGTACTTTAAAGTAAAACTTTGATTATTTCCATTATTATTAAGTGCCGTTTTTTAAAAGTGTACTTAACTTTTTTAATAAAGATAGCGAGTGTACTCGTTTCAGTACACTTAAATGGCCTTTTATTTTATTAATATTATATTATCTGCAAGTAGGCCTACAGTTTTACTTTAAAGTACTTTTAAGATTTGAAGTACACTACAAATGCACATTCAATACAATTATTTTTCACAAGGGTATGTTTAACAGTGGATTTACAGAGGCAAGCATAATCACTCATTTTCTCCAGAGGTCATATCAGCTTCCCAAGCAAAGCTGTTGCAATAATCCATTGTTATTTTAAGTCAATAGGAAGATAATGATTAAAAGGAGCAATGCTGATGAAAAACTGCATGTTGCATAACTGAGTCAAAGGCCATCATATGAGGAGGAAGCGGGAAGACAAGAGGAGAAAGCTAACATTGTAAACAGTGGCGGGCCAAATAGCATTTTAAGGAAAGACAAAGAAGGAGGACAGAAAGTCAGAAACAATGGTATGGACTGATAGATGTAAGAAACTGTGTACATGTAAAGAGAAACCTTTGGACCCGGAAAAGCCTGGAGGAATGGAAAGAATAGACGTGGATTGCAGTCCCTCATTATTGCTGAATATTGCCCTTGCTCTGCAAGTAAGTATTTTCTAAATGATATGTCTTTTACAAGTTGATAAAGTCATATAACGCTAGAGGACACTTAAAGCATGCACTTTAATTCCTGCGTGGATGAACAAAATATTTTTTTATTCTTTTGGCAATTCGAGAACATACTGTCATATTTTATAAATGCTGACATTTTAAAGTCATAACCTACTACATAAATGTAAAGTTCTCAAAGCAAACTTAGTGAACATAGCAAACAAAAACAGTAAAAGTCTGTTTTTCCCCCCTCTGTCTCCATGCAGCATGTGTTGGTGCTGTCCTCTCTGTGTGCATTGGTTGTGAGTGCACTAATTCAGGACGTAGACAAGGAAAGAATAGTGGCCTATGTGCTCTTTTACTCAGGTATAGCTACACTACTGCAGAGCTGGATTGGGTCACGGTAAGGTTACATTTACCCAGGTTGCTTTCCATTTAAGTTGATACAGTTGTACTAAAGTACAAAACAATCTATAGGATTAAGTCCAATGTTTCCTCTGTTCTCAGTTTGCCATTGATCCAGGCTCCATCTTTGGACTTTCTGATCCCTGCCCTAGTGCTGCTTTCTGCTCAGTCAGGTCAGAATGGTTCTGGCCAGAATTAAAATGAAGTCAAAGACAATCGAATAATCTACCCAATTAAACACACTAACTTCCCCCAATTAAAGCTACAGAAATGATCATTGATGCAAATTGTATATTTTGTTTGTATATAACACACTTGTACATTCAAATTCATATATATATATAATTATTACTCCAGTCTTCAAGTGTCTTGGATCCTTCAGAAATCCTTCTAATATGGTGATTTGATACTCAGTCACTATCAATGTGATACTTTTTTCAGGATGCATTGATGAATAAAAAAAGTCAAAAATAACAGCAATTATTTAAAATAAAAATCTTTTCTAACAATATAAGTCTTTGCCATCACTTGTTATCAATTTAACACATCCTTGCTAAATAAAAGTATTAATTTATTTTAAAAAAAAGAAAATGACTGACCTCAAACTTTTGAACAGTAGTGTATATATTGTTACAAACTATTTATATTATACATAAAAACTGCTCTTTTTTAACTTTTTATTCATCAAAAAATCCAGAAAAAAAATCATAGGTTATAAAAAAAATATAAGCAGCACAATTGTTTCCAACATTGATGATAAATCAGCATATTAGGATGACTTCTAAAGGATCATGTGACACTGAAGGCTGGAGTAATGGCTGATGAAAATGCACCTTTGCTATAATAGGAATAAATTGTATTTTAGAGTATATTCAAATAGAAAACCATTATTTTAAATTGTAATCATATACAATGTACTATTGTAATAATATTCACAATTTTACAGTTTTTTCCTGTATTTTTGATCAAATAAATGCAGACTTGGTGAGCATAAGAGACTTAGTAGTAATGTTTCCAAACTTTTGCCCAGTACTATATATATTCCCAAAAGTTGGGAAACATTACTATATACTATATACTATATATATTCCCAAAAGTTGGGAAACATTACTATATACTATATACTATATACTATACTATATATATATATAGTACTGGGCAAAAGTTTGGAAACATTACTACTAAGTCTCTTGTATATATATTCAAAGTATCTTTATTTTACGTTCTGTGTACTGTTGTAGGAGTCTCGGTTGTTTCTGTGCACTGTAAACTACTTCTGTCACCAAGACAAATTCCTTGTGTGTGTAAACATACTTGGCAATCCATCTATACATTTTGATTCTGATTCTGAAATCTGATTGTAATGGTATTGTGTGGTAGGGACTCCTGTGGCCTGCAGGGGTCAGTGTATTGAAGCAGAGGAGCCTGTGGCCCCAGCACACCCAATAAGAGAGGTAGGGCACAGTGCTGTCCGTGGTGCTGAACATTCAGACCACCCCTCCATTGTCACACTGTTCTGCAGTAATGCATAGTAACTTCAGATTCCACTGTTTGTGTGTGTGTGTGTGTGTGTGTGTGTGTGTGTGTGTGTGTGTGTGTGTGTGTGTGTGTGTAGTTGAGAGGCATGACTCTGGTTACAGGTATTGTGCAGTTCGTCGTGGGTTTGACTGGTCTGAGTGGGTTTGCATTGGGACGTTGTGGACCATTGGTTCTGGCCCCTGTCCTTTGCATTTTGGGATTTTCCCTCTACAGGGAGGCAGCGCTGCTTTGTTCTGACCACTGGGGCATGGCTACACTGTAAGGACACACTTTTCTGAGGTCTTTCATATTGTGTACTCGGGTGACTATATAATGTACTTGCATAAAAAACACATTTGCTGCTATTGAGGTGGATATGGTAAGGTTAGGGACAGGTTTAGGGGTATGGGTAGGTTTAGGGTTTAAGGGTGGGTTAAGGTGTAAGGGAAGGTTCAACAGTGTAATTATAGATGTAATTACAGAAATAAATTACAGCTGTAGTTACATGCAGGTCATTTTAAAATGTAAATACTATGTAAAAACATGTATGTACTGTACACAATAAGTGTACATTTAATTTAAATGATAGTTTATAGTAGTCAAAGACACTTAAAATAAAATGAGTCCATTAAATTTTTATTTTGTTTGTACTGCAATCTGTCTAGGAAAGAAATAGCAGTGTATAATGTTATTAATTTGTAGTAATTTTTTATTGAGGAATTGAAGAATATAGAGTTACCCTGTATGTGATAATATTTCAAAGTTAAATCAGAATAGTTATAAGAATAAGTGTTTCTTTTTATGAACTCAATGTGCAACATGGATACACAGAGCACTCTAAATACAAATATCTTTCTTTCTTTTAGGGCAGTTATTCTTCTAGTGATCCTCTCTCAGTATCTGCACTCCTTTCTGCGGCTGTCTGTGTTCTCGGTCTCCAGGAGACTCTCTGTGAGTTACATCAAGGGATGTTGCTCAAATTCTGAATGACTTAAAGGTGCAGTAAGCAATTTCTGAGAAACACTGTTGATATTTGAAATCAACCCAAACAAACACACCCCTCGCTTCACTGCTCCGGCCCCAAAATTCATGAACATGCAATCCAAGAGTGTCTCTTTATCATAGCTGATTTGAAGCAAAATAATGCTTCACAAAAAACAAAGTGCAGATGGTGAACGAACGGCAAGGATTAACAAAAAATGAACATACAGTACACAAGAGTATATACAAGCAAGAGTTTGTTGTTAGTCGCCAGCAGCACACCAACTCCAGACAAACAATGACACTCAAAACTGTCCTGTACAGTTAACTTTACAACTACAACCTCAGCGTCCATTTTCAGACCTTCCCACTTTGGTCTTTCCAGCGCTGGAAAGCTTTTCTAATACTAACGCGGGTCCTAAAGCTCTTGCCTGGTCAAAACCCTTCTCCTTCCAGTGATATTACTTTGACCTTTTCTCTTTTGTAATGTCTCTCAGCCATCTCTCTTTCTACAGTCTTTCTTCAAATTTCCCTCTTGCTCACTCTCTCCTCCCCCATCATGAATAAGACGCCCCCTACTGCTGATTGGCTCTCTCTCTCCTCACCCATCATGAGTAGACACGCCCCCTACTGCTGATTGGCTCACTCTCTCTTCTCCCCCATCATGACTAGACACGCCCTCTCACTGCTGATTGGCTCACTCTCTCTCCTCCCCCATCATGAGTAAACACGCCCCCTACTGCTGATTGGCTCACTCTCTCTTCTCCCCCATCATGACTAGACACGCCCTCTCACTGCTGATTGGCTCACTCTCTCTCCTCCCCCATCATGAGTAGACACGCCCCCTACTGCTGATTGGCTCATTCTCTCTCCTCCCCCATCATGACTAGACACGCCCTCTCACTGCTGATTGGCTCACTCTCTCTCCTCCCCCATCATGAGTAAACACGCCCCCTACTGCTGATTGGCTCACTCTCTCTTCTCCCCCATCATGACTAGACACGCCCTCTCACTGCTGATTGGCTCACTCTCTCTCCTCCCCCATCATGAGTAGACACGCCCCCTACTGCTGATTGGCTCACTCTCCTCCCCATCATGACTAGACACACCCTCTCACTGCTGATTGGCTCACTCTCTCTCCTCCCCCATCATGAGTAGACACGCCCCCTACTGCTGATTGGCTACAAGTGTGGCTCTCGGTCCGAATCAACTTTCAACTGTATTTCGCAGAAATCGCTTACTACACCTTAAAGGCTGGAAGGCACTACAAGGCTTTTCAAATCTGAACAGATTTTAAAACACTAGGCATCATACACTTGGTGACTTGGTAAAATGGTTACAGAGAAAAACTGGGCATACACTAAATGATTGAGGATCACACACTACCAGACTTTCAAGTCGCTCCGAAAACAACAAACGGATGCAGACACATCATTATAAAGTTGGTTCAAAATATCATACATGTTTGATATACTGTGACTGGATGGATTCATAGTCTGTGTCCATCATTCACTTTGCAATTTTCTGGGAAATGAAACCTGGGTCTGACTTTCGGCATCTAGCATCGACCTGCCCAGAATATTAATCTGACTTTCGGCAGAATATTAATTGGAGGGAAATTCTGGGCAAAAGTCGTGTAGTGAATTCCACCCTTTAGTTTGACTTTGAGAGCCATTGCTGCAAGTGTTTCTTCACTTTAAAAGTTGTGTGACTTTCCACAAAAGAGAAGTTTACTGTCTCGTCCAAAACCAGAGTAACACAGACACCTTCACTCATGATATATGGGATTTCCTGTTGCACTGGTTGTCAAGCTCTTTTACCGCTTTTAACCTGCAGTATATTAGATTGATGTTTTGCCTGTAAGAAGATTATGTCATTGATCTGGGCAAAGTTTCCCACCAAAGAGGTGCGTTGTGTTACAGTGATCTTTGGCTAAAATGTTCTTAATTTAATATGGGACTGAATGTTGTCAAAGGTTATGGGAAACAGTTCTAGGCTTTGTATGAGTGATCGTAAGCTCGTATTGGAATTTTGCTTTTGGGAAATTCTTATTGGTTATTATTCTGTGCTGTGTCTGACTGTCTAGTTATTATTCTCATCCGAGTCTGTGCAAATCTATTAATGTGGGGATGTTTGTGTGCAGCCACACCTAAAAATGTAAGAATTTTATGTATTTATTAATGTTAAATTATAAATATAAATGCTAATATTTATTAGAAATGAATATTAATATAATATTATTAAGATCGGTAAATATATAAATATATTTATGCAGTATATATAATATACAACAGATTTTTTAAGGAAATTCATACTTTTATTCAGCAAGGATCCAATAAATTGATCAAAATGAACGTAAAGACATGTTATAAAAAAAAAAAATTCAAATCAATTCTGTTCTTTTAAACTTTTCATCAAATAATCCAGAATAAAAATGTATAACAGTTAAAAAAATAAAAATATGCAGCATAAACATTTCAACTTTTCAACATTGATAATACTAGTAAGAAATGTTTCTTCAGCACCAAATCAGCATTTTAAGCATATTTCTCACCAAGGATCATGTGACACTGAATATTGGAGTAATAATGCTGAAAATTCAGCTTTTCCATTATAGGAACTAATTACTAATTATTTTTAATTACATTTAAAATTATATTAAAATATTTTAAATTAAATTTAAATTGTAATAATACTTCACGATATTACTGTTTTCACTGTATTTACATCAGATAAATGGTCTTGGTGAGCAGCATAAAGAGACATATTTTAAAAAATATTGTAAAAATGTACTGACTCCATTTTTTTGAACTGCAGTGTACATTGCATTAGATATAAAATGAAACTATGTGGCATCTGCAAATAAATGACCTTTATTCAGAACTTCACTACAGACATTTTTGCAATTAATTTCAACCATTTTTAGTTTATGTATGTAAATCAATGACATTTATTCACTATTGGGTATAAATACTGTTGAGGTTATTGTATATGAGGGTTCCTTATTGTTAACAAATACAATATATTGTTCCTGCTCGTTGTGTTCGTCCTGTGTAGGTACTTCTGTCTGTGATGGTGAGCTGGGCCGTCTGTGCCGCACTGGTACGGTGGGGTCACGTCCATCTGACCTCTGTGACCCAGATGCTCTCAACAATCAGAAACACCACCTTCATCCAGTCCACCAACAGTCCACATTCATATGACTTTGTCGTTCCAAATGATTCTGTACCCTGGCTGGCCTTTCCTCTTCCTGGTAATATTAAATATGTTTTTTTTCTCTCCTTTTTTAGTTGCCTTGAAGGTATTAGCAGTGAACCAGTAATACACTTTGTCATGAGTTCCAAATTTTCCTTTTTCTTCAGATGTTTTTTTTTTGTTTCTTGTATCCTTACAGCCTCAGCACTCCCTCTGCTGTCTGGAAAGAGCATTGCAGCAGGAGTGGCTGGAGGCCTGTCTGCAAGCATTAGCTCTCCGGCTGTGTACGTGATGGCAGCTCGGCTCCTGAAGGCTCCTGTGCCCCCAGCACATGCCTGTAACAGGGGCCTGTGTGTGGATGGCATGGGAAGTGTGATCGCTGGCCTGATGGGGGCGCCACTAGGACTGTGCAGCAGTGTGTCTAATGCATGTGTTATTGGGCTCAGCCAGGTAAGAGTCTATTGATGCATTTCACACCGGTATTGTGATTGCTACGTTTGCCTAAAATGATTAAGTCTTTCGATGTTTTTTTACAACATCTCGTAATTATCCTTATGATGTCTTTTTCTCTCTCAGTCTGGGTCCCGGAGCACAGTGCAGCTTGCTGGTGTGTTGTTGTTAATTCTGGGTGTGTCTCCTCAATTAGCGCAGATGCTCTGCTCTGTCCCTCTGGCCATACATGGTGATTATTCATTTATAGTTTACTCAATTAAATGGTAAATGTAGCTGGTAACAATCAGGGGTGCGTTTCCCAAAGCATCGTTAGCCAACTAGTTCCGTCAAGTTCCGTCGTTATCAGCATAGTTCAATGAGTCTGGGTTTCCCGAAAACATAGTTCTAACGAACATTCGCAAACAGCATCGCAAAGTTGAGTGGTTGGAACGACAGATCTTGGCCTGCGGTTAGAAGAATATTTTTTTGTTTGCATGACATGTGGACTCAATGGACTTTATGCACAGCTTCACTACTTTCTGAACTTTAGCCAGCTCCTTTGTTTCCTGTCTGCTATTATTGGACAAACTGATTAATCCAGGTGTGCCTGATTATTGTTACTGAGGCCAGGCACACCTGGATTAATCTTGAATCTGGAAATAAAGCAAAATAACTGAGAAAAATGAGAAATGCCATGTCTGTAATATATAGCAAAACGTAGCATTAAATTGGATCCAATACCACCTGGATGACATCATTAGCCAATGTGGTTGAACGACCAATTTGCAACAATATGGGTTCGGGAAACAGTCGCGACTAGTTGATTTCTTCAGCGATACATTGTACTAAGCAGCGAGTTACGCCGTTGTACGGGAAACACACCTCAGGTCAACCTACAGTTAAGTATGTCTTAAAGTGCCTCTATTATGCTTTTTCAGATATTACCTTTCATGTAGTGTGTGACATAGCTTGTTGTGAATGTAAAAGGTCTGCAGAGTTTCAAAGATCAAGAGAGTTATTCTCTCCCAAAAGAAAGAACTGATTCTGAACTGCCTGAAACGAGTCCTCAATAATTCCATGAACCAACATAGGTTTGTTAGAAATTTGCACAACAATGCCAGCTTCTTTGGCTGCCCGTGAACCATGTCTACTTTGACCCTCAAATACTGTAGTTGTTGCTGAGGCCTGGAAGAGTTTGGTTGGTGCTGTCGACGGCATGTCGAGTAGAGCTGAAGCAGGGCGTTTTGTGTAGGACATATGCGCTAAAAGCAGTAGACCAATCACAACAGACTGGGCCATCCGGCCAATCAGAGCAGAGTAGGCTCTCACAGAGGAGGGGTTTAGAGAGACTAAATCTTTTATCTAACCGTTTCAGACCCTGTGAGAAAAGAGCTGATGCTACATAGTATATTATGAGAAAATTAATGTGTTTTTTGACCTTGGATGCATGCAAACCTATTGTAGGAGACCTCCGAAACAAAATGATGACCCTTTAAAAAAGCATAGTAGTGGACTTTAATAGCTGTCTGACACTATATGGCTTTAAAAGCGTGAGCTGAATGTTTGCTTGTGCTCGTGTTCTCTCAGGTGCTGTGCTCAGTGTGACCTACGCACTTGCTGTAGCAACAGGCATAACTTATTTCCAACATGCTGACATGGATTCAGGACGCAACATTTTCAACATCGGCTTCACAATGTTCATGTCATTAGCACTGCCACGCTGGTTCAGACTTCACTACAGTTTTATACAAACAGGTGCTAAAACTGTGTGTAGTGTATTGTTACTCCTAATTTAGATTTGTTGATTTGGACATTTAATTGAAAGAATGTTCATCTTCTTGTGTTTAGGTGTGGCCGGTGTTGACGTTCTTCTTCAGTCTCTTTTAACCTTACCAGTTTTCTTTGTGGGGGTTTTGGCTTTTCTTCTAGAGCACACTGTTTCAGGTAAAAAAAAAACAAACAGATAAATGCACTACCATACAAAAGTTTGGGGTTGGTACAATTTTGGGAAGTCTCTTAAGCTCACCAAGGCTGCATTTATTTGATCAAAAACACAGTAAGAACAGTAATATTATTACAATTTAAAATGCAATTTATTCCTGTCATGGCAAAGCTGAATTTTCAGTCTTCAGTGTCACGTGATCATTCTAATACGCTGATTTGGTTCTCAAGATACAATCGATTTGATGCATAAAAGTATACATTTCTTTCAAACCCATAGTGTGAACATTCAGCACACACAAAAAAAAAAAAATCTTTGATTTAATGTATGTGATTTTTTGTCATTCAGGGACTTTGTCTGAGAGGGGTTTGGCGAGACAGGACGGCACAAAGAAGATTCTGTCTCTCGCTGATCAGCAGCAGGGGTTCAGCCCAAGTCCAGACGCCATGTACGACCCGCCTCGGCCTGTGATGAAAGTGCTGGAGCTGACCGGCTTCAGGACCGTCCTCTTCTGTGCCTGCAGAAGCCCAACTGTTGAAGAGGGGCTGGTGACACCAGAGATGTCTAGCTTATTACCTTACAAGGATGCCTGTGTTGGCAGTGCCTGAATTCTTGCAACTCAGTCCATATTTTATTTTAATTTTCAAATTGTATTTAACTTTTCTCTTTCTGGTTTGCTTTTTATAAATTGTATTATGTTAATGACTGGTACAGTCTTCTATTACTCAAAGGCCCCTCACTGTCCAACACAATTTTAGATTTTTTTATTAATTTATTTATTAAGTAATTTTTATTAAATTAGATTGTTTTAACTTACTATTAATAATATATGAATTTGACATTCCCTGATTGTGAACCACTGTATTAAAGGGTTAGTTCACACAAAAATTGAAATTCTGTCATTAACTACTCACCCTCATGTCGTTCCAAACCCGTAAGACTTTTGTTCATCTTCAGAACACAAATGAAGATCTTTTTATTGAAACCTGAGCCATTTCTCTCCCTCCATTGAGAGCTACGTAACTACCACTTTGACGCGTTAAAAAATCATAAAGAGAACGTAAAACTAATCCATATGAATTGAGCGGTTTAGTCCAAATTTTCTGAAGAAACTCGATCACTTTATATGATGAACAAGTACAGTACTTGTACAGTACAATAAATAAGTACAGAACTGGTTCAGAGCTTTATTAAAAATGTATTTGTGTTCCGAAGATAAACGGAATTCTTACGGGTTTGGAATGACATGAGGTAAAAGATGAGCAAATTTTCATTTTTGGGTGAACTAACCCTTTTAATACACAACACATTAGCATGAACTTCTGAGAGCAGAGCAATTCTGTCAAGAGACTAAAAAATAAAAGACAAAGGCAGATATTTCTGTAATCTTTAATTCTGAAAAATAGATCTTTAAATAGTTTTACAAATATTATATAATTTCTGACATCTTTAAGTAAAATGTAAATAATGCCACAAAACAGATAAATACAGTAAGTTGTATGGGAAATACAATGAGTACTACTGCATAAAGCACACATAAGGACTACATAAACTGGCATAAACTCTTATAACATTGCTACACATTGCACAGAGTAAACTCTTAATTTCTTGGAATGAAGCCTTCATAAAAGTACTCAAAACCCTTATGTATGCTAGATGGAGAAATACAGTGTACAATGTGACCATTAAATATGTGATTAAGTTGGGAAAGACACCTCTACCTTTACAGTGCGAAACATGTAAATGACCATATGAATGAACGCAAAACTGTAATTATGCACCTGAAAGTATTTTCCTGATGTTTTAAAGGCCTAGTTTTAACCCAGTTGTAAAGTGGGTGTGTTTGTCTGTACCTTCCAGCCTCGTTTCTTTTCTAACACAACTTCCTCCTCCGTCTAAAACCTTATCAGGCCGCGTTGGTCTGATCTGATCACCTGTGGTTGAGTCACTGCATACCTGAGTAAAGAAAATTCATCTATAGTTTCCTCACTTCAATGGCTATAACTATGTGTTTAGTGAATGTGTATGTGAGTATAAGAGAGAAAGAGACTGAATAAGAGATTCTGAGTAGATGTGTGTGCGTCTTGGTATATTCGTGATAATGTTCCAGTGTAGGCAGTATAGTAAACCCATTGAAAAGTGTTAAATATGGGTTTTAAAGATCAATTTTGTCACGTCCATGTCCGCTTCCTCAAATGAGCGTCGACCCACAGAATAGCTGCATCCTTCTAGTTTTTCCAGGTTTCTAGTCTATTCAGGGTCATAAATGATTGGGTTCTTCACTTCGTTCTCTTTTAGATCCTTCCAAAAACTTAATCTAGTGACATTCTCATCCCTTGTGCTTGTTTCATCTATCATTGTCCATCATGCTCCAAGGATGGAAGTGTGTTGGATCCAGCACATGAGTCCCAACCCAGTGCAGCAGTGAGGAATACCAGTGTATCCCCACAGCCTGATGTCCAACTGGCCCTCCCCAGTTATAAAGTACCCTGAGTGGACCAAAAGCCCAGTGAGCCAGCCAGTGCTGGTCCACGGCCGCGTAGCAGGAGGAGACGACACTATTGACCACCACCGTGCCGTGGCGGGTGAGCGGAGCGAAAACGCCCTTGTCCTCCTGTATTTGGACCCTAGTGACCCGGGACAGATGTCCCTGCTGTCCTGCTCCTCGTGTGGACACCACGCACTGACCTGGCAGCACGTCACTAGCAAATACAGATTTCAGCTCTGCACTCACTACAGGCCCTGAGCAGTTCCCTTCCGATACAAACAGGAGATGGGCCGCCGTCAAGCTCAGTTTAGCACCCGAGTCCGTCTCGATGGTGTAGAACTGCTTCTCTGCGGAAGGATCGCGGTCCAGGAAGGCGATGACTTCGCTGTAGATGAGCATCCCACTGCCGTCGCTTTCTGAAGAAGCGAGTACTTTCTCTCCAGGCTGTAAGCGGTCCATGGTCTTCACACTTCCGTCCTCAACGGTGACAAGAGCCGATGCGGGAAAACAACCGCCGGTTTTAGCAGCCACAGAGTTGTCTGAAATGCACATAGAGAGAATATTATAATGGTTGAAATGAGCGATAAAATTGCAGTTTTCTCTACGACTCCTTTACGGCATATGTGCACAGAAGCCTAAGACAATTCCGAAGGTCATGTGTTTATTAAAGATTGAGTTTGGGTTGTTTAAATGGCACAATGCCTTCTTCAGATTAATCTTCAATCTTTAAAACGCACACACCCAAGCACAAACACATTCCCGCTCTCATTGTAAACCCATAAAAATCCAATCAAACTGAAAGTGGCAGTGGCAAAATAACCTGGCGTGTGCAAGCAAACATTTCAAGCGCCATCCTTCAAGCTAATTCGTTTTTTGCTTTTCGCACGACTCCGGTCAGTGGGTAAAAATGCAATAAAAGCTAATAAATAACCATCTCTGCTCTCTATGACTCCTGTCCGAAACAAGGGACTGGGGTCTGGAGCTACGCGATGCTCTACAAAAACCAGAATGAGTCTCAAGTCTCCGTGGAGTCCTACACAAATATTTGGGAAAGGTAAGTACCAAGGCCAGGTGATAAGAAAGGGGACAACAGAGTTGCCGTCTGGAAAACAAAGGAGTTGGTTAATCATCTCACAGCACTTTGGCAGCCAGGCCAACTTCTTAAGGCATATTCTATTTCACACATTTCTTATATACATGCATATTTTCCCTTACGCACTTCATATATATATATATATATATATATGTGTGTGTGTGTATGTATGTATATGAACAGATGGTTTTGTTTATCTTTGAGCTTTGCTTCATTTTGCTTTATGTAAGAATGTGATTTTTCAGGCACTTAAGTGTAAACATAAGAACTGTACATGAAGTGTATGAAATATACAATGCCTCTTTTCTTTAAACTGCACATTTCTTATGTTTATACTGAGGTCAGTGCCTGAAATCTGGCAGTAACTGTCGAAGAAGCCAGCTGAGGAACACACCTATAGGACTTTGATAAAGCATAAGCAGACAAAAGGTCTTGCTTGTGTTTGCATGCTCTATCAGACAGATAACAGAAGTGCCTCACAAATGTCCACACACAGGTCTCATTCCTCTCTAGCAGTGTTGAAATACTCTACAGACCCAAAAAAAAAATAATAATCTGACATTTTAGGCCATAAATCTGGGTCTTAGACCCTATATAAATCTACAGAATTTACATTCTGTGGAATTTCGTAAAAAATATCACATTAATGAAAAACAAGTTGAAAAGAAACCATGTACAGTAATAAATATTATGAGGGAAGAGAATTATTGATGTTTTTTGGCACAGATGGGAAAAAAAACTGTTGTATTGTGTGCAATTTTGTGTGTAAGTGGTGTAAGGATGAGTGTTGAATGAAAATGAATCTGTCTTAGATTCTAACCTGGAAACAGATTATTTCAACCCATCTTCAATTAGAGAACAAAAGCCTGATTTGCTGCGCAAAATGTATTTTTTTACAATGCAAAAAAAAATATATATATATATTATAATGCAGGTCAAAAGAGAAAACTGCCTGAAGAGACAATAAAATACTGAATGGGAGCACTTTAACTTTCCTGGTTGTCTGGCCAATAATTTGGTCTCTGGTGACTCAGGTAGAGGCAGGTGTTTAAGGTTTAATGATGTGGTGTGTTACCTGTACCTTCATCCCAGGTCTACCACTTATCTCACCCGAGTTAATGAGAACTGACCAACTTAACCACAAAAGGACACACCTGATTTAACTGCACACTGAACGCATATGAACCTTTCAGTCAGGAGTATCTTTATAGTTCAAACACCATAGATCAGACTGGATGCTTTTCTACCATCAGTCATAAACCTATTTTTAAAAAAATCCAGATCCAAGTTTAACCTATTAGTGTGTGTAGATATTGTTTATTAATGAAAATTACTCAAGTTAAATGAAGTCCATGGCTGAATGTGAAATCATATTATTCTACATTCTTGAAAATAAAGGTTCCAAAAGGGGGTTTTCAAAGCTTTGCCATAGAAGAACCATTTTCGGTTCCCCAGAGAACCTTTCAGTGAAGAGTTCTTAAAATGACTATTTTTTCTTCTATAAAAGAACCCTTTTCCTCTATAAAGGGACTTTTGTCAATTGGAAAGTTTCCATGGATGTTAAAGGAATAGTTCACTTAAAAATGAAAATTCTGTCCTCATTTACTCACCCTTAATTTCTTTCAAACCAGTATGAATTTCTTTCCTCTGCTGAACACAAAATCAGATATTTTGAAGAATGTCGGTAACCAAACAGTTGATGGACCCCATTGACTTCCATAGTATTTTTTTCCTCCTATGGAAGTCAATGGGGTCCATCAACTGTTTGGTTACCGACATTCTTCAAAATATCTGATTTTGTGTTCAGCAGAAGAGAGAAATTCATACAAGTTTGAAACAACTTGAGGGTGAGTAAATGATGACAGAATTTGAATGTTATTCCTTTAAAGGTTCTTGAACCATCAATGCCAATAAAGAACTGAGTGTATATAGTACATTGTATTTACATATGGTTAAGTGGCATATAGTTGTAATGTAAATAAACAGTGATTTCCATAGTCTCAGCCCTACCTGACTTGACGCTGCAGTGGATGTGAGCTCTGGACTTATAGTAGACCCAATCAAACCCGGCCTCCACCGCTAGACGTGCCAACATGCCATATTTACTACGGTCGCGATCTGAGGTGGTGATATCGACAGCTCTTCCTTCGTAATGCAGTGACTCTTCAAAGTGATTGCCGTCTTCATCCCAACCCTCGGTCACCCTGAGCTTCACCCCGGGCCACATGTTCATCACAGAGATAGCCAGAGAGTTCAGCTTATCTTTACAACGCTGTGAACGCAACAAGGAAAGAGGTTTAGGCCTGGGTTACACAAGTGGAAGATGATGGCGTGGAGTTTTGCAAGAAATACGCAAACAAGACAAGTTATAACTCCAAAGGGCAAAACAGACTGAATGACAAAAAAAACATACATCACAGGGCAAAGACAACAGAGAGGAAGAATTGATACAAATGACACTGAGTGCTGTAAAAACAGAACACATTATTCAGAGCTCTGCAAATGATACTGTAAATGGTCATGGATCAAGGTGAAGTGCACGGATATAAAACCACAAATATTATGTGAAATAAATAAACAGGCTTATCTCTAAATCGTATTTACATAAAGATGCATTTGATCCTTTTTAGCTTTTTAGCTATTATCATGAGTATGTTTACACTGTTTTGTGTCTTCCATGCACAACTTTATTTCCACTGTATTCTTTCCAGCAATTAATAGGTTTGCTTTCCTAAATAAATGAGCATTTGTGCACATATATGAACTAATTTCTGTAGTCCTACTTTTTCCACATTAACATGTCAGACAATATGCCACAGTTTTTGTTTTTAACCCAGGCACCTCTCTTTTATGCCTGAAGAATTTGTTTTCGAAAGCGCCCACGCAAAGCATTACATAATGACAAATTATTGAATCACGAGAAGAACTGAGTGATGCTTCAAACCGCAAATATATGCCGACTTATTTTTACCACACCACAGGTATTTTTCAGCGACCAAGGTACAAAATGTGTCCAAAATGTTGAGTGATTCACTTTTACTCATTTAACCAAGCCACATTCACCACCATTTATAATACACAAGACACATTTGCTTTTAACAGCAAATTCAAATTTCAGCATGGAAACAAGTGTTCATTGCCAAAGAAGGACAGATGTAACTATAACCACAATTTCAGGCAATATCTGTTCCATGATTTGGAGAGGAAATAAGAGTCAAAAGTTCAAATACATGAGTCATTTATGATTTATTTATAAATTGCCTAAATAAGCCAGACACTAAATGGAAAGTTAACTTATTTTGAAACTATGTCTAATAAGTCAACTTATATTTAATTTTCGTTTTAGAGTGAGTTAACATAAGAAATATGTTGATTCTAAATAAGTTATCTTGATCGTGTTAGATGATTGACTGATTGATTGACCCTGGAAAAGTATGACATCAAAAAAAGATTTCTTTATGTTTGCATGCAAAACAAGCCTTGTTATTTAGAGCCCTTGCGTAAAAGCGAAGAGCACATGAACACATCAACAACTTTTTTGACAGGTCCAAGATTTTCCTTGAATGGGAAACCGTGTATGCTTCAAAGAGAATCTTCGTAAGTTCAACACAGAACTATTTATTCTTTAGTCGTTTAGTAAACACTCTATTTTCTGCTTTAAAGAAACCAATATGCTAATAATCTGCAATAAAATCAATAAGCAAATCAAGCCGTTTGTTTTAAAAGCATGCGATTCTTTTCTGAACCCGAGAACCATTAAATAAGCGATTCTAAGAGACAACCCGCTGTCAGCAATCAATTCCTCTGAAAGCTGTGAAGATCGATAAGAGCGCGTCGGTGGGACTGAGCAAAGGGCACACCGCTAAACAACATGTTTAAAGTGCTTGCAATCGAATCAAAACCATTGTGTGTGTTTCTAATGGGCAGATAATTGAATTCATTCCAGTTGCATTATCCAAGTCGCTCACCTGCGTCATGTGTCGATCCGCACCTGTGTTCTCCTCATCTTTGAAGATGATGTCGGGGTTGTAGTTCGGTACGAGATCTTTAAAGCGCTCCGAGATCCTGGTGATTTTGCCATCTTGTCTCCCACTGGCTCCCAGTGTCTTTTCGGCTACATTTGGAATAAACTGCATTAAATTAAGGGGTGTCAGTTTCTTTGGAGGCCGCCTTTTCCCATGTCCCCTCCCCGGCCCACAGCCCTCGTTAACAGGTGCGAAAATCAGGGCGCAGCCGACGAGGAGCCCAAACACCACGGGGAGACGCATTCCACCCCAACCCGCCGGGCACTCCGACACGGAGTGGTGCGGTGGCACAGCTCGCCGTTCAATGAGAAACTACCCCCCGCAAGATCCTTATTCCCCCCCACGGGGTAAAATATGGGGAGGACAAAACCTCTACTTCTTTATCACCCTTATCCTCGGCATCGTCCGTGCGTAAAAGTCGCTTTGCGCAGAGGATGTCATGGAGAGACGCCGGAGAAAAGATCCAATGATACCAAGTGTTAAGTGCCCATCGAATGCGAAACGTTGGTCTCTCGAGAAAATCACCGAAATGAGAGTGAGCAGGCAAGTCCATTTATTTATCTAACAGATTCTAGGAGAGAGATACAGGGCGACTCCGACGCACACTGTGAGAGCTGTCAGAGAGACTGCTGCGGCTGCTGTCTTTGAATGAGCACGTCTTTTGGCGCACGTCAAGTGATCTGAGTTGCCCGGCGCACTGAGACCGCACCCTGCCAGTTTTTTGCCCCTCTCTATCCCTGCCTGCCACTCCTCCCCACGGGTCACATTGGGTGCGTCGTATATACCCACCGGCTCCCTTTAACGCTTCACAGCGCCTGGCTGGGCAAACACAAGTCTCGGGGAAGAACGTGGACCCAGACTCTCCCATTCATAGATCTACAAATAGAGAACGAGCCTGGCTGCTCCTCAAACAAACGGGAGCAACTGTTGCCCTCCCTTACCTGATACGCTTAAGGAAACACAGTAGACTAACCTGGCGCGGTCGTCTGAATGATTAATCATTCATTGATCAGGACAGATCCGTTTGTTTAAACCGTTCAGTTTTGGTGACAGGTGTAACGATGCTGCTTATGAGTCAAAGTGGATTTTTTTTCCTGATCGATTAAGTTATTCTAAATTAGATCAATTAAAAGTCGAAGTGGTGATTTTTTTTTTCTGATCGATTAAGTTATTCTAAATTAGATCAATTAAAAGTCGAAGTAAAATGGTCTACTCTAGACTGTAAGAGAAAATGCTGACATTCTTAAAAAAGCAAAATGTTTGCATAAATAGTTTTGCAATGACAGTGGCATAAGCCACAAACCAGTTGTGTTATAAAATTTTTATTAATATTTTAAAAAACGTATTTGTACAACCAGATCAAAGACAATTAGGTGTAACAAACATGTTGGAAGCCATTTTGTTATCATGTGACCCCCTCATGACTGTATCATTAAAAAATGATTATATTTTACTTATTAAATGTAATAACTCTCCATATTTCTGACTTACATTTGTGATATTTCTATGTGTGTGTATTCATTTATATTTACAATATTTACAATAAAAAAATAAGGGTATTTTCATATTTTTACTCAATTCTAAAAGGGTATAACAATCATTAATGTGAATAAACAAAATGTGTGTAAAAAATAACTAAAATTATATATATATAATTTTTTATTATAATTTTTTTACCCTGACCCTCATGTGAATAAATAATAGCCAAGACAAACATTTTGAAAAATCATTTGAGCTGTAAAAAAATGCATGTTTTTTTTTTTGTTTTTTTTTGTGTGTGCATATTACAGTGTCCAGGTTCCATGCACATCAGTTGCTCAATGGTTCTTATTTGTATCAGATATTATGATACAGAGCTCCAGTGTGTGCTGGCCTGTGCTGAGGTAATGGGTAGTGGTGGGACCTGCATGAGGGGTTCACTGTTCAAATTGAAGATGAAACTGGTAAAGTCAGTGGCATATAGCTTGGAAGACGGTTGTACAGGAGCAGCTCTATTCTACAGCACTGAGAGAAGACGCTCCACTTACACAAGTGATGACTGTGTGGATATAGCCAGCGGTCAGCACCTTAAGAACAGATATATCCACGACACTCAAAACTCTGTTCAATTTCTCTTTAAATGATGCAAAGGAAACAGACCCAAGTCTTCCAAATTAGCTCTGCAAATATTTGCCGGAAAGAGGCTAGTGGTTTTGTGCCCATTTCAAAAGCAAATTTAACAGACGTGGTGTTTGGTGTTGATTTATTTTTTAATTATTTATGTCTGTAAATATCAAAGTATTTTAGGTTTGGGTTTTGGTGTGTCCTCATTTGAAACAGGGAGTTAAAGAGAGTTGAGCGGGTGAGGAAAACACTACTGTCACTCTTTCAATCAAACTAACTACCACCTTGACCAATTGGTACAGGTCAGTGTGAAACCATGTGGCCATCACCCATCCCTCATTCCCACTATTATGGCCTAGTATATGTTCCTCTAACTATTCATTCAATAGTTTGTTCTTTCCCTTCTTCCTTAATTCTTTCTCATCTTCTATTCCTTTCCTGCCAGTCTTTTTAAAGCCTTTAATTCTTATTTATGTCAAACTCTACCTGTTTTCTACCTTAACTGGACCAATAAACATGGTTGATGGATGGCCAGTCCATCATCACAGAGCTAACACACATAGACATACACACATTAACACACACATTTTTATGGATTGTGGGGGAAACAGGAGTATCTGGAGGAAACCCATGCCGACATGGGGAGGACATACAAATTCCACACAGAAAAGCCTCCAGGAGTCCCAGGCTGTGTGAAACAGTATTACCCACTGAGTCACCCGGCTACCCTGTAACGGATTAATCTAAATATATATTCTTAATATGAAATAATCACTTTCACCAAAGTATTGTAGAAACTTTGCAAAACTCTTCCCTAAGCTAGGTAACATAGTTCCACTATATCACCTTTCAGATATAGATAGTTTTATCTACTGATGCACAAGTCCTCATGAGATCCAGGTACACTTAAGCAGTACCAGCATGCATACATGGAATGCAATGGATGAACTTGTTTTCAAATTTTTGCATCTTGACTCTGGAGATCACAGAGACACAATTACAGAGCGTGTGGATCCCACGGAGCGTGTCCTCTTCCCTTTGATGGACGTAAATAAAGACATGGCTCCTAGCAGGCCTGCTTATTGAACTTGGCTGTTGACAATGCCTCAGAAGTGGTCAGATCCAGTCAGAAATCCCTTCTGCCCTCAAGAAAAGAGCCCACGTCCTTAAAGGCAGCACATCAGCGGCTGTTCCCTGTCAACCGGGTGATGGCAGTGGTTCAGACACCAACCCAGGCTCTTTTAGCAAGAGTCCATTGATGTAGCAGAGTTATTAATTTGTCCTGTGAAATAAGAGGACACCCGGGCCAAAACAGAGGGAGATGGGTGCCTTTCAAATAATGCCAGCCAGGGAGCCTTTCATCTGCTGTCAGTGGGGTGAGTGAACTGGGTCTGCTGGGTTCTCACATGGGCACCAGGGCTACCCACGGAACTAACCAACAAAGGGTGTGCAAGAGGGACAGGCAGAGTGAATACTGAAGGGGAGGAGGAGAAAGAGAGAGAGAGAGAGAAAGAACATGGGCAACTTGGTGTTTCTCCACTATTAACTGGTAAACAACTCTGTTTTTAGTTGTTTTCGTCCTTCGGAATGGCGTTCTTGTGGATTGTGGTGGTATTCGGTGTTCTGTGAGCCGCTCTTTCCCTCCCCTCAAGGTAATGGCAGCTTTTTTCCCTCACCACTTCCTGCTGTCCATAACAACCTCAGGGGAAAGCGGGACAGCACCCTCGAACTGCATGATAAACCTCACAGGGTCTTAACAGCCTCTATACTCCACTCATTCTTCCTTTGGTGGAAGCTGAAGGCGATTTCCCATGTAATCACTCCCAGAATTTTGTTTTGTTGCAAAAATTGTACCTTTAGGGGTAAAACACTTGGGCAGTACACTTAAAGGGACAACTTTGTACCTTATCTATCCCTAAAACAGGGGTATCCAATCCTCCTGGAAGGGCAATATCCTGCAGAGTTTAGGTCCAATCCTAATTAAACACCTGAACCAATTAATGAAGGTCTTCAGGAATTATAGAAACTTACAGCCAGTTGTGCTGGGGCAGATTGAGCTAAACTCTGCAGGACTGGACACCCCTGCCATAAAAGGGGCATATTAGTACCTTAAAGTGGTAATATGTATACTTACTAACATACTAACATGTACCTTTTAGGGTTAAATGAGGTACAAAGATGTCCATTTGAGGGTGCTGCCCTAGTGACAAGCTGCTGTACCCCTGAAGGGAATTTTTTTTGCACATTTCTTTTCTCTGAGAGTGAAATGTGTGTTCCATTTTGCAGACTTCTTCAGTGGTCTATGCCATATTGTAGCATAAGATGTGCTGACTGTGTGTTCACACTGAAAAACGCCAATATTGAGACAAAGGTACACTAGATGGCGTGGTGTGGGGTTTATGTGCACAGTGCAGTACATCATTTGGGACACAACTTCAGTCAAGGGCACCTGAATCCCAACTTCACTGAGCACTCATGACGACTGAAGACTCTGGAGGCCTCTATTTTGATTGGACCAGAGACAGGAGATGTCACAGAATTCTTTCATGCCTGCAAGGAGCTGTGCAGCGTCAATGTCCGATTACTCCATTCCTCCACATGCAGTGAAGCACGAGGAGTGGTTGGGGCAGTCACAGCTGGAGCAAGCAGGGAAAAAATAATACCAGAGATGTATAAAAGCAGTGGCTAAAAGCAGACTGAGCTAAGCCGCCTGCTAAAAAAACAAAGCACTGCCCAGGGGACAGGCACAGGGTCGGGCAGTGTGGACCGGACTCGCCACAGCCGCGTCTCCACACGTTAGTGCTCCTGCCAAATGGCTGTAATTGAGGCCTAAAGTCAAGAGCCCTGAATAACTCAATGCATCAATAGCAGCCTGTGGGACCTCCCCCCTCTATGTTTCTCTTTACCTTCATAACCGACCTGAAACCGCTTTCATTTTTTTTTTTTTTTTATGGTTGAGCTTAAACCTCACTCACCTCCATGGCTGTGGTGACCTCTACTCTTGGCTAAATATATTGTAAGATGATGAGATGAAAGATATGTTTCAGTGTTTCTGTTTCTAGAATAACCTCTGTTGAAGCTTTCTTTCAACTGTGGGATTAAATATTTTTTGTTATCAACTGATGCAGCACGTATTTAAATCTAATTAAAATGCATTGCTTGTCAACCAGAAATCAGGTAAAGATGTCGCTCTGATTGTGGCCTAACCTAAAAGAACTCATCTGATAACAATAAACATTGATAACGATAAAGATGGCAACTATGTGAGGATGATTCTGATTATGCAGTTCAGTGTGCGTAAGTGATGGCTGTGGAGGGATCCATGCTAATGGCAGCGTTTAAAATGAAGTGGGGCACATGCTGCACATTTCTGCCTGTTTATTGGTCCTACTGGGTTCTTCTCTCAGGCTTCAGAGGCCTAGGCTGCTTTTTTCCTGCACGCATGCCACAGCTGTGGTCACTGTGGTGATGTTTCACTGCTCAGAATGGATTCACCAGCTCAAAAACGTTCTTATTATATTTATATTTTACTATACCGCTACTGCCCTTGCCAGCTGTGTACTGGCTAACAGCCTGTTTCCTTTAAATAGGCTGTGACAATATGATTAAACAGCTAAAATGAAGGTAAACATCAACATTCAGTGCCCAGTATTGACATAGAGCCCATGAGCAAAAAAAAACTTGATTTTAGGCCACAATTTTTTGCTGAGAGGCAAGACGAGGAAAAAGGCAAGACCAAAAAGAGTGAGAAATTAAGTTTGATATTATGACAGAAGCTGTCAAGCTTGTTTGCCTGCCGTTGTCAGTGTTTTTGTGCTTGAAAGAGATCAGATCTTCATGAAACTCGTGGATCTATTGAAAATATGCGAGACGCATCCCTTGCTTTCTTCTGAAAGGTGGTGCTACAATCGCAGGACGAGAAGGAAAAAAATAAAAGAATGATGATAAGTGAGGGAGAGGACAGAAGAGTGAGGGACAGAAAAGGTGAGAGGGAGAGCATTGCGCAATAACGCGAGGGAGGAACGGTGAGGAAAAGACAGAACAGATCCTGCGTGTCCATGTTGTATGGGTTTGTCTCGTGATCTTCTGTGGGATGCCGCTGTCACCCCGGCTGTGGCGAGCTGCTGCGGTGCTGCTGCAAGCTTCAAAGACTGCAGGCCTGCCCGCAGCCCTAATTAGAGGGTGCTTGCTCGGAGATGGGGACAAGCTAGCGGAAAGAGTGCGCAAGTGCACACACTATACGCTTCAGCAGCAGCAGGCTGACATGGATGAAGGGAGGGATAGCATCCTACTCTCATCTATCCCACAGTTGTCTCTCTCTCCCGGTCGATCTGTTTGTGTCTGTCAATCCACGGCCCAGGCCTGGAAGGAAACCGTTTGTGCTGTAGATGTAGCCCATCTGGGACGGTAGCTAGAATGTCTGGGCCTCCTGACTGTATATTTCTCTAGGCCCCTAACCTTTTTTAAGGCAAGTTTAGACAGAGATGTGGTCTGGTGGACGGGGCACGTGCTCCAACACATGGTGCTTATATGCTTATATGAGTTCATATCCTGCTTGAGCAATTTTAAGATTCTATCAATATTACAATATTACAAAACTATATATTTCCTCTCATTTAAGTTTTTCCCATTTTACTTATTTACTCAATATCTGAACACCTCCCACTGTTGTATTTAGTTTGCAAAATTTTTTAGAAAATACTGTAAATTTCTGTAATTTCTTTCTCTGCAGTGTCATCATATTGAGAGCCACAAACATATACTATAGACCTTATTCACAGCAGCGCTATCTTCATGAAAGTGCGTATCAATACAACGAATGTTATTTCACGTGCCATTTATACGCCAAAAATAGTTTTTGCGTGTATATGATACGCAGTTTTCGCGTGCATATGATACGCAGTTTTTGGCGTGTAATACGCACGCAACCCCCTTCCCCCTTCCCCCTCCCCCTAATCCTACCCAAGCGGTTTTCAGTGCGTAGCATTTACACGCAAAAAAACATTTTTGTCGTATAAATGACACGAGAAATAACATTCGTGGTATTGATACGCACTTTCATGAGACTGCGTTGCTTTGATTTTTAACAGGAATGAAAGCGAGGCTGTGAGGGATAGACCTCCATCTCTTCAGTGGGTTGTACTGCTATTAAATGTGTTTGTGGATTGTTCTGCTGATGAAACCATGCAAAAATATGTTTCTGAGAAATTCCAGTAGACCAAATAATCCAGACAATATGATCTGTTTAAAATTATAAGTGATCTAGGAGCTTTATACAGCTGATCCCATTGAAAACACAGTAAGTCTATCCCTCACAGCCTCACTTTCATACCTGTCATGGTGCTGGTCGGGTCTATAGGGTATTGACGGACTGTTCATTCCATATCAGTCAGCCTGAGACCTGAAACATTTACACTTTTAGTGAATTATTGGGATGCCAGGACACACTTTATTAAAGGGTTAGTTCACCCAAAAATGACTCATGTCATTCCAAACCTGTAAGACTTTTGTTCATCTTCAGAACACAAAAGTAGCCTAATATGTAATAAATGTAACACAAGTGTAATATGTGATTTTATGTAAATTAAGCAAAATATATAAACTAGGGCTGTCAAATGATTAATCGCGATTAATCGCATCCAAAATAAAAGTTTGTGTTTACATAATAAATGTGTGTGTACTGTGTATAATTATTTTATATATATATATATATATATAAATACATACACGTGCATTTATATATTTAAGAAAAATGTGTTATTTATATATAAAATATTTATATATATAATATAAATTAGATATAAATCTATATATAGTATATACATGCAAATATTTCTTAAATATATAGTACAAGCATGTGTATGCATTTATATATATAAAATAATTATACACAGTACACACACATTTATTATGTAAACACAAACTTTTATTTTGGATGCGATTAATCGCGATTAATCATTTGACAGCCCTAATATAAACATCTTGAAGTCATATTTTGTCCTAATAATAAGATATTGGTCAGGGACAGTGTGAGCAAGTAGGAAATAAAAAGTTGAGTAATTTGTTATCCTAAAGGATCCTGCTGGAAATATTCCATCCTTGGATCTGTGGGCCCCTAAAATCATTCCCACCTTTCACCCCATTAGCAATGGCCCTCAGCCTACTGCTACAGGATATAGTCAGCTTGTGGTTAAATCTACCTGGTTATTTCCTCAGTTTAACGATTTAGTGGACACCATAGGATTTCTGCAACATCCTTTCATCATTCCTTAAAAGACTGTCATTCCACAACTCAGTTGCCCTCTTTAGTAAGCCATTAGCACATGCTGTGACGATGAATCAGTTCATTATCACGGCCACATCTCCGCCTGGACTGTTAAATGCTGTTTATGATCAGCACAGCAACATAGTGGTCCTTTTTTTGCTAATTTTATCCTCTTCCCTGTCTGTCTTCAGGTCCCCTCACATTCCCTGTCTCTGCTATATACAGAGGGAGACCCACAGGCCTGCAGTATAGCTAATCTGACCACAGGTAAACACTGTCTTACCACAGACATGCTCACTTAGCTCTATAATGGACAAAAATACCACACTGCAATGAATGCACACTCACACATCAGTGTACACACATACACCTTAAAGCAGACTGACTGTTTGTTGCTCTCAGAGAGAGCTTATATCATTCAGGGTTTTCCAAGAAACGCCACAACTTGATTCATGACACATTTTCTGTCCTCATGGTTTGTGTATATATCCTGTGCTTTACAGTAAATTTTCCCATAGGAATTTGTCTGAGGCAAAGTTTGAAAGGTGAGAAAGGGACAAAGAGAGGATTTACACAAACACAAAATTAGATGAGTGATAGAGATGGGGACGGTCAAGATATTTACAGCCAGCTAATATTTGCGCACATTTGTGATTTATTGTTATTTCTTTATTATGTTGTTTAGCAATAATCAGTTAGCAGCATGTCCTGCAATTATTAGATTTGAACTGACATGCGTTCTACTGTGGAACAAAAAAAAGAAGGATCACTACTATTCAAATACTTTTATATAAAAATAAAAATAAAAGATTTCTGTCTAACTTTCTTTTCAGCAAAGAATAAAAAACAGTTTCCACAAAAATATTAAGTAGCACAACATTGCTAATAATAAGAAATGTTTCTTGAGCATCAAATCAGCATTTTAAAATGATTTCTGAAGGATCATGTGACACTGATGAAAATTCAATGGCAAAATTTTGCCATCACAGGAATAAATAACATTTTAAAATATCAGAATAGAACATATATTGAATTGTAGTAATACTTCATAATATTTACTTTTTTTTAAAAAACTTTTTTATTAAATAAATTCAGCCTTAGTAATAAGCATTAGAGAACCCAAATTGTTTAACAGTATTGCATTTTAAAGAATGTTTCTGTTTTTGTCAATATAATGAATATCAATGGTGTCCAAAACAATATTGGATCACATTGACTTTCATTGTACAGACAACATTATTAAAAGTGTTCTTAGTCCACAAAAGAAAGAAGGTCAAACAGGTTTTGTAAGGACATGAGGGTGAGTAAATTATGACAAAATTTTCTTTTTGGGGTGACTTATCCCTTTAAATTGATACAAGGAAAGACACAACATCATTATGCCAATAAAGAAGACCATGCTGCAATTAAAATAAATAGAATAATTAGCATAACCAAGTGAATTAAAAATCTAATGAACAAGCCAAGATGTAATATCAATTGCTCTATCGGACTAAAAGGAGTGGAAAAATCCACTTATATTTTTGGATATCTATAAATGATCAAACGTTTATTTCCGCATATAGATATGGGTGGAGGTGTTCTTTGCAGACTCACAATTGAAAGTCGAATTCACAATAGGAAGGAAAGTGGAGGGGACTTATTGAACAAACTTCATGTTCACAAAAAGATCAAAATCTGAAGGAAGTAATAATGGCAACTCCCATGGAACTCATTGGTACTCTTGTGCTAGCGTGTGCTAACAGTCCCACCTCAGACACAATTTGTCATCACTAGCGATTTAAAACAGGCGAGCGCAATCAGTGACCAGTGTACAGATGCACTGAAACCAAAACATCGCTCTGTGATCTGCGTAGATATCAAACGTCAACAGCTGGGGGTTAATCACGGTAGTTTTTATACTTCTGTAGGAACAGCAGAACTCACCGGAATTGCAATTTAATCTGAATCTATAATAATGACTAATAGTATTGTCTCCTATGTTTCAGTCAACACATCTTTTATCTTCACAGAAACACCCTTCCTGGACAAATTATACTTTATAGAGGAGTAAAGAAGGGGAAGAAAAGGAGACATTATAAAAAAACATAAAGGGAAGATTGAACAAGCGATTGAAGGAGACGGGGAAAGGCTGAGAGAAGAGATTAACAGAAATAACCTGAAACTTAAAAGGATAAGTTCATTTTGTGGATGAACTCAATAATATTGCAGTCTATGAATGCATGTGGAAAGTTCTGGAAATGAAAGGTATAGCCTGAGTGGGACTGATCAGTGATGTTAAATGAAGCGAGAGCCAGAATCACTTGCATCGCTCAGCACTCCGGCCCAAAAGCGCACATTCCCACATCCCAGCGCACCACTTTAAAGAGTGTCCCGGCTGCTCTGGTTCGCCACTCCCTGAGGAAACTGCAACTCTGAAACGGCAAATATCAATACATTCATTATGCACTTTATATTTATACATTTATACTCATGCTTTTATATAATCCTTGTATTTTGTTGCTAATAGTATTTTTAGAGAGGAGTTGCAAGGCCGCACTAGACTGGCAGAGAAACTGTATGTTTGTCAAGTGGGTATGCGAGAGAGAGAGAGAGAGAGGGGGAGAGAGAAATTTGGTCCACTGTGGTTTTTAAAGGGCAAATGTGATGGGCGCCCTGGTCAGTTCAGTGCACAGCTGTGTAGGAAAGAAACAGCCTCGATCCAACCCAGCTGTGGCTGCTGGTCTGCTGCTGGCATGGGGCATATTATTAACCCATCTGCAACAATCCGAAATGGTTTCTCACACATTTAAAAATAACAAAACTAATGACTGGAATGGCATGAGATAGAGGAGTAACCAGCTAAGAGCCAAGCGTGAGTAAAAAAAATGGCCTTAGTGAATACATAATGTTGCTTCATGTGTCAATTGGCTGGGTAACCTTATTAAAGAAACTGCACTGTAATATGTGATTTTAATCAACTATAAGAAAGATTATAAAGTATTATAATCTGAACCTCGATCATATAAGTTACCTGAGAGATTTAAATCAAAAACCAACAAACCATTTACTAAAGTTTACCTCACTTTAACCTCAACTTAAAGCTACCTAAAGTAGCAAATAGCACATGAATTACCCAGCTAACAGGGGGAACGTTCTCAAAACTTTGGTACTTGAAAGGTTCTTTTTTTAAAGTAATAAACAAACATTCTTCCAGTAAAGTTAATATAACTTTCTATCAAAGTTATTTAGTCTTTACCTTAACAGTGTCACTTTATTTTGATGGTCCCTTGAAATAATTTATGAATTGCTTTTTTATTGACAATGTGTGAACAGCTAGTAATGAAAAAAAAAAAAAAAATTAGACCTTCCCTGACTTCCTAGGTTGTCCATGAAACTCTGTAGTCTGATTTTTATGTACAATATAAAATATAATAGCATTGTAAAATAACAATATAATATGTAACAATGATGTTCACATTGGCTTCATAAATTAATTTTAAAAAATTAAAAAGCAAAACACCTAATGCACATTCTTTGTTCTTCATTTTTTAGCAGTTTAAAAACCTTGCTGTATTTTTGTGTAGGTAAATAAGAGAAGGTAGGCTACCACCGTCTTGCTCCGTCGTAATTGACTTGAACGCACCTGATGTTATATAGACTTCAACTCGTAAAAACAAACTAAAAGGACTTGAACGCACCATCTCTTCCATTCAGCAGCGTGGACGGCGTTGGGATGTTGGGTCTATATATTGCTGCAAAGGTATTTCCAACTTCTTTTTACGAAAAAAGACCTTCGCCGTGAGTATATCGGGGCATTGAATCACGTTCACAACGTTTTCATACAGTAGCTTAATGGGAATGTTAGCAAGGTTGTTAGAACATATTTTAGTTGGTAAATGTAAAATTTAGTAGAAAGGCTAAGCTAGTATTTTCTTGAACAACTCTAATAATCTTTTGATTACTTCGAGAACTTCGAAAAGCATTCTTATTTTTTTTTTGAATGGCACAAAATACCATTTCATGGCAAATAAGGAATTTTCAGGTACTGTAAAATTTTCTCAATTCACTCAGCATTGGCAGGTGTGACAAAATTTTGGAAACTGGATGGGAACCTTCTGTTGAATCTCGACACAATGCCGTTTCAGTCTCCGTGCAGTAGTTGTCTCAATGGACAGGTTTGCATCACCTCCACAAGTTCACATTATCAAACAGCTTGAACATTTATTGACAGGCTGTCTGTAAATGTATAACCTGTAGAATAAAGGGAAGAGGGCAGAGTGAAAGAATGAGTGAGAGAGAGCAGGAGCAAGCAAGCAGTATAATCAGCTCTGGCTGGAGTGGCCTCTCGTAGCCCTTCCTTTCTGATAGCTGCACAGCCTCTGGTCCACTGAACTCTGAATTGCAACACTACTTTGAAAAAAGCAAAAGAAGGAAAAAAAAAAAATTACACAAACACAATGCAAACCAGTTTTACCCTCATTTCCTAACAACTCTGAGTCAGAAATAGTTATGAGGCAATGTAGTTAGCATAGTACGGATATCATTTTATTTTAGTGTGTGTGACAGACAGTCTAGTGTACATGTGAGGGTCATTTGTCATGGAGAGGTACAGTGTTTGTAAACCTGGAATCAATTATTTCTAGCCAGTACCAAGACAGGTTGGTCACTGCATAATTGTATTAAATTATGACTAGTTTCTATGTGTGTGTAAAGCTGTATGAATATTCACTTTGATTATGGAAGAGCTGATTGTTTGATGGGGGATAATCGTCAAAAACAACATGAAATACAATGTTTAAAAGCTTTAGCAAGCGCTCACTCTAAACTATAACGATTGATATTAATATGGGAAACTCCATGTACACCTCAAAAGTACAGACGGCTCCAGTATCCCATCAGGGGGTCTGTCCAGCAGAGCAATGGGCGCGAGGGGAGCGATATTTACACTCCGAGACTCCAAACATACTCATCCATTGTTCATGTGTTTATTGTGTTGAGCACATAATTACTTTAGCTGGCTCCCAGAGATTTTGCTGATTGTTCATATTGTTTCATTGAATTTAATTTAAAATGGACCTAAACAAACAGTGAGTGAGTGAATTTGCCTGTTAATGGAGAGTAATCTGCAGTGCCATTTGTCAAAAAGGCCACAGAGTTCGCCTGAGCGACACTTCACGGGTCTGCAGAGTCAGTTATTTTCTTTTTCTGATGCTTTGATAATATAACATTCTTTAAATGTGATTTTTATGACGTCAATGTAATTTTAGCTCTGTTGACAGCCTCTGTGGCTAGAATGCATCCCTCAGTTTTTCGAAAACAAAAGAAAAATACAATGGAATTTTTACAGTGGTAGTCTATGGGGCATATAGAACCATGCATGAGAAGATGTTTAAAATATAAAACTGTCACACTGCACTGAAAGAATAACCATAAATATTACACATATTAGCATGGGACTGGTGTAATGGCGCCAGAGCGATCTCACGCCACAGTGCCAAAACGGTATGCTATTTATGTTTTTGAATTCTGTAAGAAAATGGACGTAATTTGAAATCTGAGACTTTGTTTCATATCAATATTAACAAAGCACAAAGTTTATTGCAATTTATTGGATGGGATGCACGCTACAATGTTCCATTCATCAACTGAAAACAGGATGACTAGCCTAATCGATTCTTTGGATGTAAGAATCGATGTCGGTTCGTAAAATTGAGAATAGATTAAAATCGAGAAATCAATATTTTTTACCCAGCTCTAGTAAGACACTTCAAGGATTCTGTGATTTTCTGTCTTGGCTCACTCAGAGTTGGATGGACAGCAGCAGCTCTGTGTATGTGAAGGCAGAATAACTTCCTCGCACCCCAAATGAGGCGACAAGTCCAGAAGGAGAAGGTGATGAAATAAGCTGATTGATTGCTCTCATACACCTGTCCCAGAACCTACAGGGCCTGCCCAACACCATCTCACAGGAAAACATACGATTTTATAATTGCCGATTTTGTATGAATTCATATACGTAGGATTTTTAGAAAAAAACACGGTCTACCCCTAACCTTATATAAACATAACTGGGGTGTTGTACAAAAAACATATGAACAAGACTGTACAAATTCATACAAACTAATCACAAATTTGCCAAACGTAAAATAGTTACGAATTTCCAAGAGATTGTGTTGGCCTTCCCCAGTCCTCCATCCCACCATTTGATTATGTGCATTTTAAGCTTTGGTTATGTGAATCATCACTGCTTGATCAAGGTATTTGCAAGAGTAAATCAATGACTGTCGAACCTGAAAATAAACGACAATGCCCGTTGAGTCAAAATTGTAGCGATATATTGACTGTGGCCTTTGTGGAGATGTAGGTTTGGAGGTGCAGAGCAAAATCAGAGGAGAGGTGCTGAGAGGCCGGCCACAGCGAGCACACAGCCCTGTAGTACAGCTCCGAGCAGGGAACAGGAGGGGGTGTGTGTGGTTTCGGGGGGTGTTGGGGTTTAAAACTCCCAGCCTCTAATCCTGACACACTGTCTCCACCAATTAGAACTCCTTCAAAAGGCGAAAGGGGAGGAAAAAACAAAACCAGAAAGCCAGCGAGGGCATATTTAGTAACATTTTGGCAAGCTATAATTACATGTATGGCTAACAGAGAGATTTAACTGCTTTTTACCCATTGATTGACAAGGCAGAGAACTACACAGTTTCAATACAAGTCTGCGACAGCCAGACAGGCAGAGGGAAGACTGGGACAAGTCAGTTCTTTGCATTTAAATAAATCAAAAGAACTGTGCTTTATAAACACTCAGAGAGGGACACAACAAATCATTGCTTTAAAAATGGTCAACCTTTTGCTATAAGTAGAGATAAATATTTATGGCAAAATCTTTTTTTGATCATGTAATCTAAATGAAAACACCAAACACTAGCTGTTGACTGTAAGGCTGTTGGGTCGGCAGTGTTCAGAGGGTTATAATTTCTGTACAGGTCAATATTGACCGTTGGAAAAGTGTCACTGTAGGAGATCAGAGAAAACATATTTCTTTGAGAATCTGTTCCTAACTTATAATAAACATACAGAGATACATGTTTGTGTGATGTGTATTCAGAATATATTCATGGTATTACAAACCTTACAGAGATAAACAAAGGAGGACTTTTTGTTTAAAAAAATCTGTGAAGGTCCTTTGTAAGGCATGCTCGAGCTGATCAGGCAATGGCCTTTGCATTGTATAAGCTTGTGTGACTATAAATCAAAGTTTTCTCAGGATAAGATGAAAAGTGGTTAGCGGGGAAGGTAGGATGATCAGTTTTCTCCAGAGGACAGGTTAAACGTTAAGGAAAAAAAAGATCCCTTTTCCAATTTTTCCAATGAGGGAAAGTTATTCTCCAGAAATATCTCTCTCTGGACTTTGATGATGAATGTCCTTTTTCATTCATCATATACATGTAAAAACATTGACAGTGAGCTGTCCTAAATGTCTGTTTGTGTTCAGGTCTGTTGAATAAGTTTATCATTATTACACCAAACGTGATTCAGGATTCCCTAGGAGAGGCAGAGAAAATAAACTATGCTGAAGACACCATATTATAGGAAAGAAAAAAAAAAAAAAAATGAAACCTGATTTCATGGAAAGACCGACCATTGCTTCTAAACTGGAAGAAATAGCATTGTGACTCAATTCAGAGTGATTTGTGCACTGTCAGGACACCATATGGAGACACATGAAACCAAATATTCAATGGGGCAAAATATGTAAATGTTTAAGTAATAGTTCACCTAAAATAGAAAATTACAATGAAAACAATTTACTTACCCTGATTTCATTCCAAACCAGTATTACTTTCTTTCTTCTGTAGAACATAAAAGAAGACCTTTTGAGAAATGTGACAGTATTCGTTTTTTTTTTTTTTTTTGTCAATGGTAACCAAAATGCTTTAGTTACCAGCATTCTTCAAAAGGTTCTCTATAGAGTTCTTGACTCAGTTTAAAAAAAAATAAAACTTTTAGGTTGCACTTTATTTTACAGTACCTGCACTTACATGTACTTACAGTGTACTTACCTAAGAAAGTACTTGGTAATATAAGGTAGGTTAATACCTATTTATTACCCAGTTATTGTAATTACTATAATAAGTACATAGTATGTACATTTTTGGTGAACTATGTATCTATAAAGGTCTTTGGTCTTTGTAAAGCTGAATATTGTGAATTTATAATGGTTCAATGGTTACAGCTTTGTACAGTGAATAAACCTTTATAAAATTCACTTTTATGAAGTGAGAAAAATTTGAAGTGATTTTTAATACGCAGTTGTGTTGAGTTTATTGCCTACTTATTCTTCAAATCTTTAAAATCTCACTGAGCTATGTAAGATCATAAATGGTATCTTTTGGGGAAATAGTTGACACACATACTTTGATCAACAATATCACATCAAATGCTGTGTTGTCAGACTACACAAGCACACACTCTCGCCACATTGTCCTGTTAGACGTGAAGAATTTCCAAATCCTGATAAGGGTCAATAAGGAAGTTCGTGAATATCAAAGGGTGCCCGTACAGGGTGAGTTGTTTACTTCCCTGGCAAAAGCCTGACACCAGCCAGCCGTCAGACGACAACGTCAAAACAACAGCACACGCCTCATGCGTACATCCCGTAAACGAGCACCAACACCCATATAACAGAGAATTCCACAGCTCCCCAACCCCTCATTTCCTCTGCGAGCTGACGACCTGTAATCACACTTGGAGAAACCGCCATACTTCATTACTGCAGTGATTACACCAATTAGCAGCATGTAGGGAGTGGCCCACAATGCCCAGCGTCACCGCCAGACTGCTCGCTTTCCCCACATGCCGATATTAGTGGGAAGTTTCTACTTTGCAGTCGATCAGAACGTAGTTCTGCAGTCTTTTGTACTGGTTTATGGCCACAAACATGGTGGAGTAATGAATAAAGTATGTGTGGTGTCCCATGACACTGTCTGTGGGGCAAATTTGAAATTTCATCTTAACACTTTAGAATAATAGTCCGCCATTAATAGGTAACTATGTGTCACAGTTTTGTTCGGTTTGCCTTAGTTATCATGGACTTTTAGTTTGTTTTCATTCATTCTCATGTGTTCCTTTGTTTGATTTTCCAGCCACTCCTTTGTTGCCATGGTCCCTGTCATAATGAGTTTGTTTGGTTCAGCTGTGTTCTATTAATCATTTTGTTTGAGTCATTATTTAAGGCTATGTTTACACGGAAACGATCAGAAGAGAAAACGCAAAAGTAGCGTTGCGTTGTCACTTTTTATTCTGCGTTTAGACGAGCGTTATGAGGGGGAAATCTGCGTGCATATGGTGACGCAAAAGTGTGTGGAATTCGATGTAGTATGCAGTCCAGGCGCTAGGTGGCGATGTGAAGCACTGCCACACAACAACACCAATATCTGAGAAAATTTTGTACAACTGCTGAAAAGACTCTAGTACGTTTATCAGAGCTGCTAGGGCAACTTGAAGGTCCGACATATGGAAATAATCCGACATGTTGGTTGTTATTTTACTGTACTGGCGAATGCCTGTGACGTAAACACGCACGTGACGAGAGCAGATTTGCGTTTTTACCGGTTTGTACCCTTTACGCAGGAACGCGAAGGTGGAGTGTTTTTAAGATTTCCACTCTGGAGGGTGGTTTCATTTTTTTGCGTTTTTAAGCCCCAAAAACGCCGTCGCCGTGTAAACGAAAGGAAATTGTTAGAAATGTTTACACTTTCACTCGGAATCGTTCTTGTATAAATAAGGCCTAAGTTGTACCCTCTCTGTCTGGTCTCTCTTACGATTATGTGTGTTGCCACCTTCTGTTTACCTTTTGGATATTTGTTATTAAAGCTTGTGTTAGAACTTTATTCTTCTTTATCTGTCTGCCTGCAACCACTTGTGACAGAAGACCAGACCTAAAAAGGGATTAAGGAGAGCCATGATTTTATTTAGCTTTTCTGATTGTTTTTTTCGTCTTGCCATTACCAGCCCCTACGACGACGAGACCCTGAAGTCACTGTTCTGGATCGGGGCAAATTATCATCATCCTGTTGACCTCCCAGACACCACCGTACTGAACTGGAGAGAAGCCCTCTGCTGTCTGGAGAGTGCTGATCCAGGACATAGCCAGACCCAGAGCACGAATCACCACAACGACCACAGAGAATTCATTTGAGACCCCCGTAGACGGAGAGCTACCATCCGTCGCGTCAGCCAGAGTCCGAGGAGAAGAGGACAGAGCTGACCCTCGCCCCGGAAGTGGAGCTCCATCGTGGGTCTGACTAGGGGTGTGAGCCCACAACATCAGCGGATGAGGGAATAGTGAGTATGGAAAATGAGGACTGGCTGATAGACTTCAATGAGGACATAATGACTCCCAGTCTCATGCTTCATCTGTCTGCCTGCAACCACTTGTGACACTATGCTTCCGTACAAATACCATTATTTAAAGTGAAAAAAAAATTCACTTTAAAATAATGTTCCTGATTACTAGTAGTTCTTAAAGTGTGACTATGTAACAATTAAGTAAATAGTGATGCATTTTAAGACCATGTTTAAAGACATCTCACATCTCAGACACAGGTTATTGTTGTGATTAGTAATTAAAGGTACAATATGTAACATTTTTGCATTAAAATATCCCAAAATCACAAGGCCAGTGTTGTATATTTTGTCAAGTTATAGATAACTTAAAATATTCCAAATGTTTCCAACTATTTTTAAATCGAGAAAATTGCAATTTTAACCAAGGAAAAGGGGCGTGTGAGCAGGGGTGAGCTGGGAGTCGCCAGTCAATGGCGTCATATCCGCGTTACCCTCGGTTTTCTGCCATCTATGGTTTCCGCTTGTACTGCCATAGTAACCACGGCGACATACGTGGACAACTGTGTTATGCTTAGCATCACGCTGTTGTTGTTTTGGTCAAACATTATGGACCATGGCAAGCAGACTTTGAGACAAAAAGGGGACTAAAATGAAGATCAACATCTTTCGAGATGCCGAGAGCTCCACGTCCGTGACTAACTTGGACATGACAGAGCTTCACGAGTCACGACTTGACAGCGACACCGCTCTTGCACATACTTAGCAAATGTGCATAAAACAAATCAATGATATATAGCTCAACATGATGAAATGTTAGAATATGATCAGTATGTTATTCTAATGTTGATCTAGCTCAACGTTCCTGCTTGTTTCATATAGCAAACGAACTCACACATATAATAACATCATAATGCTGTTAAGTATAGTGTAACAGTTAACGTTAGACCAAGTGGAACAGCGCTGCGTTCCCTCACAAGTTTAATTCGTCAAATAAACTGACCTTTGAATAGTAATTCAGCACTTGGGTGTATTAGGTATATGAAATGTCCTCATTCCTTTTATATCCGTAGGACTCACGTGTGATATGTCTCTTATTAACAATCTCACGTGTGATATGTCTCTTATTAACAATCGTGACCTGCTTCATACCACTGTAATGTTAAAAAACATAAATGTTTTCACTCATCCATAAACATTATTTGATCCATCAGCTTGACAGCAAGTCCCATCATTCAGCTCGTCACTGCGTCATAAACCTATGCCTTTGTTATTGTAAGAGGTAAGCGATCCCTAGCGGCGAAATAAATTGCATATTGTACCTTTAATATAACATGTATGCTCTGTTTTGGTTTAGTTTCTGTTTGCCTGTGTGACCTAGTTTTCTATTGTGTTTCGTTGATTATTAATTCCATTCACCTGTCATTCTATTAATTAACTCATTTAGCCTGTGTATATATACTCCCTGTTTTGTTCAGTTCTTTGTCCGGTCACGTCTAAGGGTAGGGACACGCCAAACCGACCCCAAAGAACTAGCGCTGATGAAAGCTGACTGTGTTGTCACCTCGCGTCGCCTGTGTCGGGGCAAAATAGCTGCACTTGAATACACAGAGATAACTACATCCGACTGTCAACTAGCATGCACATTATGCGCTTGCTTGTAAATGAGACAGCTGTCTATTTCTGCAGATATATTTATCTATATTGGTAATTCCCTATATTAAAAAAGGGAAACTGACGGCCCGACACCGATTCTACATGCTAACGGCATCTGACTAGTGCGAAAAAAAATCTCCCGACATTGCCCGACGGCTAATCGGGGTGTCCCGGGCTTAAGTGTTGTGGATGTATTTCCCTTTGATATTCAATACTGTGTGAATTTTTATATTAAAGTAAAATAATTTCACTCCAGGAAACGTCTCGGTTACGTATAACGGAGACGTTCCGTCGGATGACGACGAATGGGGTTTCGCTTAGAAAGCCTATCAACTTCGAGTATACAAAACGAGCTAATGGCAAGGGAAATGCCATGGGTCTGCGGAATTTGCAAACACAACAAATTAAATGTAGTTTGATATTACTTTATATGTCTTCATACAAAAATAAAAACTTTTGCAACTAAAAAGTGCTAAGCTTTGGCCAGCTTCCATTTAATTCAAGTTTAAAATAAAACTTAAATAAAATGCTTTTAGATGTAAAGTGCCGTAGTCAGATTAAACAAACAATAATGCTAAATGTGGTTTAAGGAGTATTTCAGCTACAGGTTGACTGTTGAAATGTGAACTCGACTGGGCACATTGAACTTCCTAAAATTCGTTTAAAAAAAACTAATGTCATAGAACCCTTGCAAAATTGTTTTAAATAGATTAAAAAAGCCACCACTACTATGGTTATATTGATAACATCTATGGTTATATTGATTTGTTTAGATCTAGTGAAATCGTGTCATAGGCATGATTTACGGATGGGACATGTCCCACCCCTTTTTCTCAGGATCGATATTGTCCCCAACCAGCAACCATTTTTTTAAACATTGAGGCACGGATGTAGGCTACCTAATACAAATAAATGAAACATCCCCAGTTCACTAGCAGAGCATTAATTTAGTTAGCTATTAAATAAGAGATCTAGCGCTTAAATCAGTTGTTTTTGAAATCCAGCTGAGCACTCGTTGCCGCTGCTATATCAGTTGCATGAATACAGTTGTTCTCTTGTCTTGTGGCGCGCGCACAGTCTCTCTTCACTCGGACGCGCTCTTCAATCTAAACGCTGTTGCAGAGACGCTGTCCAACGGGCGCCGGGGATTCAACCAGGCGCCGGGTGTTGCTAAGAACTTGCAATGTATAGCCTAACTATTATCAGACCGGCCCTCGCGGCCACGAAACACTACCGGCCCATCGGGAAAAGTCCCGACTCCCCGAATGAATGCCACTCCGCCCCTGCACACCGTTACAAAAAAAACAAAACAAACATGAATCGATTTTTGGAATTCTATGAATCGATTTTGAATCGTTACAGCTTGAATCTCGATTTTTTTGCACACCCCTAGTACACTGGGGAGCATATCTCATATCTCAGATGAGGGGGGGGGTTAGAGAATACGCATATGACCCAGAGGGATGCATATGAAGAACACTGGGGTGTCCAGCCGCAGGTGGAATATTTCAACCCCAGGGGTGGCAAGGTGGCAAGGTGGCTTGCCAAGGGAAAGACACATGCTCAGAGAGGCAGCTCATCAAAGAGCCCTGGGTCTGTCCTACCCTCGTGCATGTCTCTGAGCATCTGGGCCTGGTAGACCTGCAGAGTGGCCATGGCATGCAGAGAAGCAGCTGCCTGTCCCGCGCTATGTAAGACTTTGCCACTAACGTAGACGAAAATCTACAGGCTTTGGATGGGTGCTTAGGCTCGCCACGAGAAGAAGCACTCTGAGGACACAGTTACATCGCAACAGAGCGTTCAACCGGGGGGATAGACCCGCGGGAATCCCCTGCACGCTAACGGGCACCGTCACTGAAGAGGGGGGTGTGGGGCACAGACGGATAGTCGGCACCTTGTTCCACACCGTCACCCTCAGGTCACTCTGGCCACCAGCCGAAGTAGTGCCTCTCGGGGAGACATTAGATCGAGGTGTAGATGAGGGGACTCTCACTCTTGCGAGTTTATTGAGTCTCGACCGTCGTGACACGATGGTCATGTTCCCGCAGAGAGAACATTAGTCATCCATGAGCGCTGCTCTAGCGTGATCAATGCCCAAACACACTAGACAGCGCTTGTGCCCATCAGAGTCTGACACGAGTCTACCGCAACCAGAAGTGCACGGCGAGACATCTTTAAAAAGACGTGCCACGCGCAAGCTCTTTTAGTGGAAATACTCTCACTAAAAAAACAAAAAAAGTGTTGAGGCGCCCAGGGAGAAACACACTCACTGGCAAACCACTTGCACAGATAAGCAGGAAGTGCGCACTCGCTGGGAAATCGCCGTCACACCAACACTGGAGAATCTCGCTCGTCTCGTAAAAGCTGACAGTTCAGAGATGGCTTGTGGAGTGAAGGATTAACTTGGCTCCGAAGCGAAAACATATCTGCATGTTGTCGGCGTCCTCCTTTTATACCCACGAGGTGACAACGAAAGGGAACTCCTGTTTCCTGGAGTTCTTTGTCTTTGTGCGCTTATTATATACTACACCCCGTGCAGTGTTTTTTCTTTTTTTTCTTTCCCTGTCACCATGGACAGTTACAGTTCAGTTAATCTGCCTGGAGTAGAGAGACTGTCCACTGAAGGGCCATACTCTGGACTTCCTTCATCTAGCGTGCATGACTCACTACCCGAACCACTCTAGCCTAAGCAAGCGGTCCAAGGCACGTCTTCCAGTGGACGGTTCCCAGGATGATTTCACCATTTGTGGAGTGGGTGGTGGTATATAACGAATCGCCACTTAACATCTGCCAGGCTAAGGAGAATATCACCAGCCCAACTCCACACCCACCCAGTCCAGCCCGCCATCACCCTGCTGCATGGAGCGTTTACATGAGCCCACCACTGACAGTGAGCCTCAGTCTGCCAGGATGCATGAGCTCACGCCTAAGAATAGGGTGGGGAAAGCCATCACCCCAGAGCCTCAGCCTTGCAAGGTGTCTGACCAGGTGTTTGAGCCGGCAGCATCGTCCATCATCATGGGAGTCCTTGAGGAGTTTCGCATCGGCCTTACAGCTCCACCGGGCTCCCTCGATCCTCTGGCTCCACCTCGGTCGGACGGTCGAACGACTTGTGAACCATCCACTGTGCTCCGTCTCTCCACCATTACGAGTCCATCTGGCTGCGCCCTCCCTTAGTAGCTCCGGCTCCACCTCAACCCTCTGGTACCCCGGTTCGTCGGTGCGGTTCCGCCGTGCCCACCAGTACCAGCGTTGTCGCCCAGTTCCATCTGCTTGCTGTCTCGACTATCTTCGGCTTTGTGTTGTTGAGAGCTTCTCCTCCCTCGCTCCCATTCGTTTTGGATTGATCTATTTTTAGAGTTTACACCAAAAAAAAAATGCTGTTTTATAAGAGATGTCATCACAGACAATTGCGTGACAGGTATGATTCCATTTATGGCACTTCTAAGGCTGTAAGATTATTGGTTATCAAGGCGCATGTGATCCAAGTTAGCCATTAGGCTTTCTCCGATGGTGGAGCCACGGACCCTCAAATCTCCTAATAATAAGACCATCTCTGCTTTGGCGTATCAGAACACTGCTTCAAATAACAACCGGAGCTTCTAAAGGCAGCTGCAGTTGCACAATGACTTTACCAATTGGCAAATGGCTCTTTTATTTAGAAGGCAGGCCATGGATGCAGGCAGGAATGTTTTATTGGATATGTAAGCTAGGAAGATGGTCAGGTAACTAAAACTTGGTATCATAATATTTTTGTTTTTTGTTTCATAGGCCTTCTTCCATCTGTTGTCCATTATTCGTTGTGACAGATGTGCATTTAAGGATGTGACTAAATGTGCAATCAAGAATCTGGTGTGAATCACTGTTTATGGACACATTTTCTAGCCACTCATCTTTGATGTGCACTTGTCTGTCACAAAAACATCAAATGAATCATGAAGGAATCTAAAGATCTAAAGGCCCAGTGATCTGTATTCACCAAAGCCAGAAAGCTGTTTTTGTCTTTCAACTCAACACATGACATGAATCTGCAAATTTGAGCACAAGATTAGCAGGTTTTTTATGCCTTACCCCTCTCTCTTTCAACATCTTCCTCTAAGCAGATGTTAGGCTCAGGAGTGGCATCCCAATAAGCCACAAGTGAGCGTATTTTCTTTCCACAGGCTTGAGAGAGAAGCCACAAAAACAGTCTGCTGCAACTCAACATAAAACAAAGCACATGAAAAAGAGGGCAGAAATGAAGTGATCTCTCAAAATTTGGGGAGTGGAAACTAAAGATTTTCTAATGCAACCTTTATTGAGGTTCCTGGTTTCAGCGCAGCAACCTTTTTTATGTGTTAGAGGAACTCCCTGTAATTTTTCTTTACCACTAGCACTGGACAGGCTTATAATAAAAAGATGTCTATTCTGGGATTCTCTGTAATAATGGTCTCTTCTTGTCTTCATGCACTTCTGTCTTGTCTGAAGAAAGACAGACATCAGGTGATGAATGCCTGGCCAGATGGATGGATGGATGGATAGCTAAATGAAGCCATCAGTGGATAAACAATAGTTTTCAATATGGAAAGATGGCTAATGTGTCATTTAACTTATGCTTTAATCCAAAGCAACAAGTCTTTTTCAGATAAAATGAAATTGCTATTAAAACAATAACAAACTTGGCATTGTCCTTAAAGTTATTTACCCAAAAATTAAAATTATATAAACTTCTCATCCTCATACTTTCTTTGAAAGCTGGTTGGGACCAAATAAGACATCCCAAGAGTAGACCTTAGAACTTGGTCATTATATTCCAAGTCTTCTGAAGCCATATAGTATATATAGCTTTGTGTGAGAAAACAGGCCAAGGTAAATCATTATTCACCAAACATCTTGCCTTCACTCTTAAAAATAATTTTTTTTTTTAAATGTTATAGCATTTTAATAACCTAAAGAACCTTTTTTCCACTATAAAGAACAATTGTGTGCAATGGAAAGGTTAAAGGTTCTTCATAGAATCAACAAAGAACCTTTGTTGACAACCGTGGTCACATGTACTTTAATTAAATGAAAAGAGCAACTTGGACATCATGCTATAAATACCTCCTCTAGTGTCAGAAATTTTTCAAAAGGCACGATGAAATTGTCATTTTTGCCCAAATTATTCCTTTACATGACATGTATCAGTCATTTGGCTTAAATCACTGATTACAAGCCTGTGAACATACACACATGTAAACAGATGTTTATCCTATAATCAAAAAGATGTGTCATGTCTAATTAAGCCTTAATGAAAGTGTCGGACAATCTAAAGCACCATACTCTTCCCTTTTGCAATCTGGTGGCGAGGGCCATTTAAGCAGAACACATGTGCGGTTACCCTGTCTAATGGGGAGGATGAATTTCTCCAAAACGGAGGGAAAAAAGTGAAAAACACACTCTTGTTGCATGACAGAATCCCTCCCAACCAAGACTTGTCCTTTAATACCAAGGCCTTTTCATGTGGCTTCTCCACGATTGCACATGGGGAAATGCAAACCACACTGTTACAGTGCTTATTATACACTGAGAGTATGCGTATTCCTATGTGCGCAAGGAAAGATCGCTACAGTAATGCAGCATGCCTTCATTTAAAATGACACGTCTTAATTTGTCAACAAGCTTACCCTTGGAAAGAGCGAGAAGTGAATGAAATATAGGAAGCACTCACAGCAGTGCTAGATGCAGTCTAGTACCACTGACAAAAACCGATGCATTGGAGGACTTCAGCTATCAAACAAAGACTGGAGAGACTCTACATGTACATATAAAGCAAAACATTTTCTCATACCAAAAAAGTATGTTTTTAAGCATATCATACACTCCAGTCATAAATGCTTTGTGACTCACTCTGCAGCAGGAAAATTATGTCATCATGACAATACCAAATGGCTAATTACAAACCCTTCACTAGTGACTATCCTGAGCTCTGACGTCAAAGGCAGCAGACAGGGAAAAATATAAGTTTCATACTTTCATATAATTTCATACTTTCAAGAGGATCCGGCAGTGGTGAAACATCTAAAACAGTGGTAGCTGTTAACAGATGGTTGCAAGCTACACTGATTCATGTCTAGTTGTTTAGAAAGGTTATTTGGCGTAGGCCCTGTCCTTCGGCTGGTCCTGCCTGAAGGTGAAGGCGGGGGCGGAGCCTACACTCTCATAAATAAAGGTACAAATGCTTTCACTGGGGTGATACCTTTTCAAAAGGTACACTTTTGCTAGAAAGTAATATTCAGTTGGTAGTCATATACAATTTCACTGCTAGATGGGAGAAAATCTCACACAGTGTAGCTTTAACGATTCCCATTATCTTGGACAATCTATTAAAGGTAGGGTAGGTAGAAATTTTCAAACATAGTTTATTCCAAATTTGTTTAAACTGTCTTTATATATCAATGCATAATTAAAATGTAAGTAGTCTGGAAATAAATTATAAAAATCGAGTGTCTGTAGTCCTCTCAGGGCTGTAATAAACACAGCTCATTATTCCATTCGGGACGAATGAAATGATTGGCTGGGGCGACTGTCACTCTCCCTCGCTACCATGGCAATCACCCCTGCAGCTATAGGATCTGCCCACACGTGAGTACCCGTTTCAAGAGTCACGGAAGCTAGTAATGACAATTATGGCAGAGAAAGAACAGTCACAATTCTCAGTACCTGCATATACAGTCAGCGAAGGCAAACAAGTTAAAAAAAAAAGGAAGACAGTAGCCTATTCGAAAAGGCTATGAACAAAAAGTCTTTGGATAAATCAAGAAATCATACGAGAGTCATATCGGAGTGGCTTTCCAGCGGTGGCGACAACTGAGGGATCTCAAGGGGCTGAAAAGTGACTCCAAGATGGCTTTATTTCTGCTGGACAGGTAATCTTGCTGTTTTCATTTTGATGGCATTTCTTTTTTCATGAAGCATGTATCACTAGCACACGTAGCTAATATAGCTACCTAACGTTACGTAGCATAAATACGTCACACTGGCGTAGCTATGATAGTGCAACTTTGGTGTCCACTGGTATACTGTTAGCGAGCCAGGGTTGAGACGATAAATAATCAATAGGCCTATCTACAGTTGAGAGCTGTTTTGTTTAATTTCGCCAAATCTAACTTTAGGATTAGAATAATATTATATTAATTCATTCTGTTATTCAATGAATTGCCTTGGAGTCAAAAAGGTTGAGAACCTTTTATTTAATATAATATAATAATGTAATAGAATAACATTTGTAATACTGTATATAGGCCTATATTTCTTAAGAAATAATTAGAATACACAGTTAATTGAATGGATGTCAATTGAAAGATGCTTTTAAAAAACAGAATATGTAATTATGACCATCAGGGGCAAATGAGTGCATGATGACAGAATTTTCATATTTGGGTGAACTATACTTTATAAAACAGTATGCTGAGTCTTGGATAAAACTAACTCTATATTGCGAAGCATATCATTCACATCACTGATTCATATTGTTCAATTTTTATATCGCGATATATCTATATAACTATCAAATAAAAATCAATATCTAAATCTAAAGACACTACAGGCAAAAGCATTTTTAGCCACTTTTAAATTTGGAGATTTGAGATAATGCCTCCGTCAACTTAATTTAAACATACCATTTCAGAAAACTAATACAAAACATTATTGTCCTGAAGTACTGTGATTTATCAAACGGGGAAAGTGTGGTTATATCTATTTGGTCAAATTTTTTACCCTAGCTATAGCCTACCTGGATTGCAAACGCTTAGGCAATAAAATGCAGATTTAATGTTTGGTGAATCAAAAGCCCACAAATGTTCAATAAAGTTGAATGGAGCAAGCCTTTGTGAACCAGGGAAATGTTCATGTAATGCATTATGTAAAAAATTCACTAGCGAGTTCAGTTCAGTTCACACTCTTTATCTGTCCCTTTTGGAAACATTAGTTCAGTCATGTAAGCAAATGCAGCAACACTATGTTTTCTGTTTCAACAGATACTTGTCAGCAAGCATCACTGCCATCTCCACTTCTCTCCTCTCCTTTCCTCACCTCATCTGTTGCAGTAAATTGAAGATGGCAGCTTCGTGGGCACACTAATAGGCTCCAGAGTTGAGTGCTGGGTAAGGTGCCGCCCCCTGGCCGAACTGTTCCCATTGCCTTCTCTCCCAAAATCCGGTCTACTTGCTGCCATGCATGAATTGCGAGCCACAGGAAAGTTAAAAAAGAGGAGTCTAAATTAAGTGCCCTTTCATTCCAACATTTTCATGGTTTGGCTAAAAACAGGGTGCAAGATGATTCACATTTTATAAGCCCTCTCTTGCGGCCGCCTGCGTCACCCTGGCGCTCGGACTCTACCGCTCATTCACACATCTCTCTCCTTTTCTCTCTCTGTCCAGTTCTTATTCATTATCTTCTCTAGTGCTTATACTCTTTAATGAATGGTTAGCAAAATACATGAACAACATGATGCATTTTTGAATTTTAAACAGTATTAACTGACAAAAATGTAAAGCCTGAATAAACATCTCTCTGGTTTCACTGGCGTTGGTTTATCTTTCCCTGGAGAACATTCTGAATGAACAAGACAGTCCATAACACCCCATAGCAGACGCAGCCTAACTTTCATGCTTTTAGCAGAACACAAACTTAGTGGTTGGAAGAAAAAGAAATAGGAAGGGGATAGACATTTCTCTAAACAAGTCTGACAGCTACTACCATTCTGACCACTGTCCATTATCATTTCCGCATCATGGCTGCCGCTGGCCTGGCAACTGCTGCCAGAAAAAACATTAAGGCAGAGGAACTCGTATGGGTGCAGTACACAGATGTGCTATAGGCCTACTGGACAATGAGCTGCACCTCAAACTCAAAGCCTGTGTGTTGTGTAATGCTGCCCTCTGTTATTCATGAGCAGTTTTGCAAGGAGCATTAAAGGCACCACGAAATCAAAATAGACCCTTTTTTTTTTTTTTTTTTTTTTTTTGTTGGATATTGCAGTATTTATCCATAATAATTTATCCATGCACATCATTTTTTTTTTAAATCACATGGTCTAATAATCTTTAATCAAAATAATACCTTGCAGTGACATCTTTTCTCACACGTTTACTGGCACGAGGGTGGGATCAACATTTCACTAACATGAAATGACAGCAGTAGCAAACCACAAGCATCTAATCAATTCCCAATGGAAAAAATCATGTCCTGCCCCTAGATATTTTCTTGTTCAATAAGCCATTTTACTCAGATATGTCACAATTGTCTGTTGTCTGTATACATTACGTCCAGGTCATTGAAATTTAAATCTCCTTGTGACTGTAAGAACAAATTTTAAACGTAAAGGTGACAGAGCGTTTTCTCGAGTCGGTCCTATACTTTGGAATAACCTCCCGCACTCTGTCAGATCAGCAAAGTCGTTGGCCGTGTTTAAGTCGTTGTTAAAAACCTTCTTATTAGATGTAGCATGGGGGTCAGTCTGAAGTGGCTTGGCCCTTGTGTGAAAGTGATATAGTATGTAGTTGTTTTTTTTGTCTTAGGTTTATATTTTATTGTTTCTCTGTATGTAATTGTATGTAATGTTTTGAATTGTATTATTCCACTGTTTGTGAAGCACCTTGGGCAACACCTGTTGTATTATGTGTGCTATATAAATAACAATAAATAAATTAAAAAAATAAATAAAATAAAAAAACAATTGGGAAGAAAAAAACGCAATTTCCACTTTCCACAAAGTCAGCCTGTGTGAACTGCTGTGTTGTGTGATGAGTAGGCCTATGTGTTTGTTTCTGAACATACATTTTTTATAAAAAGGGCTTTATAATTTTATATATTTTTTATGATCCCTGACAAATTACCACTGTGCCCTAGACAGTTTATCACTAAATATTAATAAGAAAACCAATGGAGATAATGTTATATAGATCTGAGAATCATTTTTCCCTGGCAATATTTTAGCAATCATGTCATGTATGTTTTCTATCAGCTGCACAGAATCACAACTGGCGATGCAAGATTAAACAGTGCAGTGTTGTACGATAATTGTTCACATTAAATATATATTTTTGGTTGAATTTCAAGTTATCTCAGGATGAGCAGAGAAGAGATGTGTGAAGAGGGGGTGATGAGGAGACTGTAAGGGTGAGGCGTGAACTGCTTGGTGTGGGACGTCTCGGATGGCGTTGTAACTTATGCAAGAGAGTGTTCAAATGTTAATTCTCAGAAGAGTCCTTTGTTTCCTCGAGGAGTAGTCATTTCACAGCCCAGACTTTCTGGCATCCGCCTTAAAGTTTCCGATTACAGGATCTAATCGGCTAAACGAGTTTGGCAAAAGTGTTCGATTTAGTTTGATTCATTCAAACAGCACTGGATTGTTTGCTGCAAAATCTGGGGGGCTTGCTACGTCAGAAATGAAAGCTTCAGCATAAGTTCCGCCAGGAAGACTTAATTACTACATCACGTATTACCTTCACATCTATCCAATCATGTCCTTATACTCGCTGTATAAAAGATTGCTACTTACATATGTTTGAGTTTGCAAATGCTGACGCAACAATAACAAGGTTAATAGTAATAACATTTCTAATACACCATTTGCATAGATATAAGCCGCCGCTGAGTGCCATTTCGTCAGAATCTTTCAACTGAAGAAGCGGGCAAGCAACTGCTAACAGTCCAAGTATAATAAAACTGCAAGTGTATGTAATATCTCATTGCTGTCTGTGTCAGGGAACCAAGGTTACGCTAGTAACCGAAACGTTCCCTTTCGATAACAATCTCTCAACATTACGTCATTAGCTGACACTATGGGGAACACAATTCAACATCGCTGTGTTATTAGTGCAGGACTGTCCCAGCCTAAAGGCAGAGAAGAGGCCCAGGTATGGTGCACCAATCCGTAGGCTTACTACAGTGAGCACTCTGGAATGGAAAGTGGAATTATTGTCAGTGGCGTCTGGCGTAAGGGGAAAAAGTCTCCTATCCCCTGGAGTCACCCCACTCCAGGACAGCATGTCCACACCCTGGTTCTGCCTGCCTGGCACGTGCCCTACTGTACGTTCCAAAAGGAGGAGGAGTCTTACCAATTTTTTTTTTGAAGGCGCAACCTCAGGCCCCCTTGGTGGTTTATGCAAGCGACCCGGTAAGCGACCTGGTAAGCGGTGGTTTAAGTTGTCCGACCAAACCTGGCCTCTCAGGTGCACCCAGGTGCACCGGCATCATATCCAGACAGCTGATGTGGAAGTGGAGCTTCAGACCTGACCAGGTGCAAAACGCCAGCCTGCCATTGCACAGGGCACCCCAACCCATTTTGGAGGCATCCGTCATGACCACTTTCTTTCTGGAGATCAGTCCCAAATCCACTCAACCACTCATCCACTCATACCACAAACTGGTAAAACTGGGGGGTCCTCCAGGGTGCCAGAAGCTTGACACAGCCGTAGGTCACCATGAGGTTCAAGCATCCTGCCTGCAAAGCATCTGCATGGGTGGAAAGGGGGAATCAGCCAGGACTGGAGTAGCCACGCTTGTGACCGAGGAAGCTTCTGCCATCAGGCCCGGCAACTTCTGAAACGCTTTGAGGGAATAGACCCCCGGCTTTGAATGGTGCAGCTAGTCACTGAATTCTCAGCGAGCGCTCTGGCAAAAGCCAAAGTTGAAAACTGCACACAGGAAGGATATTTTCTGGCTGGGTAAAAGCGAGCTCTTTGCCAGGTTTATTCTGAACTCCAGGCGCTCTAAGTCGCTGAGGAGCAGAGACCTGTGGCCACACAGCTTGTCCCTCGATGGGGCCATAAGGTAGTTCAGGATGCGCACCCCTTTCCATTCAGGGGGAGAAGGGGTTGCCAGTGACAGTCCAAACGGTAGAACGGTAAATTGGTAAGCCACTCCTTCGAACGTGAACCTCAAGAACGGCCTGTGATGATGGGCTATATGAAAGTATTCATCTTTCAGATCCACTGGTAAAAGCCAATCTCCTGGGAAAATCTGCAAACGGATTTGATTCAAGGTTAGCATTCTGAATGACAGTCTCATGAGGGCACAGTTCAGCAGCCTTAAAACGAAGATGGGCCTGAGAAAACCATCCTTCTTCAAAGAACGAGGATGTAGCAGCTGTAAAACTCCGACTTGCTGTGTGATGCGGGGACTATCTCCACAGTGCCTTTCACCAGTAAGCTCTCCACTTTGTGTTCGCAGAACATGCTTCTCACTGTCTCAAACTGTAGACCGGACCATACCCCCAAAGTGGCAAGCAAACTGGAGCGACTAGCCTCATTTAATCATGTCCAATCCAGTTATAGCCACCCATGCATGTCGGCAAAAGGCTGGGATGCTCTGTGTGATGAGGAAAAATGCCCTTTTTGTGAAGATGTTTGTGTTTTTTTTTCTGTTTTATTTCCCACAGAATGTCCTCTGTTGAATAATTTTCCGTCTTTCTGGGTGACTCTAAATTAACTTCTAATAAACATATATCATAGCTTCATCCTGATCAGGCCAATCTGTTTTTAGTTTCCAGGAAAACATGCTATTTTAGACACACAGTTTCCTTCTAATGGTAGCGGGATGCAGTGAACTACACATATGCTACAATATCTCATGACCACGTATTTATGCTATTCCACGGAAAATAAAAAGATCCACCACAAGGACATGGTAATGAATTACATTCCATAGTTACAACTGTGCACAGACTGACTGAACACACTCTCCCAACCTCCATTCATGCCAAAGCAGAAGGAAGCACTGGGCAGTTGGCGAGAGGAAATGGCGTGGCTGGTCTGAGGTTTGGTGGAAGAATGGGAAGTATGCTGTTACTGTGGTGCTGGTCAGACAGCAGGCTTTAGGTTTCCTTACCACAGCTGCCCTGACCACATCTGTCCTTTGCTCTCACTCAATCTTCTCAGCCATTTAAGCTATAAAATGCTTCCTCACTAAATACGGCTCCACCCAACTCTTAAACTGTGTACATTAAAAGAACACCCCCTTCTACACCCACATAACAGTGAATAAAACTGGCTTGTTCGGCTGTTAAAATGGTTGGAGCAGCCCAGCCAGCTTTTTATTCACATGTTCTGATGTTGTTTGTGGTCATCATTGCCCCTTTATGAACAAGCAGGAGAAAAAGAGCAATGAGGGAAAATGTCCGTGCAAATTATTTGCCTTTTCAAAACCTTTTCTCTTACAAATAAAGGTTATGTAATGGCATTTATGGTTCTATGGTCAATTAACATCCACTGAACTTTTCATTTGCAAAACAAAGTTTATTTTTAGTGAAAAATTTTAAGTGCTTTTAAGGACTGTTCAATGAAAATGGTTATTTTATGGCATGTAGGCAAAATATTATTTAATAATAACAAATAATATTATAATTTGATATCATAGATGATCACAATGCCCTTTTAAACATCAAGGTTTTCTTATTTACTTTCTTATTAAAATCATAAACAAATATTTTAAAAAATTATATTTGGAAAAAAAGGTTTTGTTTTAAAAAAGATTTTAAGGTTGCACATACTTTTTGTAACATTGTAAGATATTTATGAAATCATAAATCAAGCAAAGTCAGACATTATCCCATGTGTCCTTTTTCTAGCCTATCTATATTCTTTGCGTTCAACAAGGTCACACAGGCTCTTGTGAGTTTTAGCTTTATAAGTAGGCTAATTGTGCTATTATTTTCTGTCACAATCCTTTGTCCTCACACACTTATTTAGATAATATCCCTCATTTTAAAGGGATAGTTCACCCAAAAATGAAAATTCTGTCATAATTTACTCACCCTCAAGTTGTTTCAAACCTGTATGAGTTTCTTTCTTCTGCTGAACACAAAAGAAGATATTTTGAAGAATGTTGGTGAACAGACAGTTGCTGGACCCCATTGACTTCCATAGTATCTTTTTTTCCTACTATGGAAGTCAATGGGGTCCAGCAACTGTCTGTTCACCAACATTCTTCAAAATATCTTATTTTGTGTTCAACAGAAGAAAGAAACTCATACAGGTTTGAAACAACTTGAGGGTGAGTAAATTGTGACAGAATTTTCATTTTTGGGTGAACTATCCCTTTAAGTGAACTAGGCCTACATAAAGTAAAATGGCTATGACATGCAAAATATGTATGATTAAATGGAATATAGATTTAAATATAATTTATAATATTCAATATTATTGAATAATTAAAATATATATATATATATATATTTGTCAACATCATGAGCTGTCAACACCATTTGATTTTCTGACTGTGGTGAGAATTCAATAGATGAGCTGAAAATCTGTTTCATCATGTATGGTCAGTTCATATTATTTTTGAATAGGCTACAAGATTTGCTAAACATCCCCTTATAGTTTTAATCACATTTTTCAACTTTCACATTTAAACGTTTCTTAATCCTTTTAGCCTCTCACTCCTATCATATTTCTATAGGCCTACATTTTATGTGGGGTGAATGTCATATATTACATTAGATTATAGATACCGCAACATTCCTCCTTTAAATCATACAGACAGATCATGACTGAGCTACTACCATCACAATTAACATTCATGTACATCCATGTACAGTACAACAACTTTTTACTACCAAAACCTACGGCCTACATAAATCCCAACCTAAATAAACAGTAGCGAGTTAAAGTAAATAATCAATTGATATACAGCAATAGAAGAATATGTAATCTGTTTTTTATTTTTGCTACATTAGTGCTATGCATTCATGTAAATGCATATGATGTGCTTATAAAGGATGATATAATAATGATAACATGAGCATTAGCCTATTTAAATTAAATTAGTACATTTTGTGACAAATTAACAAATCTGTGCATTTAATATTATAGTTTCAGTATATTTCTGGACAATAAATTATTGAACGATGCATTGTTATAATTTACAACGTAATTGACTAAACCATGCTATTGACTTTTAATAATAATATGGACTTTTATTAGTGATCTGCGGTCAACGGAAACAGAAGTTGGTCCTTCAGCATAATAAACCCGTAAGTAGGTTTTCACACTTTAGTTCCTACAGGAAACGCACAGTGTAGTCTCTGCTTAAAAACTGATTAATTCGCTAAGAAAGTTTGTTTTCGCGTTCGAGGACAATCGACGCGTCAGTATTTTAGTTCGTTTTTAATAAAATGTGCTTCCATTGATTCTGTGTAACATCACGAAAGCACACAACATTTGAATGTTTTCAAGGTTTTATTTTCTTGGATAGTGTTGACAATATTGTGCTTCTCATGATTTTTCGAAAGGCATAAAGAAGTGGAGACCGATTTGGTATGACTAACGTACACAATAACACAGGCTAATTCACATGTAAGAATCACTGTCAGCCGGACTGTATTCTTCTTCAGCACTGCTGCCACTTCTGTTGTTCCTGCCAGTGCCATCACAGAGATAGACATGGCTCATGATTTCCTCCCAGGCATGGAGAGCTCTGCTATCTCTGTCCTGAAGAGAGCTGTGGAGCTCGATCATAGCTCACGCTTTCAGGAGGCTCTGGTGTGCTACCAGGAAGGGATCCAGCTCCTGTTGGATGTCCTCAAAGGTATGGAAATGGTAAATGTGCTCTTTTGCTGATGGATTTAAATGTTACTCTGAATGTAATCATTGTTTTCCTAGCTGTTAAAGATGACTCAAAGAAGGTCCACTACAGAGAGAAGATCAAGGGCTACATGGACCGAGCGGAACAGATCAAAGACCATGCGAACAAACTGAAAGAGGGTAAAGAAAGTGGTTTAAACCAGGAATTTTAAACTGGGCTCCGGGGACCACCAGGGGGCCATAATAGAGTACTAGTGTCAGTGTTAGGAAAAGTTACTTATAAAGTAATGCGTTTCAATATTGCATGTGGAAATGATTGGTGTCCGTCAATAAAAACTGGAAAACAAAGTAACTTGATTTACTTGTTTGAAAAAGTAGCTCAGACATTTTGTTGTAAATGTAAAAAAATAAATAAAATACTTTACTAGTTACTTGTGGGAAAAGTAATCTGATTACGTCTCACATAATAAACACTAGGGTAGTCTCACGTAATAAACACTAGTCTCACGTAATAAACACTAGGGTAGTCTTGAGTATTAAACACTAGGGTAGTCTCACGTAATAAACACTAGGGTAGTCTTGAGTATTAAACACTAGGGTAGTCTCACGTAATAAACACTAGGGTAGTCTCGCGTTTTGTTTCCAGGTGGACTGTTAAAAAACCGCGAATCAGATCAAATGATGACTTTGAAACTGCAGAAAAACGTTTATATAAAAACTGTAAAAGTTTAAATAAAATGAATATAAAAACAGTGTAAAAAGTTCTTGTCTGTGGAAAAGTTTTAGAAAAACAGTGTAAAAATGGATAAAAATAAAAACATTTGATTAAAATAAAGAAATAATACCATTTTTAATTTAAATAATTGAATGCCAACTAATAATTAACACAAATTTAAAATATGACTTTTTCACAGTATAAATTGGGTGGTGAAAATATATAGCTGCCTTTTAAATTTTAGAGTGCGAATGATCATATTTGGGGCTCTGTGGCATCTCACTGATTGAAACCCCCTTGTTTAATTAACCTTACTATTCATTTTTCTCATTGTCATCTCATCTGTCAGAGGGCAAATACCATGAGCAGATAAAGATAGCTGACAGTTCCACTGGTTTCAGCTACGAATCCCTCTTTAAACCATACATCAGGGACGGGCTGACTGAAGTCTGGGTGGAGGACCCCTATGTACGGCATGTCCATCAGGTAGAGACCACAGTGATGCTCCTAGATTCAGGATTCAGTCAGTAAAATGCTGAGATACTAAGTAACCGTATTACAGAGTGAAACGCATTACAAATGTTTTGCTTTGCAGTTCTATAATTTTCTTCGTTTCTGTGAAATGCTGCTGAAATCTCCATGTCAAGTAAAGACGATTCACCTTCTGACCTCACTGGATGAGGTAAAGTGTTATCATTTTATCATTATATCACATCAGTGGTATAAGTTGACATACATCGGCTTAATTGTGTGTTTTTTTTTTAAGGACCGCTCCGCTCCGCAAACCAGTGCCCTGGCAGAAATAAAGCAGTCGCTACAGTGTCAAAATGTCTGTCTAGATATTCAGTATTCATCTACTATTCATGACAGGGAGATCAGGTACATCATTCTCATTGACTGTATATCACAGTAAACACACTGGGACATAATGTCTTGACATTGTCTATAATGTATATATTAATTTTGTTTCCTCAGGTTTAATAATGGTTGGATAATTAAGATCGGCAGGGGACTCGACTATTTCAAGAAACCAAAGGTACCATCTAAATGAAACCGCTACAATCTGGTTCATTAATCATTTATACCTCTGAAATGTTCTCTATTTGTGAGTGCTTGCCTAATAGATATATACAAATGTTCTCTTTTTTTTTTTTTTTAAGGGTCGCTTCTCTGTAGGATACTGTGATTATGATTTGAGAGAATGTCATGAGACCACTGTGGACGTTTTTCATACTAAACACACTAAGAAGAGTTCATCTTAAAAAGCATGCCTCTGAAGCTTCTCCACTCACTGCCATATTTATGGGACTTAATTTCAAACGTAGTCCTCACACCACTACCTGCACGACTGGAAATGTGCCTTTCGATCCCATTTTGAGCTTTTTAATTATGCGGAAGAACTGTTTTTATTGTCTTTTTTTATAATGTGCTGATATGTATTGCAGGGGAATATATTGGCTCCTACTTGCTTAATTGCTTTATTCTGGTGTTTTTAAACATTCTACACACTGATATTGGAGTTTATTATCTGGTGCCTCTGTAATTATGGTTAAAACCAAAGTTCAGTTGTAAATAAGTTCTGTGTAAAATATGTTCGTCACCAGTATGTGGCCTAAATTAAAATGTTTTGTAAAAGGCTATTGTTTTTACTGACTATGCTCATTTCGATTAAATATATACTCTGTAACAGCAGCGCCATCCTGTGTTTAATGGGTGAACTTTCAGTCATCCTGTAAAAGCGAATTTGCGTTTTATTTCACCTCGTGCTCAACGTCATGTATCGCTTGATATGACGGTGTTTTTCCTCCACCGGCTCAGTTAAAGAGCAAGTGAATGCCAGATCACATCAACTTCACTTTCTCCATGATTTACATGGATCAGCATGTGAGTTTAAGCTACTATATTTATATTTGTATTAAGTTTTAGGACAGTATAATGTCAGTTGTGTTCATTTTGATTTTAGATATTGTTTTAGTTACTGTAAGTTTTTGTTTAGTTTGTTTTAATTGAAACTTAATTTAACTTAATCTGCTATTGTGACGTGCACTCTAATTTTACAAACGATAACCTACTGTATTTTAATGGGTTTTTGAATATCTGTTTAAAGTAGCTAATATTTATATACGGGACACTGTATCAAACTATAAACGCATTCCTGTCTGTGAAGGGATGGGGACTGTTGTTGACTGATGATGATGATGATTTTAATGACTAAATCAAAAGCAGAAGGTGTGTTGTGTTGATTTGTTTGCTTGGACATGTTTGCCTGAGATGCTTCTTTTGCCTGTCATATTCGAATCCATTAGTTACAATGAAACACGCATGAATTCCCTGCAGGAGGAGATTAAATCTATAATCGCCCTTAATCTCGACTCGATATGTGCTCCTCATCTCGGTTCATGAAAAATATAGAGCGTTGTCTCTAAATAACACTATTCACCTCTCATTGGGACAGACTGGAGTGATGATGATCATGATGGGTGAATCTCATGAAACACATCCAGGACATATTAAGATTATTATATATATATATTTTTTTAATTAAGACATTATTTACATGAGAATTAAGCACTTGTACTGTAATACAATGTTAACCTATACCTATATATATAGGTTAACATTATGTTATACGTATGTAGCCCACATATACGTTTTTGTTGTGTTTTAGTAATGCATTTTAGTTTATGTAAACACTTCTAGCTCATAATTATTATTTTTCTTGAGAAAGTCATGTTCTTAATTGTCACACTGCTACTAAACTTATTAGTGGTAAACAAAATAATTTCTCATGATTTTAAAGTGAAATTTATGACCATGGATATGTTCTTCAGAGGTTTCGTGAGATTAACCATGATGGGCATGATGATGATGATAATGATTTGACTACATGCCGCATGTGTAAATAATATTATAGATATAAAAAACAACAACTTTAAATTATTTGGGAGAGTTTTTTGTCACAATGAAAATTTAAATGCAACATTTAAACAAGACAACAATATAATATTCAAAAGGTTAACAAAATATAAAACCAATATTTTGACCAACAAAACAATAACATTATTTATAATGAATAAATTGCATAAAATTACAAAATTAAAAACGCATGACAACTCGCCCTGACATTCATGAAAACTACCCTAAAATCTCCCTCCTTACCGTGTTGTCTGAATGCTAGTGGTTTAATTCAGTTCACTTACCCAACTGCTATTACGAAAATATGAATACATGTATATGAATGTATAGACTGAATTCACAAAAAATATTATAATTTTTATATTTATATATATATATATATTATCATTTTCAAAACCACTGCTGGAGGAAACAAGCGTTTGTGTGACTGACTCAAAACCTTGTAGTTTTATATAAATATATACACACACATGTGTGCCAGTGTGCAATGCTTCAATTATACAAATATGTACAAAGTATGTTATTATATTTATGTGGAATATTTGCGGCATAGACCACCCTCCTGATTAAGATTAAATGAAAAGTAAAATATGCTGGCTAGTGGCTATAAATGTCTGAAACAATTTAGCATACAACGGTAATATATTTCCTTGTCCTGCATGGAGGAAATGAAGTGTAGCTTCAGCAGTAGTAAAAGGTTCATTGGAAGATTTGGTTTACATTAAATGAGACATATGTGCAGATTACTTTTGCAGCCTCCTCAATATGCATGTCTGAATATCAAAATGTAAATTGACAGATGGATTATATTAAAGGCCAGACGCATAATGTAGGCTGGCTGAAAGTCACCCAGATGCTGAGCTGACTTTTGTCCAGTAGGAGAAAAGGAGAGGGATTTGTGGCCAACTCTGGATCCTGACACAGATTTATGCCTGTATCTGGGGCAAAGCTGCTCTGTGTTTTGCAGAGTGCCGGGTACAAAACGTTCAATCCTCAGAGATAATGGGTAGTTAAATGAGAATGTTACAATTTTTAGGGTTAAAAAGTCAATGATGTACATGCGTATGAGAACAATAGGCTGAGTATTAAAAAAAAAAAAAAAATTTGACAGCCAATTGTCTGTCATTTCTTCATCTCACCTTTTAAACGTTTCAAATAGGCTGTAGCCTACTTTCACAGTTACTTATAGTAACACAGGAGGGAGTTGAGAGCTCCTGTCGTTGTCTACACAGTCTGCACAGAAGATGAAGCACATCATCTGCTTAACTCCACTATATCACCTAACTGCTGATAGATTTGTTTAAGCAGTGGTTCTCTACTGACTAGTCTACCCTGATAAAAAATGTATAATTTTTTTTTCCATTTATTAGAAAAAAATTAACTGTTTTGTAAAAAATTCCTGTTATGGCAAAGAAAGCAAAATTGTCAGCATCTTTACTCCAGTCTTCAGTCACATGACCCATCACAAATCATTCTAATATGCTGATTTGATGCTCAGGAAATATTGCTTACTGTCATTATCAATTTGAAACCAGTTGTGCTGCTTAATACTTTTGTGGAAACTGTGACACAATTTTGCACGATTCTGTTTTAAAAGTATGATGCTATTTATTTTAAAATAATAATCTTTTGTAACATTATGCATGTTTTTACTGTCACTGTTTGTCACTTACTGTCATCAATTTAATGCGTATATTAATTTCTTAAAATAATTGACCTCATACATATGAATCGTAGTGTATACAGTTTAAGCAAACAAATGATACGGTAGTGTATATATATAAACTACCATATCAATTATTTGCTAAGCAACCTTTAAATGGAATGTGACATTGTTTAAATGATTTGCATACAAAAACTGAACTACTCTGACGTGTTGATGCAAATGTATGGCGCAGCTAGATGACAGTTGTTCGTTGTCTTAGTGATATTTTCAACAGTCTCTTATCATTTACAAACACAACAGGTATATCAGACGTGATGCTCTGCCTACCTGCAGTAGGCCTGACTGACTTGATAGCATTCCTTATGCTTATTCTATCAGCACACACACTCACACACTCTCTCTTGCTGGTCTAGTGGTGTGTTATATTGTCTTCACCAGCTCTGCATTCGGCCAGCAGCGGGACACTCTCGCTGCTCAAGCTGTTTAGTGTTTTGTAAAGAGCTTAAGCGTGCAGGGAAAGCATGTATTGGAAATGTAACAGTTCGACAGTCAGTGTGTGTCCAACTCCTTACTGACAAACAGCGATGCTGCTCTTTGTCAGAGCCTGCTTTTTCTTGACCTCTTCCTTGCTTTCTCTCCGGCCAGTTCCTATCTGGATTTTGCTCTTGGTCCAAGTTCCTCCATCTCTCTGCATGTTTGTGACTGGGGAAGAACTGTCATGGTTCATTGGATTTAAGGACATGTGTTTCCGTTAAAAACAAGAACAAAAGCACAGGAAACACAAAAAGAGGAAAAAGAAGGATTCTCACTGACAAAGTAAGTATTTTTTTTTTTTTTTGCTTAATATTATTTGAAGGATTATGCTTTGTTGATTATATCCACAGAAATAATAACTGTTTTCAACACTGGAGTAATGATGATGCTGAAAATCCAGCTTTGCAAAAACAGACATTAATTACATTTTAAAATGTATTATAATAGAAAACAGTTATTTTAAATTGTATTAATATTTCAATTTTAATCAAATCAATTCAGACTATTGAGCATAAGATTAAAAATCTTACCCCAAACATTTAAACCAATGTAACAAGGTTAGTTTTTGGTCCCCCGGTTTTCTGCCACTGTGAACAGTTTAAGATTATTCTGTAGTTGTAGGATTAGGGAAATCTTACAGTGATCTCTATTAAATGTCTTCCTGCAAAGATTATCTTCATATTCCATGTGATCTGTGTCTGATGCTACTTTTTGATGAGGCAGTGACTGCTTCCACTAAAGAAAAGTGGCACATGTTGACAAGCTGTTACATGCTGATTATGTATTCATCATTTATTTTATCCACTGCATGTGCATTGTTTTTTCCCCCAAAGGTTTTTAAGAAAATGCACAATATATTAGCCACCATGTCGGTATCGCCCGATATATGTTCATATTTAATGTTATCATTATCGGCCTGATAAGAAAACGTGGCCGATATATTAAAGTCGATAAATAATTTCTTTCAGCTAAGACACTTCAATTGTAGACTGTTCTCCATCATGGTTTTGAATAGCTTGAAAAATGATTGTAATCACTTGGAAAATACAGTTCAGTGCAACATGTGCACCGCAGGTCAGTCAAATATGCTACATAAAATTATAATAAAAACTTGTGTGCTTGGGACATGGCTTAGGGAATAGGACTCGGTGGACTTTGCATGTTTTTTTCTGTTTGTGCATATCTGCATTATCAAGGCATGGTCAGTGATAAGAAAGGTTTGTTGTCATAATAAAGTTATACAGACGCACATAAGAGTGACACACATTGTCCAAAATAAGGACACAGTCTCACATATCAGTTAATTTCCATGTGATCAAGACAAAAGGTTGGAAACCTTTTTGACATGAAGTGACTGTTTTCATTTTTCTTGTCCGTTTCTAAATAAAAATGAGGTCAATGAGGAAAGATTACCGCTAACTAAATAAATAATATTAATCTTGCTTGAGTGCTAATGGTATTGCACATGCCTAAGGTTACTGACCACTGACTTAAAGCAGTATGCTTTTAATAATATGCTTTATGTGATTCATACATTTTCTGTTCAATAGTATATACTGTCACATGATCCTTCAGAAATTATTCTTATATCCTGAATTGCTTCAAGAAAACATTATTATTTATTTTAAAAGCAGTGCTGCTTAATAGTTTTGTGTAAACCGTGATACTGTACATGATTTCAGGATACCTAGATGAGTAGAAAGCTCAAAATAACAGCATTTATTTGAAATAGAAATGATCTGTAACATTATAAATGTCTTTACTGTGATTTTGATCAATTTAATGAATCCTTGCTGTATTATTATTTTCTTTAAAAAAAAACAGTATGTATGTTCTAAAGTAACACACATAATTGTCGGTATAGTGATGCAAGCACTAGTCTGGTAACATGGAAAATATGACAGCAAAATAAACCTTTGGTCTCTGTTGGGTTGAGAAAAGCATTCTCTTATCAGATACCTATCGCAGGTAGAGAGAATTAAGCCACGTTGCCACATCAGAGATATAACATTTCTCAAGTGTTTCGCATTTCAATAGATTACTCTTCATGCTGTTCTTCTTTGAAGACCAACTCTTTTAGTTTGTTGTGAATTTAAGAAAAACAGTTAGTTAATAATTATTAAACTGTAATTTTCTGTTCCTTTACCATTCTAGACTAGAACATTTCCTTTTATAATTCCGCTGACGATTTCCCAACCCCTCCTGTATTTCTTTTTCACTCCTCCTCATTCTATCTTATCTGATTTCTATGTAACTGTCCTCATTAACAGCTGTACCGGTAAAGATGAATGTTCCGGAGGCTTCAGGAGACCCAGAGGGAGAAGGCAGTGATGACTTTACAGGTCAGAAGACTGTTCTAAAAAAGAATAAATCAGTAAATGTTTGTCTCTTTTATTTCACTGAGTTTACTGTAATAAAGAAAATAAGCTAAAGGGATGATATGTTTAATGTTTAGGAAGGAAAAAGTCTATGTTAAAGTCTATTAAGTCACGCCTGTTTGGGAAGATAAGGAGGAAAGAGGAAGACGGTGGTATTAAGCAGAGTCGGTCTGAAAGTGATATCACATGGGGTGTGGAAGATTCAGAGTAAGTGCTCACACTGATTGTCAGCATGGTATGACTTAAGAACACACACATGCATGGTGTCACTTTGAAACCACTTAAAGCTCAGCATGATTTGATTTTATTGAATGTGCATTTGTAGTGTACTTCAAATCTTAAAAGTATGTTTTAAAAAAAAATGTTTTTTGCAGATAATAGAATATTAATGAAATAAAAGGGCTCTTAAGTGTACTTAAAGATGGTTGACTGTTTTATTTTGTTGACTGTGCACTTTTAAAAGTTTAACTTTAAAATACATTTTAAATCATGGTTTAATACTCTTTTGTTGTGCTTTAAAGAAGTACACTTATTTTGATGTTTACTAACATACTAACACACATGTGATGTACTTTATTTATTTTAACTGTTGTTTTTTATTGGATATTACAATCAAAGTTAATATATTTTAAATGCACTTAATTCCATCATTCATCATTACAAATGTGTAATTACAAATGTATTTAAATAAATGGCATACAAGTTTCAATAGAATGAAATTAAAGTACATTTTAGTTTACCACAAATGCTTGTCAGTATATTCTGTAAAATTAATATCAATTTGAACTACAGTACATATTCATTTATTTGCAATTAACATGAAATTAAGTATACCAAAAAACATTACATTCAGTTCCTACTTAAGTATATTCTTTTAAAATTATATTATTTCCCCAATAAGTACCTCTTTGCTTCTTACATCTTTTCTTCAAAGCTGCTCCAAAGGCAAGCTGGGATCCCGGGCATTTTCACATGACAGCATTTTTCAGGCAGAGCACAACCATTCAGACACTGAACCGCTAAGAATTATGTCTCAAGAGAACATTCATGGCAAAATTCGAGTTCTTCGAGTGAGTACACACATAACTCTGTAACGTTTGTTCACACACTTTATAAACACACATCAATGTGATTGAAAGTGTTTTAAATAGTTTTTATTACTTTATAAATACAATGAGGTTGAAAGGTCATTTTTTCGATCGATCAGATGAAACTCCAGCAGCAGAAGATGCATTTAGGCCCTCCCTCCCTTCTGTTGCCCGTTAAACGTCGTGAAGACTTAGGTGGAAGTTCAGAAGATGACGGCCTTCCTCGTAGCCCCCCTGAAGTATCCCGTGGTGAAGGACTGTACATCAACATATCGAACAAGGTGCTTGTACTATATAGCAGCAGTATCCATATCTTTATTGTGACGTATAGTCTATTGTAATGTACGTATGTGTGTAAATGGATATAAGTCTGCACAGCTTTGGCCTTCTAGACTAAACAATCATTGATCAGACATCTGCATAAGTTTGTGATTAAACCTATTATCCATTTTATGTGGATACCAGTTCTTGTCCTCATTCCAGTCTAAATATGATGTAAGCCTCCATGTTGTGTTTGCATTTTTATATCCCTCGGCACAATGCCTGTCATTCATACATCTATATCATGGCCTAAATGTGTATTGTCTAATGTCCCTTTTATTGTGTGCTTCTCTTCCCCTTCCAGGCCTCTTCACAGCCTCTCTCTCCTCGTCCTATCAGCCCAGCACCTGCAACCCTTTCCCCACTTGCCCCTGGCTCAGGGGTAGACTTCAGCACCCCTCCACAGTTCACTTCCCTCCTGGACAACTCTGCTGCCCGTCACCGTATGTCCATCAAACCTAAGAACCAAAGGGCCAGTGCCAAGAACAAGAGAGTAATCACTTCAGTGAGTATTTTTCATGGCCCTTTCTAAACCAATTATCTGTTTCTATAAAGCGCTGTTGCAGTGATGATGTATTTTTGTAGGCAGCACCCTGGTTCCCTTGACAAAAACCCAACAGGATTTTTCCATTGGCTTTTTAATTATTGTAGAAAATAAGCTCTGTGACCAACAAAGGTTTATGATTCGCACACATTTTGTTCATAACGATAATCTTCACAAATGAACACCACTTTTACACCACTGATTTTTGAAGCCTACTAACACCATTAAGCTTCAGACAAGTCTTCCGATCCTTATTTAAAAAGTTGTAACGTTTGAGCTAAAATAGTTTACAACTAGGTTGTAAAAGCCATCACGACGTTTAATGTTCACAACAACCTGTTTAACTTCCAATTAGCCACTTGTTAGCAACCGCATTTTTCAAGACATTTTTTGAAAACTTCGACTAATATTACTGATGTATTTTTTGTCAGAGAACAAAACTTGAACATACCACGAGCTTGTGTTAAACACAGACCTTATCCAAAAACATATTGTCATGAGGATGATGGAAACAGAAGTGCAAAAATGCTATCTCATTTCTGAGTTTTACAACTTATTCCTGCAGCACTAATGGTTTTGGAAAAAAAAAAGTCCTCTCTTTCTTTTCCATATAACAGTTCATATTTAATAGATTTTCCTAAAGATATTTACCAATTGTTTCCTCTCACCCTGTATTTCCTATGCAGACTGGAAGCAGAGCACGATCTGGGAGTTTGAACAATCTGGACTGTTCATTGACTATGAGGGAGGAAGAGGAAGGGCTGGCTCTCGTAAAAGAGATACCTCGAGCTCGCTCTTATTCCTCTCAGGTCTTGCGCCCAGGGGAGAGGTTTACGGCTTCACAAATCAAGAGTTTTCCAGTATCACCTTTAATGTCTCTGCAGACTGCTGGAGATAGTAGACACGTTTCTGCTGAGCCTGAGCTTGAGAGAAAGATCCTGTCCACATCACTTCCGAGCCCTAGCCTAAGAGATATGACTTCAGTTGAGTCACCAGTAGCCAAACTGCCAATCCCAGTGGTGCCAATTAATAGAAAGGGAAAAGGAGAAGTAAGTGAGATGCTCAATAGCTCCAAACTTCTCAAGAACAGCCAAAGTAACCTTGTGTCAACTGTAAGCCCAACTGTAAGACCAAATGTGAGTACCACACCAGAATCGAGTCTTGTGAAAGATGAAAAGTCTAGTGCTATACTAATACAAAACAAGATGGACACATTGAGCAAATATAGTGTTCAGAATGCAGTAAATATAGAAAATCGTCTGGCCTCTACTTATGCTCCAGGCAACGTGTTGTGTGGAGTAAATCTAAGACCATCATCTTTGAGGCGAACTGTACTATCTGTAGATGAAAAACAAGAGTCCAAGACTCTTCAGCCAGTCAGCACAGTGTCAGCTGTTAGTCAGGAAGATCACTCTCAAACAGAATCCATAAAGCGCCAGAGAACTGTGTCTGGATCATTCCACTTCAATGTCTCCTCAGACAAGAATCAAGAGCGGCCGAGGACTGCAAGCTTCACTGGAGGAGTTAGGCAAGCTGGACTGAAAAAAGAAGCTACCGAACCTAGTAAACCTTTAAATTTCAAGATCGAGATCGTAAGTTCACAAGTTGAGAAAACAATAAAAGACCCATGTAACTTACCACCAGCATCAAAGAAGGAAGACAAAACAGACTTTGATCCAGTGATACCAATAAAAGATGAGAGTCAGGACAACAAGATACAGGAGATTGGTGTTGAGGCTACTGAGGAAGAAGTACAGGAGTTGGCAAAAGAGGCATTTGAGGATGTGATGGAAGACATGACGGCGGGAATAGAGAGGGAGACTACAAATGCATTTGGAGTGAAGCTTCGCTCTACCTCTCTTTCGCTTAAATTTCGTTTGGACAAAGCTCAATCAGAAGACAAGGCAAAATGCCACAGTGTTGAAGTCAGTTTGCTGACTCCACCTGTGGCCTCACAGTCTGATTCAGCCAGGTACATAAAAGCTGAAGATCAACCCACCAGCCCGGGCTCTACAAGACTCCATGCTAAACTCAAAGACCTTTCTCTCCAAACCGATGAGTCCTCAACCTCAGTTCAGTCCTCCAGTTCACCACCCAAGGGTTTCTGTCGAGACAAAGAGAGAGCTGGCTTTCTCAGACATGCTGGTGAGTTTCTTTTTGTGGTTTCCCATGGTGCTTGAAGAATAATCCTCTGAACTACTTAGTTTGCAATTACGACAAATGTGAACAGCTTCCTATCTTATGAGGATGATGTTCAAGGTCATACCAGGAAACAGTCTGTGTGCTTGTCTGAGTCAAAGCATTTAGAAAGCTGCTTTGTTCAAATGTTAACCGTGCCCATCTGACTCTGTCTGTAATTACACTGATAGTGGTTACTCAACTGAGTAAACAAATGGCAGATTGTGCTCATACATCTATGTTCAAGTTATACCTCTTCTGATCAAACTGACAAATGCCTTTACTAAATCATTAAACCAATAAAGCCTGTATTATCTTTATTCCTTATTAATGATTATTCAATTTTAATATTATTTAAAAAGAGTAGCGATAAGCAGAACAGCCCAGTGAGTAGTGATACATGATTATTACAAAAATAGCTAGGGAATCGTAAAGAATTTAAGGATTCTGGTTTCTTAATGCTACATCACAATCCACTAATTGTCCTAAACTCTAAGGATTGTGGTAACATTTAATTTTGTAAATATTTTGGAAAAGAACTTACAAGATGTATAATTTGAATCATTAACTAGCCTACTCTTAGTACAATAAGTAACTGCACTGATTTAATTGGAATCTGTGTTTTTGATATACTGAAACATTTCAACTCATAGGAGTCCTTATTTTTGCAGTCAGGCTACATTAATGGTCACATCAATGGAAGCGGGTATGTGTGAAAACCATTTATGGAACCTAATGTTGTTGGATATAGTATTTTTTTTAAGTTGGCATGAAACGGGAATTATAATAGAGTGGTGCAAGTATGACGTTAGCATCACACTGGTTCCCTGGACGAAAACCCAATAGGATTTTTCCATAGGCTTTTGGATCATCGCTAAAAACAAGCTCTGTTATCAACAAAAGTTTATGATACTTGCACGTTTTGTCCATCAAGATTATTTACACAGATGAACATAACTTTTGTGAATCTTCAAGCCTAAATGCAGTCAAAAACTACCCCACGTTCGCACGTATTCAACGTATTCGTCACTAAGCTTCTGACAACTATTTAATTCATTATCTAAAAACATTCTCCCAGAACGTTTGACTTCGAATAGTTTATAAGAGCACAATTATAAGCCAAATGAGCCTGTAAAAGCAGACTGAGTTTACCTGTTCAGTTTAATTATGTTCATTGTCTCCGAAGCTTCTGCAGTCCCATTTAGCCACTTGTTAGCAACCTCCTTTTGCAAGACTCTTTCAAAAATCTCGAGTGGGGTAATATTGATATATTTTATGTCATCAAATTAAACGTGAAAGTGTCTTGAGCTTGTGTTCACCACAGACCTTATTTCATGCATTTAACCAAAACCCCATTTAAAAAAAAAAACATTGACTTTTGGATGATGGAACCAGAAGTGCTAAAATGCTAACTAGCTTCCGCGTTTTGGCCTACAAAGTGATGTCATACCTGCACCACTCTATAGTCTTTTCTCTCCTTGTGTATATTCAAATTAAACAATAATAAAAAAAAAATCTTGGTTCCAACCCTAAACAAAAGTGTTTGAATTCTAGAATCAGTATCTTTTTAATCATAAGTTGTGTCCCAAATTACATACAATACACTATGCACTTATACTATGCACTATATACTCATCTGTCTAGTGTATGAATTTTATAAGGATTATTTTGTCATCCAACATCAGAGTCTGATAGTTCCTCCCCTTCGCTATTTAAGGAAGTCTGAGAGTTGAGAACATGAAGTGTCATTCTTCCACACTCGAATTGGGATGCACCTATAGAATCTTTAGCTTTGTTTAAGAGTCTTACTTAATTTCACATTCACCCATGTTACCCATTTTGGTTAGATCACCTCTTTCCATGCAAATGGGTGGTTTCGACTTAAATAAGCTGCATGGCATTCTAATAAATAGATATTCTTATGTATTTTCAGAACCTCCTCAGCCCTTACTATCAGCCAGCAAAGACACTAAGATTATACCTTCACCCCCGAAAGAAGGTACAGACCTGCCTCGAGAAGAGACTACAGCAGTGTCCTCTCAGGAGAACATACCAACATCTACACCTTCAGAGGTGTCCTGGATGGAGATGGCCAGAGAGAAGACCAGAAGTCTGCAACAGCTTTTTACCAGTAGACTCCCTGAGTTTCCTAGCTTGCAATCACGACCAACAACCTTGACCACAACACAACCACAAATGCAAACATCCACTTCACAAGCCAATCCAAGAATCGCTCAGAACATTACAAGCCAGCCGACAGCTACACAACCTCCTTTGAGACCTACAGAAACAAAACAACTGCAATCTGCACAGCCATCTGGAAGATCCACACAATCTACCACACAGTTCACTCCAATGCAACCTCAGACTACAGCATCAACAAGCCAAACTTCAGCAAATTCAACTCAGACAACAACTAGTCAATCTCAAATAGAGAGTACCAGAGAAGTCCAGTTTCAGTCCAAAACTCAAATTTGTAATTCAACAACAAAACCAACTCAGTCTACAGTTACATGTACATCAAACGTACAATCCACCACTCAAGCCGTACTCACGGCATGTGCACAAGCATGTGCACCACAGTCATCTCCACTGCGAGCAGCATCACAGACCCCCACACAGGCTATACTGCGTCCCACACCACCCCCAGGTTACCCACATTTGTCGTCAAGCCCAAAGTTAACATCCCACCTAGTCGCCCAACAGTCTGCCAATACTGTGTCAAAGGATCAGCCTCAGAATGAGGGGGGAGAACCCACCGTAATCTCAGGGAAAGCTGACAGTGTGTCTGTGCCTCAAGGCAAGGGGACCGGGCTCGAGGATGGCAGACCAGTGTGGGCAGCAGGATTAGGAAATAAGACCTCACTGGTGCAGCGCTGGGAGACTCAAACAACAGTTGCAGCCAAGGTATCATATACAGTATTATGCAATCTCCAAACACACTCGATTTCTTCAGTCATATGGCAGAGAGTAAACACTTACTACAATAAAAAAATACCTCTGTAGGTTCATTATCTGAATGGCTTTGGCCAGGACATGGTGAAAGGTGTAGTGCGTTCCACACTTTCCTATCTTCAAAGATATACACATCCTCTTCTTTTTTCCCCCAGCACTGTACAAGGTAGACTGAATTTTGACTGCCCTTTTCACATGAGTAGACATCACTCGCAGTCTGTCTCCTGGTCTTAACACAGATGGCTTCGCTGCACATTTGACGTGAGTGTATGTTTTGACTGCCGGGCGTGGACACAAGCTTGCACTGTAGCATCAGTAGAGGGCCTAGCAACACCTGTGGTGGCATTAGGTGTAGTATGATAATGCAGCCAAAAATCTATCACAGAAGTTTTCCAGGGCTTACCCTCCAAGCTTGCCGTTTAAACACAATATTTCAGGACACGGTTCATGCGCTCCACAGCCTCATTAGCTTGAGGAAAGTAGAGGGAGGCACAAACATGTTTTATATTCCTGTTTGCAATAAAATAATCAGCAAAGTCAAGGATGTAAATTGTACACCATTGTCAGTCACAATATCCATAGGGTTGCCAAAATGGCTAAATGTTATGGCAAGAAAGTCAATGACAGTATCTGTAGTTACATTGCTGGTAAATGCTATTTCTGGCCACATTTCTGGCTGTAATAGTCAACTAAAGTGAGTGTATACCTGCAATCCCAGGTCCCTAACTCAAATAGGCCGACAATGTCTAGTCCAAACTTTTCCCATGGAGCAGCAAAAAGGAGTGGTATGGGCTGAAGTGGAGAGGCGGATGTGTTTTTGCACTTTTGTCGTGGCTTTGGCAAAGCTGGCATGAGGAAATTGCAGACTGGGCTGAGTGGTCCATGCCAGGCAACCAATACAAGTCACAAAGATGCTGCTTGGTCCAGACGATGCTCTGGTGAATCTGATGAGTTAAATTAATAAGGGCCCCATACAGGGATATGGGCACCACCAAGCAGTATGGACCTCCAAAACCAGGTTGTCTGGTACTGCAAGTTCATCCCTGAAATAAACGTATGATGCCAGCTCAGGTGGAAGGTTTTTCTTGTTTTTAGGCCAGCCTGTAAGTAGTTGCTACCATAGTGCTGTTAGTTCAGGGCAAGCAGCACATTCTTTGGAAAACTCCTCCAATGACAGAGCAAAGGGTTCAGCAGAAAGTAGTGCCACCATATCAGGTTTGATGGCAGAATCAGTACCCTCACATGTGGGCAAGAGTAGGCGTGGGAGGCAGTCTGCTGTGACATTTTCAGATCCTGGTATGTACAACACTTCATAGTTGAAGCAGAGCAGGCGTGCGGACCATGGCCCTGTCCCAAATGGTACACTTTAATATGCAACTTCGGTCTTGTGGACTTACAATGGCTGCCGTGAAGTATCCGAGTTCATAGGATGTCCCATTTTTCATTTTATGTTTCAGAACAACTTCTCCACAGTCAAAGCGGCATAACGTCACAAAAGTGCGGACTCATAGGAAGACTGCAAGTGTTTAGGGTTTAGGACAGGGCCTATCTCGTAATGCGCATTCCAGCACGGCCCATATCTTTAGATACCGACAGAGTAGTTAACGCTTGATGGTCCGTAAGAAGGGTGAACCTACGGCAAGTTTCTTTCTCTACTATGGCATACTTCCGGTCTGCTGCTGTGAGAGAGCTGGGCAGAAACGCTATGGTACCTCAGAACCCTTAGCATCAATCTGTGTTACCACAGCCCCTATTCCATAGTCCGAGGCATCACAGGTTACTGAAGTATGTAGTGCCAGATCAAAGATTGCCAGAGCTGGGTTGTTCACAATAAGCTACTTCAATTTCTCAAAGCTTTTCTGTGGGTCCTCAGTCAAGTCACAAAGATGACTTGACTTTCTTTAAGCATGCCCTCAGTGGATTCACCTCTAAAGAGTAGTTTGGCACCAACTGCAAATACCAGGATGCCAGTCCTAAGATTGAGCGTAATTTGGCTGGATCTTTGGGGGCTGGTGCTATCCTAGCCTGAATGTGAAAGTGGTTGGGTAGCATGCCCTTGCGCAGTAAGAGTGTGTACCAAGTAAGGCAGGCTTGAACTGAAAGGCAACTGAACTTGCATTTCACTTGATTCAATGTGAGACTTGCATGCCATTGTGCTGTTAAAACCGTCCGCAGGTTGCGATCATGCTGGGATGCAGTGCATCCATACACAATCACATCATCCTTTCATTATCAGTCCTTTATCATTATTGTATGATTTTTTGAAAAGCTGCCAGTGCTAAGGCCAAGGTGATGCCCACGTGCTCGATGATGCCTCTAAATGGTGTAGTTCTCTGGAAACTGAATTTCTAACTGATAATGGAAGGCTGTACAGGCTGTGCTGACTCTCTTATTTTTACCTGATGGACAAAGCAGTTGCGGCTGGGCAATTTTGAGCATTGGCAAAGTGAGAGCTAGACCCACTACGGAAGCAACTACGATTTGACTGTGCAGTAGACAGTGATTGTGTTTTACTCACTGATTTTCCATGGTATTTCCGATTACGTCGTGGCGCACCACGCTGAGCAGTTTTAATACATCAGGTTTGTACACATCCTGCCGTGCATGCTCCACAAGGAACTCTGTTTGACCGGCTAACAGCATTGGTTTCTTCACTGTTAACTGTGGCTATAGCAAGAGTTGGTCGCAAATGCATGCTGAGGATGCTTTCTCCTCTTCGTCCATATGATCGCTGAATGAGCGCGTTGTCTGAATATTGCGTTTGACTACAACATTCCTAGCAGGCTGAAAATGTTCCTCTAATGCTTAGAAAGCATCGGCAACAGTCTGACCTGTATTAAGCAGCATTTAGAAAACTTTCAAACCCCTCGGCTCCCAGGCACTGTATAGAAGTGAATAAAATGTTACATTTTAAATGAAAAAAATTAAAAGGATATCTAGTACAGTTGTGTTTATTCTGTTTTGTGAATAGTTTCAGATTTCCTTTTTACTTATTTCGATAGACGGGTGAGCAGAAAGCCACATCAGAGTCCCAAAGCCCATCTCAATCAACAACTCCTCTCAGACCGATCTCAAAAGTCTCAGGTACAAGCACAGGATTCGACCCAAGTTTGCCAACGAGTAAGTGTGAGATACAATATGAGTTTTACATGATTGCTACAATTCAGTTATATGCTCATACTTGTTCATACGTGTTGATATTTCTAGAAGCACCAGTCTCTTCTGTTCCTATGAAGCAAACAGACAGAGAGGATAAATGGCTGCAGAAACCAGTGCCACAATCATCATCACCTTCATCGTCACCATCATCATCTCCTCTGCAGTCTGTCCGTGACAGTGCCCAACCATCCTGGATGGAGCTGGCCAAGAGGAAATCCATGGCATGGAGTGATAAGACTATGGACTAAACAAACCATTATAAAAACATGGAGGAAGAGTTCACAAGTGCAAGGTTTAGTCTGCGTATCCTTGAAAAGGAGGATCTGAGGACATTTTCATACTGAAATTGAATCCAAAGAATTGTACTCAAATTATTGGTTTGTTGATGTTAAAGCAGTGTGGTCTTGATGAACCACTATTGGTTTTGTAAATTCTTAAGGAAAACTTGAACATTCATCTGTCATTCATCTCATGTGAAGTATGAATGTATGCACAGAAAATAGGTACCAATATTTTGGTAATGAAACATAAAAGGGAGAATATACTGTGAGCTATGAAGCCACATTCTCTTGCAACACTGGTTAACAGCTACTGGTTAACGGCACAACAGAACACAGTGAATGTAGATCAGAGGTGGACAGAGGAAATGAGAAAAACTAATTCAGGTTCAGACCCTGAGTGCTTATGAATAGAAAAGGATGGTATGTTTTAATCACTCACACGTGTGCAGACACAGACACATACATGTAGCCTACTACTATAGAATTGTCTCCCATGTGATTGGCTCATTGTTTCTCAGGTTTAACCATTGTTTTCTTGTGAAAATGTTGTTCGAGTATTCATTTACTGATCATTTCTTTTCCAATTACACATCTTATTTATTTCCATGAATTCCATCCGATAATTTGTATATGTATTGTGACATTGTATAACCTGTTAATTTTCGGACACCTATTAAATGTCTGTTCTTTTATGTTAAATGTTAAATTATGTGGCTGTAAAGAATAAATCAAATTACTTCGAGCTTGCTTTTGAAAATACCAACTAAACTTCTTAGGCCAATAAATTCAATGTACTAAAGTGACTTGTGATTTGTAATGTATCATAAAATCTATATAAACACTACAAAATAAATATTGTTTTAAAATAAAAATGAATATGGGATCTACTTTAAGATTTTTCATTTCTGTTTTTTATAATTACCACTTTTGAAATGGCAAATTACCAAACTATGGATACCATGGTAATTTTAACTCAATACATTATAAAAATTTGTTAAAAAAAATCTATATATTTAGTGATGTCAATATTGACTTTTATACCAAATATAAAATGTATATATATAAAAAAATATGCCACCTTAATACCACAGAATGACAATTTACCAAATTATGCATACCGGTACTTTTTGTATTTACCGAATACAATCGAAAATAAATTATTTGTTTCCTTTTTTTGTTCTATATTTGTTTTGGTTTTTTGTGTGATCAACATTGACTTTTATACCGATTAAAAAAAAAATGGAATATAACAAAATTTTTGATAGACCACATACATTTGTAAACAATGATACAGTGCTGCTCAGAGTTATTTGCCCCCTTGGTAAATATCAAAATTAAAAATCTAAGCCTGACAGCCTGTGCTAGAAATCTTATTATGAGCCATGTTTGGATCTTCCAACAGGACAGTGATCCAAAAACAAACATCAAAATCAAAACAAAAATGGGTCACTGAGCACAAAACCAAACATCTGCAATAGCCATCTCAGTCCCTGACCTGAACCCTTAGAAAATGAGTTGGCTGCCGCTGAACTAAAGAGAAGAAGCGCCAACATGGATCTGGGAATCTGAAGGATCTGGAGAGATTCTGTATGGAGGAATGGTCTCTGATCTCTTGTCTCCAAACTCATCAGGCATTATAGGAGAAAACTCTTATCTTGGCAAAAGGAGGTTGCAAAATGTATTTAATAAAAGGGGGCAAATAATTGGTCCCAATGTATTTTGGCGAAAAACATTTGTTATAATGTGATTTTCCCCCCACTTTCAATTATTTTACTTCAATAAAAGGTTAGATTTTTGCTTAAAAAAAAATATCAAAAGGATAAACAATGCAGATTTTTTTTTTATTACAGCCATTTTAATTCTGACCAGCACACATGTGATATACAGGTGCAGTTCTTAGGCGGTCCAGATGATGTCGCTGTTTCAAACGCAACAAAGTTTCTAACCACATCATGTAACGCCATATCTATAGTTGCGAAACAAACATGCAGTTTGAAAGGGCGCAGCGCTAGTGAAACAGAAACAACACTATGCAACTACTTCATCTGGTCATTGCGGTAAAGACACTATTATGTGTCAGTCACAGTTACACCATCAGAAGCTCGGTTTCATGGGCTGTCACCAATGATGTGGTGGACGAAGAGCTGGACACGCACTCGGACGAGGCGCCCGCTGTGCTCGTCGATAACATCGGGATCTGGAAACAAGCCTATCCGTCCTCTGTGTACAGGGACGGTTCAGAGAAGAAACCTGACCAGATATCGAAAAACGATGATGTGTCATCCGCGTCCCGTGTGTTCTCATATCGTATGGAGGAGGTGAAGGCGCCGTCCAGCGTCCCAACGCCTCCGCCGCACGAGGAGACGGCGAGGGTAGCGCGATATATGGCGCATTACAGCGACTGGGGTCACCTGGCTACCATCTCCACGCAGGAACAGGTGATGTTTATTTATTTACTGTGGTCATTGAGTGACCTACTTTCCCGCAAACTTTAATTGCAGGCGTGCAGTTCTGTTCTAATCATTTAACGTTACAGGTATCAACAACAAAAAAGTCAGTGTTTCTCAACCAGGGAAATGTTTCCCAAACCTGTTCCTGAAGCCAATCAAGCCACAAACACTACACATTTTGGATTTCTGATTTCGGAACCGACTACTCCTACTACTTTTACTATTTCTGCCATAGAAGGATGTATTAAGAGTAGTATGCATTTCTGAAGTCAGCAGATCTGTTAAAGGGATAGTTCACTTTGAAATTATTTTTTGGTATGTTTTAGCTTACCTCAAGGGCATCCAAGATGTAGGTGTTTTTGTTTCCGCAGTAGTTTCAATTTTGATATTTTTAGGTCAAAACGTTCTTGTCTGTCAGTCATATAATGCAGGTCTATGGTCACCACCTCAAAGAGCATGCACAGAGAAGTCCAAATTAAACATGATTTAATGACTCGTAAATGTAAGTACACATTGATGGCCTAAGACACGAAACGAGTGGTATTTATATAGTTTTACCTCTTTTAACCACAGCCACGAACCACCTGCGCTCTCAGATCACTTGGACGTGGCTGTGGTTACAAGAGGTAAAAACTATATAAATACTGTTCGTTTTCTCACACAAACTGCTCGTTTCGTGTCTTAGGCCATCAATGTGTGTGTACTTACATTTACGAGTAAATGTAATTTACATTTACTAAAAATATAAAAATTGAAACTACTGTGGAAACAAAGACACCTACATCTTGGATGCCCTTGAGGTAAGCTAAAACATACCAAAAATTAATTTCAAAGTGAACTATCCCTTTAACTCACCCATCCATTTCAGGCCTTGGAGTGTGTTACGAATGAGCTGATGAGTGGGATCAGCCGTGTGTTTGATTAAAAAGAGTTTAAAAAAAGTGTAATTTTGGTGTTTCAAACAGGGAACCTCATTTAAAACATTTTTTGGTTTCTAGACCTAGACAATCATGTAAATTAATAAAATCTTAAGGATCCATTGGCGGTTTTATCATTTTATTTTTTTAGTTACGCCAAGCTAAAATATTTTATCGGGTAGAAATTGTTAATAAAATGCTTTTAAAAATCCTCAGTGTCACAAGGAACAGAAGTTGCAAGCTTTCCGCCACAGAATAAATCGTTTAAAAAAAACGATAAATAAAAGGAGAACCTTTTTTATTCTGTGGCGGAAACAAGTTTAGTTAAAGTTACAGGTTGTCCCGCCCTCGCGGCTCACACCTGTAAACACGAATAAATCAGTTATAATAAATGCTGCAATATTCCCAAAAAAATAAGAATTGTCAGTTTTGATTTCATGGTGACTTTAATCCAGCAAATCACGTATGACTAGAAAAATCATGGAGTCTTCGAATACTGTTATGGACAAAAGGTTTAGAAGCACAGTATTCAAATTAGTGCAATCACATTTACATGTACAAAATGTATTTAATTTAGACAGTTTTATTTTCCCATTTTTAGATCAAAGGACTTCCATTTGGCAACATCTTCTCTGTCAGTGACGGTCCAGTTGACAACAGCACTGGCGTTCCTTATTTTTATGTCACACCGATGGACAACACTGTAACGGATCTTCGCAGCTTCCCTTATGCCTCCTTAACGTTTTCTGAGGCAGAGGGGGATTTTTGCAGGTGTGTTTACTTGCATATATGGTTTGAATTAAAAAAAGTTACATTTAATACATATCAAAACAAATGGCATCTTTGACATGGACACTGAATTAGTCACTGCATGTGCTTTAATGATTAATTGATGTGTTTTTTTCTATGTTCACATTCTCTTGCAAAAGGAAGCAGGTTTATGACCCTGAGGACCCCAAATGTGCAAGACTCACTTTGACTGGTAAAATGGTGGAAGTGGGACCAGATGAGCTTGACTTTGCCAAGGAGGCCATGTTCTCCAGGTAATATGCAAATTGTAAATCATACACACAGCTGTGAAGTGTAACATGTGTATTTTGTTATGTTCTGTTTTGGTTTGTTTTCACTGTTTCCTGTGTTTTGCCTGAGTTCCCTGTAGAGATTCACCGATACCGATTTTAGCCGATTCCAATTTCATTTTTTTGAAACACTTTACAGCACACAAATTTTGATTTTCTCTATTTTTTTTTATAAAACACCATATAATATTACCCAAACTGAATAATAAAAACAAGTTTAAATGGGTGAATTTTCTATAAATATTTTTGAGTCTTTTTTTTTCCTGAAATTTCTTTTCTGACATAGCCTACTCCAGTTATTGTTAAAACACACTAGACATGCAAATTCTGTGCATTTTGGGCAATTTTGGTGCAAACTTGTTGCGCGATGTTAATCATGCGGCGCCTGAGTGTATATGACAGGCATAAAATTGTCATGTGTCAGACTGATCACGTGAAAATCAGCCAATTCCGGTCACCAGCCGATCAATCGGTGCATCTCTAGTTCCCTGTTATCATTGGTTTCCTAGGTTTTTAATTAGTTCCTGCACCGGTTCTGGTTTTCATTGTTTACTCTCCCTGTGTATTTAAGCCATCAGTTATTTCGGTTCATTGTTCGGTCTCATCACTGTTTGAAGGGTTAGTTCACTTCAAAATGAAAATTCTGTCATCATTTACTCATCCTCAATTCTACATCGCGAAACTTAAAACTACTTACCTTAAGCACCATTTGAAAAATTGGCATAACAATTTGGCCTCTTTTCCCTAGCCATGACCATGTCCATATTCTCCTCTGTCGATGGTGACTACTTTTTTTTTTTTTACACACAAAAACCACAATTGGCGATAGTGCGATTGATGTTGCTCTATTTGTTTACTACTAGCGCATGCTGATGACCTTTTATTTTTCTATACTAACTTGCGTCATAGCCTATAAGATGTCATCATTGTACAGTCTACATACGTCATACTCAAGTTTATTAGATTCAGGTTGTACAGTGTGATTTGTAATGATTTTAGGATTGCTGAAATCTGTAGTAGTAGTCTGTAGGTGTTGTAGCTTTTTTTTTTCTCCTGTATGTTCTTCTGAGTTATTAAAGATTGTTCCCTCGAATCTCCTGTGCCATGCATGTTAAAAATATCTGTACATTTTTGAGTTTTACGTTTCTGGTATATAGCAATTATCCTGGAAAGTGTTCCTTTGTGTTTGTTGATAAAGTGTAATTATGAATATTGTTGCAATCCATGTTATCCTAATATCCTCATTATTTATTGGACTGTTCTCATTGATATACTACATCATTTAGCTATTTGTTTTATATCTGATGCAACCACAATTGTGCACCTACTTATTTTATATCGGAAATGTTTTGCTAAATGCAACTGCATTTGTAAAGATATGTTACTAACCAATAGAATGATCTTTTTAGTTTTTGTTTTGTTTGGTAAGCAGTGTGTCTGCAAATATATATTTGTAGTAATTTTTGCGTGTGCTTTGTTTAGGCATCCTGTTATGAAGAAGTGGCCCCCTGGACATAAGTGGTTTTTCATGAAATTGGTTTTGCAGCAAGTTTGGCTGCAGGACTGGGTTGGAGGAGTCTCTGTCATTACACTTGAAGAATATTTCAAAGCGAAACCTTTCTGAAAATAAACGGCAGCAATGAACAAGGTACAAGCAGAACTGAACTGATTATGGACAGAAGGTGGCTGTTTTTTGTTTCAAACTACTTCCAACTAGTGGCCATGATGATACCGGTTCAGTGCCTCTGGATTTTGCTCCTAACGTGTTCCTGAGGATTTGTTGAATGTATGAATTATTTTCAAGGAAGCCCAACATTATCAATAGAATATTTCCACAGTTACTTAAAGTGCCACTATTATGCTGTTTTAAAGATTCCTAATTTAGTTTTGGAGGCATGCATGCATCCCAGGTCTAAAAGTACTTTAATTTCATTATTCAAATGTGTTACAAACCTACATAGGTTTGTACAGGAAGTAAGACTGGAATAACTGACGAAATTGTTTCAGGGAGTGTAGAATCTGTTATTTCTTTTGGGAGAAAAAAAACTTAATTTGTCATTCACTTTAATCTTTTGAAACTTTGCAGACATTTTACATTCACAAACATTCATTCACTATATTACACAATACATGGAAGGTAATACCTGAAAAAGCATAATAGGTGCACTTTAAAGTTGGAAACATTTATCACATATAGGATATGTAGACACTGTATTGAAAGGAAAGCTATTAATTCATTAAACAAACATTAAACTCACACTTAACCTTTCTACCATAGGCCTTCACAATGAAATGCGATTTATATACTAAATACTTCAGTACACACAGAAAATGTATATATAAATAGTTGTAGAGATTGTTGCCTGTTTTCTCGCTTTACTGAGGTGACATTACAGCTGAAGTGTGTGTGTGTGTGTGCAAAAATAGTTTTTTTCAGTTGTATTCATGTCATCTCAAATCATTTCAAGTTCAGTTTTAGTTTTACATTAACTTCTCAAGAACAGTGGCTTAATGTACAGTACATGACCTCATATGTAAGTCTACCTACAGTAACACAATTACAATGTAATTGACATCTTTATGAAATATTGATTACACTTTATTTTAAGGTGTCTGTGTTACAGTGTTATTATACATTTAGGTACTGTGTAATAATAATTAACTACATGTACTTACTATAAGGTTAGGATGAGGGTTTGGTTAAGGCCTGTAATTATGCATAGTTTATAGTTATTACTACAGTAACTACATGTAACAGGTGTAATAAGGACACTAAAAGAAAGTGTTACTGGTCAAATATACTGTATGTCTGTGCCTTGCATTACCTCTTCACATGTGCTGCACAAATAAAATAAAATGAAAAATTAAATATTGTGTGAAAAGAAAAGTTTCTCATTTTGTGGTTTGTGTTTTAGACAATGTAAATAAATAACTAATAATGTAGTATATTACAAAAAGGATTGATTGGAGTAATATGGTTATATAATACAGAATTAAGCTTAAAATAGAATTGCCAAGAGACTTCAGCAAAACTCTTATGTAACACAGTATCTGGCTTGAGTAAAATTTAAAAAAGTGCAGGTTCTCAAAAACCAAACTGTTCGGTGAGACATTGAGAAACAGAATGTGAGTCAACAAAGAGTAGAAATAATCGGATAGGTAGCACTGGTTTTAGTTACACAACAAGAAATAATAAATATTTGACTAAATTGCAGGCTTTAGTGTTTAAAATGAAGAGATATGCATAGAAATAAAAATAGACTATAGGGAGACAGAGTGCAGTCTATGAAAAGACTACTTCAATGAGAGATTAGAAAAGATGAAAGCAAAAGTATAGGCTTAAATACAGACTGCAATTGGTATGGGGCGCAGTAATACCACTTTTGATGACACTACATCACAATAATAAGAATAGGGAAAATATATGAGAGATGGTTGCATACAATAAAGGTTCAGGCCCACAAGCTATCAGTGATCGTGAAGGTCAGATAATCCAATCAATTATTCATTAAATGGGTGTGCCCTCTGGCGCCCACATTCAGACAGCATACATGGCAAACACGCACATCTAAATATGACAATGACTTATGAGTAGTATAAGTAGGCTATTCTCAGGAAAGAAGAAATTAGGACATTTTATGGCTTGCAAAATGTATGGGGAGGTTACGTTTTTAAAGTAATATATAAAATGAAAAACGTCACAATTACATTGTATTTATGCAACTTCCTAATAATATTATTTACTGTAAAACACACACACACACACACACACACACACACACACACACACACACACACACACAAATTTAAATATATCATTATCATTATACCACTTCCACTCAGTATTTAGAATCCTTTTTATGGATTTTCTAAATGTGAATTTAAAGTAATTTAATGACTGACTAACGTTACTGATTATATAAGAAACATACAACATTCAATCTCCTAAATTGAAAAATATGCTCAATATGAAATTTGCTGTGTACATGTGTGCTTGTTGATAAATACTTGCACATGGTACTTTGACAATGGAATATATTTAATTTAATAGAAAGACAAATAGCAACAGTAAAAAAAATCCGTAAGTAAATAAATAATATTTGAGTGGTTGTGTTGTGCGATAGGTTCAGTCCGCCGTGTGGCGGCAGTCAGGAGCTGTGTGCTGGCTCCAGCCAATCAACGTCATTAATGGGTGGGGTCTGGTGACTCCAGCCAATCATGTGTCTGAGTGGGCGATCGTAGTTCTCTGTGGGTGTGGTCTTCACCAAAGCTTGATTGAGAGATCACACCACCTCTAAAGATTCTGGCAGGACGGTGCGTCTAATTTGGTTATTTTAACGAACATTACAAAACGTGTTTCTGGTCGTTTTTTTGCTGGATAGTTCTTATGAGATCGAGCCGGACCGGTTGGTTGTTCAACAACAGGCTGAAAGGTAAGAAGTGTTGAACTTGGTGCTGTTGATCATGCCAGTCTGACATAATATTTTGGGGTCCTCCGACAGGTAGTCAACTCTGTTTATCTTACTGCCCCTAATTATGTGGCCTTTTCTAACCATTCAATGTTTTATTTTACTCGATCACTCATCCCCCTATATTCATTTTCCTCTGCAGTATTTCTGTAAGTTATGTCTATCAGTGATTAATTTCCTTTGAAATATGGTTGCATATTTAAACAGCGATTTGTTCAACTATGTTGTAATCAATGCGGTGGGGAAAAAAAGAAGACCGAAACGTAGAGAATATAACGTTATATGTCTTCACGTCTATTTCTGTGCCTTTCCGTGAATCTTCATTTATTCATGTTCTCTTCCAGTAACGGCAGACATGAGGATTGCACATCTTTCACTGGAAATGCATCAGTTCCGCTGGGCTGCCTCGTGACTCCAGCAGCGACCAAGAGGAGGAGGAGGAGGAGAAGGAGGAAGAAGAAGAAGAGGAGGAGGACAGTGATCCTCTGAAGCGCTTATGCACGCCTGGATCTGGAGGACCAGAGGACCAGCTGCACGGGGAGGCGCTGAAATGAGATGAGGCTCAGACATGGAACTGTTGCCACTGCGATTGTTTTTTTCACGTCGTTTCTCAGTCTGTCCTGGTACACGGCTTGGCAAAATGGCAAAGGTCAGTTCATTTCTGAGAATCATTCAGTTATTCTGTTTCACACGTGCAAGAATGCTGATGTTCAGGACTACAGCACAATTGCAAGTGCAAGTTTTATACATAAGTTCAACAAATGTATTGTTATCCAGTAATTTACTGGCCTTTTAGTTGGTTTATCAGACTACTTCTCCGGCCAAAACAAAAAAATAGTTCCAATAGAAACCAAAAAACTTCTTGTTACCCAAGCATCACTGAGTCTAAAATCTGGTCTTAAAAGTCATCAACAAGATTTCCCTGCTACCCACCCTAGTCATTCAGTTATCACTCCGCGCCACCTCCGTGTTTTTTATTTTTCACTCTAGTGAGAGAAACCCAGTCTAAGCGAACACGGAGTAAAATAAAAGAAACACTTGTTGCGTCCGAAATCGCATACTGTCTCAGTAGGTTGTACATTTGATCAAGAACTTACTTGGCTACTGATAAAAAAAAGTATTTTCTATAATGAGTGTATGTAGTATGATTGAATGGAATCCGGAGGTACTACATTCGTCATGTTGTTAATGTCATGTGACCCACAGCGTAAGTTGCATCAAAGCTTCTTGAAGTCAAGCCTGCTAGGTTAGAAAAAAAGTGCAATGATTGCTAACACTGTGGTATGCAGGGAAAAAGACCAGAAGCCCTTTTTTTTAAAATGGAAGTCAATGGAGGATTTGTTTCACTACTCTGAAACTGGTTTTGTTGGAAAATACCTTATTTAAAGAATCGATTCGACAGTCCATCGGCAGACCTTCAACATGTTTGCTCTTAAAAATTAGTTTTGGATTTATTTGTTTTTACAAACGAAAAAAATGTTTTATAAGAGAAGTCAGACAATTGCGTGACAGGTATGATTCTCATTCATTTCTATGGTATCCGTAAACAGTGATTGACAGTCACGCAACTCATAAAATCAATGACGTCGAGACTGTAATGTAATTGGTTATCAAGGCACACTTGATCTAAGTTAACCGATACACTTTCTCTAATAGTAGAGCCACAGACCCTCGTATCTCCCAATAATAAGACCAGTAATGCAATAATAAGACTTGTGATGCAACCTGAACTGTTCATTGGCCAGAGGAGAACTGGTCTCCTGACTGGGCCTGGTTTCTCCCAAGGTTTTTGTTTTCTCCATTCTGCCGCCTGATGGAGTTCGGTTTCCTTGCCGCTGTCGCCTCTGGCTTGATTAGTTGGGGACACTTAATATTCAACCATATTATTGATCTGACTGTACTGACGCTGTTGTATGAGAACTGAACTGAGCTGGACGATGACATCATTTGTTGCAGAACTGCTTTATAGATGAAATGAACCAATTTAATAATTGATGATCTTTACAATGGAACTGAATCAACACTGAACTGACTTCAGCTGAACAACAGCCGAAATGCATAATTTTCCTGTTATCACTGTAAAGCTGTTTTGAAGATTAACTGACTTTCTCAGCATTGCTCACCTATGCTGAATTCTGAATAGCATACTACTCTTACTATTTCTGCCGTATATGGATATGATATCAGTGCTTCAGTGCTTTAATGTCGACATGCTTGGAAATGCCACCTCACCAATCAATGTAGAGGACCTGAACTGGTGTATAATTAATATGCGATTCCTTAAAACAAACTAAGACACCTTTTACCTTTTCACGTTTAATTTCCATTTTTGGTGAAAGTGGTAGAGTGCGCACATTTTATTGCAGATATTAATTGTAGTATCTATGGTATTTTGACCTAAACTACTAAATACTTTGGTAATAATTTACAAGGTGCTTGATAGTTAAATAGTTGAACTGATGACTAAAAGGTTATAAGTTCAAACCCCACAAGAGGGGTTCAATAAACTGATAATGGGCACCACAGGTTGTGAGAACACGTCCAGTTTGCTGCATTATAGTTGACATTAACCTTAAAAGATTTCATATTTTCTGGCCATAAAATGTCTAAAGGGAACTCTGGACATGTCTTAATGTTGGAAATTTGAGTTGAGAGAATAATACCCCAAGTACTCCAGTTGCAAATCGATGAGCTCTGGTGCACATTGTGACAGCTCATTGCTCTATGGTCGATCATTCTCTAGTTAAATCCATCCCTGTATTGATTAGAATTGTATAAAGCAGAACATACAGTTCTATATGCTTGTTGATGATCTTTGCCAAACTCTGATCTGATCTGATTGTTGCTTTTGTTTTATGCAAGATTTCTCCTTGGGATTTAGCCAAATGTAGCCTAGAGGTTGACCAATTTGTATTCCGCATCATTTATATTCCCATCACAAACAAATGGGAAAACATTTGTAATTGCTGCAAGATGTTGTAAGACACAATGCGTTAGCTCAGATATTTAATATAATTTTCATGTTGAGGGACATTTTTGCTCTTTGGTACTTGGGAGATTTGTTTTGCAAATCCATTTGTTTGATTTTGGTGAATTGAATTCTGCAAAATTACATTTGCAAGTCAGAATGTCTTGTTTTTTTTTCTCTTTTTTTTTTTCTCTACCATTTTATTAAGCAGTACACACATTCACATTATACAGACATTTAGCTTACTATAGGTTATATTTGTCTCTTCTTATATACCTTCTTTGTACTGTCTAGCTATAAACAGGATCTTCTATAAAATTAACCTTTTGACTCAAGGCTGTATAGTAGACCACAGTCCTGGAGAGGAATCTTAAACATTTCCTCTCCCCAAAATATCTTTTTTTTATTTATTTTTTTTAGAAAACTGTTAATCCTTGATCCTGTTAAGGTTAATTTAGTTGAAGATCCTGTTTAGCCTATAGCTTGACGGTACATAGAGACACTTATGTGTCGGCTTGTTGGATTAATCTCTGAAATGTAAGCTAAATAAAAAAAAAAGTGATGCATAACTTTAGCTGATGAATAGTGTAGTCAGATCGAAAAAGCTTTAAGAGAGAAAGGTCACAGAATTCATTGACATGAAAGGCTCCCACATATGTACACACCTCGGAAGTTCGTGGAGGGCATTGATGTCACTGTATGTAGTGACTCATTATCGCATAGCTCGATGCCACTCGGGTCTGAATAATTCTCTTATTGACTTGCTGCTATGTTGCCTTTTCTCAGTCAGGCCTGCTATGCATGATATCGAGTGTTGTTCGCTGTTTGTATGGGCCAACATATTTACAATCTTGTAATTTCAGTCTTATTGCACTGTTATTTCCCTTTAAGGTTTAAAGTTCAACCTGATAAGAACTTCAATATATTTGCAGTTGTTGTGGGTGTCTTACAGGTAGGCTAATCATTATGCAATGCGCATTCTCATATTATGTACTTGTCAGTAGGGCTGGGACGGTTACCGCATTACCGCAATACCGCGGTCACGTGACCCCTACCGCGGGTCTGAGCTCGTCACCGTCATCACCGGAAAAAAAAAAAGTGCCTGCACATGTGCACGTTTTGTCTAGACATCATTCCATTTCTGTTCTAAATGTTCCTGTTCTAAATGTGAAATAATCAGTTATGAATATTATCTTGTGATACATAGTGGTTTATTGAATCACATGTGTATTGTCATGACAAGCTTGTTCAAATTAAACAGAAAGGGGGAGGGGATTGTGTCCTTTAATCAACTTAAAGGTGGGGGAGGGGATTTGCAAAACGGCCAAAAACAAAATAATAAAAACATTATTTTGTTAATTAATTTTGGCTAACGTTAAAACAATGCACACTATGGTTCAAACATATGGGCTCTGTAAGATTTTGTTTTTAAAATAAATGAATAGTTGTATTCAGCAAGAATGCTTTAAATTGATCAAAAGTAACCGTAAATGCATTTATTATGTTATAATAAAGATTTCTATTTCAAATAAATGCTGTTTTATTTATACTTTCTATTCATCAAAGAATCCTGAGAAAAGTATTACTGTTTTCAACATTGATAATTGATAAGAAATATTTCTTGAGCATCAGCTATATAACAGCATATTATAATGATTTATAATATGAAGGATCATGTGGCACTGAAGACCGGATTATTGAAAGAAAATTCAGCTTTGTCGTCACAGAAAAAAAATAGCATTTAAAAAATAATAATATTTAACAATGTTACTGGTTTTACTGCATTTTTGTTTTGATTAATAATTTTTAATTAACGGTTAAGGCTTCTGTAGTTTACTGTGGCACGGTAAAAGACCTGGCCTCTAAACTGAAAGGTTATAGCTTCAGAGCCCATAAGTGTTGATCTGTGACTCTTCATTATGCCTTTGATCAAAGCACTTAATCCCAGGTTGCTCCAGGGGGCCCTTTAATATGTTCGCTGGAAGTTACTTTGGATAAAAGTGACAGCTAAATCAAATTAGTAATTAGATGGCACCTTACATCATTCCACTTGCTCTCCTGTTCAAGTACCAGAGGTTAAAATTGCACCTTTGGCTTATATTTCCTATTTTCTTTTACTCTCCTCCGCTGAGCCCACAAAGGCTTTGCATCCTCAGGGTGTGTGGAAATCACAATGGGCCAAAAATAGCGGGCCAGGGAAGGCTTGATAAGCTTAAGAGGAGCTGTGAGGGAGGGTGCAGTTTTCTAATGGAGCTCACAGAGAAGACTCTAACGCTCATCAACATACACTTATTGCTTGTGCTTCTGTTTGGGCTGGATTGTTTCGCTTCGGGAGGAGCCCACGCGTGCCCTGTCAGGGGGAGAGCGAGGGGGCTGTGTTAAGTACACTTCTGAGAAAGAAAAAGAGTTTTACAATAGAAAGACAATGAACTCTGAGACTTTGAGAGCAAGAATTTCAGCATGTAAGGAACCAGAATGTTCTCATTAATAACCATTGTCTTGTTCAGGGTGATGCTAGTTGCATAATTCCCTGCTCTGGCTCCAAGATCATTCCAGATCATTCTGCTATCAGCGTTTCAGACAAGTGCTCATTGAGTCACCATTATACTCTTATCACTGTGGCATCCTCCGCCATATTTCCTCCATATTAGGCTGGAGAACGCAACCATTGTAGTTGAGTCCTTGAACATTTCCAGCCCTTGACATTTTTCAGTTTCAACACCCTCATGCGTCCCATTTTTGCAGTGCCAACGGCTGCAGTTCTCGATAGCTGTCACATGAACTTCTGTGATGTCATTTCTGGAAGGTGTTATTTGCCTCCCTCTGTTACGTCTCTGACACACACACACACACACACACACACACACACAATGTAAGGTGGTATGTAGGTATGAAATAATGTGTGCTACATTATTTCTCTGTAGGGTTGGTGATTGAGAACCGGAAAATACTGGTACAGAGTCAGATTTGATATACTTGATATGTCAATAAAAATTTGGTAACTTTACATTATGTTGTTTAGATTAAATACTGCAAACTGGTACCATCATAGTTTGTCCTTTTTAAGTAGCTATTCCATAAATAAAAAAACTGTCATAATGACAGTCAGGAAATTTTGGTCGCGTTGAGTGAGCAGCTTTGTCACCAGCTTTGTCCATTTTGTTCCTCAATGTTGTTACATTTGCAAGTTTTGCATTAGTGTGTGTAGTACAATACCACCTAGCATTCAGAACAGCAGTGTATTAAGTACCGAAATAAGCTAAATCATGATCGTTATTTATTTATCGTAAATAAAATATATACAGATATTTTCCCAGTATACCGGTATACCGTGCAACCCTAATTAGTATTAGCTTAACGTTAGCCACTTTACATGGCCGCTCGCTCTAACATTAATGCTAACCGAGATAAATGTACTTTCTTATCAAACACAAAGTGTTTGTGTGGAGTGTGGAAGCTAAATAAGACAGTCTAACTTAACATGCATTTCTCTCTATCGAAAATCTACTATTCTCTGGAGGTGAGAGTCAGCGTCATCAACTTCATCTTTGCCTCTGACGTTGACTTGGAAAACACTAGTTTATTAATAAATAAAGTGTTTAGACTGTTTTTTTTTTTTTTTGACACATTTATAATCCTTTCTTTTGCCGTTTCGGCAAGCTTTATGCATTTGCATGAGTACTTAATTTATATTTTAAATGCTCATTATTATGGTTTAATGTTTCTCTGTAATGTCGAACAATGTTAGCAATATTACACACAGACCAAATATTCTTTATCAGCCATGAAACCATTTTCCGGTGGTATATATTTAAGTAATTAAAAATAATATCATAAACGGCGATTAGTCAGCTAAAGGCTTAAACAACTAATAGTCGACTAGAAAAATCTTTAGTCGGGGGCAGCCCTAGTAAAGATTGTCCTTTATATTATTGAACTCCATACGCCCAACAAAAAAGAACACAACAGGCTGAATCTGAAAATTAAAGCTACAATATGTAATTTTTTTCCGCCGCTGATGCTGTCAAGCTGATGGATCTAATAATGTTTATGGATGACTGAAAACATTCATGTTTTTTAACATTATAGTGTAATGAAGCAAGTTGAGATTGCTAATAAGAGACAGATATCACACGTGAGTCCACGGATATAAAGGAATGAGGACATTTCATTCTAAAGAACTACCCGCAAGTGCTGAATTACTCACACAGGTCAGTTTATTTGACGAATTAAACTTGTGAGGTAACGCAGCGCTGTTTCACTTGGTCTAATGTTACACTATCACACTAAACTGCATTTGAGTGTGTTGAAAGTTATAATGTTATTCTATGTGTTAGTTCGTTTGCTATATGAAACTAGCAGTAAGCTAGATCAACAACATAATGATCATATTCTAACAGTTCATCATGTTGAGCTATATAACATTGATTTGTTTTATGTACATTTGCTCACCTGTCTAATAAAGTATGTGCAAGAGCAGTGTTGCTCCAAGTTAGTCGCGTACGTGGAGCTCTCGCCATTCGAAAACGCCACTCCGATATTGATCCTCATTTTAGTTCTAATTTTTTGTCCCAAAGTCTGCTTGCCATGGTCTATAATGTTTGAACGAAACAAGAACAACGTGCCGTTAAACGTTACGCACTATGCAGTTGTCCACGTCTGTCGCCATAGTTACGTCATGCTATGGCATTACGAGCGGAAACCGAGGATAGCGCGGATATTGCGTCATTGACAGGCAACATTTTTTTTCGGGACGGCCACTTATTTTAAATTGGAATTTCTCTGAAATAAAAAATCTTTGGAGACCTTTGGGATATTGTAAGTACACAAATGCAGGAAATATATCACACGGCGCAAGTGATTTTTTGGATATTTTATTACAAAATTCTTACATATTGTACCTTTTTAACATTTTTTAATTTTGCATTAACTTTGAGTGTTTCAATGTAAATGTTCCTTAGCTAGTGTTTGTAAATGTCCCTTATTGATAGCTCCATTTTCACAGTACCAGATTACCAGACCTCAAGTGAACCAGTATTTAATGCAGTAATGTTTGTGATTTTGTTCATGGTTTTAGATCGCTTTCCCCCTTAATCTCTTTCCCTCTGGAGGAATGGGATTGGATTATTGCCCTACTGTACTCACGTTTGTTAAACATGCTACAGACAACATAATAACAGTGCTATCATTTTTGTAGATGTTTATGCCTGCAGTGTGTTTTACTAGGTGTTTTACAGATGGACACTGCATTGGGGTGTGTGTGTGTGTGTGTGTGTGTGTGTATTTTAATGTGATTACTCATCAGATATACAGCTATTTGAGGATTTTCCACTCTCTCATATTTCATCATTGATCTGTTTATTTTATGGTGGTTTTTGCTTATATAAATACAGAATTCTGCTCATACCACTTGCAGAATCTACAAGATATGCATCTTTTTTGATATGATGGATTATACAACATTTTTTAGTTCTGCCCTGATGAAGCTATTTGACAAAACCAATATTTACAATTATTCCACAAGACATAGTTTATAGTTATTTTAACTTTGTTCTTATAGAGTGGTGCAGGGATGATGTATTTGTGTAGGCCAGCCCAAAAGTTAGCATCACCCTGGTTCCCTCGTCAAAAACCCAATAGGATTTCTTTGACTGGCTTTTGGATTATTTCAGAAAATAAGGTCTGTGACCTTACACCACGGTTGCATGACTTCAGTGTCACATCACTGAGCTTCCAACAACTCTTTCAGTCTTTGTTAAAAAACATTTACCTTGAAAGTTTGTTTTTCTTACAAGTATGACACAGACTGTAGTTGTTTCAAGCATTTAGCCAAAAACCATTCAAGAAACCCATTGACTTCAGGAGAATGGAACCGGAAGTGATAAAATGCTAACTCATTTCCAGGTTTTGGCCTACCAAATACATCGCCCCTGCACCACTCTGTTTTTGTGTGAGCAGTGCATGACATGATGACAGGACATGTAACAGAAAGTTGCATATTCAGTTTGTAGCATATATATATATATATATATATATATATATATATACACTCACCTGAAGGATTATTAGGAACAGCTGTTCAATTTCTCATTAATGCAATTATCTAATCAACCAATCACATGGCATTCGCTTCAATGCATTTAGGGGTGTGGTCCTGGTCAAGACAATCTCCTGAACTCCAAACTGAATGTCAGAATGGGAAAGAAAGGTGATTTAAGCAATTTTGATCGTGGCATGGTTGTTTGTGCCAGACGGGGCGGTCTGAGTATTTCACAATCTGCTCAGTTACTGGGATTTTCACGCACAACCATTTCTAGGGTTTACAAAGAATGGTGTGAAAAGGGAAAAACATCCAGTATGCGGCAGTCCTGTGGGCGAAAATGCCTTGTTGATGCTAGAGGTCAGAGGAGAATGGGCCGACTGATTCAAGCTGATAGAAGAGCAACTTTGACTGAAATAACCACTCATTACAACCGAGGTATGCAGCAAAGCATTTGTGAAGCCACAACACGCACAACCTTGAGGCGGATGGGCTACAACAGCAGAAGACCCCACTGGGTACCACTCATCTCCACTACAAATAGGAAAAAGAGGCTACAATTTGCAAGAGCTCACCAAAATTGGACAGTTGAAGACTAGAAAAATGTTGCCTGGTCTGATGAGTCTCGATTTCTGTTGAGACATTCAGATGGTAGAGTCAGAATTTGGCGTTAACAGAATGAGAACATGGATCCATCATGCCTTGTAGAAACGAGGCGCACAGTAGCGCTTTCGCCGCGTTACCACGGTAACACAGCATAAACAAAACGCGATCCAACACTTGCTTCTCAGTCTCGGTTGCAGTAGCCGCGTACGACGTCCCAGTCCAACTCTCTCTCTCGCTCTCTCATTCCCGCCGGCTTATATGTGGTCTCTCCACGCCAATTACTGCAATCAGACACAGGTGTTCATCATCTGCACTTGACCTACTTATTCATCGCGCGGCTCCGTCCTTTCTCTCCCTCTACAGACTTCGCAAAACCACGCTCCCCTCGCCACAGTCAGGTTTGCCGAAGTGCGTTTAATTTAGGCTATTTATTTATTTTTGTTCCTGCGTGCCGATCGGAGACGGAGTTCACTCCTGATATTCTGAGAGCTTTCTAGTCTCGCGGCTGTCATCAGCAGCGCCTTGTTTCGCCCAATCAGCGGATGGCGGGCGGGTGCGGTTTTGAAAATTGGTCAAAAACTTTGGTGCGGATGGATGGCGGACGGATGATGAGTTTTGTGATGCGGTTGCGGATGAAATAATAGCCCATCCGCGCATGTCTACACCATGTCACAAAGCTCGAATCATTTCAAATTGGTTTCTTGAACATGACAATGAGTTCACTGTACTAAAATGGCCCCCACAGTCACCAGATCTCAACCCAATAGAGCATCTTTGGGATGTGGTGGAACGGGAGCTTCGTGCCCTCGATGTTCATCCCACAAATCTCCATCAACTGCAAGATGCTATCCTATCAATATGGGCCAACATTTCTAAAGAATGCTTTCAGCACCTTGTTGAATCAATGCCACGTAGAATTAAGGCAGTTCTGAAGGCGAAAGGGGGTCGAACACAGTATTAGTATGGTGTTCCTAATAATCCTTTAGGTGAGAGTGTGTGTGTGTGTGTGTATATATATATGGTGGTCTTCTGGGACACACAAGGATGGATAAGTGTTTTAGTGTTGTAGGTTTCTCTACAAATGAGATGTGGTTCCATATGTTTTAGACCAAATCAGATTTTTGTGGTTTTGCAAAAGAAAATTGGACTGGTTTACATCAATATTAACGCTGGCCAGATTGCCGTTCAAGGGGACAACACATAAACTTTTAAACATAATAATATAAATTTAATAAAATAAAAATGTTATGTTTTCAGATAATATTTTGTCTTGTGGAATAGCTTTTATGAACCTTCTTCCGTGCAGAACATCAAAAAAGAATATAATTTTTTTATGATCTGTCTTATTTTTTTGTTAAACATCTTATAACCCTTTTCTTATAAGTTTACACATCCTTTGCCTGTGGCATGAGCAGGAATGTTTTTAGGCACTGTGACTCTCTTGTGTCTCAACGACTCATTTCGAGGATTACCATCATTCTGTATGTCATGCAATTAATGAATGCCATTGATTGCTTGCTTTCCCGGCACATGCAGTAACAAAAGATGAAGTGGCTCATTCATTGTTTGTAGGGTCTGACAACTGCATTTGTATCCCAGCCATTCATAAACCCCTACCTTTCCCTTTGTTCTTGCTCGTGTCGTGACTCTCTCTCTCTCTCTCCCAAAACAATAAACCCACATGTCATATGACCAACACAGTGACTGTCACATTTTCTCTGTCTGCATTCCTTATTCCCTCATTCATAGGCTTTTTTGTTTAGCTTCATTTATGTAAACAAGCCTAGTGGTGATGAATTCAAACATGATCTCAGTGTGATTGATTTGGAGATGCCAAACTCATGGATTCACTCTGAATGTGAAAACTTAAAAAATATTAGTCTGGCTTCATGATGGGAGTAACGCATTGTAACACTCACTACTGAGAATGGTACATTTTTTTAGTTACATATAAGATATTTATAAATGTTTTTAAAAAAGGTTTTTTTTTTTTCAAATAAGTGTTCAGCAATTTTTTTTGTACACACAGACACACACAGCTTATACTACTGGGCTGTTGAATACTTGATTCTGATTCGTTGACGGACGATCTAAGGCGTGCAATTATTTTCAGTGAAACGCACGGCTAAAGTAGTTCCTGACAGGTGTTGACCACATTATAGTTCCATATTAGTTCACAAAATGATTTGTTATTTCAAAGGTCCTTATCGACAACAACAGGAAACCAACATTATCAGTAAAATCTTCAGAGCAGCGCTGCTCTGCTCTGAAGAGTTTATCAGCAACATTTTTTAGCAACTTAAAAGCTACATGACGTTTCTCACGAGGTGCAGATAAACGTTTATTAGTACCGCTATTAGTAGACCCTGGTAGAGACAGGTAATACACACATGCTTAATCTCTCTCTCTATAACTGCATTAGACTGCTATCAGTGGCTGAAGCCTCCATTAGCTCCATTCGCAACGGAGGCTTGGGATGAGATGCGTAAGAAATTAGTCAAATTTGGACAAAAACCTGACAAACGTCTTTAAATACATCATCTGAACAATGTTTTGAGGTGTGTAACCGGTTTAACTCGGGTGTGCATTATTTTTCTAATAATTCATTGGGCCGTCGTCAATTATTCCTTAAGTTTGTGTGTGTAATTATACAAAACATTTATTTGGAACAAATACATTTTAAAGATATATTTATATGTAAGGCCATTAGGGTATTACTATTATTGTTAACGTTATTACTAACATTTTTAAGGATGAAGGTTGAGGTTACAGTAAATGAGCCGTAGAGGAGGAAATAAAGCTGATCTTGGCTGCGAACAGCAGCAGCTCTCTCTCGGTTTCTCATTTATTGTGTATACGACAGAATGAATATGTTGTGAACTTTCTGTATCCCTTTGGGTCTCGACCTCTGCACTCTGTCCTTAAAAACCATGTGTTGAAAGCATGTGACTGTCCTCTATAGACACACTCTCTCTCTCTCTCTCTCTCTCTCTCTCTCTCTCTCTCTCTCACACACACACACACACACACACACACACACACACACACTGGTAACCTTGTGTTGCTTGTATACCCTTGTCCCAGTGATTCTCAAAAGTGCTTGTGTCGGTTCTGCAACTTTGTTTAAATAACTTCCTGTTGCTCTGTTTAACATTCAGTATTCATCATCATTAGAAAGTAGCGAAATCAAATTTCCAGTCTAAAGCAGCTAGAGGCTTCCTGTTTTAAAATGATAAACTTAAGCTCTCATCAGTTTTCAGTCTGGCATCTGGTGCAACATCCAATCTACTTTAACAGTTTTTAATTTCTTAATGCACATTTCTGGTCTAAATTGAAATGATTTATGGGTGCATGTTATTCCATACGGTGACGCATTGCTGCCACACACATTTTATTTTTTCCCCTCAATTATGTCGTAATAACGAGATCTTATGTCGTTAAAACGACATAGTTTCTCGTAATAACGAGATCTTATGTCGTTAAAACGACATCTTTTCTCGTAATAACGAGATCTTATGTCGTTAAAACGACATATTTTTCTCGTAATAACGAGATCTTATGTCGTTAAAACGACATAGTTTCTCGTAATAACGAGATCTTATGTCGTTAAAACGACATCTTTTCTCGTAATAACGAGATCTTATGTCGTTAAAACGACATATTTTTCTCGTAATAACGAGATCTTATGTCGTTAAAACGACATAGTTTCTCGTAATAACGAGATCTTATGTCGTTAAAACGACATCTTTTCTCGTAATAACGAGATCTTATGTCGTTAAAACGACATCTTTTCTCGTAATAATGAGATCTCATGTCGTTAAAACGACATCTTTTTCTCGTAATAACAAGATGTTATGTCGTTAAAACGACGTATTTCTTGGCCTTATAAGGACATGTCATGTACAAAATATGCCTTTATCCACATAGCCTACATAAAATGTATAGCCTATCACGCCTTTATCACACTCACGTAGTCAAATTTTTTTTTGTTAATAGGCTATCTTCATTACCATTAGATATAATTAAACAAAAAGTAGTCAAAACACATGCATCTAACATAGCCTAAGTTGTTTTTTACAATATTGTGTTCTTATTTTGTTTAATTAACGAAGTGTTAATCTTCGTCTTTATAACAGAAGACAATATAGCTACAATACAAAAATATTTAAGATACAGCCTACAATCTTCACATGTATAAAGAATTGTCACCTTATCACCTTATAAACAGTCCTTTGTGTGGTGGAATAAGTAATGCTGTATCTTAATTTAAACTTTGTTTTATTATTTTATTAGTTCATTATGCTAACTCAACTAATTTAATGTAAAGAGCTGGAAATTACTAATTAAATAATGTAAAAAATTAAATAGGATATTGATTAGAGTTGCCATAGACTAAAGATTTTTCTAGACTAGTAGTCATTCATTTCAGCAATTATGACTAATCGCACGTTTATATTCAATCCTGGGTGCATAGGCTATAGCCGATTCCGCGCTCAAGCGCATGCATAAAACTTGCCGCAAAGCACCGGCAAAAGTAGTCTAATGATAATAAATGTGTCTGAAAAAAAATAACGAAGCATTTTAATTGTTTATTAATAAACTAGTCTTTTCTAAATCAGTGTAGGCTGCCTGCAAACATCTCCATACATCTCCGCTGTAAGCCTATATGCGCCTTTCATACGAACAGGATTACATAATCAGATGCAGGCTACCGTGCTTTCGATTGTTTTTTTTTTTCGTTGGTGGACATTTTTTATAAGCTTTGTATAGAAGGCTATATTTCTCATGTCATGACTGTGAGGCTTGTCTATACGCTGTTTTTCGGTTCATTTTTGAGACGCACTCCAATTCACAGAGACCACGAAAGCGCGCGCCTGTTCGTTTTATTTTATTTTACAAAAGCACAACGTTTTCTTCTTGTTGTGAGTTTACACAAATAAAAGTAGTTGTGACTGATGTTTTATTCTTTTCTGTATGACCAGAAATGATGGAGTTTTTTCCACTGTTGATAGGATATGCGAGTGATGCACTGGCGCCTCCGTGCCATGCAGTGCGCGCTCCACACTCCGCACAAAGACTTGGATATGCGCTTAATAATAGCGAACATTTGTCTAGGTTAACGTTAGAGCGAGCGGCCATACCAGACGGATAAGTCCTCTTCATGTTTAACAAATCAAATTCTGATTGCATTTTCTTGCGCCAGTTTGAAAAGGGCAGCTGAAACACTTACAGAAACACTTACAGATACAGATAAACGCCCAACACAGGTGTTTTTCTTTAAATAAATTCGTGTAGGCTTTAAAATAAATATTGTTTGTGGGCTAATTAATGCCACAAATATATATATATATATATATATATATATATATATATATATATATATATATTTATTTATTTTACTTATATTTTTCATTTTTGTTTTGCATTGAATAGGCCTACCATTTAAAGGATTTGATGTGACACGTTAAGAGCCTTCTTTATTTTCTTTATAATAAAGGGTTTCTATGGGAGGAAAATGGCTAACGTGTAAATAAATGCGCTGTGTTCATATTCTGGGCTCAACTGCTTTTCTGTAGGATAGTATGGTTTATTAATAAGGCGTGAAGGCTACAGCATTTGATCTGTATCACTGAATTATAAGCCACATAAGCTTTTTCTTTATTACCGGTACCTACGAGTTTTCTATGGGAGGAAAACGCTTAGTCTGTGTAATTAAACGCAATGTTCGTATTCTGGGCTCATCTGCTAATCTGTAGGCTGCACATGCTTTATTAATAAGGTGTGTACAAAATTTGATCTTTTTAATAAATATCCATTGTGGGCTGCTATTGCTTCAGCTTTTTGAACGTAGAAGTGTGATAAAGACATGATTGGCTATAAATTCTATGTGGATAAAGGCATATTTTGACATGTCCTTATAAGGCCAAGAAAATATGTCGTTTTAACGACATAACATCTTGTTATTACGAGTAAAATATGTCGTTTTAACGACATAAGATCTCGTTATTACGAGAAAAGATGTCGTTAAAATGACATAAGATCTCGTTATTACGAAAAAAATGTCGTTTTAACGACATACGATCTCGTTATTACGACATAATTGAGGGGAAAAAATAATATGTGTGTGGCAGCAATGCGTCACCGTAATTCCAAATATAAATGTTTGTTTAAAAGGTAATTGACCCTTCGCGTGGAGCTTGATTGACAGGTAATCTGACCAACCATACTTCGCCATCCGCCATTTTGTCCGACAAAGCAGTCAGGAGAGTTAGTAGATTAACATAGGAGGATTTGAACTTGAAAAAAGGATTGTACAGACGAATTTCCGCGGTTAAAACAACATTCCTTCTTATGTTCATGCATGTTTATTTAATGCTATAAATGAACTAGAAGGAAGAGATGATCGGATCACGAGCAGCTTTAACTGATGCTCTACATCGATCTGTCACGACACATTAAAGAGCCACAAAACGGTATTTATTGTTTAAATTTCTTTTAAAAAATAACCAAATTTGAGAAGTGAGACTTTGTTTAATATGTTTAATATAAAAAGTAACCGAAAAGTAACCTGGTCTGTCCTGTCTGTCAGCGTGTTGTCAGTCTCCTCTCTGCTCCGCGATGTATTTTTCACTGCGTGAGAACATGAGAGCGGCGTAGCTTGTCGGACATAGCGACAGTAACTAAGGGGGGCGGGTCTTTGCGAAGGGTCAATTGCTTTATCAGCTGACATCACTGGCTATTATAGGGTAATATTGGCTATTGGTTTAATAGCTAGTATAATGTCATTTGTTTAGCAAACTCGCATGTGGTCTGGCCTTTTTCCACTCAACTTTCAATTAGGGGTGGGCTATATGGCAAACATACCATATTACATTATTTTTTTTTCCAGGAAAATCACAATTAAAGATTTTATCACTATTCTTTTTCATGTTAGAGATTTTATCACAATTCTTTTTCATGTTAGTTTTATTATTTTTGCAAGTGACTGAGCAGTACAGCCAAACTAATCCCTATTTTGAAACAGTCCCTATTTTAAAAACAGAGCCTTACTAGGTTACAAAATATAAACTAAAAAAGAATGCCCGATATTTAGGCCAAAGTGGCGAAGAAAAAAATCTTTATTTACTTAGTTATTACAAAAAACAAAACATAATATACAAATGAAATAAACCGTGCATTATTTTATAGCTACAGAAGGTGTATTTAACAATAGCATTCAAGAAAGAATTTAAATGAACAAATACAAAAATAAATCACTACTTATTAAAGCAACTATTAAAGTTCTCAGTCACGAGCAGTAAGTGATTTTCTCTTTTGTGTTTTGTTGTTTCATTAACATTAAAGGGATAGTTCCCACAAAAATGAAAATTTGCATCATTTACTTTTTCAAGGTCTTTTAAACCCATATAAGTTTCTTTCTTCTGTTGAAAATAAGTTATTTTGAGGAATGCTGGTAACCAAACAGTTGCTGGTCCCCACTGACTTCCCTAGTATTTTTTTTTTTTTTTTTTTACTACTATAGTAGTCAATGGGGGGTGAGATCTGCTTGGTTACAAACATCCTTCTAAATATCTTCCTTTGTATTCAGCAGAATAAATAAATTCATAAATGTTGACAGAATTTTCATTTTTGGGTGAACTATCCCTTTAAGCAGGCTTAGTTTTCTCTTGCTGTTGCCTATGGACTTTCATCTTCTGTGTTTCTCTCCATCATACGACAGAACAAAGCCAGTCACTCTGAAGGCTCTCTGTTCTGTTCTTTTCCACAGGTTAAATTTTTCCACTTGTGTCCTCTGTGAGTGACTTTTCTTATGACAAATTTCAGTGCTCACCCGGAGTAATACCTGAGGGTGGAGAGTAAAAGGCTGGAGTGTGTTTGAGTTTAAGAGGGTTCAGGGAAGAGCTTTCACAGCTGCAGAGAAAACCACGTCACATGGTCATCATCCCTGCACTGTCCTGTGGTTGCCTTAATAGTTCAGTTAAAATACAGTATGTAAACTTACATTTTCAGAACAACCTGTAAAAAGTACAATTAAAAACTAATTTACAATAAAATAAATGAAAATTAAAAATGTAAACTAATAATTCCAATAGCACTTTTCTGCTGAATCAGCAAGGCCATGCTGCTACTAAAATGTGTTTTGTACCTTTTAGATTTAATGACAACCACCAGAACAACAACAGAAAGCGACGCACGATGAAGCAAAGTTTATCAAGTAGCTTTTCCACAAGAGCTAGTGCTCACAGTGTCATGGACACAAATACAAAACACCTTCATGTTAACACACGATACTAAAATACAGAAATAAAAAAATAATTTAACAACATAAGATGTAACATAAAACCCTACTGTACATAACGGAGAGCAAACAACTAGGAAGAAACAATTATTAAAAAAAACAAAAAGCTTCTTTTCATAATCCCCCCAAAAAAGTACACCAATTCTGGAGTGTTCCATGATTGAATAAAGTTCACACGTATTTCGCTCATGGTCAAGTTGTTAACGCAAATTCGCCATGTTGACCAACAGAAAGCTGCTTGGTTTGAAGGTAAGTCCTGTGTGAGCAATGCTTCATGCAGAGCAATGCTTTTAGTGCCTGTAAAATTTTACCAAAATTTCACTAATGTGACTAGTTTTAATTAATACTACATGATCTGAAATATTTTATTCTGATCTTATTCTGTCAGTCGAAGAATTTTACAAATACTTTTCTATAATAACTGCTAAACTCTATAAATGACAATTATATTCAGCTGATTTCCTGCATAACTGTGCATATGTCTCAAGTAGCAGTGCAAGTGAGCTAATACAGTCAGCCAGTCATTATAGTAAACAGGGTTTATTTTGTGATTTATATGACTGTACATTATGTCTTATTTCATTGCATAACATAAACAGTATTTCCCCTCTTCGGGCTCCAGTCAAATCCCAATGGATAAAATCAGCTCTTGCCCTACATTATTTCCACATCATTATTCTCTTTCACTCGTGCATGTGTCACATTATATAAATTAAATGGGTTGCAAATGCAGTTTTCTGTTGTCAAATACACTGATTACTATGATGCCTCCAGATGGTTATGTGAATGGACCAGAGCACTGTGTCTATATTTCCTCCATTTAGATATGACATTGTGCATCAAGACACATCAAATATGTTTGTGTAATGAAATAAAGAAGCAACAACAACCCCATTTTAAGAATTAAGATTATTTTCCTTAGAGCTGTTCATTAACATCCTGTTGGCAGGCAGGTTGCAGCGTGATTGAACAATGCCAATTTTTTTTGTCATTTCTATGTAAATCAACAGCTCTTTACTTAGTAAAGTAAGCTTTATATATTCATCACCAAATGGATTTTAAAACTTGGTTGGAACTTTTTTTTATCCTTTTGTGTTATATTAGAAATGCAGAGAATATCCCCACACACTCCGTCCCATCCATCACATGCACTTCTTATATGTACATCTGGGTTAAGGCCTAAGAGAAACAATGCAAAGAGAAAAGGAGGCAGGGATGGTGGGGGAGAGAAAAAGATAACAAGATTAGTGGGATGTGCAACAGTTTATGTGCTAATCCATTTAGAGTGGCTGCAGTCCGTCAGGATGTTAGATGGACTTTCTGTGGTTGAGACAAACACTAGGGTAATGCTGATTTAAGGGCTGAGTGTCCTTCATGGCTGGCTTGTAGATTCTTGCATTATATTGTAATGCAGTAAAGAACTAATTGAAGTACTCTATATAAGTGGTGCTCAACTATTGGGCTGGGTTTTCCTCAGTAAACTTCCAATAGGGCTGCAGAGTAACTTAAGTATTTAAATGAATTCTTACTATATTAAAACTTCTAACTTTAATCTAAATGAAGATGTAAAAAATGGTATAAAATCAAGATTGAAAATGAAATCTACAGAGCCCCTGTAGGGGCATGGTTGTGGAAAAAAAATTATTTGGGGAACGCCAACATTTGCACAAGAACACAAAAGTGTTGACACTTTTTCCTCCCATCTCTCATATATATATATATATATCATCACCATGTCCCTTTAGGGGCTGTGTAGAAATCATAGTTCATAATAATTTTTCCCTCCTCAATAACCAATTTATTTCATTGAAGAATATACAGTCCTTGAAACTTCAGGAATCACAAAATAAAACATGGTTAATTAAATATACTGTATCATCATTAGTCTGTACTTCTGTTAATAAACAGTTGGAAAACAAGCAACTTTTCCATATTTACAGAAAGAAACCAAAATATATTTGAACATAGGCTATATGAGAAAGGAGGCCTTTGAATCTAAAAGGTTGAGAACCACCGATCTATACCAAACACATGCACTTTAAAATGTTAATTTAATTCAGACTGATACAATCATTTGTCAATTATGCAAACAATGTTGTCTGTTTTGTGAAGTTGGACTAACAGACCTGGACTTAGAAGTAGCTTGGCGTTGTTCATTACATGTTACCCAGACTACAGTTGGCCTTGGCGTAGTGCGTTTGCTCTGGAAGTGAGAGGTGAAGTATTCAATACTTAAATTATATTTGTTTATGCCTTATTTTATGTATACCTAGACAGACAGATAAATGAAGACTGTTGCAAGACTACACAAGCTCCGTTATAACGGCGTGTTCTTGTGTTAACAGGGAATTAGAATTAAATTCTACAGTGAAAAACAGTGCTTTTCTCACTACTACTTTGACTATAAGACTTCTGTAAATCATGTGAAACTGTCGTTTATCAGGACAGGGAGGTTACTAAATACTGCAGAGGCGTATGTAGGTATGTAAACACAGGCAGTAAAGTGCTCCGGTTCTGACGTCAATTTCATGAAAGTTTTTTTTTTTGGCGGCATGAATGGTCTGAGTGTACTGAGGAGGGAGCTCTGGATTGAGAAAGTGTCACTGAGATTTTATTAAAAGAAGTCTCTTATGGTTGCAGTTATTTTACAAAAAATAACTAATATTTTGAAATATTTTTGACCATTTAAAATAACTTTCTATTTGAATATATTTGTACTTTATTCCTGTGATGGCAAAGCTAAGTTCAACATCATTACTCGCATTACTCTTTCACATGATCCTTCAGAAATCATTCTAATATGCAGCTTAAGAAACATTTCTTATTACTATCAATGTTGAAAGTAGTTTTTGCCGCTTAATATTTTTGCAGAAACTGTGGTACATTTCAAGATATTTTGATGAATAGACAGTTCAAAAGAACAGCAATTATTTGAAATAGAATTTTGTATTATGGTGATAAATGACTTTTGATCAATTTAACGCATCCTTGCTGAATAAAAATATTCATGCTACGATGCGCATAGCTAAAAATTTTTCAATAGACCTGTTTACACCTGGTCTCTGGTCTTTTCACGATCGGATAGCTATCCAATCAGAGAAAACGCATGGTGCAAATACCCTCCGAAACACTTTCGAGACGGATTTAAATCTGATCACTCAAACCACTTCAGATGAAACTGGGAATTGTAAATGCATCTGGAATGAAACCGAAAGTAAGATGCTCAACACAAAATCATTTTCATTCAAAGTAGTGTGACTAAGCTGATGCAGCTCTTTCTCCTATTGCGGTCTTTGATCTTGAAACAAGCTGACGATAAAAAAAGCAGCGCATCTGTTGCTTTTATTGACATGGACTCTGTTAAATTTGCATATAGTGCGGGAATTAAAAAATCTGATTTGTATTCGTTTTTTCGGAGACACATTTATGTAGCCGAGTGTAAATGGAACCGTTTTAACAAATCATATAGCTATATGATCAGTAGAAATGCATGAAGTGACCAGCTGTGCAGGCCCAATATGTACTGAGCTGTTCAGTATACATGTTTTTGTTTGAGCCAAAACACTTTTCTCATCCTGTGTGTGGTGTAAAGCCCTTAAGGATGGAAGTAGCCGATTCTGCACACATCTATTGTCTCTTGTACATCACTCAGCCCCCAACAAGCTCTCTGCCCAGGGCTGCATCTTATTAAACTGATGTGGTTATGTGCGTGTGTGCGCGTGCGTGTGTCTGAGTGACACTAACACACAACAGCCCTGCAGCCCTTCAAAGTGTGCCGCCTTAATTTAGATTACAACCTAGAAGCCTGAACACATCTTTCCCACACTCAGCGTAATGTCATTTTCTTTACAGCAACACAGGCCTAACATTTACATTTTGTTTGCCGATGGTGTCGGATGTAGTAAGAAAATCTGCTGATCTGCTAGCAAACATGTAATTTGATGCCCTTGTTATTGTTGGATGGAGTGCCTTTTCTCTTCAACATACTAAAGTCATTATCTTTTGCAATATGAGATTTTCCCAATAGCACTGGCTGATTGCCTGTCCAAACCACAGATGAGTTCAGTAACAGTTCAGCTTGATCAGTAATGTAATATTGAGCACAGTGAGCTGTTGTGATTTTTAGATGCTTTTATTTTGACGATCAGGATTACAGAAGGCATGCATTAATCTTCTTGTATAGATCTATTACTCAGAACCGGTTTACCAGCCACTATATTCCTGCAGTTTTTCTTGTCTTTTGTAAATCATATCTGTCCAACTTCATATTTTGGCGGTTTCTTTAACCACGGGAACTTTTATATTTGTATACTTTTTTCAAAATGTACGACTGGCCCTCATTTGTGGAATTATCTTCCACCACAATCAGCAATTTTACCACCAATAAAGGTTCTTTTCAATAGGTAGTGTCAAAGACAACAGTTTTCATGTACTATATACATTGTTGGACTATTTAGTATACAAATTACTAGGTCCTTAAATTTATTTTAAGAGTCAACCGGGCAAAAAGAGCCCATAGTTGAAGAAACCTCCATTTAAAACCAATCATAAAGAAGTGCATCAAACATAGATACCCCAAATCCATGAAAGGAATACAGCATGTAAACTAGGGTTGTGCCGATAGATGATAGTATCGTGAATCGACGATAGTCAGACATATCACCAATGGCTGATTCCTTTGATTCCTCAAGATGATAATTGTCTTGTTTTCCCATTAATGTAATATTAAATCATTATTATTATTATTATTATAAGGCTAGTATTATTATTAAATTAATATTAGGACCTTCTCTAATTTCATAACGACATCACCACATAACCACACTTGCACACTTTTTTAAAACAAAGTTTAATTGCAAGGTGATCTATTCACAATTTTTTTAAAAAGTGCTTGTTATAAAAGACACGCATCATTATAAGAATGATGCATGTCTTTTATAACAAGCACTTTTTTAAAATTTGTGAATAGATCACCTTGCAATTAAACAGCTAAGATGAAAACGGCATCCTTGTTTTTTAGCGTTTTTTTGTTTTCATAGCACATTAAAAAAACATTTAATGACACTAAAACAATACAATTACAAATGATTATTAATAATAATAATATAATTGAAATTATATAGGCCTAATAACAGTCTTTAGGTCCGAACACAGTACAAATCGGTCATCTGTGAAAATCAAAAGCAGCTTCAAACAGCGACTTAAAAAAACAACTTGCGGCACTATCATTTAGCTTTTTTATAGAAAATATAATTTAGTTCAGTTGGACAATTATAAACTGAAAGTGTCTGCTCTGCTCCATAGAGCACGAGCTGCAGAGTTGCAGCAAGAGTCAGATTTCACTTATAATGTGACGAGAGTAAGGAGAGATGACTGACAGGGAGATGACAAAGAGATGACTGAGAGAGATGACAAAACAGTTGTTTTTTGTTTTTTTGCAACAGATCCTGAGACTCATTGACAAATATCCTGAAATGTTCATCAGTAACTCTGCTACCTATACACAGAGTGTACATGATCGCAAATTCCAGCGAGCGCCGCATTCAAAAGCGATTTCAATACCCCTATATAGAAAGCGGCTCCCTCATGGCTGCAAATTATAGGGTCATACACAGAGTACGCGTGATTGTGAACTCAAAAGCAAAAGTGAAAAGCTAACGCATATTCAAAAGCAATTCTTCTCCTCCCTCCTCCCGGTGTTATCTGTAATACCGGTGTTGTCGCAAGTTCTTATACCGGTCTGAAAGTTTCCTCACTGTGACAACCCTAAAACCTGTCCTACTGTAGCTGAAGGGGAAACTAAAACGCTGAGATTCTGGATCCTTGCAAAACCCCCTCGGTTGTAAGATGGAGAGCTCGCTGGGAATGTAGAAGCTTGGGATAAAAGCGAGATCGAGAGGAAACCTGTGAGAGACTTGCTGAGGTCAAACAAGTTGTCATTCTTCCAGCTGTCATAGCAGAAGTTCAAAGCGATCAGGCTCCCATCTTTATGAAGAGAGTCTGACATTTCTACACACAAATCGATGTTCTTGCGGAAAATTATACAGTACATGAACATCCTCACAGGAGTTTTCCGAGCCTCAGAAGAAAATCAAAGTTGATTTGACCGTTTGTTTCAGGCAGATACAAACCACAAGCACAGCCTACGTTGTGTGTAGAGCCAAAACATTGAGCTTCCTGAAGCTCTGAGACCTTTTCAGATGCATTAAATGCAAGGTCTTGTTTCAGGGTGAGGTCTGACTCATAGCATGTTGAGTCTGCAAATAAAGCAGTTGGTGTTACTCAAGGCTAATCTGCTGTAGCAGAGGGCACTTCCCACTGGCTCGACCTCAGACCACAAGCTGTCTCTCTCTCTCTTCTCTCGCTCTTCTTCAAGATGAGCAGCAGTAAAATAGCCTTCCTGGAAACCCATGTTTCACAGAAACTTTTGGGGCAGGTCTGTTTCCGGAGATAATGCTTTTGCTGTCTTTTAGATTTTGGACGGTTGCAGTTTCTTAACATTTAGGAGTTGTTGGTTTTTATTCAGCCCTAAACTTGAGACAATCCCATGTTGATGTTTGTTGATCTGTTTTTTTTTTTTTTTTTTTGTTGCAACAAACTGATCGGCTCAAAGTCCGGCAGTGTTACTGTCTTTTCTCGTGGCAAAGTATTTTTGATTAAATACAATACATTTTCTCATATGCATTTTTTCATTATTTCATCTGACTCCATAAATGAAAAGGTTTTAATGATATCTGTGTATCATTAAATGCGAGCGAATGTTTGACTATTCTTTTTAACTCTTTAAATGAAAATAATGTCAAAGTCAGTTAGAATAATCAAATGTAGCAATTTATTATGTCAGGTAAATGCATCATGCCAATTACATAATCAATTAAAAGATAATCGATATAAAACATCAAATGCTCTGGAATAAAGATAGGATATGCGAACCCAACATTTAAGAAATACATGAGACTTGAGAGTCTCAGAATGATACTACATATGTATAATACTGTATGATAATAATTCACATTAAACCATATAGATTCTTGGGTGAACTTTTGGTGATCTCACATGAAGGGGAAGGAGTGGGGGATGAGGGGAAGAAATGTAGATTAGGATGATTCAGAGGTGAGACAGAGGTCTCGGATGGTGATGTAACTTTCTCAAGAGTGAGTTCAAATGTTAATTTCCAGGAACCAGTTCTTCCAGTTTCTCCAGTCTTACAGTTACAAACACTATTACATATTGTTGCGCTACATCCAAATATTTTAAATAGTAAGTCTTGTCTTGGTTATATGAAAATGCAAATAATGTTCAGCACAATAAGGCTTGAATAGGATATAAAAAATATTCTCGTTTTAATTTGTGTTCATCCGTATGTAAATGTAAGTTGTTCAAATATTCCCCAATGATTCAACTTACCCACTCACTGTGTGTTATGACAGAGACATGTGACAGGCACATGTTCAATTGAACCTTTAAGGCAAGGCAAGTTTATTTATATAGCACATTTCATACACTATGGCAATTCAAAGTGCTTTACACAAAAAGGAATTAAAATAATCACAAAATAAAAGCAAGGAAAATTAATAAATCTATTGGACGTCTCCAATGGACCCGATTATTAGTTATCACGCTTTTTTGTGTGAATTATTTAAACAAATTAAGAGTATTAATCGTATTATTGTAGTATTATTTATATGAATAGCTTTTATTTTATATTTGCAGTTTTCATTTTAGTTATGTTTTAATAGATTTGTTATGTGTGTTTGAAATTATTTTATATTTATATTTAACTTTTATTTTATTTCAGTTTTCAAAAATGTTAATCTTACATTTCAATTATTTCATTACAATTTTTTTTTTTAATAGATTTAGTTAACAAAAACAACACTGGCCTAGAACAACCTGACACAACTTTCCCATGTGATGACTTCAGTCTGGCCTCACGTTTATCCTTCTCTCTCTGTCCACCGCTCCTATTCTCTCTTCAGAAAAGCTGGTAGCCTATCAGAGGGAGTTTCATGCCCTGAGGGAGCGTCTGCGCGTGGCAGAGCACCGAACCCTTCAGCGCTCCTCTGAGCTCAACGCCATCCTCGAGCAGTTCAGACGTGCCATCGCAGAGACCAACGGCAGCAAAGATGCTCTCGCCAACTTCTCAGGTTACTGCATGTTAACAGCTGTGTGTGTCATCTGGCATGTGTTTTGCATAAATTAGTGGGAACAAATATATGATTTGTATAGCTGCTTCCTCCAAGGAATTAATTTATCTCCACTTTTTATTATAGAATGCCAAAGTGTATTATAGAAGTGTATATAATATTATAGAATATTATAGAATGCCAAAGTGCCCGTCCACTTTTTCAGTGTCCTTGGTTCTGAAAGTATTTTTCCTATTCATTTTTGCTGTTGGTATTTTTAAAAAGGTTTCGCTAAAGACTTATAAGCCATGAACCAAAGCAACCCAGCTATGGGGTGAATTATGACTTTGAAGCAAAAAGTAGTATTTTAAAGTCGGAAAATCTTTATAAAGGAAAGAACTACAAACCTGTGTAGCTTTGCAAATGATATAACCTTAATGAAAACAATGGAGAAATATGAAACTATCCATTTAAAGATCCATTTAAAGTGGATGGTTGTGTACATAGAAACACAATTTTTTGTTTATTGCATCTAAACACAAAATAAGTTGTTTGAGAGTGTAGAGCAGTGGTTCCCAAACTTTTTGTAATATAAAATTGAGCGTGCACCAGTTCAAAGGGTGGAGCTGAGCTGAGCGGAGCGATTTAAACTTTAAATATAAATGAAATATATCAGTGTTTTTTCTCTTATGTATTTTCGTTTGTACATGGTCATGTTGGTGTTTTGATATTTTTTAATTATATTTTGTAAAAAGTTATTATATGGTATGATAGTTATTTTAGGCTGTTTAAATTGGAAAAAAGCTGTGATTCTGCGGCACCCCTAGACAGTTGTTGGCACCCACTTTGGGAACTACTGGTGTAGAGGGCTGTCTTTAAATGTTTACAAGTTTCCGTTCAAAATCAATTACCACATGAAGAAAATGAATGGGATATTTACTTCCAGAACCTGATTGTTGCACTCACAGAGCATCTTGTAAGCTCAATATTTTGACTAATTTGATAATGCTTTCAGCAACCAATACCACTAGAGTATTGTAATTTCAGCTCAGTTTTGCACATTTTGCACATTTTTACCCATAGTCAGCACAATTTTAGCACAGTGAATTTTACTTTTTACTTGGGATTAGAACATTCTCATAGTTTATGGATCCTTTAATAATAGTGAAATACTCTGGTTTCTTACAGATGAGACGCAGAAGTTGTTAAAGGATTTGGCTCACAAGAAGCCCCTCCAGGTGCCAAATATCTATCACCATCTGCCTCACTTGCTCAACAATGAAGGCAGTCTGCACCCCGCCGTACAGGTGGGCCAGGGACGTACCGGAGGTGAGCGAAACAACTTACTACTTTAGTTTTCTTCCGAGAACTTACACGTCACAATATTCCTCATTAAAATTATTCCCGCACAAGACATATGCAACAAAAAGGGGGCTGGTCGAGTTGCATTTAGTAGTGTGTTGAAACTTGCAGTTATGGTAAGGGTTGTGACATTTCAGAAACGCGCTTAAAGCGGTTGACCAATCACAACATACTGGTCCAGCCGACCAATCAGAGCACATTGTACTTTTTGGAAGGAGGGGCTTCGTAAGTCTCACTGACTTCTCACTGATTCTCAATATTATAGTAATGTAATGCCAACTGACTCCCTGTTTAGTTCATATCCAAATAAAAAAATATCAAAACTAATTCAATTTTATTCGAATTGAAACGTAGATTGAGGAACGGCTGGTCAAAATGTGCAACAGAATGACTGCCTTTATAATGTCTCCTCATATAATGTCTACAGCAAGTTGCCATGACACAGTATCCATTTTGTTTAGATCCGCTTCCCTGTGAGATCACGTGAGGTGCTAAATCTGACATGATAATCTTAAGAATATCTTGTAGTGTTTGATGCACCACGATTTTCAAATCTTGTAGTGTGTGCAAGTTTGAGATTTGCATCATGATGCAATCAGATTTCACAATCGGTTGAGATTTAAAGGTGACGTATTATGCCCCTTTTCACAAGATGTAGTATAAATCTATGGTGTCCCCAGAATGTTTGTGAAATGTCAGCTCAAAATACCCCCAGATCATTCATTATAGCTTGTCAAAGTTGCCTCTTTTTTGGGTGTGAGCAAAATCACACTGTTTTTTGTGTCTTTTAAAATGCAAATGAGCGGCTTTTCCCAGTCTCCTTTCAGAAGACGGCTGATCCATTTGCACGAGCGTCGGATACTCCAGCAATAACAAAACACGTGAATAATGTCACTCATTCATAATCTCCGAAATAATCAGTAGCCGAGTGCAGTCTTACAGAGAGACTTACAACTTTTAGACGCACCTGGACGTTTCTGAATGGTTAGTGGATACATTTATGTACAGTAGTAGTATTGGAGTTACATTGATTCATCTCATCGACTTGCACGTATCGTCATGTTTAATTTTAACACAAGTTGACAAAGTTCCCTGAGGTCTTTATAAGACAGCTGTGACATTTTTTCGGTCAAATAGTGTTCTGTGCTCTATTAATGGTTGTTAATATTATAATTAGATCCCCTTCCTATGTCAGAAGGGGAGCGAAATCTGATTGGCTTATTTTTTTAAACATTTTGACGGCTTATTATTATTTTTTTGCTTGCAGAGAAGGGCTTACCAAAACAAAGTTACTGGGTTGTCACTTTTCAAGTTCACTAGACAAATGCTAAGCACTGTAATGGCCTTGTTAAGAGCTGTCATGTGAGATTTGTTTTTCACCCTCCATTTCTCAAGTTTTCAGCCAAACAGCGGGGTGTTGCTGTATGCCGTGTCCTTGCTTGTCGTATTATGTTATCTACGGGCTGTCACAGGCCCGGTCAGTGTGTCAGAGCTGAAGCTGCAGCCAGCGGCCCTGAATGGAGTCCTGGAGACCTTTTGTCCCTCCTTCACACACCCACAGCAGGCCTATCAGATTCTCATTAGAGGAATCAAGCCCTCCTGGGTTCAGCGAGGGTTATGGAGAGGGCAGTTGTAATAAGGGAAGTAAGAGGACATGAACGTATAAGAAGTAATGGTGGAAGCATGGGGTGGGGTGGGGTGGGGTTCTGAAAATTTTTGTTGACTTACGAAACTTGATTTATACTGCAGTCTTGATTTTGAATCAGTGGTTTAAATCAAACTGGTTTTGCTGTAGAACCTAGATTTGACTTCAGACACAAAGCAAGAACCCAACACACTTCCAGAATTGTTCATAATACAAAAGTAAGAAAAACATTTGTTACACTGAATCTACAATTTGAGTATTAGATGACCGCAATCTGATGAAGGTTAAAGTTTACAGTGTAAAGTTTACAGCTTTCTTTAAAAACACGAATCTAATAGTATTGTTTCATACTTCATACTGTCTTTGTTCCTGTCAAAAGTTTTTTTTTTTGCAAATAAGTCTCACCAAGGCTGCATTTAATTAATCAAAAATACAGTAAAAACAGGACTATTACTAAATATTATTACAAATTAAAATAACTGTTTTATATTTGAATATATTTTAAAATGTGATTCATCAGTCTTCAGGGTCACATGATCCTTCACAAATCATTCTCATATGATGATTTTCTGCAAAATTTCTGTAATTTCAAAAATTCTGATTTCTTATTGTTATTATCAATGTTGAAAACAGTTTGTGCTGCTTCCTTTTTTTGTGCAAATGCTGATACTTTTATCATGATTCTTTGATGAATAGAAAGTTCAGTGAACAGCATTAATTTGCATTTGTTAAATAGAAATATTTTGTAACATCATGTCTTCGCTTTTGATCAATTTAATGCATCCTTGATGAGTAAAAGTGTTAATTTCTCTCTCTCTCTTTTTTTTTTAATCCACAAATGTTTGAATGGTACCATTGTTTCCACAAAAATATTGAGCAGCAAAAACTGTTTTCAAGTTGATATTAATAAAGTTATGTTTCTTCAGCAGCAAATCGACATATTAATATGATTTCTGAAGGATCATGAGCACTCGAATGAGATCTAGGATCATCTGAAGACTGCAGTATTGATGCTGAAAATTTAGCTTTGCATCACAGCAATAAATTAAATTTTTAAGTATATTCAAATGAGAAAACAATTATTTTAAAATGTAGTAATATTACTGTTTTTACTGTATTTTCGATTAAATAAATGCAGCATTGATGAGCATAAGATACTTCTTTCATAAAAAAAAAAAGGATGTTTCCAAACTTTTCACAGGTACGGTATCTTTACATTTTTAATGTTAAGCCTGGTTCACACGGGACGATTTTAAAATTGTCGGCCGATTTTCCAAACCTGAGAGACCCCACACACGGCGATAAAAAATCACGGGTCTAACAGCTTTGGTCGTACAGTGTGTGGTGCGCAGCCACACGGCAAAATCAACACATCACACACGAGCCGATTTGACTCCCGAGTAGGGTTGGGTACCGAAACTCGGTTCCAATAGGGAACCGGTTCCGACGTAAACGGTAGTAACCAGACCGAATAAGAACGACAATTTCGGTGCCTGATTTCGGTGCCTGTAAAACATCTCGCGGCACGAATGACCCAATACATATAAATAAAACATCTCTAGTTAACCAGCAGAGCATTCATTTCGTTCGTTTGTTAAATAAGAGGCGATCTAGCACTGAAATGTGTTTTTTAAATCAAGTGATCAAAGTGCTCTTTGCCTCTGCGATCAGTGGCGCGGATGGCTCGCGCACCCAGCATTGTCTTCACTCGGACGCGCGCTTCAATCGAGACTCTCTATTCGTTCCAGTGAACTCACAAAATATAATTCACAAAAACGTGTCCCTGCTTGATATACAACCACTGATGAGCATAATTGGTTTTGATGAGAACAAAAAAAAAAGAAAAAACTGTACGAATGCGGATTACAACTCAGATCCTCTGACACGCTTGACGAAAGTTCAAGTTCAGCAGCTGCCAGTGTCTCTATAGCACGCAGTGTGTGTATCGTGCAATTTATATGCGAAAATTAGATTTTATGTGCATATGATAGGCTACGAGGTTTTCGCGTGCATTTGATGCGCACTTCATTGCGTGTAATACACACGCATCCCACACCACTAATTCTACCCAAAGCCAAATGTATTATACACACGCACCCCACACCACTACTAAACATATAACCAACCCATGCGTATCCTATGCACGTAAAAACTAATTTTCGCGTATAAATTACACGATAAACACACTGCGTGCTTGAGACGATCTAGTAGTGCGATCGGGTTGCGACATCACAGACGATGATAACAGCAGCCGTTCCTCTTCGGACAAGTCTATTAGGCCTATTTTAATGCCAACTGCAAACCTTGCATATCAAGTAGGCTAGCAAACACAGTTGCCATTAAACAGCGAGTGTGACAACGTGTGCAAAATGTTTTAACAAAGTTCCAACACTTCTTTATACGAGGCTATAGGCTACTGTGTGTGTTAAATATTTCTGCTCAGTGTCAGATATTTCTCTGCTTGAAGTAGTCATAATATGTGAAGACAAAATGTTGATCTTAACTTAAGTATTTTACATCAGTAGCCTATTAAACGGCGCAATTTTTCATTTAATCAGAAAATCTTTAAATAGCCTATTTAAGTTAATATTGTGTCCAGTTTGGCCCTGTAAATAAAAGGGTATTATTTTTTGACAAAGTGTGTGCGGTTTCGTTTTCTTAAGTATCGGAACAAGAACCGTTTAAGCACCGGAACCGTTTAAAAAATACCGAGTAGGTACTGGTATCGGATAAAACCCAACCGATACCCAACCCTACTCCCGAGCATTCCCAGGTCAGATGGAAAATCTCGCAAAATCCCTCGAGATCAAACGTGATTTCAGAGTAAACAATCATGGCGGACGAAGAGGATGCAGTGGCGATAGTTTGTAGTTTGTTTTTAACCGACGTCCACCGGATTTTCAGGTGTATGAGGCGCTGGACTGGACAAAAGCGGAGTGCGCGAGCGAGCGACAGCGCTTGAGAGAGACCGAGGGTGTCTGCACGCGAGCGACAGCTCGGTCTCTCTCGCGCAGTTCGCTTCGCTTTTGTCCAGTCCGGCGCCTCATACTGGTGCGCCATGCCGCCGGCTGTTTTGATTTTGTTTCCCGGTCTGCGCCTCGTCACCTCGCTTTCTGATTGGCTACACGCCACAGTCCACAGGCTGCGTGCTCGTCTGTCCCACGGAGACACCACACACGAGGAGAAATCGGGCCAAAAAAATCCAACATGTTGGATATCCCCGATTTGAGATCGGAGCGGTCCCGACGTCCTTCCGAGCAGACGAGAGCAGTCTTAACACACCACACACGGCAGGAATATCTGATCAGATTATTTTATGATAATCAGAGCATCCTTAAGATTGTCGGAAGGGGTGAATCGGGGCTAAAATCGGCCTAATTATCCTGCCGTGTGAACCAGGCTTTATTGTTAATCATTAACATTGACTTTGAGACTAAACGGGTAAACTGGCAACATTCTAAATGCACAAACAACAGTAAATGGGATTTTCCAGCTCAACACATGAACAGGACTTAATATAAAAATATGAAATCATTTTCTCCTCCCTTTGAGTTGTCAAGCCTATTTGTTTTTCTTCTCTGTGCACATATATGTGGTTAGTTGCATTTTGCATCACTTTCCACAACAGTACCAGTGCAGACATGCAACGATGTGCAACACATTTCTGGGTCACACCCAGTTGAGAACTACTGGATTAAATTATCACTAATTATAGGAAATGAGACTGAGGAAGAAGGAAATAAACATGAATTCTAATGCGTAATTCTAGTGGTCCTGATTGTAACCAAACACACAAGAGTGGTTGCTTGATTGGGCTGGAATTTTTTTACTGGCGTAGTGACCAATCCACTGTTCTGGCTAGTCGATACCATAAGCCTGGAGCTGTCGTGCTCTTTTGTGGTGAGCTTTATTTTGTTCTTGTTTGTATGACACATTGTACCACACTATTCTGTATCAGGCGGTATGTGGGTTAACGACAGATGAGTTAAGTCGACGTCTAGATGGCTGTATTACAAGAGACATCCTATGCTGGGACAGACTGCAGTGAATGACAACAATGACGTAAGAGAATGTAAAAAAAAAAAACTTGTGTGACTGACCTCTGTCACATGAGGAGGTTGTTTTTCTGAGCATATAAAAACAGTGAGAACTCGTTGTTTTTGGACCGCTGAAGCCCACCCATGCTTTATGCCCGCCTCCTCCAAACCCACAGATGGACCACCCCTACTGGCTAACAGTAACCTCAGCCGCCTCTTCCACTCTGTCTGTGTGGCAAGACTGCGTCCGGCTGTGGCTCGTCCCTCTCTTCTGAATGAGATCGTGGCTTAGGAGAGGATCATTTTAGAGCTGTAAATGGGGACATCTTCTTCTGTCCAGACCCTAGAGACTGTGCACCATTATGTCTCACACTCATCGCCACCCCCTTATCGATATAGACAAGGGGTTTGCAAACAGTTGAAAAGTTAGGGTTAGGCCCATGGTGGAGATCTATAAAAATATTTATTTTGAACATTAATGAATGGTCTAATAAGCATTATGAGTCGATGATAAAGGTGAAGAAAAGGAAATTACGTTTATGGTGTGACCAAGTAATATCATTTTCTTTCTTTTTATCATTTATATCAATTATTCTCTCTTTTTATTTAAACACGATTAATCGTATCCAACATAAAAGTTTTTGTGTATATAATATATGTGTATAAATATTATTTATATATATATATATATACACGTGTGTATATATATATATACACACATACTGTATATTAACAAACATGTAATAGCGATTAATCGATTTGACAGCACTAATGTATTTACACCTTGAATATGTGCACTATTATTGAATTATGAATTATAAAAAAAGGGGGGGGGGGTCTCTGTGTTAGCTTAGAGTCTGAATGGAGGGTCTCTGAACCTGCAAAGGTTGAAAACTCTTGATATACACAATAAAAAAGAGCGGTCTGACAAGTTTGAGAGGATTGTTTGAGAGACGCTCCCATTTGAAAATGAAAATGCTCAACAATACAGGGTTTCAGTGAAATCCCCTACTGTCTCAAACACTCATTTTCTCCTCAGTAAGGCACTGTAACATCCCTAGAGACAGTCTAGATATAATTTGCTATAGTTTAGTCTCAAGGCACGTCGAGTGTTTGTCTCAAAGAGAAGCATAAAGACTTCATACCGCTGCTGAAGAGAGAAGAAAGAGCATTCTTGGAGAATGGTGCAGCTCAGCATCTCTTTATGAAACCGAGCGCCTGAAGGGCAAACACTACATTTGTGAAAGAGAAGATGTGGCGTAGGAGAGGATGACTTGTGTTGAGTGCACATTAACTTAAAACATGCTGCTTCTTTTTCTACAAAATGCTCCTCTCTCATTTTTTTCGTCTTGGTGTCTCAGGTGCTTTACCTCTGTCTGATAAGCTTCTTCTCCTTCATGTGCTCTCTCTCTTTGTCTCTCTTTCATCCTCAACCTACTTTACTCTTTCACCACGTGGTGTTCTCTCTCAAAACACTCTTTTCTGCCTTCCACTGGGAAGCAGTGCAAAATGGGGACATATTTTACTGTCTTCTGTTTGGTGCTGATGAAGTGTGACAGAGCTTCTGTCAGTCTGTCACTCAAATCCACTTGCGCACACACACACACACACACACACACGCGCACACGCACACACACACACACACACACACACACACACACACACACACACACACACACACACACACACACACACACACGCAGCTCAACCTCAGCACTCGAATGAAAAGTGCCCGTCTGTTGCTGACATTTTGTCTCTGTGCTTAATTTTTTTTCTGGGAAAGCATGTGAATCACTGATAGGTTTTTTTTATTTTATTTTTTTATTCGAAGACCAGGTTTACCGTTTCAAAAATGTCCAATTTATTTATTTTTGTAGTTTGTAATTTTAAGAAAATAAGTAGAAAAATAAATAATAATAAAAAAACCAACAAAAAAAACCACCTTTGTGTTACACTTTGTTCTTTGAAACTTATATGTGCTCATTCATGTGTAATTACGAGAATACTTGATTAGTTGGTGGAAGTAGACGTAGAATCTGCCATTCAGAATACATACGAGCGAGTTGCTCGAATGGTGCCAGCCATGTTGCGCATCCATCTTGGAAATACATTAGCCAAAGAGGGACATACCCGTAAATTCAAGCTTCGCATTTCACGTTTTTACACTCAGTGGCACCGTGACGAATGCGAGGGGGAGATTACTCGTGATTGCCGGCAGATTTGAAAGCCTTTTGAAGATTGAGGATCACGCCTATTCTAAGCTGTAAACATTGCCTTATACTATTAACCTCGTACAATATTTAGAGTAACGATAGCACTGATACTTTACTAACATTAGCTTGCATTCGTTTGGGAACCTGCTAGCTGATGTTAGCAATGAAATGGTACCAAAATAACGAAAATGTAAAACTATTTTTCGTTTAACATAGAGGTCATAACCTACATGTTAACTGACTAAATAACTAAATACAATTTGTAATAGTTTTCTAAAGTAACCTCATCCCTTGAAGGAACACTCATGGACGAAGTCGAACTGGAAGCCATGTTTATCTTGGAATGATATGGCAACCATAGGAGTTAAAACGCCCTCGGAATGGGACGGGCTAGAAAGTAATATCCAGTTGGTAGTCATATACAATTTCACCGCTAGATGGGAGAAAATCCTACACAGTGTAGCTTTAATTAACAAATTATTTTCTTTTTATGGAATGTACACAGCACCACACATGACATGTGGTGGGAAAAAAGATATTATCGTGGCCACAAATGAAGAATTTGTTCCCTTGCTTAAGTTAAAACATGGCCTTGATTTAACTAAATTAAAATGAGGGAATCAATTAGTATAACATGGCCATGATTTAACAAAAATGTGGGAACAAATTAATCATATGTGGCCATAAGGCATGGGAGCGAATTCTGACCTCGACGGACTGAACAAAAGAAATGAACCTGTAGAACATTTCCACGTCCAAGAGTTAGTTTGAAGGTTTATCCCAGCCAGACTGAACTTTAAAGTTCACTTTGGCAAACTGTTTCTGTCTCCTAAAACAAACTTTGTTTTTGCCTGGTCACACAAGATCCTTTGTTGATTTTTGCTTTAAGTATATTGGGGTCTTTATTCTCTGACTGTATCAGGAGTCAGAATCTCCTTCATGTTGCTCTGCGGTGCAGTACAATATAGCAGAGTAATGTTTGCCCTGGGCACCTCCATATGTGGACTTCACTCTTATGCCACTGTGGAAACCCCCTCTGCATGAGCGCATGATGTGCTTGGGAATTGGGTTTATGAGCCTCGAATTGAGTTTTTGTTCTCTTTTCTATGCAGTTTCCATGGTGATGGGCATCCCCACGGTGAAGCGGAAAGTAAAGTCATACCTGTCAGAGACGCTTCATTCACTCATCGATAAACTCTCGGCGGAGGAGAAGCTCGACTGCGTCATCATAGTGTTCGTGGGAGAGGTGAGCATTCTCACGGTTTCTGAAGGTGTGTTTATGTGTGAGAATTGTGGCTTGTTTTGTCTTCCTGTGTGTGAAGATTTATACGTAAGTTCTGTGGGAAATGTCAAGCCGTGCTCGCCACGCAAACAACTATGTTCTAATGGGTTAGTGACATCAATCATTTTAAGAACATTTTGTTTACTTTTGTTCAGTTTTAATAGTTTTGTTGCATCTCCACTTGATGTTCAATGTGACATCTGGGTACTGAGACCATCATTGCCTTTGTGAATGGTTAAATTGGGTCAACAGTTTGTTTGTTGTCTTGTTACCACCTGTGTTGGGGTGTGGGCGGTACACACTGAGAACAGGGGTCTTGATGCTTTTATGATGCTGTCTGAAGGGCAGAGTAAGAGGAGTAGACATGCAGACATACCCAGCAGGATTATTTCTCTATATTTGTAGCTTTTTTTTATGGTACTTCATTTATATCTCAACATTTGTTCTGAAATTGATTGGGTGGTCATTTCAGCCAAACAGACATCGTTGCCAGCATAGGCGCCGATTTATGTTTCTGCCTGTGTGTGCACACATTCCCCACGTGCAAATACATTCCCAACCAAATATAAAACACATTTTTAATCACATCTGTTTACACGAGCAAATGATAACTGAGCTAATTATACACATACGCAACAAATGCCCCTTAATACATTTTAACATTCTCATTACTCATTAAGCCTGCTGTTAGTTTTTCAAGAGTAGGCTACTAACGTAATTACACATACGTTTTTTTCGTTCGATGGTGCGCTTGATGAATGAATTACACATACGTTTTTGTGTCTTATTAAACAAGTTATTAAAAGAACAAATTGCAAATACATTACCAACCAAACAAAAGCACATTATATCCATGAGTGTTGTCGCAAGTCACGCTCTCGCTGATATCTGTACTACTTGATGATCAGTAGCGCTTCACAAAATGTGTTACATGGATGTTCTCTTGCGTTACAATAATGCAGTAGACATTTGTCATTAAAATAACGCCATAGAAATGTCCTTGAATGAACTATAAAAATGAGAAGAAAATCATGTTGTCTGAAAGCTGCAATTAATTATTATTATTACTTTTTTTTTTTTTTTTAATGAATGGATCATATCTTGTGTTTTTCTGTGAGTGCTTGGATCAGTGCCTATGGTTGCCAGGACTATTTACCTACATAGATTTTTTTTTTTTTTTTTTAAATCTTATCTTTTTATTAACATTGATTCAAAATGACAGTTAAGACATTTATAATAACTATCTATTCTTCAAAGAATCCTTAAAAAAAAAAAAAAAAAAGTGCCATGGTTTCCACAAAAATATTAAGCTGCAAAACTGTTTCATAACTTCTTTCAAAAACATCAACATATAATTGATCTAATTAAAGACATGACCTTACATATTATATATAAAAATGTTGGTGGTTTCCAATAAAAAAATGCCAATTAACTAGTGTTCTTTAGATAACTTTATATAAAAAGAGACAGGTTTTCTTTCTTAGTTTGTAATCATTCATAAGTTTGCATTTGTCTATATTAGATAATTATAATCAGAGAATCCAGTTACTGTGTTGCAGTGGGCTTTTCTAGAAACATCCTCTTGGACACTGGACAAAAAGACACTTTGATGTAGTCGTCAACATTGATTTGTGTGGAGTGCTTGTAGTTGCACTGTTTTTTTCTCACCAGTCTCACTGTATATCATGATATGAAATTTGACGGTTATCATAACATGGCATGTACATTTGCTTATCTACAGTATTGGAAAAAAGACAACCAGAAGAAGAGAAAACAAATTATTGGATTAATTTAATCGTTAGTTGGAGCCTTATACAGTGTTTCACCTGCATTGCCTGTCTAATAAATTCAGTTATTTTCCTCCAGTTTTTTTTGTCCAGTGCTTGTACGGTATGTACCCGCCAGTGTCTGTGGTTAGATCTGGTAGCTGATGTTCTTTTGTGTGATCTGTCATCAGCTGTTCTTGTGGCGGTCTGGAACAATGGTGGTCATTAGTTCGGGGTGCTTTAGTTAAAGGGCCACTATTATGATATTTTAAAGTTTCCTAATGTTGTTTTGGAGTCTCCTAGAACAGATTTACATCCATCAAACGTCAAAAAACTGTTTATTTTTCTCATTATATACATTTGCACATCACCAGATTTTCAATGATTCTCAAACGACTCGCCAAATGAATCAATCTCTCTAAATCCCTCTTTTCCGTGAGCTACTCTGCTCTGATTGGCCAGACAGCTCAGTCTGTTGTGATTGGTTTACCGCGTACAGCACGCGTCGAAAACAAAAATTCGACATCTCTGCCTGTCCTGAGGCTTCCTACGCCGTAAACTAAACACAGTAACGAACAATGACGTCGATTTTACAATATCAATCCGAGTGAGTGTCCGATGATGAAACACTAGAAGAACCATTCATTCAACCCGAACCTCCATCGCAAGGACGACTCGAGCAGGACGTTTCAGTGATTCACTACTCAGTTTGAGGTACATTGAGATTGAGAGTTGCTATTCCTCACCATCAGCATTAACAAGTGCATGTCCATCAACCAATTATTTTACTTGTACTAATTTATTTACCGAGTATGTTTCTAATATATTGCGGTGAACACGTGGAAACTGTATCAATGACAGTGCATGTAGGCTATGAAATGTATACATTAGCCGAGCTCTAGCGTGAATGACTGATTGAAACATTGGTAAAACAAATCTTGCTCCGTGCTTAATCTTTCCTCAAAGTAGTGAGAACTATACTCTGGCTTGTTAACAGCAAGTAACTTGTTTGTTGATCAATGAGCATTATCCCTATCAAATAAAAAAATGAATTAAAAAAAGAACGACAGACAATCTGCATTAATAGACAGTTTTTTGTAATAGTGTCCCACAGCTGATTAGCTGACTCCGGTATTTGAGAAGCAGTCGTCAGTAAAATAAAGGTAACGTTTATGATTATGATAAAAGGTTTATGATTATACTACTGTAGTATCATGGTAAAGATTCATTTTAACCACAGATTTTTCACATGCTCGTCCTTGGGCAGTGAAAAAAAAAAAGTCTTTACCGTCACATTGTAGAGCACAGCATCTCCGCGACATGATGCCCTCCAGTATCCACAGGATCAGCTGCCGGTTTGAGGTTTAAGTTTCCCTGGTGCGCGCGTAATAAGTGAACGGGCTAATGTTTCGTCTTGACGTCACGACGAAACGGCTTATGACTCATTTGAAAAACAATTAATTTCATTGACTCCGAGTCGACTCTTACTTTAGAAAGACAATAACCTTATATACGGTGCACTTTCAGATTTAAAACTTTGCAGGATGTTTTCATTCACTTAGAGCTATATTACACACTAAATGAAAGGTCATTGTCAAAAATCCATGATAGGGACCCTTTAAGAAGGAACACCCAGTGGCTGTGCATCTAAAACCCTTAATGAGGCTCTTGTGTTACCCTAGCGTGTGTGTGTGTGTGTGTGTGTGAAAGAGGATATCCCTTTCCACATCGTTCGCTGGAGTTTTACTTGGTCCCACACATGGTGTAGGCTGAACAAAATCAGTTAGAAAAGACAATTCATCCTCTTTGCCGAGATAACAAACATCCCAGAGCAGTCACTCCAATTCTCGTATTTTTCCAGGCTGTCAGGCACTGGCGTTGTATTTTCTTCCAGTTGTCAGTCCACCTATATTTGTGCCGAGCCTTTGCTTGCGTGTGTGTGCTGACCAGTTCTTTGTTTGCTTCCTCACAGACGGACGTAGATTATGTAAACAGTGTGGTTGCAGGCCTTGAAAAAGAGTAAGTGAAATTTTCTTTTGCCACTTCCTCAAGTTTTGTTTAACATGACAATGATCTAAATTGTACATTTAACCTAATGGTTAAGATACCTTGCTAACTGTTGTTCTTGGCTATCATTGTCCATAAGGTTCTACACAGAACTGAATTCTGGGTTACTGGAGGTCATATCTCCCCCTGCCAGCTACTATCCAGACTTCAACAACTTGAAAGAGACCTTTGGTGACTCGAAGGAGAGGGTGAAGTAAGTATTCAGGAAATATTTTTCCCTACAGTAACCAGATACTTAGAAAGAAAGTACATTCTTCTGCTTGTGTAATTAACAGTTCTCTTGTTGCATACTGTAAGTTGTAACATCTAGCTAAATTTATTACCTGAAAATTGCGACATAACTATAATTTAAAAGTTTGGAGTTGGTGAGATTTTTAAATGTTTTTGAAAGAAGTCTCAAGGAGGCCTCATTTATTGGATCAAAAATACAGTAAAACATTCATATTGTAAAATATCATTACAATTGAAAATAACTTTTTTTCTATTTGAATATATTTTAAAGTAGAATTTATTCTTGTGATGTCAAAGCTGAATTTTCAGCATCGTTACTCCTGTCTAATATGCCGATTTAATGCTGAAAAACATTTCTTATTACTAGTGTTGAAGATAATTGGGGACATATTTTTGGGGAAACTAATATTATATTATATTATATATATTTGTTTTCAGGATTCTTTGATGAATAAAAAATTCCAAAGACACTAAATGTCACATTTTATCAATGTAATTTATCCTTGTTAAATAAGTATTAGGGGCAGATTTACTAACTGCTTGCTCCAGCACAAACCCTCTTTTGCATTAATCATCAGGATTTACTAAAGACACACAGTGAAGAATTAGCGCTGAAAAGGCATGGACAGGGTTATTTTTTGCAGCTGAACTTATTGCATTTTCATTTGTTGGAGTTTCCCTTTCAGACGCAAAATTTATGGGAGGAGAATATTTTAAATGCATCACGCAAGGTGATTTAATTACTAAGGTTTACGCTCATCAATTTGCTGGTACCGTATTTACACCATTATTTACCGTCTCAGAAAAGCTCGTCTTAAACCAGATGCTTACTGGTAGATTGTGTTGGTCATTATAGAGATGATCCGCCTGTGTCGGTGTTTAATTTGCAGTAGATCACGAGCAGAACTTTCCACTCTCATCTGCGTTTTTGTGGAATTGTGCTCTCATGCTAATTTTCCCCGTTTAATAAATCAGATTTCTTAAAAAAAAAAATCTTTTGAACAGTAGTATGCATGTTGTTCTTTTTTCTCCCTCAAAAAACATGCATAACTGAACTTGAATTGTGTAGCGAGCAAAATAGTAAACATATTTTAAACTTACTTTATATAAACTATCATATTTCTGCTTCCTCAAAGTTATCACTCTTTGGGTCTCATTCATGAAACATTCGTAAATATGTGAGTGATTTGCGCGTACAGAGACCTTCCCGAAAACTCTTCTCCTGATTCACAAATACTTCATAAACGTCAGATGTGATAGTGAAATGTGTGTGTGTGTTAATGAATTCCAACCAGTCGTGCACGCTCATTCTCAATTACCATAAATCCCGCCCATTAAATCCAACTGACAACTATATATGGGCATCACATTATGACACCAAACGAAGGATATCAACATGTCTTGTCTTCTCAAAAGAGAATGAAAAAGAAAAACTTCTCACATGCAGAAATTGAAGTTTTATTATCATAAGTTCATTCAAAATGGCACATTTTATTTTCAAGTGTAGCCTACATGGCGTATCAGGTCCTAAAAAATTACAGATGCAGTTAATGGTGTTTCATCTGTTAATCGAACAGTCCCAGAAATGAAAAGAAAATGGTTCGACATGAAGCTTGACTGCAAAAAAAACAAATTAGTTCACTTTGAAAAAAATGCTACTACTGGCTCTCATAATAAAAGTAAAAAGAAAACCTGTATGTAATTACTATATATAATATTTATTCAAAATGCTGTGTAAATATGTACCCGATTAAGGTGAATTAAAATGCAGCCTTATTAATGAGCAAAATGTTCAGATGTTAAACGCACTACTTACGCGTGGCTGGGAGCAGGTGTAGATTTCTTTCGTACCAACTAACATTTGGAAAATACAAACATTTGAATGAATCCGAAAATTTACGCCAGAACCACTTTACACACGATTTACACAAAAATTAGTTCTGCTCGTGTTTCATGAATGAGACCCTTTGTCTCTACACAATCTGTCCATTCTCTCAACAACCTTCACAAGTTGAGATGCAAGGACAATCTTTGGTCTTTACAAAAAGATGTCATTTGTATTTGTCGACAAATATAATTTTAAGCATTTAGATACACTTTTAAGATCAAGAGAAACATAATTTCAGTCAAGTGTGTACAAACATTTGACTGGTGGTGTGCATAGGTGTATTGTTTGTGGTCTGTTGTTTTGTTGCGCTACTTATCGGCCATCGCAGCGACGGGTGCATGTGACAGTATTTATGCATGCATAGAGATTGTGGGCAATTTTTGTGGTGAGGGTGAAATAAAATTTTGATTGAACCGGATCTCATATTTCAGTGCCAGAGTCAGAGATGATTTACTGTCACAAATGTGATTAGAGAGAGAGAGAGAGAGAGAGAGAGCGAGAGAGAGAGAGAGAGAGAGATTGATTTGTTGTGAGACAGGAAGTGAGTAAAGCTCAAGGTCAAAGACATCAACTCCCTCCTTCCTCCTCTCTTTCTCTCTCTACCCTAAAAGGACTCCTCTTCTCATCTCCTGCTTTTCCTAAATCTTTCATCCACAGCTGTCTCAATTTAATCTCAATCACTCTGGGTTTCTCTTTCTTTCTTTCACTGGGTTTCTCTTTCTTTCTTTCTTTCACTGCCTCTTATATCTCTTGGTGTCACGCTCCCTCGTTCATAACTTTGATTCTGTGTGTGTTGTCACGATTGAAAAATATCCTGTGCCAATGCTGAATATTATTTTAAAAACCAATTTAAATACCACAGAAATAGTCAATAGCAGTGAATGTGCTATTCAACACTGCTTTTCAAATTAAATAGCAATATAACAAATTCAATAAAATCAGTGCTATGTAGCCTGTGACTATTTCTAAATTAAGTAAACAAGTTTTTCAAGTAAACACGTTTTTAATGATTTATTTAGCTAAATGGCAATTCATTTGTAAAAAATGAAAGCAATATAGGATTTTTCTCTTTTTCAAACAATATTATCCAAACTACTGTTCAAAAGTTTTCAACCCAAGTTTATTTTTATAGCGCTTTTTACAATATATATATATATATATATATATATACTGTGTATATATATATATATATATATATTATGTATATATATATATATATATGTATATATGTATATATATGTATATATGTATATATATGTATATATGTATATATATATAATGTTTCGCAGCTTTGAAGTAACACTGAAACAAGTATTTTCTGTAGTTTAAAGTTTAGGGTAAGATTTTATTTTTTTAAAAGTATTTTTATTCAGCAAAGATACATTAAATTGATCAAAAGTGACAGTAAAGACATTTATAATGTTACAAAATATTTCTATTTAAAGAGGCTATATGCGTTTTTCTGAAATTTAAACTCGCGACTGACACCTGTGGCCAAAAAACAGAACTGCTCTTCCTTTCTGCTCGCTCTCGCAGCGCGCTCGTACGTGCACACTTCACAAGTCATCTGCTGCAAGGAGGTCAACATTATGTTTACAGAGGTAAGAACAGTCAAATACATATGGAATATATATTGCACTGCTTGCGAGTGTAGGCTACTTGCTGACTAGCGGTGGTGGCAGAGTAGCCTAGAAATCTAGACTCCACCTAGCGGCTGCAAAAATTATTTCGCAGCCAGTGTAGTCTAGCAACTCTCCGTTGACTTTCGAGCTGGAAAAACCAAACTCAGGTCAGGCCAATCACATCGTGTATAGAGTCGGCGGGCGGGCTTAACATAATGACGACAGAGTTGCGACGGTTCACTGCTACTTGAAAACAAAGAATGGCTGGCGAACAGCTGTCTTTCGATTCGGCTTTGGCCGCGAATCTGGAGGATTTTAAGTTAAACTTTTCTTTAAAACATGAACAAAGAACGGCACTTGAGTCATTTTGTAAAAAGGAAGATATAAAAGACGTCACCTTCTTCGTTGCTCTGGTTGGTTGTAGCGCTATCCTATTGCGTGCAGAGGGAATTTGAAAGACAACCGTTTATCCCGCCCCTCGTATTGAGCCCTGTCAATGGAGAGTTCCCAGACCTAACATCTTGATGTAGGTCTGGCATGCCAGGCTAGTGGCAGAGTGATCTGAAACGTTTAACTTGAACGCGCTCGACGTCACATCCGCAGACAGGGCGGGAAAAATCCGACCCGACAGAAAATAGGAAAAATAGGATACAGGCTTATAGGTGCACCCACTGTGAGTGGACAAGGTGTCAGTATGCTCACCAGGAGATGTTTGAGTCATAAATGGTCAAATAAAAAGGCTATTGTTACATTTATTTTGGGGGAAAAGTTCCATATAGCCCCTTTAAAATAAATGCTGTTTCTTCACGTGTTATGGAGACATTGCCGCATTTCTTCTGGATTTATTTTGTCTCAGTTTTTTCATGTAATCACAGATGGACTCTGATGGTGAGATTAGATCATACCGGCTGTTGTCAGACTCCTTGTGCATACAAAAATCTCACTGGATTATTACAATTATTGGCAAAAGGAATGTTTCTAAATGTAAAGTGATATTTCCTACTGACACACTGCAGCAAAAAGATATAAATAACTGGCTTAAAACCATTTTTGTGTGTGTGAGAAAACTGTGCCTAAGACTTTGACACAGTACTGTACATATAAATACATTTAGACCACTTAACATAGTGTATGTCAGGATGTGAAGAGACTTTCAACAAGCATAACAAAAATGTTTTGCCTACCCTGCCTCTAAAGTAGCCTAACCTGGTTGCCTTAAAATTTAGTTAAAAATTTGAGTTGATACAAAGAGATTTGTTTATTCAACAGAAACTATAACTATATATAATGTTATCTGGTCAACATTTGTGAACTTAAGCTGTTTTTATGACATGATTTTTGAATAGTTTTTTTTTTTTTCAGTGCAGTGGCAAACAGAACTTAGTCAATGCACTGATTTTAACTGCTTGTCAGAATGACAGAGACAGTCAGAGAAACATCATGTAGTTATCTCATTCTACTAAATAATGACCCTGCAGCTTGCAACCCTGCAACATTTATAGACTTAGTTAAAGGGATTTATGGTTTTTGATGTAATTTATAGCACATTGACAGATTCATGTTGTTGTTTATTTTTTTTAAATAGAAAACAAAAAAAAGGAAAGGCTTAGTATAGGACAGATTAAACATGTTGCCAATCCAGACAATTACCCCCCGAAGGGGAGTAATAGCACTTTATTTATTTGTCCACTTCAAGCATAACCATGATGAGAATAATACGAAATGTTTCTTATAGCACCAAATCAGCATATTGGAATGAATTCTGATGGATCATGTGACACTGAAGACTGGAGTAATGATGCTGAAAATTCAGCTTTGCCATCACAGGAATAAATTACATTTTTAAAATAATAGAATCAGAATAAAATAGAAATCAGTTATTTTAAATTGTAATAATATTTGACAATCTCTCCTCTCATCCACTTATCTGAGTCAGTTTGATCAAAGGAAATGAGCTGCTTTGATGCACATAGTATTTAATATTCTTTTTGATTATTTAATCTCTTTTCTGAACCCCTTACTGCAAAGGACGAATGAATAACAAAGGTTATATTGAGTACATGTGAGTGATACGTTTTTGTTTGTAGCCTCAAAATGCCCTTATTTAGCTTTTGTTGTGTGTATGTTCCTGGTTCCTGCATCTGTCAGTCACATTCGTCATACACCTGCCATCTATAGTTTCACTCCTGGTCAGTTAGCTGACTCATCCACAGGCTAACTCCCACATTCAACCTCGGCTTTCAGGCTACTGGACATGTACTGTGTATCTCCCTTTTTGTACCTATGTGTGATGTGTTGTATTTTTGTGTTTCTTTGTAGATGGAGGACCAAACAGAATTTGGACTATTCTTTTCTAATGATGTATGCCGTCAACAAAGGGGTCTATTATGTCCAGGTAATCCAATTACCAGTTTTAATGGTGAATTGTTTAGTATCTACACCACAAGTGTCACTGAACAGAATGACTTGTCATAAAGGTTCCCAAAACACTCCCCTATCTGTTATTGCTTGGCAAACAGACTGTCCCGCCCCAAACTCACTCCTTTGGTTGAGTCAGTGTGGTTGTCTCAGGCCTACCAAACGTGGAGGTTGAACATTGGTTTGTTGTTTTGATTGATACTGTGAAGCTGCTTTGGTGCAATCTATGTTGTGAAAAGCGCTATATAAATATACTTGACGTGTGTGTGTGTGTGTGTGTCTGTGTGTGCGTGTACACGTACACTAAAGAGCCAAAACATTATGACCACTCACAGGTGAAGCGGAAAAATGTTTATCATTTCCTAACAATGTCACATGGCAAGTAGTCACATGAGTAGTTCTAGTTCTAGATTAGATGTTTACTGAACAATCAGTTATTGTAATCGATGTGTAAAGACCTGAGAGGGCAAGGGCCACATTGTTATGGCAGGATGACTTGGGTCTAGGCATCTCTGAAAAGCCAAGCCTTGGCGGATGTTCATGGTCCGAGGAGCGAAAAACCATGGCTAACATGGCTTTGTGCGTCCAAGGCTCATTGATGCACAAGGGCAATGAAGGCTATTGTGGCATAAGTCACAGAAAACGTTAATGATGGTTATGCAAGGAATGTGTAACAACATCGCACCCTGCTGCGAATGGGCTGCGTAACTGCAGACCGGTCAGAGTGCACATGATGGCCGTCAAAAGCGCTTGTTTGATCGTAGAATGGTAACGCAAACATCGGAAATGGACCTTGGAGCAGTGAAAGAAGGTCATCTGGTCCAATGAGTCCTGTTTTCTTTTACATCATGTGGACAGCCATGTACATGTGCGCCGTTTACCAGGGGAAATGATGGCACCAGGATCCACTGTGGGACGATGACAAGCCACTGGAGGGAGTGTGATGCTCTGCAATGTTCTGCTGGGAAACCCCAGGTCTGGCTATTTATGTGGACGTCACTTTGACACGTGCCACCTTCCTAAACATTGTTGCAGACCAGGTACACTCCTTCATGACAGGTGTGTTCCCTGGTGGAAGTGGCCTCTTCCAGCAGGGAACTGGCAACTGATAATGTATTGTTGCCAGATTCCACAGGACACCTTCAGGGGTCTTGAAGAGTCCATGCCTTGTTCGGTCGCCACAGTTTTGGCAGCGTGCGGAGGACCAACAGCATATTAGGCAGGTGGTCATAATGTTTTGGCTCATCGGTTTATATAAACGCATATGTCGAATATTTAATTGCACAGGTTAGTTCCCACTTTTCTTTTATATTTAGATTACCTTTTAAGTTAAATAATTAAATAAGTGTTAAATGTCATCTTTAGCCAATCTCAAAATGAATATGTACAAATGGTAATGTAATGGCCAAATTCACTTTTTAGAAAATTTTTATTAGTGATATGTTTTTGTTTTATTTAGAAACAAATATATAAATATAATTATACCTCAGTCTGTACATATCTATTGTCTTGGCTAAGTGACGGCATGTCACACATGTGTGTGAAATTGAACAATTGAGACCATTGTGTTTAACTTAAAATGCTTATAAAATATCTTTTGATTGAATTTTCCTCTTACAGTCAGTTTCCCCGAGCGATGCATATTTCTGTTTAGGTTTCTAGTTAGTGCGCCATATCCCCACTGGAAGCTCTTCAGTTCAGAATCAGATAGACAAAGTACACCAAAAGCTCTTTGCTCAAGGGTTGCCACGGTAACTCATTTATCTGGATATACCCAAAGACACCCTTTGGCTCTGTAGCGGTTGTCATGGGAACGTGACTTCGTGGTTTGGGGATTTCAGCAGATTCAGCAAGCCACACCTGGCAAGGCTTTGAGTATGAAATGCATTTTTATATGCATAGTTGTCCCAAATTATGTTAAGGATATAAGCGATATCACATGACACGAAGGCCTCAGAATTTGTCCTCTGCAGTATTAAGAATCGAACCCACAACCATCAGTTTGCATGTCTATCGCTCTAAACATTAGGCTACGACTGCCGTTGGAGAATCAAACCCCGGTCTTCCGTGTGACAGGCGGTGATACGGTCCACTATACTAATGAGTTGGTATCAATTTGTGAATAGAGGATAATTAGATTGATAATAAGCTTTCTTTTTAAAACGTTTAATATATTTTATTGCATTTTCACTATCTTTCAAAATTTGGGGTCAGGTTTTTTTTTTTTTTTTTTTTTTTTTTTTTTTTTTTACAAAGAAATTAATACTTTTATTTGGAAGTGATGCATTATTTTGATCAAAAGTGACAGTAAAGACACTTATTGTTACAAAAAAATAAATAATTTTTCTTCAAATAAATGCTGTTATTTTGAAATTCTACTCAATATTTTCATGGAAACTGATACATTTTTCTCAGGATTTATTATGTACAACTTTTGAAAATTTAGAATACAAAATATTTCTTAAATGGCAAAATCATCAGCATATTAGAATAATGGATCATGTGTCACTGAAGACTGGAGTAATGATGCTGAAAATTTTGCTTTGCCATCACAGGAATAAATTACTTTTTAAAATGTATTGAAATACAATAAAGTTATTTTAAATTGTAATAACACTTAATATTCACAGTATATATTTGATCAAATAAATGCAGCCTTGGTGAGCATAAGAGACTTCTTTCAAAAACATGAAAAAGTCGAACCAACCCCAAACTTTTGAATGGTAGTGAATTTTTGTGTGTATTAAAGTTGCAGTAAGCGTTTTCTGGTAAATGCTCTTGATATTTTAAATCTCCAAAACAAACACAACGCTATCTTTATGCCTCCGCCCCCACATTCACCATTCACACACACGTTATGCAACACAGGCAACGACTATAGTGGAATCGGCTGTGCCTGCCGTCCAAGGGTATGATGTCATGACTAAGTGAAAGCTATTTGTGTTACTATTTTTATTCAAGTCAAATGTTATAGCAATTTAGCTCCTCTACTCATTTGTTGGCAAATTCCAAAATTCCATCCCCCCAAAAAATGAAAATATCTAACTAATATATCACAAATGAGACAAAAAAGGGGTATAGTGATACTGAAAGGGAAACCAAAAGAAAAACATACATTTTCACATTTTCCCAAGACCAAAAAAAAGCATAATTTTGTATTCTTGTTCATTTATGTCTTTCAACTTTCATGTCTTCCTCATTCTCACGTGCTTCTGTCAGTCTGTGTGTTGGTCTGTACTGAATGTTTTCATTCATTTTTTTGGTTTAATTTTCTCTGCCGTGCCAATAAATCTCTCCAGTGTCTTCATGTCTTTGTGGCTCTCAATACACGCTGTGCTCTCTTAGGAGAGGGGAAAGGTATTTCTTTCATGTTTTTTTGGGGGGGGGAACTCAAGTTACTCAAGGGTGTAGGATGACATGCTTTAACTTAGTGTTTGTGTGTGCTTGCGTATATTAGTTTTTAGTTAGAAGGGATATTTTTAGTAGGTGCAGCTTGTGTCAGTAAATGCATCTGGTTTATGAGCTTTGCTGTATGAATCATATCTGTTTCCTGTTGTTCTTACAGTTAGAAGATGACATCGTCGCCAAGCCCAACTATTTTGCAACCATGAAAAACTTTGCTCTTCAACTTGCCACTGAGGACTGGATGATCCTTGAGTTTTCACAGCTGGGCTTCATTGGTGTGACTTCTATGTTTTTAATATCTTTATTTGTTTAATATGTGCGGCTATTCAGATATCACTTTAATTGTCATCATTTATTCACCCTCATGTTGTTCCAAACCTGTACGACTTTCTTTCTTCTGTGGACCACTGAAAAAGAGATTTTAAAGGATGATCCCAATGCTCTTGGCCATACAACAGAGGCACACAGTTTCCAGGAGATATCAATCCCAAAAAGCACCATAATAGTGTTTCATATATATTTGAGTTACATAAACATTCTTCAAAAATATTTATTTTGGTTACACTTTATTTCGATGGTCCAATTTAGACATTCCACTAACTATAAGTAACTTTGGAACTACATGTCAACTAATCTCATTAGAGTATTAGTAGACTGTTAGGTTTCAGTTTGGTTTAGTAATATAAGTTGACATGTAGTTGTGAAGTTGCTTATTGCCAGTAGAATGTCTTTGGAAAGGTTTGGAATGACATGAGGCTGTGTAAATGAAGACAGAATTTTTGTTTGAGTGAACCTTCTCTTTAAGGCTTCTTGACTTACTGGTTGTAAATCCACTTGCGTCAGTATTTTTTATTTTATTTTTATACTTCAGAAAACTTTGTTCAGCGAGGATAAATTGTTTACAGCTTGTTCATAAATTGTGTTAAATTGATCAAAAGTGACATTAAAGTCATTTACTGTCGCAAAAGATTTCTATTTCAAATAAATGCTTTTTATTCATCAAATAATCCTTAAAAAAATGTATCACGGTTTGCACATAAATATTAAGCAGCACAATTGTTTTCAACACTGATGATGTTTCAGCATATTAGAATGATTTCTGAAGGATCATGTGACGTGATCATGTGATTTAATAAAACAGAAAAGTTATTTTAAACTAATAATATGTCATATACATTTTGATTTTTTGATCAAATGAAGCCTTGTCCTAACTTGGTTTGTCCCAAACTTTTGAAGGAATTTTTTTTTTTTTTAAATCTCTTCTTTTTTCTCTCTCTCTCTTTCTCTCAGGTAAAATGTTCCAAGCCCCAGATCTAAATCTCATTGTGGAGTTTATCTTCATGTTTTATAAGGAGAAGCCCATCGATTGGCTGCTAGATCACATACTCTGGGTCAAAGTATGCAACCCAGAGAAAGATGCCGTAAGTTAATACTCTGCCTTTCTCTCTATAAACGCACACACACATTATGTCACTATTTATAACTTTTACAGTTTAATGTACGCGTCTTCCTCATTCTCTCTTCAGAAACACTGTGAGAGACAGAAGTCGAGTCTGCGCATTCGTTTCAGACCCTCTTTGTTTCAGCATGTAGGCCTGCACTCCTCCCTTGCTGGGAAAATCCAGAAACTCACGGTAACTCTTATTTCATGAGTGTTCATTTTTTTTCTAGCCATGCTTTACACCTAGTATAAACATTGTTGGATGACATAACCAGCAAAGTTTAAAACCCTTGTTTTAGCATAATGGATAATTGACAAGCGGTGGACCTTCATTTGTTATCCAGGACAAATTATTGTTTACATTTCCAAATGTACTGTAGTTTTAGTGATCGTTGTCCAAAACATGTTGCTGACAACTTGTGATCAGATCATCTAAGATAGGCATTATTACTAGCTAGACTTTCACAACTGTCAAATCTTTCCTCTTGCAATGTAAAAAGAAAAAAAGGTTTCACCTTAAAGTGTTCATGCTGCCCTAAAATTTTAAGTTTAGTCAACTTGAAATGTGAAGTTGTACTAAGTAACTTAGAAATTTGAGGTGACTTAACTTTGCAGCACGAACACTTACTTTAAGTTGAAACAACATTTTCTACAGTGTGCTCTTAAAGTTTGATTCTCTTCCATACAAAGCTTCCTGTCATCTTATAACATCTCGTCTTACCCCTGTATCCTGTTTTCTTTTGACAAACTTTCTTTTTTTTCTTAAGTAGCTGACCTTTTCCCAAATCTAGTTTGCTGTTTTTACTTTTAAGGACTGTTATAAATCTGCTTGGCCATCAGGTTCATTTCTTGTTGACTTTAGTCATAACTTCCTCTGTATTTTACTCTGTCAGGATAAAGACTTCCTGAAACCTCTACTGCATAAGATTCACGTGAACCCACCGGCGGAGGTGTCCACCTCTCTTAAAGTGTATCAAGGCCACACGCTTGAGAAGACCTACATGGGCGAGGATTTCTTCTGGGCCATTACTCCAATGGCTGGAGACTATGTCTTGTTCAAGTTTGATCGACCTGTCAACATAGAAAGGTCAGTATGTCTGCGACTGAGAGAGATACACACACATTTACAGGGCTGGGTGGTAATGATGGCCTGGTGACCTGGGGCTGGTGTGAGAGAGGTTCAGGCCAAACTAAAGAGCAGTGCTGCATTTATACGTATTGCTTTAATTCACCATTCATACACACACCCAAATGATTTTTTTTTCTAATCCTCACCTTCTCCTAAAAGTGATGTTCGAATCAGAGCTCGAATCAGGAGACATCATTCACACGTCTACATGTCTCACTGTCCTCACAGGGGAGGAGAAGTGGCTAATGAGAAGCTTCTAAAATAAGACGCTGTAACCAGAAACCTCTGGAGAGGAAGACAGAGAGAGGTGTAATGGAGAAAACATTGTTGAGCAGATCCAAAGAACTCCATGAAATCAAGCGTAGCGTCCGTTCCGGCAGGTCACGTTAGTTAAGCTCGCATCACCTGACTCTCAGCTGATCCACGTCTACCTATAGGAATAAAATGCCTATCACTGTATACATATATAAGCTCCTTCAGTATTATCAGCAGCTATCGCGTTTCTCAGGAGCCCATTACCCTCCTCCATCCCCAGCTCCTCCTCTCGTCAGTCAGGATTTGGCATTCTGATTTCCCTAGAATCAGAATAAATTCTCAAATTATGTTGTACTTTAAAATCTTGAATGAATGTTATCTGCATTCTGCATACAATCATGTTGGTTCTGGTCTGTTTACCCTAAGGGTTTTTTTTTTTTTTTTTTTTGCTGCTCTCCCTGCTCTTATTCATGCTGGGCTGCATGGATGCGAAGGGAGTTCTTGCCCAGAACAGAACCATACCACCAATCTAAACTGTATGCTAATTGTTAATCGTATTTGACGATAGTGGTCCTGACAGAAATAAGATTTCTTGCTTTATTTGAAAGGCTATTATTTTTTTGGCTGGCCAAATCTGGGTCAGTACATCAAATTAAAAATGTTGGTTGACCTGCCAGTAGTGCCTGTATTTTTAGTATCGTATCTGTATGTGTGTCAGAAAATATGGTAACATTTACAAATGTATTGCTAATTGAATGCATTACCCACTGTATTTATTAATCTCTGTTAATGTTAGTTAATGAAAATACAACTGTTCATTGATGGTTCATGTTAGCTCATTAAATAATATTAACCAAAAAAACTTAGGATTTTAATAATGTATTTGTAAATGTTGAAATGAACTAAAATAACATAAATGCTTTGCAAGTGTTTTTCATTCTTAGTTCATAGTACCTATTGCAGTTAATGTTAAGAAAGGAACCTTACTGTAAAGTGCTAACAAAATATATATTTAGAAATTACTTTAAATGTTTATTTAAAAAAATTATTTTGAAATAAACCATTGCTGCTGCTGTGATCATTCCTGTCATTATTGCAATTTGTAAAAACACTCATCTATGTGAGCCAACTAGATATTAAGTTGATGACATATATAAACAAACAGAATTGTGTCATCTTCATCTCATTCCAAACCTGACTTTCTTTCTTCTGAGGAACATTGAAGAATGCTTTGACTGTTTTGGTCCAAGAATTTTTCAAAATATCTTGTTTAATGTTCTATAGAAGAAAGTCATACAGGTTTGGAATAACATGAGGTAAGTGAATGATTACAGTTAATGTTTTTTTGGTGAACTGTCACTTTAAATTTCTGTTCAGTACAAAAAAAAAAAAAGTATCACGGTTTCCACAAAAATATTAAGCGGCACAACTTTTTTTTTTTTACATTAAGAATAATACAACATTTTTCTTGAGCATCAAATCAGCATATTAGAATGATTTCCAGAGGATCATGTGACATTGAAGACTGGAGTAATGATCACAGGAATAAATTACATTTTAAAATAAAAAAAAACACTTATTTTAAATTGTAATAATGTTTTACAGTACGACTGTTTTTACTGTATTTTCGAAGGCCCAAAACTCTCTCGCACTAGTCCCGGGACATCAAGCATGGGACAGAGAGATTTCAGATATAGATGCAAACAGAGTCTTGACCTGTTCAGACATTTTTTGTGCTAACAAGATGGAAGTGTCAATTTACTCACGTGTGACTGTATTTAATTATCAGCTCAAGTAGGGGCCTGTTTAGAGACCCCCTTATATGTGTGCATGCCAGTGTGTGTTCAGTGTAAGTTAGACTCTTGTCCATGTCCTGCCAATGTTTGTACATGCGTGTTGACGAATATTCATGAGTTTGTGCCTGTACATGCATATTCATTAACAATCAGCCTTTGATTGGCAGGTTCCTTTTTCGCAGTGGAAACCAGGAGCACCCAGGAGACAAAATCGAGAACACTACTGTCGAGATCCTGCCCTTTTCGGTAAAAAAATAAAAAAATAAAACTTCCTCAATTATATTTCTATGGTTTCCTCTAAATGTCCAAACAAGCCCCAGGTGACGGCTTTGTCAGAGTCTAACATCAGCAGGTTGACAGGAATATCTGGTGTAGGTCTCCTGTGTCTCTGCCACCAGGGCTCATTTCAGCCCATCGCAGGTTGAGCTGCCGTGGTAATGAGGCAGCGTACTGCCATCCTGCTGTGATACAGAGCTTAAAAAGCCTTCAAATGGGCTTTGATGTTTGTTTTTGAAGACTTTCCTTGAATAAATGAAGGCCGATAATATATCTGAGTTTGCGTAAATGGGTTTGTGAGCTTGGTTTTACTTACTATTTTATCATGATGTACGAACTATGCTCTCACAGTTGTCTAACATTGTTAGCATAGCGCTGGTCTCTTGCACACAGGCTCTTTAAGTGCTTCTAAATGAGGATGTTATCTCTTGCAGGACGCTGAGGTGAAGACCAAAGAGAAATATAAACGGACAGAAGATCGGTTCTATAAACTTGGTGAGTTATAATATTGTTTCAGCACCTCTCTTCCCAGTCTGTCAGTAACTCTGTTTAGTTCCTGTCTTTATAAAGCCCCTCCTTCTGAAAAGCACAATGTGCTCTGATTGGTCGGCTGGACTAGTGTATTGTGATTGGTCTACTGCTTTAAGCGTGTTTCTGAAATGTCACAGCCCTTACCATAACCACAAGTTTCAACAATACTAATGCAACTCAACCTATTATTTTGCATGTTTTGGGCTCTTTATTTAAATAAGGAATATTGTGCGGTGTATGTTCCTGATAAAAAACACAAGACTACAACTGAGGCGTTTCAGTGAGTTCAGTTAGCTACCATTCAGTAAGATATTTAGTTTTTATGTTTTTGATAGAAAACTGCATTAAAACGGTAATATTGTGAAATATTATTACAATTTAAAAGAACTGTTTTCTATGTTAATATTTTTTATTTATTTAATTTATTTCTGTGTATTTTTCTTTCAGCTAATATTTCAATAGAACAGCATTTATGTGAAATAGAAATCCTTTGTAACATTATTACAAATGTCTTTAGTGTCACTTTTGATCAATTTAATCCATCCTTGCTGAATAAAAGTAAGATTTTTTTTTTTTTTTTACATTGACCTCAAATTTTTATTTTAGCTTTCAAAACACAAAGCTAAAAATAATCATTATTTATATATACCCAGTATGTACACTGTTACAACCTTCAGGAAACCGTTGGTTGAAGACACCTCTTCCAATAACTAAACCACATAACCATATTTTTTTCCACTGCATGTTTTTTTTTTCCTCTGTGCTGCTCTCTAGCTTACATGGCATTGCAGTATTTTAAAGTGTTGTTCTCTTTTCAAATTGCTTTATTTGTAAGTCCCCTAGGATAAAAGTGTCTGATAAATGAATATTGTAAAAAATATTACATCGCTCCTGTTCTCCCCTTTTAAAGTTCGGATATTTTTTCTTTGTCTGTTTCTTCAGCTCAGTTTGAGAAAGGACTGGCAGAGGGGACGGTTGAGCCCGCCTTTAACCCTGTGGTGGCTGTGCGTCTGACGGTCCAGAAAGACTCGGCTGTGTGGGCGATTATTAGCGAGGTCTGCTTGCTTCCTCTGCTTTAGACCTGCGTCGGGTTGGGCACTACATCATAGTTTATGCTAGTAGAGATTTTGCTGTATTTTTACTGTTGTAGGTTGCATTATATTCATCATTATTATAAGTGTTGCATAATGTGAGACTCTTTTTGCACTGATCCGGACTTAACATTTATTTGTTATTTTGGTATTTAATCTTATCTTTTGCTGTACACAAAGATATCTCATGTGCCCAAAACCAGAACATGTTTTTGGATTTGCATAATGATGATGATGATGTTCTTCATAGATCTGGCTTCTGTCTCTTGTTAGATCCATATCAAGAGGATACCTGGATAACTACCTTGAATGTGTCCAGTGGTTGAGACCCTCTGGTCATCTAGACATGGACGTGCTGCTCGAACCTGCAGCGCTTCAAGAGTGACCGTGACATTATATCAGAGCGCATGGAGGAAGCCTTGCTCTTAAACTTGACTTTTTCCTTCCTTTTTTGTCATTTCTCCTTCCTCTGGTAGTTTCGCCACTCTCTCTTCTCATCCACGTGGATTTCCCTTCTGTCGTCAGACTTTGTTTTTTCCCTTTTACTATTGCCTGAATTCTGTTGCGTGAATGTGACTACTACTGTACAGAAAAAGACACTTTTTGACAATGTTTCCAGACACTGAATTTGTGTCATGAAGAATTGCAATCATTGCTGTCATGAAGGTTTGAAGTTCAGGATTCAAGGCTGCACCCAATGCTGGAGAAAATGTCCCCTACTGATGAAGAATGTCCTCAGCGCTCTGCCGTCATGGACTGTAACTGACCTCAAACCCTGGGTCAGGTGACTACGGCTGGAAGAAGAACGAGTAGGGCGACAGAAACGCCAACTTTCTTTTATTTCGGTATTTATATATTTTTTTAGGTTTTTGTTTTAGGATGTTGGTCCTCTGTTAAGAACATTTTGAAAAAACAATTTATTATTTTATTGACTACTTTGCCAAAATCTAAAACCATATTTCTTAAAACGAACAGCATATCTTAGGCCTCTTACCTGGTCAACACGAGTGGATTTTCCTCTGTCAGTTTATTGTCAACCAATCAATCATGGCTTTCAATCGGAAGGTTTTTTTTTTTTTAATTGCTGTTGTTCTTGTTATTATTATGACGATCTATGAAGGTGAATTAATTTATTTTAAATAAATCTTTAATTTCTACAAGAAGTAAATGCTTTTATATTCATTGGAAATTTATGACGTGGCTTGAAGTCGAGTGGAAGATGGTTGATGTTTGTATCTTTGTTTAGTTCAGAGGGGTGCAGGGCCGCCCACCTCTGTGCCTTAACATCCAGCGTCCCTTGAGGGCCTGGTAAAGGACTGCCTTGCGCCCTGCCAAAATGCTTAAATCATACAATAGGACAATTTGTTATATGCTTGATTTAAGTGGGATGTTTTAAGTTTAGAGCATGAATCGTCCATATTAATGTTCCAGAATATTTCGTGTTTTCATTTGTTCATTTAGCATTTTCAATTTCATTTCCATTTCAAATAATCTGCTTTCAGTCAGAAAATGTTCTTCTTTCTATGCTGTATCAAGAGTATATGAATGTTCAGTGAGTCACGATTAAGTCCAGATGGAATCTGCAGATTTTTTTTTCTTTTTTCTGTGTGGTAAAATGTGATTAAGCTGAGGGTATTGAAAGCACAAAATACAGAGTCCCTTAAGGGACATGGTGATTGGGAAAATTAGATTATTTCAAAGCATTAAAAAAATATATTTCAATGCTTTTGCGAGCAAACGCAAAGTTTCTCGGGAATGCAATACTTTTGCGAGAGAACGTCGTATGAAGTGGGAGAAAAAATATTTCAATGCTTCTTTCAAGCAAATTAAGTTTGTCAGGGGAACGCAATACTTTTCTGAGAACGCAAAAGAATTCCGATTGAAAACTTGAGGTGGGCAAAAATATTTCAGCGCTTTTTTTTTTTTTCAGGCAAATGAAAAGTTTGTCAGGGGAACGTAATACTTTTGCGAGAGAACGCAACAATTTCTGCTTGAAATAACTTGAGGTGGGAGGAAAATACTTTTGCGAGCAAATGCAAAGTTTCTCAGGAGAACCCAATACTTTTGTGAGAGAATACAAAAGTTTTGCCAGCCAATGCAAAGTTTTTCTGGGAACACAATATTTTTGAAATAGAATTTCAAACAAACGAACGCAAAAAGCATTGAAACATAATTTTTACCTTCTGTCTCATAGTTATTCCCATCACCATGTCCACTTAAGGGTTCTGTAACTATAAAATAAGCCACTATAAAAGTGTGTAGAACTTTATGATTGACTGCGTTCAAAGCTTTCAGTGGAGTTCTGCATGTGCAGATTCTGTGTGGGCCTGGTCTGAAGTAAAATATTACCAGAACCATAGACTTATAATGGAAATTGAATGGAACAGCTACATTGCAGTAGTATTAAGTGTGCTGCTTTTAACACCTGGATTTATTACACTGTACATTTATTACATTGTAAAGCTAAGGTTCTTATTTATCTTGCTTGTAGCTCCTGGCGTGGTAGAGATTTGGTTTTGAGGTAACTGCTGTACAGATTTCCAAAGTGCTCTCATCTCATGTGATTGTATATATCTTTAATAATATGGAAGTTTTAGTTCAGCCTGGCATAATGTATCATTGTAGAATCCTTAATGGTTCAAGTTTCAGAGCATATCCTTTTTAGTTACATACACCCTCCTTTTTGTGACTATTTGGAGCTGCTTGTGAATTGCAGTACTTGAGCAATGTGTGTTTTGTAATAGAAAGCCAATGTACTGTCATAGCTTTTGTTTACAGTTTGTTTATGATCTCTCCTGAGAGGAGAGACCTGGGTAGATCCTTGATCTGATATGGAGCACCGTATCACCCTTCTTTACATGCTCATGTGACTGACTTCTTGGGAATGGACAAGTGAAAACACAAGTGAATTTCAGTGTTTTGCCATATTGTTGCCTTTTTATTTTATTTTATTATTGCTGCAGATTTGCTCTCAGTGATCTGTTTCCACACCTGTTATTGCACTGAAAGATGGATTTTTATCTGTTGCTCTCTATTAAACTCCCATGAGGCGTTTCTCATCTGGGATGTCCATCTTGAAATCCAACCTTCAGTCATACATTGAGATGAATCAGACATGAAACATGCTCCTCTTGTATGGTGCATTGTAGACTTTCATGTGCCTTCATCTGTCTTTCTCCAGCTCTGACATTGATTTGAATAAACTCTTCCAAAAGTAACCAGTCTTGACATACTTCATCATTTTCTGCATCTATTGTCTCCCTCATTGCATCTTACACATTTATTTACCATGCAACTCTGAGTGACATTTTCATGCTTTGAAAAGGTATATTATGATGTGACATTAACATGTATGATTTATGCCATTTTAGGGCCTAAACAATATTTTCTTAATGCAATTATTGTCATGCACAGGGACTGACAAAGTCGCACTTAAAATCTGTGAATGTTCATTGCATTATATAACAAAATATCAGGCAGCATCTGCAAACATATGTGCTAGAAATAACTTTTTGTGAGCCATTTTTGCTATGACTTAACCACCTGGACTAACTATAAAAATGTTCCACTAACATTTGACAAAAAATAAATTGTCCAAACTTGTCTTATAGACCTAAATATATTTTTGTGAAACAAATTTAAGTGTGCTTGTGCCGCATTTCTTGGAAATAACTGCCACGTGGTTTGACAATTAATCTATTCTAAAGCAATTAAATGCATGTATTTTTTAAGTGTGTGGCTTAAAGGGATAGTTCACCCCAACAACAACAACAAAAATCCGTCATCGTATACTCACCCACAAGTTGTTCCAAACCAGTATGAGTTTCTTTCTCTGCTGAAAAACACAACAATATATTTTAAAGAATGTTGGTAACCAGACAGTTGACAGTAGCCATTGACTTCCATAGTTGGAAAAAAAATACTATGGAAGTCAATGGCTACCGTCAACTGTATGGTTACCAACATTCTTTAAAATATATTCTGTGTTCAGCAGGAGAAAGAAACTTATACAGGTTTGGAATAAATTTATGTTGAGAGAATTTAACATTTTTGGGTGAACTATCCCTTTAAGTGTACAAATAGTTTTGGGGATAAATCATTATTTTAGCGCCATCTTCTGGTCAATGTACTTTGCACTGCTACAGGGACAGTCAAATTCTTCATAAAATAAATAATTTAAATATATGCATAACTATAGAAAGTATAAAATGTCATCATTCAACACTATTTGCTTGGACCCGTGCTGAGGTTTGTAAGCGCGAACTTCAATTCCCACAACGCACTTCGGTTCCACTTCCGCACATACGTCATATTTAACATGGCCGCTTTCATAATAATTTCATATTGGACTTATCAGTAGCTTGTTTTATTCTTTTTGCCTCATTTCTCAATCTAAATTTCGCTTAAACTCATTTGATGATAGCGCTACAGAATGCCCAAATATTACGAAGATAAAGAGGAAGATGGCCGCGCCTGCGCTGGAGTAAGAGAGGATTTCAAAGCCTGTCTCCTTCAGCATGACTGTGTAGTGAAGGTAACATCAGCGTCATTTCACCATGCATATCACAACACTAATCTGTGTCATGAATTTATTCCTTTTGCACATGATATGGATAATTTCTGTTATATTGGGTGATATATAAAACTCACAATTTAAAACATGGATACACAATTACGTAAACACATTGGTCTAAATAATTTAATGGCTTTGGTTTGAGCGAATGTTTTTTATTTTTTTATGACAATACACGTACATCACGGAGTCGTCTTTTTGATGTGCGTGTTATGGAATACATATTTTTCAGTGTTTGCTCATCTGCAATAACCATACGTCTGTTAGGACTATTTCTGTCAGATGTCAAATAAAAGTTTAGAAAATGTCTTTAATGCATAGAGGTCACTACAGTGGACGCTATTCAAAAAGCATTTTCTTGCATTTGTATGAGTTTTGGTGGCATAGTTGCACATCAACTCTACAGTGGACCCTGGTGCATGATACATTGCCACCAAGTTGCTTCAGAATATCCACTCATTCGTTCTATCCTTGGAGAATTCCTATATGTTTTTTGTAGCATCAACCATTATCTAATAATGAGTCATATCACAGTGAATGTATTTTAGATTCAGAGAAAATTCTGACTAATCATCTGTCCACAATAGTGGACCTCATGCATCAATGGCTATATTTTAGCTACAATTCATACTATTCCTGTGACTGTTGATTTAGAAAATATTTAATCTGCAGTAACGTTTATGGTCAGATGAAACAAAACAAAAAAATTGCCTTTTTGGCAGCAAACACTTAATATGGGTTTGGTGCACACATGGATAAAAAAGTACCCCATGTTTACAATGAAATACTAGGCATTTATTTTTACACATTTTGATTTTGATTCCTTAATAACATTCCAATGCCCCCCCCCCCCCCCCCCCCCCCCCCCAGCTGTGTTTAAGTGTGTGTTGGTCTCTGTTGTGTCCACAGGAAGGTAAGAAGCCCAGTGAGTGTCTGAAGGAAGGACATTGCAAAGGCTTGCAGGTGGCTTTCTTTGAGTGCAAGAGATCCATGGTCAGTTTCCAATATCCTTTTCTGAACTGCTTAGGGAAAAAGTTCTATGATAGTTCTTTGGGGCTGAGTATAAACACAGATTTCACGAATCGATTTAATTTTCTGATTCATAAGCTCTTGATTTGATGTGTTTGTATATATAATATATTAGTGTATGTATGTGTGTGTGTGTATATATATATATATATTAGTACATGTACAAATTTTTTATGAAATCAGACTTAATGAAAACTAATGCCGTAATGCCTTGGAATACCATAACACACAAATGTGGTAATCTTTCTGTACCACGTTATTAGCATTTGTACTGTGGTACAGATTATTTTAGTATCTTTGAGATACTATTGTAATTGTTAAACAAATTTTATTTCGGGTTAAAGTTGTTTTAGATTTTATTTAGTCTCAATTAACATTTTGGTAGTACTTTATTTTACTGTCCTTTTCTGCATATACATACTATGTATTTTTTTATTTATTTTTTATAGTAATTACAATAATTGGCTAATAGGTAGATACTAACCCAGAACCTAACCCAAGTAGTTACCTTATATTACCCAGATATTTCCTTAGATAGTGTATGTACTGTACTACAATACTGTAACTAAAATAACCCTATGTGGTCCTACCACAATAAGTTTTTGTGTGTGTGTGTGGTTTAAACTGTGTGCCACTGCATTGATCAATTTGATTTCATTTTGTTTACTTGCCCTGTTCTAATCCAACTAAACTATGTGTACATGGTAAGATGTCCTTTTTGTTCTTGTTTACATTAAAATCCCTTTCTTTTTATTACAGCTGGACACCCGGTCTCGATTCAGAGGCAGAAAGGGAGACTGAATAACACTGTGTTTTGTATGAAGATGCTAAGACATAAGAAAAAGCTTTCAATCTTGTAAATATTCTGCTTTTTAAGCACATTTTTTTTCTTGAGGAAAATAGTTATCCTTCAATCATGATGCTCATGAGTCCACCAACATCAGAATTCATCGAATAAAATGTCTTTCCAGTTCTGAATGATCTCTCATTTAATCACTGCATCCACAAACGAGAACAATATGCAATAGTAGTTTACTTATCAAAGTTTATTTACCATTAAACAGGTATATGTCATAAAAACCTCTGCGACAAATTTAATGATTTGAGTAAAAAAAAAACACAGAGGGAATGTAGGCAGTATCAAACAATTGTCAACAAAGATATTTATAATGGACAATCATGGACATGGCTGCAAACGAACATTTATTTCAAAGCATTCCACATGAGCACTTTAAACTTCTCCAAATCCACCTTCTTCAAGATGTAGACTTTGTTTGTCTTCTTCAGAAGGCCGAGGTGATCTACAACCATCATTCCCCGGCAGTGGTTCCCCGCCAGCTCCACGGTGACCGCTCTGTGTTCGCATTCAACAATAAATGTGTCGTCTATGGCCGCTGCCATAGCATAGGAGTCACAGGAGATGAATCCCTGCCCCGCCACCAGCTCCTTCTCAATCCTCTCGCTGTGGCTGGACTCCATGCTGTGCTTAAAGATCTGCTTCATAAAGCGAGCCTTATCTGTGTCCTGGGCCAGCCAACCGTCACAGAACTCCTGAAACAGACATGCGCGAATATTAGATGACACAGATCCTGTGTATACAAGAATGTATAAACACCAACAGTTGTATTTACATTATATTCAATCATCTATTTAGGTTGTGATATTTTTTTTAAGACATGAGGATCTTACCCATGGTAATTTACTGTGACAGGTGAACTCCCAGGTTGCAATGTAAATTGGGCAAATGAATTCATTCAGGACAATATAAGCTGCTTCAGGATCCGCTGCAAAGTTGAACTCTCCACACACAGTGGTGTTCCCACGGGCTAAAGAGAAGCGGTCGTTACTTTTCTAACCTGGTTAAATTGCATGAAAAATATTAATATAGAAGACCAGCAATACAGATCAGACTGATTCTAATGTTTGCATTTAAGGGGCACATGATTCTGGTTCTGGTCTGGGCAATATTGCATTGCATAAAATAAAATTACTATTCATCCTTTTGAAAAAATATACACTTCAGGTCAAATGAAGGAAGCAAATTGGGAAGAATTAAGAAACAACAGGCACAACTGTTTTCAACTTTGATAACAATAAGAACCATTATTAATAACCGAGCACCAAATCAGCATATTCCAATCATTTCTGAAAAATCATGTGCCACTGAAAACAGGGGTAATAATGATGCTGAAAATTCAGCTTTACCATCACAGGAATAAATTACATTTTAAAATCAGTTTTAAATTGTAATAATAGTTCACAATATTACTGTTTTTCCTGTATTTTTGAACAAATAAATGCAGCCTTGGTGAGAATAAGAGATATCTTGTTCAAAAACATTCAAAAATCTTAATTTGTGTGTTGACATGGATCATTTTTAGTAAATTGTGACCGTTTAGATTATTTCATTGAGAGAAGCAATCATTGCAGCTAAACTGACATCACTGCCAAGTAAAAGTCCATTTTTAGAAAAACGTTGACTTTAGAGATTTACTTTAAACCAATTCATCAAAGCGGTCACATTAGAGTTGTTAAGTTTCATTTATTTCAAGTTTAATATTGGATATATTGCCTCATCCTTTTCTGATAAAACAGTACGTTTCAGGGACTCACAGTCTGTATTGCCACCCATGATGTAAAGGCCTTTGAGTTTATTGGGAAAGGAGGGGTCCAGTTTCACCGCCAAAGCCACATTCGTCAGCGGAGCCGTGGCCACTAAAGACACCTCAGAGAAGCAGGAACAACACATGGTAAAATACTTGAAATGCATGTTATTTCCATTTATCAAACATTTGCTACTGTAGAACCATATACACCTCTCCAGGATTCTCATCGACTATTCGGATCATGGCAGACACGGCGCCCTCTTTCTGAACCAGTTCCAGACCGGGAGCTTCGGGGTCTGGGGCGTCCCCGAGTCCATCTTTGCCATGAAAATCTCCAGCACTGACGGTCTGCTCCAAGAGCGCTTTAGTCGCTCCACGAAATACAGGAATCTACCGATTCAGAGACACAATCAGTTTTTCTGATTATGCTGTAAAAACACATTACTCTGCAGTAAGAAAAGTTACTCAGAGTTATTTAAGCTCAAAATATCTATGCAAACAGCTAGAATTATAACAGGATATATTTCTGAACATAAAGAAATCCCTTTGAAAAACCTGGAAAAAAAAATAATCACAATGCAATGATTTCTGTAACACTGTTTATCACTTCCATTAAGTCTGGACCATTTTTCCAATTCAGAGATAATCAAGTCTTTTTTAAATAATAGTGAAATGACAGTCATGTGCTACATAATACTTTGCATTATATATATGCATATATAATCTTCTTGGGCGATCATTGCACATAATGAATTTGTTTACATGTTCTGCTGCTTCTCAATGGTCTTATTCACTCTCCCAGTATCTTGATGGTAACAATTGCTTAAAGGTGGCCTGATGTTCCCCTTCTAATTCCCTAAAATTTTAAAAACAGTGAAGGGTCGTGACAGTGCACAAGACAAAATAATAGCTGAATAAAAAAAATAAAAAAATGCTTTATTCTTAATGTTGTGTCATTACCTAGATGTTCCACATTTTTTTTTTCTTTTGAGCTGGTTGTTCATGAGTCCCTTTGTTAGTGCTGAGCAGAATGGTTCACCAATTTTTACAGGTTGTCAGAGTTATGCAAACATTGCACAATACTTGTGGGACATACTAATGGGTCAAAGTATAAGCTCTTTGAAAAAACTGCTAGGAAGTATTACATCAATTATTTACTAAAAAAAATAACTGACAACAAGGAGCTAGTATTGGCATTTCAAAGCCAATATGCAATCAAAAATAAGCCTATTGACTTCCTTGAAAATCCATGAAATCAAAATTGACCTTTTTTATGGAATATTGCAGCATTTTTATAAGTAATTATTCCGTGCATGCCATTATATTTTAAAATGCATGTACCCTCGTAATCTTTAATCAAAATATCTTCCCCTCCTGCTTGCAGCAACATCTCTTCTCTTCTCTGATGATGCGTTTACTGGTGTGGGGGGGAGACGACAACCTGTCACTCACATCAGAACAATAGCAAAACCAAGACCATTCAACCATCCAATCAATAGGCTTTTTGCCGAACGACACGCAAACAAACAGGAAAATAGGGTATCATTGCCTCCGCCTGTTGTAGAAAGTGTTAACAGCATTACGAACCGACAGCGAAAACTATGGACGTTTAAGGCAATCAGCTAACCTAGCTGGTTATTATTACTGTTGCCATTTTATTTCAAATAAATATCGAAACGTTAGTGAGAAAAACATATGTGGAGAACATTGGTCATGCTCGTCTTTGCTCTAAACAGTACCGGCTCTATATTTAAAGGGTTAGTTCACCCAAAAAATGAAAATTCTGTCATTATTTATTCACAGATGAATATTATTATGTGAATAAAAGCTTGAATTCAATCTGTTCATCATATAAAGCGATCAAATCCATTTAGAAATGTTGGACTAAACTGTTCAATTCATATGGATTAGTTTAACAATCTCTTTATGAACTTTTTGAAGCGTCAAAGTGGTAGTTGTGCTGTCTAGGAGGGACAGAAAGATCTCATATTTGATAAAAAATATCTTGATTTGTGTTCCGAAGATGAACAAAAGTCTAACGGGTCTGAAACGACATGAGGGTGAGTAATTAATGGATTTTTTTTTTTTTTTAATTAAAAGGTGAACTAACCCTTTAACAAAGCAGGAAGCACATACAAGAGACCTGAACCGGAACCGAAGAGACCTGATTTTCAGAATACGGAAATTTGTTCCGCATAACCCCCATTACCGTTGGACAAAATCAAGTCCCGCCCTTAATTTGTTCTTGTTCAAATAGCCATTTCACTTGTATACAGAGTTGCCGAGTCCACAATTTATTTTTCCTGTGAAATTGGGTTAATTTTAAACTCTTTGCGTGGGTTAATTTTTTTCCCCTTGAGTCAAAGGTTTGACATATTGCATAAATAATATTTGACTAAATTGCTTGTATTGAAATATTTTATATTCTACCAATGATAAAACTGTGCTGGATAAGCTGTGTTCATGATCACTACGATATAATCAAGTGGTTTTTCATATTTGCATAACAGTGACTAAAAAATATTTTAGATATGGGAGAGGCATATTCAATGGGATACTTAACCTCTTTTTAATCGGCCATTGGGCTAGTTTTGATAAACAAACTTTGCAACCCTGCTCTGATATACGTCACAATAACTAAGAAAAGACTATTGTGACTTCTATTTAATGCCGACTTCAATACTTGGTCCAGGTCATATAATGAAATCACTGCACAATACTTAAAAGTAAAAATGTCAATCTCCTTGTGGTATGTACTGACCACTGTGATGGATTTTCTAATACATAAAATGGTAAACGGTATTATAATAATTCTAACATCTAATCTCACTTCTCCTTTAGGCCTAACATTCTAACATGTGAACAAAATGTACTCTGGATCAAAACCAGTGGAAAATTCTGAAATGCTGGCAAGACAAAAATAAAAAATATAACAGTCTAGATTAGTCTCATGACATATTGAGTAATCAACTGAACTTCTTTTCCCTTTTTTTAATGATCTGAGATCCAAGTTTGCTTCTACTAAGAAACAGAAGCGTTTGCATATGAATCAATCAAATTGTAGGGAAATTATGTAATGTATCATGTAATGTTTGCCATGCTCCTATTCTATAAAAACTGTTGTATTTTTTTGCTAGTGGGATTCTCTCTGAAATTTGTCTGAGATCCTCCGGCCGTGATTAAAGCATATTCAACTGCATTTTCTAGAGTCTGTCTAGTTAATGCAGCCCTGCAAGTAAGTTAGTGAAGCTTACTTGACACCTTGATAGTGTTATAGGGAAAGGGACGAGACGTCGTTCGAACTCAAAGCCAGTTGTCTACTGTAGACATTATTGGGTGTCGATTGGAGAAGCCCCAGGTAAATTTAAGTCTTAAGAAGAAAAATCTACCACAGCACTTTCCAAGCATATCTCACCTGCAGTTGCTTACACACTTTCAGGACACGCAAGACATTCTTGCAGACGTTTTCTATTGAAGTGTTGCCATGAACGCAGGTGATGCCCAGGATCTGTACGTCCGGCACTGCCAAAGCCATCATGAGAGCCTGAGCATCATCCACACCACAGTCCACATCCACAAGCAATTTCTTCATGCTGACTTCTGCACAAAGATATGTGAACAAAAGTAATTTAGTTTAACAACAATTGGTGTATCCTGATTGTCCAGGCTGGTGAAAGTCGTACATTCAAAACCCACATGGCTTTGTGCCCTTGAGCAAGACACTTCATAAAAGTATTGTTGGACACTTAGGATAAACATGTCAGCAAAATAAGCAATTAGTAGATTAGTAACTACATGAATAACAGAACGCTGCAGGATTTATCTTACCTGTAGTGAAGTGGCTGCAGACGTTCGTGAGAGTTTCTTTCAAGCTGTCTGCAGTCGCGAGCTCTCGGTATCTGTAAGAGGAGTGTTAGTTATCTGTAGGAGGAACTTAGGATAGTTATTACGCAATCATGTTTCATATAAGGCTTTCCCGTGTTAGACTAGCACGCGCTCCCCATATTCTGAGATATCGTTAACTGTAAGGCAAGCCAACACAAAATCAACAAAAAACAAACCGGGAGTAACGGTTTACCGAGTTTTGTTTAATCCAAGTGTATGTTGTCTTCTAAGTAACACTTCTCTTAAGGTCCATCTAAATAATTTGGAAGAGAACATCTACTTGTGCACGCGCACTCTATGCAATCGACGATCTTGTAGTAAAAATGGTGCCATGCAAATCTTTTTTTTTTTTTTTTACAGATGAGTAGTAGACATGAGTAGTAGTCTGATCAGTAGACATAAGAAACTTAAGTTACCGTCCGGATAGGCTCTGGTGTCCGTGTGTCTCACTTCCGACGAACCGGATCTTCTTCTTCTTCTTCCTTGGTGACAACTCATTTCTGATTTGTGCATCCTCGAGGACGCATTGAAAGACCAAAAATATCTGATAATTGGCTTAACCGGTTGTGCACAATGTGTAAACTAGCCGCGCTTTCTGAGCGTAACACTGAGACGTTATTATAGCAACTACCCGCGCAATAGAGCAAAGCGTGCAATTATTATTATTTTGTTTTCAGTGTTATTATCACCATTGCAAACAGCTAGTCCACCGTGCGTATGGCTTAAGTTTTATCAGTGGGTTATCTGTTGCTACTTGCTACTCGTGACATAGTGTTTTAGCCCAGGCATTTTTCTCCCTCTCCTCCTCACTGTACGTACCGGGTACTGCTGCTGCTGCGGCAGAAAACAAATCAGTTAGAGTCTAACTGTTAGACACCCAAGCGCATATCATATAGAATGAATATATATGATGTCTATGCCCAAGCGTGCCGCACAAGCCCTGAAAAGCACCACTCCCAAATAGAGGTCTCTGCAGACGGTAATAGGAGTGACCAGATCAGGGGGCGTCGGGGCGAGACCATAAACAGAGGGGCGTTTTCAACCACGTTACCTGATTTGCCCACGTCACAGTATGGGTGGTCTTAGGGGTGGGGTCGGGAGAAGGGCATCATTTTCATTGCATGATAAACACCCACCAGTGTGAAAACACCCACAAATTTAGAAACACCCACTTTTGTTCCGCAGAGACCTCCTACTCCTGAAAAGTGAAGCCAAACGTCTCGATCGCCCCCCAGTGACTGATCCTAGTATAGGTCATAAACCCCGCCTCCCCGTGTTATTCAATGGGACGTGAGACGAACTAAACAATTAAATGACACTTCAAATATCTTTTTTCCAAAGGTGGTTTCTGTCATTTGCTGTCGTTTTTATCACGCTGATGCAAGTTCAAGTGTCTGTTTTTAAGTTTGTTTTTAGTTAGTTACGTGATACGTGAAAAACGGTGGTGTATAAACCATAAATGCATTTAATTAAATAGCCTACTACTATTCTTCTCTACAGTCATCTTTTTACATTACCGAGGTAAAGCAAGGAAATTACAATTTACTTAAACAAGGCGACTAATGAATGACACTTATATTTTTCGTGGAGGTGGAAAAAAAAGTTTATTTATTAACCGAGATCGCTACTGCGCAGACTCAAGTCCCAATATGTCAGCGCCGTATCGGGACCATGGACAGTAAAAGAAATGGACACAGCGACCCCGTTGATTTCAACAAGGTAATCCATCGACCGGAAGTTGAGCCGGCCGCGTGCCGCCATCTTGTAGCAGAACTTGACTTGCGTTAGCATTCCCATTGAGACTCATTCATTTTGGCGTCACTTTTGACAGCGAATAACTTGAGGCATTTAAAGACTCCAATTGTCCATTATTTATTTCTAAAGACACACGACAATGTATAAAGTGCTCCATTACCTTCTATGTTACATCATGGCCCCGTAGAAACAGTTTTTGTAAAAATAGGCTAACGATTGCGTCATAACCACTCGACGCTCTGTCACAAAGTACAGAAATTACCGTACAGACAGGAGGAGAAGCTCGCAGGCAATCAATGCATTAACTTAATATGGCGTACTGGCATTACATTTTAAAATAAATACTATACAAATTACTTACTCCTGCTCACTCACGCCAAAGAACTCTTTGCTCAAGCTCGCTGTCTCTGCAAGATTAACGTTGGCAGCTTTTACGCACAACTACTAGAAGATTTACATCTGTCAGGCAGGTTTATCACGTCATCAAGCTCAGTTTGAGTCGGCGCGTCAGGAACGGAAGTGCAAAAAAATCGCTAAAAAATGGGCTTCAATTGTCTCAACTGAGTTCCAATGAGATGGCTCTGTCCAGTATGATTTCAACGGAGAGAATTGAAGCCCAATATAAGCACTCACTTCCTGATAGCCAAGCGTACTGCGCAGGCTCAAACTGAGCTTGACGACGTAGATGTGACGTGAGCAACCTGTCTGTCATCTAGTAGCTGTGCAGAGGGAAATATGAATAATTCCCTTCCGAATCTCACAGAGATGGAGAGCGTGGGTATTAGCTGTCCACGAACTAACAGCAGGATCAACTTTATGACTCTCTATGGGCTTCTCCGTTTACTTTATCAGACTTTATGCCTCCACGTCCCCCCGATTGCCTGGGAGCTTCTCCTCCTGTCTATACGGTAATTTCTCGACTGTGCGACATAGAGTCGATTGGTTATGACGCAATCGTTAGCCTATTTTTACAAAAACGGCTTCTACGGGGCCATAACGTAAGATACAAAGTAATGGAGCCTTTTATACATTGTCGTGTTTCTTTAGAAATAAATAATGGACAAATGGAGTCTTTGGACGCCTCCGATGTAAAGTTATACGCTGTCAAAGTGACGCCAAAATGAATGGAAGTCAATGGGATGCTAACAGCAGGTGATAGCCAGCTACAGTGGCGGCCCCCAGAGGAAGCTTCAGTTTCCGGCGGATGGATTACCCCCTTGATCGGGACATTGGCGGTCTTCACTTCTCACCAATGGAAGACAGCGAGGGCGAGGGGGCGTCGTCCATCTTTTTTACAGTCTATGTTTTGACACGGTTTGCCTATTTCTCGTTTTCGCGCAATTCATCTGCGAATCCCTTGCGTTTCTTCCTTCTTCCCCATCTCTGACTATTTTGACAGATGCACACCGACGCTGCATGCTCGCAGCCCAAAAGGGGAGGTGTTTAAATGTGATTGGGCCACCCCAGTGTCAATTAAGAAAGCTATAACCAAATGGTCAGAAAACAGACTTTTTTTGACCACCAGCTCAGAGACCCCATGCAGGAATTACCATTAAGTGACTTGGACATCTGACGCACAGAAGCCAATGCACGGTGATACATCCGGGCATGTGCCAGTGGATAGTGGCATGTCGAAACACAGAGTCGCCTGTCCCAAATGGAACCCTAAGCACTCGCGGTCTTCCTCTGAGTCCGCACTTTCGTGACGTAATGCGGCTTTGACTGTCGAAAAGAAAAGCCTGTATCAGCGCGGGCTCGGCAAAAGTGCGCATCAAGGGCGCAAATCGACCACTTGGGGGCGCTCATGAGCACCCTTCTGAGATCTAAAAATGACAAATGGGACACATTGCGGTCTCACGGACTTAACGGACACGCGCACGCGGCAGCCATTAAAGGCCTCATTATGCTTCTGCGTCAACTCCACGGCGTAGCTACGCCGTCACTCCTACGGCGTCGTGGCCGTTTTATGGTTCTGCGTCAGGTTGCGTTGCATCCCATTTAATCTGTCCAATCAAAGCCCTTGCGGTCTGCGTCGCCTCGACGCGCAGTTACAATTTTTTGGAGGTGCACGTCGAGCTACGGCGGAGGGGTCGGAGAGGGGTTCACGGCGACGCAGAGGGCTCTGCGGGGGTACGCCGTCGATTCAACGCAGAAGCATAAAACAGGCTTAAGTCCACAAGCCCGAAAGTGCTCATGAAGTGTGCGATTTGGGACAGCAGCTATACTGGCATAATTCTGACACAAAATCCTAAATGAATAGCCCAATTTAATGATATTTTAGATAGTGGTGGGCAGATTGAGGCTTCGTGAAGCAATGAAACAGTTGAAGCATATGTGCCATATTGTTTCGAGGCTTCGAATCAATCCGACACCCGTCTCCACGGTGACACCTAGTGGTGCAGGTGTTGATCTGAAACAACCTTGACAACGAGCCATTAAATTTATTTTATTTTTTTTATTATTGTATTTTTCTAATATGTGAAGCTTGTAACCTGTAGGCTCCTCACAGTGCATAATGTTATTTTGGTCATGAAAAATGAATATTAATAAAAGAAATCAAGCCCCAATGTCTCACTTTCTTATAGATTTTTTTTCAACAATATTTATTTCTCTGCTGTCGAAGGACTTAGCCTACTTCTTTTTTTACAGATAATTTCTCCAGCCTTTGAAAAAATCATCTCACAAGGGACACTTGTTGCTGGCATGCAAAGATATTTTTTAGCAAGGACATACAAATGAGGAAAGATTACTGCTCTCTCTTTCCAGTAAGTTAGGGGATCATGAGTTCTGGGCAAAAACGCATCGTTGAGGTATTTTTTTCACTTCCACTGTGGCATCAGCTGTAGCATTGTGTATCATCTGGGTTTCACGGATACTAATTATCAAAATGTTCCCATAAACTGTCCTCTGTTTCTACTGGTGTTGATGATGATGATAATGATGATGGGCCTGATGTTGACATTTGTGGCTCTGAATGGAAATGAAAACAGCAATTAGTAACAAATCCTAAACCGGCGGTATATATGAAGTATAAATTCCATGAATCAGATTACATAACATAACATAGACTGAAACTGCTCACCAGGAGTTGAGTTTGAACGCATCAGCGAAGCACACTCCAGTGTGATGTGCTTTTCAGCGTCCTGGGCTGTGGCAGGATTTCCAAATGCCACATTTTTTAACCTTGGGTCCAGCAGTGTAGCCATAGAGCCAAGAGAAGATAAAACATACTTTCAGACAAATATATTGGAAAATTAGTAGCCTACTGGTTCATTATTTGGAAACCTTCCTAAACAAAGTTATGTTATGAATATTTATGCTCAGTGTGCAAAGAAAGATAAAGTGGAACGTAGAACTACAACAATTAGAAAAACCAAAATGATGTCTTGGCTGTAGATTGGGTACTCATAGACCTATAAAATGTATATTCACAAAATATTATATTATATTGACAACATATATTCACAGTGAAGCTGTTTTTAACATGATTGGCAGTTGTGATTGGGACGTTAGGTGGGGCTTAGGTTGGCCTATGGACTTTCTAAACAGTGTCCCAACAGTTTGCTATTATATTTCAATTATAATTACTTAGCCTATATTTCAAACAATGCATACCTTGCTTAGATGGCCCGGCAGTGTCAGTAGCAGGCCTAGGTACAGGGGGAATTCTACCATCCTCTGCACCCTGCAAAATGGCAGGATGAGTGCTCCTCAAATGGTGTCATGGATGATGTATTGTTGCAGTAGGCTAGCTGCCGATCACAATACACACATCTCACTTTATTTGGGGTTTCCAAATGGAAATGGTCCCACACCACATAAGTAAGGCATCTCTTCTGTGGAGCCTCCATTTTTATCTATCTATCTATCTATCTATCTATCTATCTATCTATCTATCTATCTATCTATCTATCTATCTATCTATCTATCTATCTATCTATACATCTATTAATGTGTCACTATATGTACTCTGTCTGTCTCTAGCCTATCAGTCAATGTGTACATTTAAATGGAAGCCTAAATATAACTAAACAAATCGCACCATAAATGTCACTATATCACCAAAAATCCGCTATCTCAAAACCAAACTCCTCTCACAAATACCCACGATGTGAAAATGCGTTGACTTCACTTTTATACAGATGTGCGATTGTGTGATCTGTTCCCGACACTGTCAATCAAACGCTGATTCGGCGGACCATGCCCCCTGATGAAACACTCAGAAGCTTCATTTAGCCGTAGTCACGTGACGTGGGTGTTTTGAATCCATAGACAGTATAAGAGGTTTGAATCACGCTTCGGATCAGTCGAAACATCTGCGCTTCGGAACGTCTGTTTCGCGTCAGCCATCCCTAATTTTAGATGTCATACCGTACGCATTGAAGTCGGTAATATATATATATATATTTTTAAATGTTGTCAGATATGTATTTGACTGGCATGTGCCACTGAATGTTTTGTAACACCATTTTGCTATGTCTTGTATCACGCCAGGGTGGACCAATCACAATTGTGTGCAATTTCAAGATAAAACGTTTTTAATTATTTCCCAGAGGTTGCTGGTTGATATTAGGATACTTTTATAATAGTTTTCATTCATCCTTTTTTTTATTAGACAATTGTATCCAATAAGAAAAAAAGTAGGCCTACTCTAATGTGTATTGTGTAAAGGCCAGGGGCTCAATGGGTTTTCGGTTTTCTGAGCCGCCGAGCGCCCCTTGGAGGATTGCACGAGAAACGAGCTGTAATATTGTTACCTATCCATCCAATACAATACCGGTTAAACGGTATTATATAGTCTATTATACTGCATATATTGGGGGCTCTCTGTAAAAAATAAATACTGTCGTAAGATATAATAATAAATAAGATAAAAATTAAGATACTTATTAGACTACTTACAAATGTTTGAGCTGAAAGTGACTTCTTCACACTCATTTGAAATGAACCTGCTATGATGACATCATATAGCTAACATGCATTTATTTCCACAGGCTACACCCACTGATCTACTTGAACATTTCTACTGAAATGTTTTCTAGAAATAAAACACCAAACAAGTGAACACTTTGAATTTGATCAGGTGCATCTAAGCTGGAGTCAGGTTATATGAGAATGCCTGTATGATTACTTAAATGCTTGAAGTTCAGCACTAAGTGCTTTGTTATTCAAAATGCTAAATAAGTGTCTCTTCATAGAAATATATTATCTTAAAACTGAGAAAAAAATACATATTTATTTGTAAACTAACTATATAAATCTGTATTGCCAGTGCATAGTTCTACAAATAAACTGCTTCTAAGCATGTATTTATCAAAATATAAAAAGATTAGACATAAGAGATTTCTTATCTGGTGAAACTTATGAAACTAAGCATGTTTGCTCAGAATGACTTGTTCTCCATACATACGAAGTTGTTAGAAGTTTGGACTTTGTGCACACAAGATATATAAATAACAGTCAGAATGGGCCACACCCTTCTTATACTGTCTATGGGCCACACCCAGCAAATATGTCAGATCGTATCTTCTGAACACTTTCATGGAACAAAATTCTTTTGATACATTTTTGCCAGCAAAGAGCTGACATTTGCAAAAATTTGTTGAACATCTGACAAAGGGCCTAAGAGGAGTTTGAAGAACATAAAACGCTGTAGAATGGCGGATACATTTTATAGATAAACATAAAATGTACGTACATACACACACGCGCCTGAATATGTGCTTCACTGATTTTACATTCTATCAGTAAGAGCTGAGTGTGAAGGTTGAATTAGCAGAGCAATAACAGCTGTATATCAAATATTTGTGAGCCACTTTAGAGTATTTTGGAGGTCAGAAAACTTGTTTTTTCTTCCCCAGCATCACAGTGACCTGGCTACTGTTCTGGATGAGGAATGGCTCAAATTCCATCTAGCCACTGTGAAGGACTTGTATGATGTCATTCCCAAGACAAATTGACACTATTTTCTGCAAAAGGAGGGTCTACATCATAATAATAAATTATTGTGGTCTAAAACCTGGTGTTTCATTTCAGTTTATTGTCCAACCCCTGCATACTGTATATCTGTCTGTCAGTCTATATAACATAGCAGTGAACAAAGGAATAAAGTAGCTTAACATTTACGCTGGTATGTTATTTTAATTTTAAAGCTGTATGTTTGGGGAAAGAAAGAGGCATTTTGTACAGCAAGGTATTTGAACATACATTAAAAATAAATAAAAAACAATGAAAGACCAATAGGACACCATGCTCTGACAACATAGCAGAGCTTTTGAACTTACAATAATGAAGAAAGAAACATAATAAATTAAATAATCAAAGTGGTAAAATAATTAAATATACATTTATTAAAAATAGCAATTAAGTATGAAATAACACTAGTAGCCTACCTTCCATGCAGTGCATCTGGTTCAAATCTAAATAATTTTAGCAGAGGTTAAGAAAGACACATGCTCTTGTCTCCCAAGTTGCAAATTTAAGCTTTCAGTAGTTCAATCTTTCAATATACAAACCAGGAACTACAGTCCATTTGTGCATTTATTTGTGCAGATACAAAGGCTGATGATTTCTCACTGTGGTCCTTACACGTAGAGTCTTTTATTATGTTCAGTAATGCAACATTACGGTTTTCTTATAACTATTACAATAAAATAAATAGTCTAATGCACCCCTCTGCTTTCGGAAAAAAAAAAACCTCAAAAAAATATTCTTCACATTGTAGGACCAGTTGCAGCAGTGCTCCTTATTAGATCAGTACGGACATTCATATCAACCAATACAAACGTCCAACAAAGAAACTTTGAACTATGAAAACATATGCAGACAGTCAATGAACATATCAATAGTGTCTTCTCACATATTTCCTTACAAAGAATGTATATTCACACTGTATGCTCACTGTACAGAGACTAGCTGTGCTTGGCAACAGTACGAGGAACCTTGTCCTCTTAAACTCGACAAATGCAAGTCAGGAGGGCAAAGGCCTGCATTAAAGCACTAACACTTTCATAAAGAGAGAGTCTTACGGTAAATAAATAAAACAATCTGCCACGTCACAAATAGTCATACACAGATTTAGAAATATCTACATATTTATCTAAACAAATGAGTTTGCAATGGTGGACTCTCTTAAGGCAGCTAGTTTTGTGTTGACTTGCAATGAAGTGATGATTAACAATGTGGTCTATATATTGATTCTCTAACTTAACCTGACTTATCCTTATAAATGTTAAAACTGGCTTTGGGAACAAATCATCTACTATACCACAGCACATACACATTATCTATAACCTACTGAACTTTGAATACAATCTAAACTATGATAAAAACACAGCTTTGCTTCAGTGCTGATAGTTTCAACCTTTGCATTTTAATACCAAGTGTGGTGCTGGAAATTATTTCAAATGTACTTAACTAAACACAGATGGAATGAATGTGGGATTATTTGGGATCTGCTCTGATAAATTAAAATCAGGGTTTTTTTTTTTTTTTTTTTTAAAGTAATTTAGAATCTAACAGGCCTTCTCACCTGCATTCAGTGCAACAACCAAGCGAGCTTACTCATATACCTTCAGGTGTATTCTCTTTCCCTATCTCCTTTCTCCTCAGAGCCACGGTTCATAGAAGAGGTTCGGGGATCTGTAAATGTTAACATTGCCATCTGGATGATAACCAGAGCATGACTGTGCATAATGAAACTTTTCCTTCAGATATGTGGTAATAAAGTAAAGCGAACAAGGAGAAACATGCAGCTCTAGTCACAGCGGGCTAGAACAGCGGACTGCTTGTCAGCTCAAGTCTCCACTTTGCCATAGGTGCCCTCTGGTGGTCTGTACTGCCTAGGGAAAGTCTTCAGCTGGAGGGAGTTGAAGGCGTATTTGCGACTGCCTACGTTTTTCATGGTGTTTTCACGACGGCAGCCCTCGCTGTGGACCAGAGAGGTGATTGAGAGACAGGGATAGAATGACTCGTAAATGAAAGTCTCCTAACTGTAAGTGTGGTCTCACCTGCGCATACATTCCAAGGCCTGGGTGAACACCTGCGGGGCCATGCAGTGCTCCTGCTGGAGGATATGACACTGCTCCAGGGTCACCGACATGGCCGTGCGATCCTTCGCACTCTTGCAGCTGGTCACGCGCACACCATTCAGACGCCGACAAACCTGAAGCAGCCAATGAGAAAGATGTCATTGCGTTGTCGGCTATCGCTAGAGGTTGTGATTTCCCCATATTTATGTTATTTATTTTTTGATGAAAAGTTTCACAGACAAAAATAAGGTTTAAGGTTGATACGCCAAGACGAAGATTTGTTGTAAATAATTCATGCACAAATCATTCGAATTTTTACGATCGACACAAACATTTGTATGCTGTCAATTAGCGGTGGGAATCTTTTGGTACCTCACAAAACGATTCTTGAAGTCACGATTCGAATAAAAATCGATTGTTGATTTTGAATCAAATTTCGATTTGAAATAGGCATAGATTTGATTGTTGTTTACTGTTTTGTGTTACTTTTCTTATTTGACTGTGGTAGACAGTTTAATATGTCTAAAAGAAAAATATCTCTTATTAAATACCTAAACATTTATGTTTCGAACGTACTTCTTTCACGTACTGTTTTCGCCTACTATATAGTAGGAAAGTAGGCATATTCGAACGCACTATTAGTGCACGAACATACTTTTTCGCCCTACTATATGGTAGGAAAGTATGCGGTTTCGAACGCAGCCCAGGACTCCGAAATCGCATCCTAGTAAGTACTTTTTTTTTTTTTTTCACAAATGTTAAATATATACAATAAGAGCAAGAAAATACAATCCAAATACTGTGCAGGGAGAGGCAGAAAACCCAAAAGGGCTTATTTATAGCCTCCCCTAAAAAAGAAAAACTCATTGAAACTCACTCGCTTATTGGTCTGAAAAATTGTGTGCATTTTTGTGCCGAATATTATTGGTGGTGTGAACAGACCTCTAGGCACAAAAGAACAATAGTAATGGTGGATTGCTGTACCTCTGCAGCCTGCAACAGGATGTCCACATTCTTGCTCTTCCTGGCATTGACATTTTGACTGAGGAATTTGAGTAGCTCAGGCACACAGTTTTGACTGCGAGAGCGAGGGAGACCTATGGATGGAGACAATCAACTTGTTAGGACTGACAGAAAACACTGACTAACTTTCTTTCATAAAGGGACATGTGAAAAAGACTAGTTAATATATTTTAAATGTATTAAATTGCAACTTAGGCATGTAGAAATAGGCATTACAAATGTGTAATTAGTTACAATATAATGACATTAAGGTATATTGTAGTTTACCATTAATGCTTGTCAGTACATTCGACAGTTCACTTTAACCATATTCAAAGACTACATATTACATATAAAGTATTTAAGTACAAATAAAACACTTTAATTTAATTGCAATTAAGTGTCTGAAAACATTACATTCAGTTCACTCTTAAATATGTTCTTTGAAAGTATTTTATATCTCTAACAAGTACTCTTTTTGAAAATTATGCTAAAGTGTATTTTTTCACAAGAGCATTATAGGTCAGTCAGTGTAATAAAAATGAGTGTTCATGACTCACAGTCTTCAGGCAGCACTTCCTTAAACTGGTCATAATAAGATGTAAGACGAGCTAGACTCTCCATATTCACTACTTCCTGCAGCGAAGTGTCTCCAAACCTTAATAATGATATAAACAAATATACCAATGCTGTACAAATATTTTTATACAGAATATACAATAAATAAATAATACATATATCGTGACTTGTTAAAACCAGGCTGCACACTGAGGCGGGTAGATTTCACTACGCTTACTTTTCCGCTAGCGTTTGTTGCTCATTGATTCCTACATTGAACAACACTGGTTGAACACGCAACAGCATCCCATTTTGGATCTCCCGTGGCAACGCATCAAACATCACCCCCGGTAACGGAACACGCACGTTAAACCCATCCCTGTTGCCCGTGATGACAGGGAGCATGTCGGGGCTGAAGCTGGAGGTTGCCTGTGTAACTTTAAAGGTGACATTGCGAAGGTCCATGACGCCTATGCTCATGTCTTCCAGCATGGAGAGTTCCTCCCCTTTGAAACGAAAGAAGTCAGTTAGCATATTCAGATACATTTACCACCACCATACATAAATAAGCTGAATTGAAATGTGCTTGTATGTTTACCATAGGTGCTCAGGAGACCCTCAAACTGGACCAATAAGCCGATGGTGTGCAGTTGTCTGAGGAAGCCACTGTCACTTAGACAGTTCCTCAGCTTTATCACAAATCCACAGATCAATGCCGTCAGCTACAAAGGAAAATGCATTTTATTAGAACGGATATGAAATGCTAATTTACAGTCAGCTGGGGAAATGTCTGTACACTGGACAATGCAGCATTATTGCATTACTAAAGTTATCTTTTTAGAGTACTCTGAAAGTAGAACCAATGTTTTATGGAATTGCAATTTCTTATTTCACAATTCTGACTTGTTTCTTGCAATTTCTAATTTATATCTCACAATGCAGGTTTTCCCCCCAGAATTTTTCAGAAAGTCGCAATGATTTTGCTTATCACTGGCAATCCTGGTAAAATGAATGCATTATGGGACAAACATCCATATGGCAAAAAACAAAAAAAACAACCTGGGCCACAGTATCAAATATATGATAAATATTTAGCTATATTTATTCAAATTGAAAATATATTTAGTTTAATTATAAAGGTTTAATATATTAAGAAATGTACTTAAAATTGGCAGGAAAATACATTTCCAATCTTAAAAAACATTTTGGGTACATGCAAAAAAAAAAAAAAAATATATATATATATATATATATATATATAAATAGGACAAATACTAAATAGGAATAAATATAAAGTAAAAAAATCTTATCAAAGATATATGTATGTAAATATAGCCATATCATTTTTGGTATAATTTGTAATATATTTAAAAATACATTGGAAAATATATATTTTTTTCAGTATGAGCAGGCCCTGACAGAATGACTTTATGTTTTTTTTTTTTTGATACTCTGACAATTTAACCGAATTTAATAAATGAAAAGGGGTGCCATTTCTATAGAAGTAATTGGAACTTTCTGGGCCGGGTTATATCTGACTCTCAATAAAATGGTGTTGAATATCTCTTTAATATATCTTGTACTAACTGTCTGACAGAACACCACATCTCTGCGGTACTGTAGTGACAAACTCATGGCGATCGTGGGAGCGCTGTCTTGCATCAGTAGAAACACCATGGACTTCTTGGCTTTGTCGCTCATCATGGCTACACACTCGTTCAGAGTGGTCAGGAGGGGATACAGAGCATCACTCCATTCACCTAGAGCCATAAAACACACAGCTAACATCAGGAACAGACATAAAACTGGACAGCCGATATATACTGTATAGTTGCAGATGGTAAAGATTATTTGCATTGAGAGGCTTACCAGGAGAGGACCCCTCAACACTGGGACTATCTAAAGTAGGATAGAGAGAGAATAAGTGTTGTTAAAGACAACTATGGTAATACTAATTATTTTAATATCATAATTTAATAATACATTAATCAGTACAGAAACAAGCCAACACTATGTGAACACTGTTCATGAATCTTGCAATGTCATTTTAGGGTTGTTAGTATAGACATATATATCCCAATATAAGCAACAACAACCAACCATGTATATGCTGCATTCCATTCAACACGGAAAATGCTGGAAATTAATTTACTACTTAAATTAGTGCAAATTTAGAAATCCATCATTTTGCGAAGATGCAGATGTCATACAAATATGGTGACACCCAAAGAGATATAAAAAGTTACAAGATAAACTCAAATTTTTAAAGCAAATAAATTGTTTGAACGAGTCAAAAGTTACAAGATAAAGAATCTTTTTTTAAGCAAATAAAATGTCATGAGTCAAAGTTCCTCTCTGCTGAGGATCATGCACCTGCAGAATAAATGCTAACATTGCATACTTCAATGTTAAATTTAAAATTAATATATTTTAAATGTACTTTATCATTACAAATATATGTAAATACATGACACAAGTTTAAATAGAAATTACATATGTTAACCATAAATGCGTGTCAAGTAAATTTAGGAGTACAACTAAAAAAAGCACTCAAAAGTTCAGCTAATTACATTTAATATAAATGTACACTAAAATACTTTTCATTTAAATCCAAATAACATGAAATTGAGTGTTAAAATCATAACATTCAGTTCCCACTTAACTATATTCTTTTAAGTTATATCATTTATGTAATAGGGACTCTTTTAAAACTATGCTAAAGTGTACTTCTTTTTTCACTTTGATTGTTTGAAGTTGGGAATATCAAGTAGAAATGTCCCGAATGCAGCATTATCACATGTGCCACTAAAAGAGGATGTAGAACTGAAAGCATCTGTGGTATTTGAGAAGTTTTTAAAAAAGGAATTAAAAGAAACCTTAAAACAGGGTGGAACCTACAGGAGTGAGTGTTAGGACTGGATGGACATGCAGGGTTCAGTAAGGGTGATGAGGATGGTGAAGAGGACTGATCTGAAAGAGGTTGTGATGAGGTCAGGGCGGTAGAGGAGGAAGGGGAGAAGAGCCTGTCACCAGGGTTGATCCAGAATGCATTGCCCTGGCTACCTCTCTTGCTAGTGTCGGCCTGTTGGTCAGACAGGAAGACGTCTTCACTGCTGTCGCTCTGCAACCGTTCTCTCGTCAGCAGCCGGTCCACACAGCGGATCACACACTCCAGACTCTTGTCCACATTTTGCCAGATCTTTTCCTGAAGGCGAAAGCGAATATTACAGAGGACACATTTCAGAAGTCAAATCGTGAAGGTATAATGTCGGTCTCTGAATGACCTTACCCACTCCTCCTCCTGCCAGTTTAAATTCACGGATACTCTGTTCCCCTTCCCGCTCCATTTGGCCTGTGGAGAGCCTTGATCGTTCCTCAGGACCACACGCTCAGTGTCATGGGGGGACGGAGAACCTCTGGATGCGATGAACTCCGGGCGCGCAGCACTCAGTGCCTGGATAGCTGTAGTTAGCAGCTTACTGTCACACACTGTCACCAGCTGCCGCGTCTGAGAGAGACACAGACATTGCACTTACTCATTAAGTGGATCTTAAAAGCTTTTACTTGGAAGATCTGTTGAGCACGAGAAACATTGCATAATAGCTGCAATAGTTCTGGGGTTCTCAGAAGCAGAAGTCATCAGAGTTGGGTAAACTTCTATAATGCTGAATCAAAACTACTACTTGCTTTCCCTTTCGTTCCGATAGCAAAACAAAAACAAAACTTGATTTATGATGTTACTTTATAACTGTAGAAATCACAATCTGTGAATAAATAACATTTACAAACGAATGCTTCAATAGAAAATAAAGATTGATGTACATTACAAGTTTTATGAAAGTTTGATCAATAATGATTCATAAATATTCATAACTGACCGCACAAGAACAACAGATCTGTTAAACATTATAAAATGTCTTAAGACGAGCCACCCACCCAGACAGGATTGACATAGTTTTATGTGCCATTTAGAGGCGGGTTAATCTGAAATATATTGTACTACAATAATACAGTTGTAATGATATATAACATTAAAGTTAATAGAAAATGAATTAATAGAGAATAATAGAGTAATAGAGATATAACACTCAAAAGGCCGCCGCAGACTACAAGATATCCGGGGCGAATATCTCCGACATTCCTAGTAAAAGTCCGATTATCTTGACGGCTCTACAGATTATTTTATCTGATTTTCCTGTGGTGTGAGGTGTTTTAACTCATTTAATTGCTAGTTTAAGTGACGCGGGCAAAACTCAGACTATATCTTTGAAAGAGTCGTACTGTGTGCCCTTATTGAGTTGTGTAAAACCAGCCAATCAGATGGGAACTGGCGATTTCAGCCTGCTCTCGTGTGCAATATCCCTTACGACGGTCAGCAAACAGCACGTGGTCCATGCAAAAGCCTCTCACTTTTTCGGTCAGGATAGCGAGAGTCCTCTCCAGTGCATTGGTTGAGCGTTCTTTGGCAGCGCGGGACAGCCGTTCAGTGTAGTAGCTGACCTGCGTCTTGAGAGTGTTGATATGGGAAATGATTTCTTTAGCTTTCACCACATCCTGTGGCTGGTATCGCATTGAGAGTGGAGCTGACTCCCCAGCACTGAAACGAGACAGAGCATTAAAAACAAACCAACAACACAAGTCTCCAATTCCCCATTAGTTATCACTTGTTCAGCTGCGCAGGCTGTGACCAAGAGGAGTATACTGCAAATGAGATGGTGTGATATTCAAGCACACACAGAAGACGTACACAAACACAAAGTGCACACGATCGGATGGAGTAGGAAAGCGGTTTTGTGCGAACACATCATCATTACAAATGTTGGTGCAAACAAGAAAGATCCTTCAGATGGAAGTAAAGGACTCGACGCTGACTGATCGTAAACAGGATGAAACACCATCACATGTGAGAATGACAGGAAAACAGTCAACAACCCTGAAACTCACCCTTCACCCTCATTCGCACTGATCAGAAAGCAAACGACATAAGGGCAACTGATTACAATCGGAGTCACGTAATACGCGTGAAATACAATTTCAATATATTAACAAATGTGAGACGGATCAGAAAGCAAACAACATAAGGGCAACTGATTACAGTCGCAGTTAATGCACTTAACTTAACTTAACTTATAATACCTCACACTACAAGAATTAAGGCCCGGTCACACCAAGAACAATAACTGTAATGATAACAATATTAGCATCCACACCAATGGATGATAAAGGTCACAACAATAATTTATTCTTTAATGACTGAATATGTGCATTTGATCTTTATTCCACAAGGTGGTAATGTCTGATACTCAATGATAAAGTGACGTTTCACTCATAGGTATCGCAGAAAACAAAAGAATAGGTAGTATCAACAGGAAAACTTGAAATGTCTCAGTGATTTACCACAGAGCTACTTCTGAACGCAATCAAATATTAGTGTCACTGTCACTATTGTCACTGTCAGACTCCTTGTGCATACAAAAATTTCACCGGATTATTACAATTAATGGCCAAATGACTGTTTGGAAATGTAAACTGATATTTCCAACAAACACACTACAGCAAAAGATACAAATTACTGGCTTAAAACCATTTTTTGGGGCGAACATACTAACGTGCCTAAGACTTTTGCACAGTACTGTATATCTTTATTGTTTTCATCCTTGGTGTGAACAGGTCTTAACACAATCAAAAAAATCCAAAAACCTAGCAGAGCAACACAAAAAATGATTCATATTTTTACCCAAGACTTTTTAATAAAAGGTCTTACTGCTTTTTGGCTTCCTCAAATTTCTGAATGAGTTTCCTCAGTCCACTGCCCTTAAAGCCCTGATGATGCGCCGCAGGAGCCCCCGTGGTCACCACGTCATACGTGCGATCTGTTCAAAGATGTACGTTACGTAAAGACCAGCCCTCCACTGAGGAATGCCTGTTATGAAGTGCACATATTGACCATCTCACCGTAGCCAGACTCGCCATGCACTCTCATCCTCTGAACGTGGAGGTTTGTAGGCATGAACTCTAGTTTTTTCTCTCCTTTCAGAGTGCTAGATTTAAAGGAAGGACCTGCAGGATAGTAGGTGAGAGGAATCAGATAAATAAAACAATGTTGAAACCACCTTTACCTCTTCCTCTGTGACAGCGGCTTTACACATGAAATATTTCTGGTTGAGTAGGTGCCACTAAACGTACCCTTGTATTCGTGTAGATTACTGAGAGTCTCCTGATAGGTGAGGATGATAGTCTGGTACTGAGTGATGATCTGTCTCCTCAGATTCTCCCAGCAGGGGGACAACTCGCCCAACTCTTCTAGCTCACAAACTCTGCATGCAGATAAAAGATGCGCAGCAACATAATATAATCTCATTTAGAAATATGATATACATTCATAGTGTTTGAGTATTGTTAGTTAGAAGCTAACGACATGCTAATGCCACATTACTGCAATGCGCTGCTCACATGAAAGTCTTGACTGATTCTTCAAAAGACTCGAAAGATTCTTTCTGAGCATGAGTATTAAAGGGTTAGTTCACCCAAAAATGAAAATTCTGTCAGTAATTACTCACCCTCATGTTGTTCCAACCCCGTGAGACTTTCGTTCATCTTCGGAACACGAATTAAGATATTTTTGATTAAATCTGAGAGCTGGATCACTCCTCCATAGGCTTCTAAGGGATTGAAACTTGTTCCCCCGAAAAGTTATTAAAGACATCGTTAAAACAGTCCAAGTGACTACAGTGGCTCAATCTTAAGTTTATCAAGCGACAAGAATATTTTTGGTGCGCAAAAACAAACAAAAATAACAACTTTATTTCACCTATTAATTTCCATCTCTGTTGGCCTCTAGTCAGTTAACCTAGTGTGATAGCGTAGGGCTACGTCACACGTAGGGTCCCTATTGGCCGACTTTTCGGGGGAACAAGTTTCAATCCCTCAGAAGCCTATGGAGGAGTGATCCAGCTCTCAGATTTAATCAAAAATATCTTAATTCGTGTTCCGAAGATGAACTAAAGTATTACGGGGTTGGAACAACATGAGGGTGAGTAATTACTGACAGAATTTTCATTTTTGGGTGAACTAACCCTTGAATTGGGTTTACCTGGCAGCATCTTCCTCCAGCAGTAGTTTGGCGAACTGTCTTGGTATGTGCAGGGAAAGCACGCTCTCTGCCATCTGCTCCAGCACACGCAGATGATTTCCATCCGTGGTGGGAAATCGGTACATCCGTGAAATAGTGCCTCCAAACACTGCAATCAATCAATCAATCAATCAATCAATCAATCAAAAACAACGATGCTGAAAACATGAATAAATCACAGGAATAAATGACATTTTAAAATATATTAAAATAGATAACACTTATTTTGAACGGGAAAAATATTTCACAACATTATGTTTTTACTTTATTTTTGATCAAATAAATCCAGCCTTGATGAGCGTAAGCGATTTATTAGTTTTTTTTAATCTTCATAAAAGTCCCCAAACTTTTTAACGGTAGATTGTATCTAATCATTCATAGTAGCATTTACACTGCAACACGACTACTGTTGATTCTTGCGTGCAGTGACTGAAAACAAGATACATGCTAAATAATGCAGCATTTTTATTTATGCAGAACTAAAGCCTAAAACTAAAATTTTGCTTCCTCAAAACACTAGTTTCTTTAAGGGAATCCTAATCTAATTAAGGTCTTTATAATCTATTCACATCCAATATTTAACACTCTATAAATAGCTGCTCTTGTGTTTCTTTAATGGATGCAGGAACCGTTTTCCGAACCTCTTTCACAGCTGTCATGCCTGTGGCATTCATGAAACTTCACAGCAGGAAGTGAATGCTATGGCCCATTGATTCAGTTATGAGGGGCACATTTAGAAATAAACCGCTACCTCCAGATGGAATGTAGAAGAAATAAAAATACACAGGTTTTGTACAGCATATATAAATCAAAATTAGACACTCACCTGCCTTTAAAAGACTGTCTTTACACAAGGAGGCAGATTTTGCTTTTACTCCCATAGATTCGGTCAGACTTTCATCCACCGGTAACACCATCTGTGAGAAACCGGAAAATAATTGTATTGAAGATTTGTCATCAGACACAGATTTACAGAATGAAATAAAGACTAATGGCTCCTTAAAGGGTTTGTTCACCCAAAAAGGAAAATTCCATCATTAATTATTACTCACCCTTATATCGATCCAAACCCGTAAGACTTTCGTTCATTTACGTTTTAGTATTAATATTTTATTTTATTTCAACTTTTCTATTTTTCGTTCAAGTTTTTATCTAATATGTGTATTTTATTTCAGTTTTATTTTTAATTAAAATAATATTTTAATAGTTTTAAATAACCTACATGACACTGCTAAAAAAACAACAACTGAAAGTCTTGCCAATGGACATATATATGAGATATAATATATAAAGAGCCCTCCCTGTTCTTTAAATATGGATTTTGGACACCAGCCACTTGAAAAATCACATCAATAGACCACTAATGTATAGTGTGAAGAACAGCGTACGCAAGCACTCACCCTGCCGTTCACTGTGTCTGAACGTGCCAGAGGAGCTCGCTGGTCTCTCCTCTCCTCCATCTGCCATGCGATGATGGTGATGTTACCCATCCGCTCACTCTCTGCTGATCTGCAAACGCACACAAATGCCCGTCAGACTACATTTCCTGGAATTCCTACTAATCTTATGCTATGGGATTACATATTGGCTTTGTACCTATATTTATCTCACATACCGCAGTGTGAGGTGTAGCCTGTGGTGTTTGTCTTGAAGCAGCTCTTTTACTGTAAACATCGCCGAACCGAGCAGGTACATCTAATAAAACAGAGAGTCCAGATTATGAGGCTGAGCAAAACAGATGCAGAATGTTAAGAATAATGTTTTTTTTCTGTCTTACAGTCCCCTGTGAGCGGTCCTTCACATCGTAGACAGACAGTTTGATTTGAGTCTGCTGGGTAATCAGAGAGTCCTGGAAGAAGGCAATGCTGCTCAAGAAAATTGGATTGCTGGTGCCCTGAGAAAAAATAAAGAAGGAAATGCAAAATCTGATACTTTCAGGGTTTATAAGGCCAATTTCACACCAAAGATGGATTTAGCAACAAATATCCTTGAGATAAAAACTGTTTCCTAAACACGTGTGAAACACAGCATTTCCATAAATGCTCAAGCTTTTTATTGGTTTTGTTCGAATTTTCTATATTTGGCTGAGCGTTTGTTTGGGGGCTTGCCAACGTATTAGGTTTCTTTCATTTTTGACCAGAGTTCTTGAGGAGAGAAGAATTTATTGAAGGTTTGTAGTGTAGCAGTTTTTCAGCGAGTCGTCCTTCAAAGAATCTTAACCCAAAGTCTTGTCTGTGAGACAGAATTTATACATGAATACAAAAGAGCTACAAACAATAGTGAACTACCACATGAGATTGATCTACCCTGCAATCTTCTCGCTGTTTCCTTGTCATTCACACCTATCAGTTTCTATGGGCCATTTGGTTCACACCTTTACAGACACAGATAGAGTTGATTGCATTCTGAGGCACAGTCAGTGTAAATGCATTTGACTAAAGATGGCTGAAAATACACATCTTTCAGTTTCATAATTTCACTGTAAGAAGGACACCTTAAAATAAAGTGTAACCATAACCATTAGATTATCGTAACCCTGTAAAGCCTGACATAAGAAATTATAGTCAGAAAAATCTTAGCATCTTATAGTCAGAAATTGTTTTAAATAGAAAAGTTTTTTAAACCTTTAGACAAAAAAAACTTCTTTTTTTTTTTGAGTATCATATTTGATACATTACTTTTAGAAGTAATTCTTTTTTTCTTTACAGAAGCTGCTGATATTTACAAGACCAAAGGGAAGGATGAAATTTTGATAGCTTTGTAATGTAAAATCAAAGATATTAACAACAGTATAGCAAACTACTTAAAGGTGCAAAACGCAAGTCTCTGAGTTTTTGCAGAACTACGCCCCCTCTGGCGACAAGCGAAACTGCAACTAGAGTGGTGGCACTAGACAAAATTTTTCTTTTCTTTACTTTACGTGGAGTTTGCGTTGGGGTTTGGAATGGACTACAAGCCGGTCTCTTTGAATCCATCTTCTACCTTTGACGCACGAGTTGTCTTCGCTGATGCGGAGAATGGCGGCTTATACACAAACCTGCGAGACATAGCCTGGTGAGCGTGAACGCGCATGACGTCACGCCCAGTCTCAAATTCGAGCCCGAATCCCTCTTATGTATTTTACTGTACAGGATTATAGAGGCAATCTCAGTGAGCAGAGAAGGGCTCATTCAGTCCATCAGGCAGTTCTTTAAGCATGTATAGGATAGAAAAACAGGTATTTTTTACATGAAAAGTTGCGCAATGCACCTTTAAATAAATAAATTGCATATAAATATCAGTTGTCACTCTATCCCTGCATCCGTGAACAGGTACTTCCATACTATATAGTAGGCGAAAAACAGTATGTGAGCAGATTAATATGTCTGAATTCATTGTATTCATGGTACCCGGATGACCGGCGAGATTCTGCAGTGTGCAACCGATGCATACTTTACTATCCCATGAGGCCGCGGGAGAGGATTTGTGAATTAACGCAACTGATGCTGCAGGTCACATGACAGTGACTACGTTTACACAAGCTGTCAATATTCGGGTTACGGTCGTGTTAAGGTCACTATTCAGGTTTCTGAAACAATAGGAATAACCCGTTTACATGCGTAGGCAGAGAGAGTTACTCCTGTATACATGGAATTTGTAATCAATTGGCAATATCCCGAAGTAAACGGCGACGCGCGGTTAGCGTCTGGACGTACAGAGACGCAATATGCATCATTTCCGATTCTTCTTCCTGTATCCAAAGACGACAACAAAAGCAGCAGCACGCGGATAATGAATAGTTCGGGGCAGATAGCGATAGCCTTTGTTTGCGCTTTGGTGCTGGTGCTGACGGCGCATACAAGAAGTTCCTCTACTCAAAAGACCAAGATTCCTTGCGAACATGCACAGAACACAAATCAATGTTCCTTTTGATGGGGATATGCCGATACGCGTTTACATGACCAAATATTCGGGTTAGAAAAGGGGTACCCCAGGGATAATATTCATTATTCAGGGGTATATGAGCATATTCGGGTTTTTGCCGGTGTTTACATGGCCGTGCGCGACCGGATTATTGCTAATATTCCGGTTTTGAACGGGTTATTGGCTGCTTGTAAACGTAGTCAGTGACAACATGATGGATGTAGTACATCTGAATTTCATTCATACTACACACATTCATATATACAGAACATACTATTTTAACAGTCGCGATTCGAAGCAAGGTTAAATCAAACGTAGTACCTACTATATATTATGCAAATTCAGATGCAGCATATATCTTCCAATATTGACTTAATTAAGATTGCATTTAAAATGTGTTTCAGCATATTCTGGTTGAGAACCACTCACTTGGACAGAAATAAGCCATCTGACTAACATGTAAATAAACCAGATCAGATGTCTGTACCATGTCATATTGTTTGAAATGAAATTCAATGAATAAAAACAAGGTGTATAATGGTAGTTTTTCCTCACCTCTATAATTTCAGTCTGTGCATGTTTGGTCCAAAATGCCTGTGGAGGGGTCGTGCAACTCACTGCTACAAAGCTACTGGGCTTACGGTCCAGTGATGGAGTGACCAGCTCACTGCATGCTGGGAAAAGAAGGACAACAATTCAGTAAGTTAATCATGAAAGATGTGAAGTGATTTAGTTCTCACAGTAGCATTACAATCCAGACTGTGTAAGCAACTATCTGAAACGAGTCTTGCGATGAGCAGTGAAATACGGCGCATAAAAATGTCAAATAACTCTAGGTGGCTAATTGTAATCTACATGATGTTTCATCATGGAAAAAGAAATAAAACTGTCAGAGAGTACAGCTAAAATCAGACAAAACCCAGTGCTTCTAGCACAATGGAAATATTTGATTTGACAGCCCGTAGATAAGCTGCATGAATGTTTATTGCATGTGAACTAAGAGGGTATGACTGATAAACAGTTTATTTCCTACACAAATACAGCAGAATGCATATTAGCGTAGGGAAGCCAAAAAAGGAGGAAGAATATGAATAAGAGATAAGAATAGAGGTGATGGATTCTTCACTGGATGCAGATGTACACACATCTCCTGAATGAGTGGATATCTGCTTGCATTACTGAAAAGAACTTCACTTTGGGAACGCTGCACCGTAATAACTTTATGATTGACTGAACTGCTGTTACTCACCTAGACTGAACTCAAGCACTGGCTCATCAGGATCCTGACTGTTTCCTAAACACATGTGAAACACAACATAGAATTTCCATAGTCTTTTTATTAGTTTGTAAGCAAATTATTTCTTTTATCAAACAAAATGGTAACCAAATGGTAAGTCAATGGTAACCAAACCAGTTTAGTTGCCAACATATCTTGTTTTTGTGTTCCACAGACGAATAAAACGACATACAGGTTTGGAACAACTTGAACGTTAGTAAATGATGCAAGAATTTGAATTTGTGGGTGGGTTTAATCTGTCTCTTTAAAGTATTTAGAGCATCTGTGGCATGCTAATTATTACCTCAGAAGATCATATTGTTACATTCAAGTTTGTGTTTGGACTTTCTGTTTGCATTTGTTCAGTTTCGCGACACTCCTTTGTTAACATGGTTACCGACTTCATTTTGGTTCAGCTGTGTGTCTTTAATAAGGTCATTTGTTTGCCTCATGTACATATACCCTGAGTTCTCCCTCAGTCCCTGTCGGTTCTCATTAACGTTTGGTGTTATGTGGTTTTCTCCAGCGTTTTTCCTGGTTCCTAAGTATTTGATGATTAAAATCTTTCTTTAATCAAGTTAGTTATTCCTCGTCGTGAGTATTTCTTAGCACCACGTTACGTAACACATATCTCATCTCTGTTTGTAAAACAAAAAAGCAAAGATTTTAAAAGCAGAAATATAATGCTTGCATTTAGCTTAAAGGAGCTGTATGTAAGAAATTTATTTCAATTAATCATACATTTTCCCTGATATGTCACTAGACATTAAGAAATCATGTTCATTTCAAATACTTAAATCACTGACAACAGTAGTCCGGCCAGGATATTGTCATTTTAAAAAAGTGAAGTTGCAGCCCTCAACTGATGTTGATGTTGTCATGTTGTGTTTTGGTCTGATGCTCCACCCTCCACCGATCTACCAATCACGAAGTCAGTAGTGTTGCGGCATTCGGGTTGCCAGCTCTGCTCTAGTTACCACAGCTGCAGCTAATAACGTGTCGTAATCGGATCCTGCAGCATATCTGGCAACCTTGAGTCTAGGGCTGCACGATTTGGGGAAAATGTCATATTGCGATTATTGAGGTCAATATTGCGATTGCGATGTGCGATTGTGATATAATAAACAAATGGTTTCATGAGTCAACTTACTTGGTTCTAAAGCAAAATGCACACACAGATTAGTGATACTTCTGTGTATTAATGCGTATTTCTCCACTCAAACTAGCAACAACAACTAAATGATTAATAACACCTGTAATGATCAATAAACCATTGATGTCTGGATAAAAATGACATTAATTATAGCCATCCAACATTACAGTGATTCCGTCATTACAAGGGAAAGCTAAACATTTTTTAAAAACATTTTAGGCTTCAAAAAATATAACAGCTTTTATATTATAAATATTATTTATATTATAAACCCATAATAAATGTCATATTTACCTGTGCCCTTCCTGTCTAACAGGACATATACAGAAATGTAATAAAGTTATCAAACAGTTTGCATTCATTATAAATTATATATAGACTAGGCCCTACAAAAGTTCTTTAGTCAAGAGCAGTGAGTAATTTGCTCTGTCCCCTTTGTTCTTTGACTAACTTTACTGACAGAGCATTATTGGATGCTGGCGCTTTAAGAGCAGCCGCTGTTGACAGAGACGCGGATCTCACACGCGCCTCATTCTCTCACAACTCTTTACGTCCATCATAAGACTGCTCTTATGTTATGAAGATAACTTGACAAAACGATATTTTGGCATAATTGTGTGTGTTATTGTTCGTTCAAGTGCGAAAGAGAACTGTATTCTGGCGCGCGGTCTGTGCATTCGCATGATACTGCCGTCTTTCTGTGTGTCACGGTCGGACATTCACATGCAGCGCGCTCTCTTTTGACTTGTCGTGCAAGAATGGTTTTCGCACGAATAAGAGCGGGATCATGTAACACTAGCCAAAGGATGACGAAAAATAACAGATGCTGCGTTAACAGTCCTAATTTGTTTATTTCATATAAAATCGCGGCATTTTGCATCATATAATCGCATAGGCTTGACATCGCGATTACGATTGCGATATGATTAATCGTGCAGCACTACTTGAGTCAGTCATTTGAAAGTGATTGCAGTACCAGTTTTGGCCACAATCTTACATACAGCTCCTTTAAAGGAACACTCCGACTATTTTGGACTTTAGCCTATTCACCTTATCCCCCAGAGTTAGATAAGTCCATACATACCTTTTTCATCTCCGTGCGTGCTATAAGTCTGTTTGACGCACCCACCGCTAGTCTAGCTTAGCACAAAGACTGGATGTAAATGGTTACAGCTAGCATACCCAAATAAGGGACAAAATAACGCAAACATTTTCCTATTTACATGTTGTGATTTGTATAGTCACAGAGTGTACAAAAAACAAAGTCACATGAGACACAGACATATTTCAACCATATAAATACTGGGAACTATATTCTCTGAAGGCGAAGCACTGCTACTTGGGCGGAGTGATAACCGCAGCACCTGAGACGCGCTCTCTGCTCCTCACCACGGCGCGTCTCAGGTGCTGCGGTTATCACTCCGCCCAAGTAGTTGCGTTATTTTGTCACTTATTTGGATTAGTATGCTAGCTGTAACCATTTACATCCAGTCTTTGTGCTAAGCTAGGCTAGTGGTGGGTGCGTCAAACAGACTTATAGCACGCACGGAGATGAAAAAGGTATGTATGGACTTATCTAACTCTGGGGGATAAGGTGAATAGGCTAAAGTCCCAAAAAGTCGGAGTGTTCCTTTAAAGGGTAACTAAACCCCCGGTCAGAGCCTGACTCCACCCACTGGCAATATTTGAAAAATGCTGGAAAAGTTAGCTGGTACCCTCATACATCACAGGGCACCACAACTTCCAATAGGAAAAAAAGTTGTTTTAGGGTTTAATTACACTTTAAAACCCCTACAGCACTTTAATTCCATAAAAATACAATTGTAAACTGTCCTTTTGTAGTGTTAGTGTAACTACTTTTCTTAGTGGAAAACATCTGATTATGTGTTACTGACATATCTTAGACCACTATGGTATAAACTTGCTAAACAGGCAAAAGTTAAATGCCCAAAACCTCAAAAGGTTAAGTGCCAAAAAGCGTATACTTGCTCACCTGCTAGCGCTAATCCCATCATCTCAGATGACAGGTCAAAGGTGTTGGCTCGGTACACAGACCATGGCCTGTGGCGTGGACTGCGCTCTCTTCCCGCCATCTTGCCGCCAGTTACAGTGACCAATATGATTACCCCTTACACTCCCAGTTTATGATGCAGTAATCCAGGCTCTGCTTCAGTCAAAAAGTGTTGAATCTAAAAGTAAAAAAGAAAAGGGGACAAAAAGGATGAGTCAATATTTGCGTCACCAACTGTCTGGAGACTAAAGAGCCAGCGAACCCCAAGGCGGTTAACCTGAGACAACTAAAGAATGAGACTTGTCCTTGATCTCAAGACATTATGTATGTCTGCATTATTTATGCAGTTTCATAGGAGGGCATTTATAATTGAACAAAATGGTAGACCTGCAATCAGAGAGAGTCAGTGCCAGAGAAAAGTTTATGACTGGATAATTCATGACTAAAAGGAAATGTTTCACAAACAGGATGCTGTTAGCTTCAGGCCATCACTTTATAGATATAGTGTAATGAGGGTCACACATGCTTCAAATGACACCAAACATCACATACGGCAGAATACAATCATCCTTATTTCACAAATATTTTACAAAATGTATGCCTATGAACTATCATTCTGATAAGCTGATTTGGTACTCCATTATTATCAATTTTAACAGGGACTTAAGTATTTATTAATGGTTCTTATTATCAATGTTGAAAACAGTTTTTCTGCTTGATGAATAGAAAGTTCAAAAGAACAGCATATATTTGAAATCAATTTTTTTGTAACATAAATGTCTTTACTGTCACTTTTGATCAATTTAATGCATCACTGCTGAATACAATTATTAATTTACTTACTCAAAACATTTGAATGGATCATGCTTCCACAAAAATACTAAAATATTTTCACCATTGTTTGTAATAAGAAATGTTGAGCATCAAATAAGCATATTAGAATGATTTCTGAAGGATTGTGTGAGACACTGAATGGATGTTGAAAAATTGGCTTTGCCATCACAGAAATAAAATTACTTTTTAAAATATATTAAAATAAACATATAACATATTCAACAATATTACTGTATTTTTGATAAATTCAGCCTTGGTGAGCATAATAGACTTTGTTCAAAAACACCAGCTTTCATTTCTAAAAGTAAAATGGACAATACAACTATCACAAATATAACATAAAATAAAGAAACAAAATTCCTGTGTGACACTGATATAAAATATAAATAAAATAAATAAATATCTTACTAAAGATATAGAATATATCTAAATATATTCTAAAGATATAGAAGACATAAAATATCTTAAAAAATAATAAAGCTCTGATGTCATTTTATTAGTTTTTAACAATATATACTATAATGTATATTTTATAGAGGCCTATTACTTTTATATTGTGTTTTATGACTGTTACTAGGCTATATTATGCATCCCTTCATAAAATGAATCGGTGGTGGTGACTTTGCCCTAGATAAAGAATATGAGACAGTGAAGGATTATATCTATCACCAAAACCTGAAAACAAGGTTGCAAGTCTTTCAGCATTAAGCATTCACTAAATTAACCGGGCACAGTGATATTTATTTGCTCTATACGCTGTTTTGGTATCAGTTTACTAAAGCAATTATGCAAATCAACTAAACTTTAACGCACATACAAATAGCTTGACAAAAATAGCTGTAGTCAAGTCAAGTCACATGTATTTATAGCGCTTTTTAAAATACAGATTGTTTCAAAGGAGCTTAACAGAGATAACAGGAAAATCATTCAAACAAGTTTGTTCCCAGAAGAAAATAGCGTCACTGTCCAGCTTAAGGAAGTTCAGTGATGTTTCATTTTTGTTTTCAAAAAAGTTATTAATTTAGTTTATATATATATATATATATATAACCACTCTGGAGCAAACCGCAACGTCATCGTCCAGCTCAGTTCAGTTCTTGTATAATAGTGCCAATGCAGGCAGATCAATATTATTGTTATTAAATTAAATGTTAAATTTAATGTAAATTTAATGTCCCCAACTAAGACAAGCCAATGGCAACAAAGGTGGAAAAAGGCAACAGTGGCAAGGAACCAAACCTCCATCAGGTGGCAGAATGGAGAAAAAAACCTTGGGTTCCAATTCTGAGTCTTTAGCTACTTTTACAGTACTTTTACAGTACTTTTACAGTACTTTTACAGTATGCTGGGACCGAACAACCCAATTGAATCCTGACATAGAGGTGGGGGGAGAGAAAATGGATGAGAATGCAAATACGCTACATCAGTGGCGGATGGAGGGTTTTGGGCTGTGGCGTAGGCAAAACAGCAGGTAGTATGGCTGCAGTCTGAGGATGAAGGGGTGGACGGCTGATTCATACACAACCAACAACCCACCAGCCATCCATCTGCCTGTTATAGTCCACCACACAGCCTAGAAACTAATCACAATGAACAACGCTTTTATTATAATGTGTTAACAGCAACCAAGAATAGAAATGGCCATCATGAGAATAGTCATCATCTCCCGCCTCCATAAACTGTGGCAGAAGGATTAATAATTACCTCAGACACTCATATTAACATTGACATTTCACGCATCTAAGCACTTTCATTCTCAAGCCTCATTCAGACTTTGCTATGTTTAGGTTATGTCTAAAAAGTAGTTAGGCCAAATGGATAATGATAATATGGAAATACATGGAAAAACAGATGACAGTGAATGTGTTGAGAAGTTTGTTGATACTAATTAAATGTCTCTCACCCTGAGGCTTTTGCTGTAGTCACTCATCTGAATCACTCACAGCACAACAAACACATTTAACAGAGACACGCTGCCTCTTCCACTTACAATATGAACAGACAGGTTTATGGAGTGAAGAATGGAACTGGGTGATGATGATTTTCAACAAAAAGATTGAGGTTAAATCATAATGAGGTTTTCTTTCAACTACACACTACCTTTCAAATGTTTGAGGTCAGTAAGATTTTAGTAAAGAAATTAATACAGTAAGGAAGCATCAAATTGATCAACAGTAAAATACATTCTTATTAAATAATCCTTATTAGGGTTGTCAAATTAGTCAAAAAAAAAAAAAAGTTGACAGTACCAGCCTTTCTGCAGTACTAATACCAACTGAGTATCGGGTATGTTCGGTACCGGCTGATAGAAGCTGCTTTCAAACGTTCTCGTTCAGCTCTCTGAGCATCAACGGTTTCTATTTACAGCATGTTTTTTTTACAAGCGTTGAGCATTGTATCCAATCACAATAAAATCTATTGAGCATGTGAGAGCAATGCTGTCCTATCAGAGGTGCTAATCAGCAAGTTAGTTAGAATCCGCTCAGCACCGCTGAAATCGCACAAGGTTTTGTTTTGTTCAACATGAGCCGCGTGCTTGCTAATTCTTTCATTGTAACCATGATATAAATACATTGTACAATTTTTTTTATTATTATTATAACGGGAGTTTTTGCTAGCTAAATTCAGAGAGCTTGCGCTTTGGAGATTGACAGCCTAAGTTATTAGAAAGGTATGGCTCTTCTCATGTTTTCTGTTTTATTACCCATTCGCAATCTGAAAAGTTACGTTTTTGCTAATGCTAAATAGCCTACACTGCAAAGTTTCGGTACTAACAAACATATTTAAATGTGCAACTGAATCACAAACGGATGAGACAAAAATGGGATAAATACTTTTAAAGTAGGCCCAGTTTCTGCTCTGGTACAGAGAACTTACTGGTTCCCTTTCACATGAATTTCACCAAAATAAGAAATGACCACGGTGCAAACATAACCTATTGGTATGGCTGAATTATAATGCAACTGTTGTGGAAAATGTCAATTTAAAAAAAAAAAGTCATTCCCTGAATACTTACAATACAACACTTCCCTGAAGTATGTTGACGGCGTCCCGTCAAGAAGCTACTATCACTACCTCGAACACACTTGAGGTGTTTCTTTTGTTGTTTTTTGAGCGTAGAGTCTTTAGTACTTCTATTCCTCAGCTGCGCAGCATATATCTGACACGACTCCCAAGTTGTTCTTTGCATAAATTAAGTCTTATTCACGGCCAGGAGATACTGGTCACAACAACCAAGTGAGTCTCCCGAATAGAAAGATACATGTAGGCCTACATTTAAATCATACAGTTGAGTAAAAATCAATGTCACTCAAGTCTTCTTCACTGTGATTTGTTCTGGTGATTGGTTTGTAATGATCTAAGCTAATGACTGTTAGTTCTACAGTGTTAAGCACTTTTTGCGTAAGTATGGCTTTTAGTAACTGTATGGTCTTTGACCTGAGCATCCTTAGACTGCATTTCTCTGTACATTTAATGCTGAAAATACCCATTACATAAAATATTTCTATCACAGAACTCATGGGGTATAACTTTACACTGATTTTGTTGTGTATTTGCTATAAAGTATGTCCATACCGCTGTAGTGAAAAATTTAATTCAACGAATACAGACCCTTTACGATTTAGCCACATAATGATGAGTAGGCTAAATCACAGGTGATATGTGGCTTGGCGTTTGTTAAAGAAAACGTTTACATCAGATCCGACTGTTGGTTCAATTATCAGGAAGTGGAAGTTACAACCAACACTGCTTCAAAGTCATTTCTCTAAGCTCTTTGTGTAAAAATGGAGATGACTTGAGAGAGAAGTCACAGAGAAGTCCACTTTAAAGGGAACTAGAGCACAGGTCAGCCATATCTTGAGCTTTGTGCAGGAGAGTGGTACAGAAGAAGCCATTGATTAAAAAATCAGAGCCATGTGAAAGTATTTCCACATGACATTAACACCCTGTCTACACTGGACAGAACCAGTGATGTTTTGCATTATTTTATTTTTTCATCAAATAAATGCAGCCGTGGTGAGCATAAGAGACTTCGTTAAAAAACATTAAGAAATCGTGAACACATTTTTTAAATGTAGTGTATACATTTTTTTTTTTTTAAATTCATGCTTAAATGAATAAATAACATTATATGTTTGTAGGCAAAAATATTACATTTCAGATTCAGACAGAAAATAAAGTGGCTGGAATAGGCCCTAGTTGTGCAGCGTCAGAAATAGAGACAGGTGTCCCTCAACCGAAAGCTCAATGTCATTGGACACTCCGAATGTAGATAATAATAAAGGGAGTGCAATTTATTTCTGGCTCATCACGGCACATTGCTTGTGCCAGTTGTGCACATGATGCTGGGACAAGAACAACTTGTGTTTCAGTATTCAACGATCAGAAGAGTGATTCAGAGTTTTTCTTCTGGACAATTTTGTGCAATTTATTCAGCTCAAACCACTTACACACATCAAGACCTGATTGGAAACAGTTATTTTGTGTGAACAATGGGTGATGGACCAAACACAACTATGCCTAATCATACAGACCATCACACGCATGCTGTTGCAGTCTCGTGTTAAACTGTCAGTTCTCAGTCCACCTCCTTTCACAACCACATCCTGACCTTTTTCTTAATCAGGAAGTGTGAGTGACTTTCTCTTCAGCTAAGCTTTCTGGGACAGTCAATAAGCAGAGAATTTCTGTTTAACTGTTAAATCAGCAGAGATGTGTATACAGACCTGCATATTCAGGCCTAATAATCAATACCTCTGTTGCAGTGCTGTTTCTAGAGTCATAATGCAGAAGTTTCATCCAGTGTTGGCTTGTTAACAACGTGGTGTGTCAACAAAGTGGCTGCAAACATAAAATGTCAACTGGGACTGTGGCACTCCCCACGGTCTCATAGACTTCATGGATGTAAAATGCAACTCTGCGACACATTAAGAAAACCTGTCTCCTATATGTTTTTGTATTCAAAATCCATGACAGGAAACTGGAAATGAATAAAAAATAAAGAATATCAAATAGTGCTGGACATATTGTATCCTTTGAAACATTTTGGCAAAAAAACAAACAATGAAAATAGATCTAATGTAGGTGGGATGTAATTATGGTATGGAAAACAGTTTCAGCATCTCTGAAACTAAAAGAGGAACAGAGGCAATACTATAAAGGAGGCGGTACAGTCAGTGAAGGCGTTTCATTCAAGTCAAGTCAAGTCATCTTCATTTATAGCGCTTTTAACAATGTAGATTGTTCCAAGGCTGCTTTACAGTGATAATAGGAAATTAAAGTAGCAGAGATTGTTTTGGCTTTATGGCAGCTCTAGAATAAAGTTATTTTCCAGCTAAAGTTAGTTTTAACTGATTCACTTCTGTCGCAATGATAATTAGTTATTAACTATTAACCGTTTTAACAGAAAACTCTTAAGTTCTCTCTACACAAACTTTTAAAAAATACAGTATCAAGTCTAAACACCGATTAGAGTGAGATGAATCTTGAGGCCTACTAACATTGCAGGGTTAAGTTAGAAAAAGCTAGACATTTACACTTTGAGGTTGAGTGGAAATTCTGCCCTGGACTATACAAATATTGATGTGTGTATCACTGATATAGCAATGCAATGTGAAACCATGCCACAAAATGTCTTGTAAAAGAAACCATTAATTATAAAAATAAGCCAAGAACTGAGCCTTGTTTCTATTTATGCACAGTTCTTATGTGCATGATAAACATATAGAGGAAATGAATCCATGCGTGAGAATGTTTCTGCATGAACAGCACTTTACGTGCATGTGGGTCTGTGTATAAATAAACTAATCCATGAGTACATTACTGTGCAAATTCAAAAGTTTTTTGTTTTTTTGTTTGAATTTTCTTTTTTTTATTCAGCACAGGTGCATGAAACTGTTTTCAACACTGATAATAATTTGAAAAGTTTCTTGAACAGCAATTTAACATTATTAGAATGACTTCTGAGGGATCATGTGACAGAACTTTTCAGGCAGAATGTCAGCACTAATAATTGCAATTGCAAGTGATCAAAAGAGATTTGTGTGTCCAGACTCCAGACATAACCAACCTATCTGTAGATGCTTTGGTAATGACGTAGGAATACCCACGTATGTGACGAGGCTTTCAAAACACAGGCAGGAAAAATGGAGGTGCATCCTCTCATTCTCCAAATAAGGTGCAGATCTCCATCGCACAGGAAAATGCCCAAATCTTTGGACATACCATTTTAACCACCAGTTTTGACGCTTGTTGTGTGCCGCGTTAAGAGCGACGCAAAAGACAGTTTGAAATCCAATTTGAGCAGCCAGAGCGTCCAGACTGAGATGCACCTGTAAAGATCTGATTGGAATCGCATTTCAAAACACCTCCATAATGTGGTTTGTATCAGATTTGAAAATCTTTTTTTTTTTAACTTTTTTTTATTTTTTATTTGTTAGTTTTTTTTGCTGTCCAGGCTTTCAAAAAACCCATCTGAATAAAATCTGGATATGCAAAAATCTGTTTTTTTTCTGGAAGTCTGAACATGGCCATAGTGAAATGTCAAGCTCCAAAACAACATTAAAGAAGTTCATATGACTCATGCATTAGTCTTCTGAACACTGAATATGATATTGAACAGACTAAAATTTAAATCTGACAGTTTAGCCCCAACCTTCTGCGCCATGTTTGACATCATTGCCAAATGCAAGTGATTCTAATGTGTGCTATAAACAAATGTGACATGCCAGTCAAATTAATAGGACCGGAGCAAATTACATTTGTTTTCATTTCATTTTTGGGTGAACTATACCTTTAAGTCTCTAATAAGTTCATTCAAGCGAAGACTAAAAATCAAAAGTGTATACCCTCAATTCTGCGTATATGCCAAATAATCAAAGAAGAAGTTTTGCCTTTTTATCTCTGTTTTGATTGGATTCGTATCAAACTGTGTAATTAAAGCTGTCACAATCATAATGAACAGCCATTTCCTTTAGTGATGAGTCATCGTCTGGGTGAAAACATGATTATCCATGCTCTCCTTTCATCTCTAACCTTACATCATTTCATCCGGCTGAGGAAAATTCTGCTTCTCTTAAGAATCAGCAGCCAATCCATCACTGTCTGTCTCATGGCACACAGCTGAATGGTGTGAAGAAATCAGACAGGAGACATACTGTAACAGGGATGAGAGTAACATATGTTCTGTTTGTGCATGAATTGGCAGAATAACAGTAAAGCACCTGTCATTGGCAGCAATTGTCTTACCAATAGTTCATGGACCATCGTGACACAGGTCAGACAGAAAAAAAAAAGGTTAATATGTTATAAACCTACACAACATCAGTTGTCTCTGGATATTTACTTCTTGGATATTTTTTGTTTTTGTTTTTTAGAAATGGGGAAATCAACTATTAGCCTGATCAGTAAGCAAAATGTTCTGTTAGAACAGAAACAAAGCTCCAGGCTTTTCATTAATAGTTTTCATTTTCTAGAATTCTTCTTCCAAGATCAATTCTAAATCTACATCCTTTTCACACAGCAAAATTAATAAATAATTCACTAATCACTAGTGAATCCACTAAGTGCAGAAATGAGAAACTAATCTTTGCATTAGTAACCTAGATCTCACACTGGAAGGCTTTTGTGAACTGTTGCATAAGTACAGCATGTGAGTCTTTGGTATATCCACCAATCAATAGTGCCATTAATCCAGGTACAGAGAATATTAAAGAACAGTGAACCTTTCATATATGTAACAACAAGAGCAGGTCACAATTGAAAAAGAAAATAGGAACAACTAGAAAAAAAGTTTTGAGGAAAAAGGAGAAAGCCCAGAGGCCCTTGTATTTACAATGGAAAAAACTATATGAACTTTAACATAAAAGGTGACACTATCACACATCTTTTTATTTTCCTTCTTTCTGATTGCAAAGTAGGGTTGACATCAAATCAAGTCATATCAGACCTATCAATGATTCTGCAACCAGTTTTGTGACCTGTAACTGGGGCCTAGGCTCTCTACGTAAAACGTGTGTTTTCTAGGGATCAAGGGCTAAGTGATATCATTTTAGATTTCATATACCAAATCATAAATACATGTAATACAATTCTTGCAAAAGGTGTTAACACCAAATCTTTTCTCAGATATTTTACAGGTGGCATAAATGCAAGCCTTTGAAATTGTTCCTAAATATAAAATTCAAATACCAAAACAAAATAGTGGCAACATATATTAATTCATTTTTATAAAACACCACTGAATACAGAACTCTAGTAGGCCTAACTTACTGTAAGTTACGGTTAAGTAAGTCAGATGTATTCAGTACTAACAGATCGGACTGATTCAGAAGCGTTACTGATTCAAAAAGAATGATTGAATAATTGCTTAAAAAAGAAGAACTACTCAAAGTCATTCGTTTAGGAATCGTACAACACTGTTCGCGCTGTTTGTTTTGATTCACTAAAAAGAACCGACGCAAACGACTCGTTCGTTTAGGAATCATGCAACACTGGTAGCGATATTTGTTTTGAATCACTAAGGAGAACCAACTCAAATGAATCATTTGTTTAGGAATCGTACAACACTGGTCGCGCTGTTTGTTTTGATTCACTACGTAGAACCGGCTCAACCGAGTCATTCTTCGGTAATGGGAATGTAAGCTGCCTGTGTGTCGTGTTGTAGTTTTTAATAATGATGTTATGTCACCGCTGTACAGAGAACGTTGTCCGAGTATTTTAGTACAGTTCCGCCTGCACTGACAGAAGTCGAAACGTCAACGTCAAAATTCCGGAATTTAATGGAAATAGTAATCGGGTCTAGGTTTCCATCCATAATGTGTTCAAGGCACCTTGTAAATAATGTCAACAGACAATGTATGACCCATCTGATTATTTTACCTCCAAGAACATTATTAGAGCACATTAAAAACAACGGAAAAGCTTCTGCAGCAGCAAAAGCTGGCAACATCTAGCGCTAACGTTAGTTGGACATTTGAACAGCTCTCATGACGGAATAATAAAGAGTGATGACGACTGAATGAACGATTGCTTCCTCCGTTATGCCTTATAATACGCTCTATAATACATAATTTCAAAATACACCACTCGACCTGCTAATTTCACTCTCGCCCAATTCCTGCCATATTACGGACTTTGTGCATATCAAAAGAAAATTGATTCCCTTTTATTTATTGCTTCCTTCCAAACGTTTTACCAGTAACGTTACTGCACACGGACTGCAAACATTACCAGCTTTGAAAAAGGAAGAAGTGATCACTTACGTTTCAGTCACCGATATGCTCCATGATTTTAAGGTAGTAGCCTATGCAGATCAGTGTTTTGATACACGGCGATCTCCGCAATTCGTTCACTTGCTCTGCATTGTGGACTCGCCCTGCCGTGACGTCACCGCGCATTACGTCAGAGATGTTGCTCTAAAAACCCCGCCTCGTTCACAAATACGGTGAGCCAAAAGAAGATGTTTTTATAAGATGTGGAAATATTGTATTATTAATTGTTTATTCGGCCACCTGTATTTAAAGAACGCTTCATGGAAATGTTTTCGATGGATAATATACAGACCTAAACGAGCGCGTTGTCGGAAGACCTTGACACCCATCTAGTGGTTACAGCCTAGCAGTTCTCACAGAAGATAAACTGCAGCTGGATGAGGTGGAATTTACATTATCCTCCTGGGTCCCAGGAATAGACTTTTGTTCACTGTAGTGGACATTATATTTTAGTGAATTTCTCTGACAACAAACATGTCACAGTTTTAAGTCTGAATGCCCTGTAAAGAGCTCATATTCAGGGCTTTTCAGAGATAAATATGACATTTTCACCATGACAACAACTTCTACTTGGTCCTTAAAAATTACTGACATTAATTTAGCACTCTTATGGAAGTATGATCATATTTTGTAACTATAATTTAAATCTTACTAATTTTCAAATTGTTTGTCATAAATCAACATCTCAGGAAAATGTTACAGGGTTTCTAATCAAAATATTAATTTCTGTTACAAAACAGGACATTGATAATAATAATAATATGTTTATTTTATATAGTGCCTTTCTGCAAACTCAAGGTCGCTTTACAATATGATACAAATAAACATGACAGTAGACAAAACAATACAGATTAACTGAATAGGTAATTAAACTGAAAAGATGAACATGACAAGAATCAGATCACAAAGTCAGGGATCAGAGAAACAAGAAGCAAAAATATATGTTTTAAGATGGGTTGCACCATGGAGTGCTTTGAAAGTGACATCTTGTATTGAATACGAAAGCGAACGAGTATGGAGTCTGCGTTTAGGTGGGAAGATTTCTTTGTGAGGACCCTATAGCTGCAGAGTTTTGAACATATTGGATATTATTTATTAATGTATGGGTAAACCATAGAATTACAGTAGTTAAGCCGTGAAGTGATGAAAACTAGGGTCTCAGCATTGCTGGTATTTAAAAACAGACGTAAGTGCACAATATTACGTAGGTGAAAGGAGGCAGACTTGAGTGAGGAAATGTGAGGAAGGAAGGAGAGAGAGGAGCCAAAAATTATGCTGAGGTTTTTAACAGTGGTAGAAGGTTGAACCAAGATTCCAGCAATATCAACATTGTCAATACAGAAACGGGATGTAGTTTGAGGTGAACCAACAAGAAGTAGATCTGTTTTTATCAGTGTTGAGTTTGAGAAAATTACTGGTCATCCAATTCTTATAGCATCAATACAAGCTGATATGGAATTAGTGGGGAGAGGAGCATTGAGTTGAGAACGGATGTAAAGTTGTGTGTCATCTGTATGTTAAAGCCATGATGACCGATAATGTGACCTAGCGGAAGCATGTAGATTATGAAGAGAAGAGGCCCAAGAACAGAACCCTGGGGAACACCGTGTGAGACAGGGGCAGTAGTGGACTTCGTCTGGCGGATAGAGATGTAATGTTGGCGGTCAGACAGGTAGGTAGTGAACCAGGATAGGACAGTGCCAGAAATCCCAAGAACAGAGAGCCGTGAGATGAGAATACTGTGAGAGATTGTGTCAAATGCAGAGGAAAGGTCTAAAAGAATTAGAATGCAGATGGAGCCTGAGTCAATGGCCATAAGGAGATCATTTATAACCTTAAGAAGTGCTGTCTCAGTGCTATGGAAAGCCAGATTGAAAACATTCGTAGAGGTTATGATATGACACATATGTTTTAAGTTGCAGCGATTACATTCTCAAGCAGCTTTGACAGAAATGGAAGATTCGAGATTGGTCTGTAGTTGGCCATGTCAGAGGGGTCAAGGCCCCTTTCTTTAGGACTGTGGTGACGGCAGCGGTTTTTAATTCCAGAGGAACAACACCAGTGCTGAGAAGTTGGGAAATGAGAAATTATATAGGCAATGAAATAACATTGATGTCATATATGTCCACTAGAGGACACCAGGACCTAAAGCGTGTTTATCAGATATTTTGGGAGACACATCAAGTTAATAGGGAAATAAATGATTATATATCAATATTCATGAAATATTATTATAAAAATGTTGCCAATCATTTACTCCCATTATAACACTTATTTCTTTATTACATGTTGCCCCACATAATGTTGTTCAACACATTATGGCAATTTTACTCACATATTGCATGAAGTAAAATGGTATATCAATTAATTATATTAGGCTATATCTTTATAATATAACATTGTTGAGATATGCAAAGCCTTTATACAAAGTTTGGCTAAAAAATCCTGAAACCTAAAAATAGATATGTGAATGAAAAGAAATCCCATTGTTTTTTCCTAGACATGTGATTTTATTGCAACTTTTTTTTTTTTTTTTTTTTTTACAACTGAGATCTGGTGTCCAATACAGAAGACTATAGCACCTAGCATAGCATATGAAATGAATCAAATATATACACTCACCGGCCACTTTATTAGGTACCCCATGCTAGTAACGGGTTGGACCCCCTTTTGCCTTCAGAACTGCCTCAATTCTTCGTGGCATAGATTCAACAAGGTGCTGGAAGCATTCCTCAGGGAGTTTGGTCCATATTGACATGATGGCATCACACAGTTGCCGCAGATTTGTCGGCTGCACATCCATGATGCGAATCTCCCGTTCCACCACATCCCAAAGATGCTCTATTGGATTGAGATCTGGTGACTGTGGAGGCCATTTGAGTACAGCGAACTCATTGTCATGTTCAAGAAACCAGTCTGAGATGATTCCAGCTTTATGACATGGCGCATTATCCTGCTGAAAGTAGCCATCAGAAGTTGGGTACATTGTGGTCATAAAGGGATGGACATGGTCAGCAACAATACTCAGGTAGGCTGTGGCGTTGCAACGATGCTCAATTGGTACCAAGGGGCCCAAAGAGTGCCAAGAAAATATTCCCCACACCATGACACCACCACCACCAGCCTGAACCGTTGATACAAGGCAGGATGGATCCATGCTTTCATGTTGTAGACGCCAAATTCTGACCCTACCATCCGAATGTCGCAGCAGAAATCGAGACTCATCAGACCAGGCAACGTTTTTCCAATCTTCTCTAGTCCAATTTCAATGAGCTTGTGCAAATTGTAGCCTCAGTTTCCTGTTCTTAGCTGAAAGGAGTGGCACCCGGTGTGGTCTTCTGCTGCTGTAGCCCATCTGCCTCAAAGTTCGACGTACTGTGCGTTCAGAGATGCTCTTCTGCCCACCTTGGTTGTAACGGGTGGTTATTTGAGTCACTGTTGCCCTTCTATCAGCTCGAACCAGTCTGGCCATTCTCCTCTGACCTCTGGCATCAACAAGGCATTTCCGCCCACAGAACTGCCGCTCACTGGATGTTTTTTCTTTTTCGGACCATTCTCTGTAAACCCTAGAGATGGTTGTGCGTGAAAATCCCAGTAGATTAGCAGTTTCTGAAATACTCAGACCAGCCCTTCTGGCACCAACAACCATGCCACGTTCAAAGTCACTCAAATCACCTTTCTTCCCCATACTGATGCTCGGTTTGAACTGCAGGAGATTGTCTTGACCATGTCTACATGCCTAAATGCACTGAGTTGCCGCCATGTGATTGGCTGCTTAGAAATTAAGTGTTAAGGGGCAGTTGGACAGGTGTACCTAATAAAGTGGCCGGTGAGTGTATATATATATATATATATATATGCCTATATATATATTTTATCCATTGTTTCTTATGCTGTTTGTGTTTGTGAAAATAATAATGTTTCGCTCGTTTGACTCTGCACTGGACCACTTTCTATATTCTGTAATTTAATTAGCATGCACTGAAAAAATATCTGCCTTCAATTTTGAAGTACAATCAACTTTAAGTAATTTCAACTTAAATTAGGCTACATTAAATTGACTTAAAAACGAGTTGATTCTTGTAACTTATAAAAAGTTGAAAATAGCTTAACTTATTTTGATGAGTTATAAAGCAAAGTAAAAATGTTGTCAAAACTTATTGATCAAGTAGAATTTTGTACAGTGTTGAAATACAATATAATATATATATATCACAAATAATAGGCTACAGTTTAATTTAATAGCCTACTGTTTTGCCGGAAACTATCATGACAACATGTTTGTATTTGAGATAAGGGCTGTGAACACAATACGCGTTTTACTTCGAAGTGTTTTTTTGTTGCTTTTAGGAACAGATTATATCTGTAAAAGAAAAATGCTTTCAGAGAACTATAAAGGAAGCGAAACTATTTCAAAGGCAAATAGAGACAAATCAGGAGTGGCATTTGTCGTCGACTAGCCCTAATCTGATCTGACCACCACGCACACCTGCAGCAAGAGACAGAGAGTCAAAATCCAGTTGAGACAGTGCGGATCATCACACGCAAACGACGATCGCTGTGTAATTACCAAAGAAATATGGACGTTTATAGGCTTGTGTGAAGGGACTTTGCAGGAATGTGAACGATTTTAACATTTACTTTTTATCTTTTAAAATATTTACGGTATGCTAGGGCTACTTTTTATGTCAACTTCTGGCATATATATAGCCTAATCGGATAAAATATGGTGCTTAAATTTGATGTAAGGACGACGCATCTTACCTTTTTGATTTTGTGCGTAATTTTTGTATCAGAATATGGAGCAAACGGCAATGTTGCTTATAGACCGACTACATCTCCATCTAAACTTCCCCCTTGGAAAACGATGGGTGAGAATGATGCTGATCCCGACCCGGGAAAAACAACCCAAACGATGTTTACACTGAATTACCCCCGTATCCAGATCCCGTTTGAGATTACTTTATGGGTGCTGCTTGCTTCCTTTGCCAAAATAGGTGAGCAATCACACATTCTATAGAAAGCTGTTTTAATAGGCCTAAATTCTATAAATAACAAACTAGTCTCTTTTTGATGTTAGTAGCTTTTATTTAGGCTATTTATTTTTAAATGACTGTTAAGTACCAAATCTATTCCAGTTTTACCAGTAGCCCTTTGTTTCATTGACCAGTGGTCAGCTTCAAACAGCTTTTCAACCTTACATAACTATACTGGATCCTTATACTGACAGAAAAGTTTAAGTATATTTGTGCCTACTTTAATATTTTGATCGAGATATACTTGAAAATAATACTTGGGATGTAATTGTACTCTTTTGATTGAGTAGGCCTAAATATATATTTTTTCACACAGTTTTACATACTGTCTTATGAACTTGTGAACTTATGAAAATATTGACTTATAAAGAAAATAGATATGTTCCTATACTGATTATCTGAATTTTTGTGTCCAGTAGTGTACATTGGGATTTACTTAAAGGTTTTTCAAGAATAAAAATTAATAACTAAATGGGAACACAGTAGTATACTAAAAGTGCTGAAATAATATATAAATACAAAACTATAAGTACTGTGTGATGTTAAGTAAACATTATAAAGAAAACTTACAAGTATACTTGCAGTATTAAACTAAACTAGTAGTTTACTGAGAGTAAATGTCAAAGTGTACTTTCATTAACAAAAAAATGTGCTAAAAGTATTTGAATATATCAGTATACATAAGTATACATAAGTTCACTTGTTACAGTTGCAGTACAAACAAAAAACATAGGTTGTAAACTAGTTTAACTAGTTTTACTACTTTTACTAGTAGTAAAAGTTTACTACTGTTACATTTACTTACAAGTTAACTTTCATACACTAAACAGGGGGACAGTTTTAGTCCCAAGCAGTATTGAAATAGTACACTTACAAGTACACCACTAGTACATTGGATACTTACAACATAAAGTATACATAACATATAGTTGAACTTTATTTAAGTATACATAATAAAATGAGCTTGATGTATACTTATTTTTAGTTAGGGAAACAACAGATTGACGGTATGTAAATAAAAAAAACAACCACAGAGAGTCTTTAAAAAAAATCTATTGTGTGTGAAACTACTTTCTTCATCAATGGATTCAGACAAGATTAGTGAATTCTGTGGAAATATCAGCCTTCCTGAAAGGCCTCTCAGCCAATCAGATTTGAGGACCAGAACTACCTGTTATGTATTATGTATATGTATTGCTTTTTTCTAAATAGGATTCCATGTCTACCATAAGATCACGGTCTGGGTGCCAGAATCCTGTTTGCTGATCTCCATTGGTCTCATAGTGGGGGGAATCATGCACTCGGTGAATGAGAAGCCACCAGCAGTGCTTACCTCCAATGCCTTTTTCCTTTACATGTTGCCACCCATTGTTCTAGACTCAAGCTACTTCATGCCCACTCGGCCTTTCTTTGAGAATTTTGGCACGGTGCTGTGGTTTGCTGTCGTTGGCACCTTGTGGAATTCCATTGGCATTGGCATCTCCCTGTTTGCCATCTGCCAGATCGAGGCTTTTGGTGTACAGGACATCAACCTGCAGGAGAACCTCCTCTTTGCCTCGATCATCTCAACAGTGGAACCTGTTGCTGTGCTCACTGTGTTTAAGGACATCAGTATCCACGAGCAGCTTTATATTGTTGTATTTGGAGAGTGCCTGTTCAATGATGCTGTCACTGTGGTAAGTGATGTGTGCAATCTTGACATACAAAACCAAATGATGTGCGAGTCAGCGAAAGGGATTTGGGACAAAAAATAAAACATACTTCTGAGCAATACACTGCCATACTCTCAATGGGAAATGTGCTTTAAACATGCTTTTAGTTGGCACATCAGTCATAAATATTCTCTAATCTGTTCATAAATATTCTCTAGAACTGTTTATAAGATGTTGTGCCTTTGTAAAAGCGCAACATCCAGAGTTATGCCATTTATCAAAAAGTATTACAGTTTGTTTCAAAAGAAATATGCTGGTCTCCTTTCACATCTTTCCTTAGTAACAGATTATCTGAAGTCCAAAACTCAACAAAAGCCAGCATAACTGCTCGGTCATTTGATACAGGCTTAAACACCATGATAAACACAATTAGCTTGAGAAGCTATGAATTTAATCATAACAAATGTCATCATCATATGTCAAACAACTCTTTAGGCACAATTAAATGTCTTACTTTTTTTTATTATTACATTTTAACTAGAATAGCAAGGAGGAAAATAATAGTAATAGCTAGAATAGTAAGAGAGACATTTTTGTGAATTTTGCTTTCAAATTCAGATGAAAAAATTCAGAGCAGTGTTCTGGCTTCTCCTTGACACTGGAATGTTCTTAAACAAACAATCAAACAAACAACAAAATTCTGTGTAATAATACAGTGTGCTACAATTACCAAGTATGTTTTGAAGCTGTATACTTAAAGCCTGTTAACACCAAGAACAATAACTATAAAGATAACAAATTATTTACTATCCATGCCAACACACAATGTTGTTATGTTTATTATAAGCTTGTGCTGTAGTTTTGAAACTGAATTCTGATTGGCTTTAAATGTTTTTATCATTCATCAGTTGGAAAAAAATCCTTCTGAAAGTGTTGTATTTGTGCATCAATTGTGTATTATGTACGTGTCAGTAGTTCCCTATCAGTCAGTCAAGTTCGACATTACATCAGAACTGACTGACACATTGGGATCTCGCCTGAGAGCCCAATCACCTTCGAGTGGTAAGAAAACAGGCCAATGTACATTGGAGAGTGAGATCTGCATGGCAAGCCACTCCCTGTACATACCTGTATATTAGGCAGCGTGCAACTCATTCATTCAAGATAACATTCAGGGTGTGGTCTCCGTAGCGTCCCTTTTCATCTGAATTAGGCACGCTCCCCTAGTGTCATCCAACCAGTCAGGGCTGTTTAAGGGTAAAACAGAAAGGAACAGTAGCTAACGATCATCCCCTTGGAAAGTTATGTCCTTCCGTCCCACCAGGTACAGAGGTCTATGAGACTTTGGTTGTGGTTGTGACAGTGGTTGGGATCCCAATGCATCAGTCAGTTCTGACATAACTTTAGGGAACGCCTGTCTCAGATCCTCAGAGCAAACTTGAATGAGTGAGTTGCAGGCTGCCTTATATATGTACAGGAAGTGGCTTGCCATGCCAATCTCACTTGCTAATGTACATTGGCTTTTTTTGTTACAACTCGAAGGTGGTTGGACTCTCAGACGAGATCCCAGTGCGTCAGTCAGTTGACATAACGTCTCCGTCCCCTCCTTCAGGGAACGGGGGTTAAATTAGTAATTCGTTTACTCACTGTTAATTAGTTAATTAGCTCACACTCAATTTGTTCTTTCCAGGTGCTGTATAATCTTTTCAATCATGTGGCAGTGATGCCTGAGGTTGAAGCTGGAGAAGTTTTTCTGGACATAGGTAGATTTTTTGTGGTGGGTTTCGGTGGTGGGTTTTTCGGCCTTCTGTTTGGCTTTGTGGCAGCCTTCACCACACGCTTTACTGGAAAAGTGAGAGAGATCGAGCCTCTAATCATATTCCTGTACAGTTACCTGGCCTACCTCTTAGCTGAGCTCTTTGCCATCTCCAGCATCATGACGTAAGTAAGGGCTCCTTACCCAGCTAACAAAAATATGTTTTAAGAGTTTTGCTAACGTTACCATTAAGTTATAAAACATTAATTCTGAACATTATCTGACTGTTCAAATCATCAAGTTTTTTAAATGCTTTAAAGAACGTTTTTTTCTTGGTAATGCGGACGTTAAGAGAACATTCCATTGTGCAAACAGTATGGGATTGTTACTTTTGAAAATTCAACATTCAAAAACAGGTAATAACTGTTAATAAATGTTTGACTAGCATCCAACAAAAATGTTTCCATGAACTTTGTATAGATAATGTTTTTGTGCTAATGTTTTGGGAACATTATTAAAGACCAGATAACTTTGAACAAATTAATGTTACTGTAAGGAAGTTTGTTCATAACTTTGAGAGAACCTTGTAAGAACAGTAGGAACGTTCTGAACACATTCCCTGTCAGCTGAGTAAAAGCTTGCTTCCAGATATAAAAAAATAACATTAATTTTCCTGAATGTTGTGCTCCTGTTTCTACAGTATTGTAACCTGTGCTTTGACTATGAAGTATTACGTGGAGGAGAATGTATCCCAGCATTCCTGCACCACTATTCGCCATGTCATTAAGATGCTCGGAAGTGTGTCAGAAACTCTGATCTTTTTCTTCCTGGGTGTTGTTACCATAACAACAGAGCACGAGTGGAACTGGGGCTACATACTCTTTACTCTGCTATTTGCTCTGCTTTGGAGAGGCCTGGGTATGGGAGATCATTTGTGAATTATAACAAATGCTCAAATTATTAGGAAGTTTTTAATAGTACCAGGTTGTTTTCTCATAAACAATATCGCCGCAGCTGTGTTGACACACCAGCATTATTGTGATTATTACTATTTGATATGACTTTTTTAACAAACCAACAAACAATAAATATAAGTGATGTACAGTAGACACAGTTGCCAGTTAGTTTGCCTATTTTATCCCCACCAACAGAAATAGATCCAATCAAAGCAGAGTAGTCATGTCTTCGAGCATCGTGTGTTGTTCCTGAATGAATCAGTGTTTTGAACTTACAAACTTTAGGAATGATTCAACGAATCATACGTAGATGGTCACTTGTTGCCACGTGCTGGTCTAATGATAAATTGCACACCACTAATGCACAGACTGACAGTATGTCTGGAACAAATATAAATTGTCATCTGAAATAAAATAACTTGAGCTACTGGCTCAAATGTTATCATATTTCCATTTTCTTTTAGGAATCCTGGTCCTAACGCAGATCATTAACCCCTTCCGTACAATTCCTTTTAACTTCAAAGATCAGTTTGGTTTAACCTATGGTGGGCTGAGAGGAGCCTTGTCCTTTGCCTTGGCCTTCACTCTCCCTGAGAGCATTGGTCGCAAGAAGCTATTCATCACAAGCACGATTGTCGTCATCATCTTCACAGTGTTCATTCAGGTACCTTTACTTAGCAACTGAGTCAACTGTGCAACTGACAAGTGCATGCGTTCAAACAAGCCTTTTTATGAACCATCTTTACAAGTACAGCATTAACTTGTTCATATATTTGTTCAACACCTGCATTGATGTTAGGCCATGGATATGAGGCCCTGTTTACACCGGATGTTAAGCGTTATGCGCTTTGTTTGATCAGATCACAAGTGAACGACACTAAATAAAGGTGTAAACAGGGTCTAAAATGTCTTGAGATTGTTCACTTTTGACCACTTCCGGAGGTAAAACGCATACTCCTTGTGATCCATAAATGGCACTACAATTAAAATGTTTGGTTCGGCAAGATTTAAAAAAAATAAAGAGTCTCAAGATATCTATCTAAAGATAAGAGTCTCTTATGCTCACCAGTGCTGCTTTTATTTGACCAAAAAAACAGCAAAAACAGCAATTGTCATGGTCGCTGGTTGGAGCACAATACTCTCGGGCTGGTAAAAGGGGAACCATTGTCGGTCTCCGGGCAGGCGCACTGTTGAGGCCAATTAATTCCTGTGATGCAAAGCTGAATTTTCAGCATCATTACTCCAGTCACATTATCCTTCAGAATTCATTCTAATATGCTGATTTGCTGCTTAAGATACTTTTCTTATTATTATCAATGTTGAAAACAGTTTACTATTCTTTGTGGCAACGTCATATAGTTATTCAGAATCATTTGATGAATAGAAAGTTGAAAAGAACAACATTTATTTGGAAAAAAATCATCAATTATATCATCAATCATCAATTAAGATAATCAATTACTTTTAATAAATGTAATGCATCCTTGCTGAATAAATGTAAGAACTCAGACTGACCGCAGAATTTTAAACGGTAGTGTATTGTAAAGACTTATTTCTCTTTGCAGGGAATTACAATAAGACCTCTTCTAAAATTAATGAATGTCCGTAAGACAAATCGAAACCAAGAGACCATCAGTGTTGAGATTCACAAAAGGGTATGTTTTCAGTGGTTTCATTCAATTAATTTAAACACACTTGATGAATAATCATAATCAGTTTATTTAGTCTTGATGCCATTACTCTGTTTCAGTTAATGGAGCACACTGTTGCAGGCATAGAAGATCTATGTGGACAATGGAGTCACTACTACTGGAAAGACAAGTAAGAGTTCTTTAGACTCTTACATTTTAGTTATTTTTTCCTCTACACAGCTTTTCTGAATAATAAAAAGAACAGTTATGTGCTAATAGTGGCTTAGTAGAAGTATTTCTGTGTCATGTTTCCACTTTCCTCATTTCTTTTTTGTTTTAAAATTGTGCCACCAGTTAGACTGGTCTAACAGCTCTGTCTCAGTCTATATGTGAACATGCGTTAACATCAGCCTCAGGCTTATGTACATTAATTTGTCATAAAGACTATTGTTAGTTACTACCACAGCTATTACCCTACAGTTATGTTCAATTTTGGAAAAAGATAATGGATGAAGGACAATTATTCAGTGACTCAGTTATATAAAGCTAAATATAAATGTACAACCCAGCAAACACAGAACGTTCCCCTAACGTTCCCAAATGGTCCCATCCCATGTGGTTATTTTTTTGGGAACCAAACAAGAACGTTATAGGAACGTTCCATGTAGGAGTTGCTCTCGTTCCCCTAACCTTAAGGGAAAGTTCTAGGAACATTCTGGGAACCAAAAACTAACGTTCCCAGAACCTAAATTTGTTTGCTGGGAAAGTCCATCTACTTTATGTGATTTTGATTGTGAGATTAATTTGTTTTGATCTATAAAATCTTTGATTGTCAGGTTCATGAAGTTTAATAAAAGGATCATTCGCAAGATTTTAATCCGTGATACTCATCCAGAATCGAGCATTGTGGCTCTGTATAAGAAACTGGAGCTTCAGACTGCCATGGAGATTCTGGACACAATGTCTGGTGACATCAGTGCAGCTCCCTCTTTAATTTCATTACAGTACGTCTCCTTCTTGCACAGTCACTTCTTTTCCTGTCCTATGCTTCTCAGAAATCTCAGAAACTGGTTTTGCTTTTTTGTTGTTGTTGCTGAATTTTAGCTTACATTAATAGATGAATCATTTTACTAGAAGTCACAGGAGAATCCCAATGATTTATGTTCTCGTTTACTATAGTGAAGAAACAAAGAATGCCAGGAAGAAGTTCTTGTCATCTGATGTGACAAGTATGCATGAACTCTTATCAAAAAACTTGTACAAGACCAGACAGAGGGTGAGTTGTGACAGAATGTCCTGAACTTACAATATTGGAATTGCTGAAAATACTAAAAATTCAAAGGTAATATTTTTACATCATAGCTTTGCTATTGTCATGGAGACAAGCTATTAAGAGCCTTCTGGGTAAACCTCACATCCCTGGCCTCAAGACGCGCTATAGCGTCTGATGAAAGAGGCCGACACTTTAGCTTCCCTTTCTAGCATTCTTTTGCGACCCATGCCGGACATACCGTACAAATCCCATTCAGAGCAGGTAGAGTAGAACATGTTACATTTGGTGCCGTGATCCAGAGTGAGGTTTAGGGGGTGAGTGTAAAGAAGGCAAGCTAGTGAGAACTGTGCGGGCAAACTTCACTCCCCTTGCCTCAAGAGGCGAACCAGAGACTGTGATTCCAATGCCGGAGACGCCGGTTCGAATCCCGCTCAGAGCAGGTCAAGTTACATTTGGTGCCGTAACCCGGATGGGAGTGAGGTTTATGGGGTGAGTGTAAAGGAGGCTAGCTAGTGACCCTCCTTTACTCCTTTAGTGAGAACTGTGTGGGTAAACCTCACTCCCCTGGCCTCAAGAGGCAGAGATGCCTGTTCGAATCGCTCGGACCAGGTCGAGTATGACTGGTTACACTATTTATAACAATATGCAAAGTAATACACTGAAGGTGCATGTTTATAAATTATCATAAAGGTTTCAACCAAAAACACCTTCAAAAAAAGGGTCAAATGCTTAATAGGAAGTTTCAGAACATCCCAGTACCATAGCTGAAATTTGACAACAGAATTAGAATTTGAATTCACAAAATCTGATTATACATCAGATATAAAAAAAAACAATGGTGTCGCATTTGACGTTATTGGGTCCGGAAACAAGTAGCCAATGTTACACTGAACAAAAACTACCATGTTTTCTAGAAAAGTTTAATGTTTACTTGAATGATTCAGTTAGCATTTAGTTTGTGGAAAAAGTAGTAGGGCATACAATTGTTAATAATGTCCCTTTTACTACTTTATTGTGCCTTGCAATATTTCACAAATTGTGATCTATATATTTTTTCTCCATTATGCTTAACAGACAGAGTCTTATACCAATAAGCATTCATTACCCAATGATATCACAGCCAGAGAGATCCTGATGAGACGGCACACAAGTTTACGTCGCAGCCTCAGAGCTAGAAGCTTCCATGACACTGTATGTAACACTACATACATTTACACAGAGCACTTATTTATACAGGGTAACATAATGATGAGATACTGTATAAGACAAAAACTTGATTGGTTTTTGCCATTTAAAATCAGAACACGTTGCACTGATGAAATGTCTAAAATGTTTACTGTCCTGAATCAGATATTTTACATAAAAGATGTTTACATATTGTCCACAAGACCACCTTATATATATTATGCAAATACTTGGACATGAGAGTCTTATTTTCTGTCATGGACCCTTTCCTTGTACTTTCTCTGCCGCACCAGAATGCTGCAAAAATGTCCCAGAAGTTTTTGTCTCTGCCGATGGGTCAGAGTCTGAACTCTGGATTCCCTCCACGGAGATTCGGTCACACCGGTGAGAGAATATACAGTATTATATAGTAGTAATTAAACCATCTCTAGTTCACCCTCTGGTCCTTGTAGCAAAACAGATTCTAGAAGATAGGCAGCAACTGAGTTTCATACAGTAGATGATCTCAGAGGTTATGTACAAGACCTCAATTCTGTCTCTCACAATGTAAAACTGTTCAACATGAAGTGAAATATATGCAATACCATTCAAAAGTGTGAAGTCTGTAAGATTTGTTAAGATGAAGTCTCTTATACTCCTTAAGCCTGCATTTATTTGATCAAAACTATAGTAAAAACTATTTCAAATAACGGTTCTCTAGTTTAATATATTTTTAAAATGTAATTTATTCCTGTGACGGCAAAGCTAACATTTTTAAGCATCATTACTCGTCTTCACTGTCACATGAAAACTGTGATAAATTTTTTCAGGGTTCTTGGAACAAAAGAGATTCAAAAGAACAGCATTTATTTGAATTTGTTTTTGTGTTTTTTGTCACGTGTAATTTGTCATGCTTTTCTAATGAACATCTAGAGCAGAGTTGTAAATATTACAATGATTTAGGTCAAGGGATTTTCATAACTATATTGATTTTAAGCATCTGTATATTGACAGTAATATAGATAGTAATCTACAATATCTTTCTAGGAGATGGTGAAACAGAAACCGAGATTGACTATCCGTCAACCAGGCCTATGTTCAAGCATCCACAGAGATTGTCATCTAAAGCGGTGTCCTCTGTGAACACGTTGGATGAACAAAATGAGGAGCAGAGGGGCTATAGGACGTCACATCTGAGGTCAAACATCAGGCATTCTGGGCATCAGACCTCAAATCTGCCTTATGGTTCATCAAGAAACTATAGTGACAAAGACTGTGAGGGTGGAGAGCAGCAATCATGGCCATCTCCCGACACATGGGTACAGGAACCACAGAATACTGTACAACAGCCTTTGATGAGGAGGCCACACTGATCTGTTAATGCAGCTGGACTGCTATTATCTGTGGATTATTAGATCACACTACTTTGAAGCAAACTAAAACACTTACAATAGAGATAAAGGGAAGAATTTACTCCATGTTAAACACAATCATAAAATATTCCTATGTGAGAATTTCCAGAAAAGCTTTCCACGACACCAAAGCCATCAGAAATTGTGAAATATAGGTCTTAAAACCACAAAAAGCTTGAGTGCATTGTCATTTTCATGTACAAGTTTTTTGTTATTATTTTTTGTAATTCACTCAATTGAACACTAGCTTTTGGAACTAAAATATTGCTATATGAGATTTAACTGGATTTAAGTTAATTACATTATTTAGGCACATATAAATATAAATCTGTTAAATTAAATAATTGATTGATCCATGAAATTGGAATTTTGTGTAGGCTCATGCTACTTTTATTTTCATTTGTTGGAAAATAAAATATTATGTTCTTAGACAAATGAACACAATTCCTGACATTAAATTTAAAGTAATAGTTGTAAAACATAACAAATTCAGATGTTGATACAAACATAAAAAATAAAAAAAACATTTCCCACACATGTTCAAAAGTTAAATTTTTTAATGTTTTTGAAAGAAGTCTCTTATGCTCACCATGGCTGCATTTATTTGATCAAACATGCAGTAAAAACAGGAATAGAGTGAAATATCATTACAAGATATTTAAAATAACTTTTCTATTTTATATCTTCAGTCACTTTTGATCAATGTAATGCATCCTTGCTGAACAATTTTATTAAACAACAAACAAACAAACAAAAACATCTTATTGACCCAAAACTTTTGAACAGTAGTGTATGTGATCAATTGTTTAGTTTTTTTGTATAGTTTTATGGAAAACATTATTGCTAGCCTTTGGAGAACTACAGAAGGAAGTGCATATTCTGAAGTACACCAATGATAAATAGTGGTTAAACGAGTATCAATGCCACAGTGAGGTGAAACTCAATCATGTAGTAAAGTTTATGCCTCCTAAAATGCTAAATTGATTTCTTGGAAGCATATAAGCCTTACCTTTCATATGTTTATCTGACTTTTAGTGTAAAATTTGGCCAGGGAACACAGATAAAAGTTTTTCAACGATGACACTTCTGATGTTTTGAAATAGAATATCCTTGGTTCCCAAATATAGGTTTACTTCAATGCTGTGATAGCCATCGCTATGAGAACACGGTGTGACAAATGTTTGAAGTCCTTATACCATCACGCCATTAATTGACCAGTAGCGCTAAACACCTCCTGGAGAAATCCGTCACGAATGCTTTATATCAATACTACGCGCCATTTCATCAGCTGTCATTTCCTTCAGGAAGAGAATTTTCTGTTGCCCGTCGGAAAGAGATTCTCGTCTCCTATTTTAGAGCAGTATATTACTCCTCTCAGGCGGACACGATGAGTTTCCAAAAGTCTATGGATACATTGCGACAGGTTCATCACAGGCTCATGATGATGGGTGAGTGGAGCTTATAGCGGCCTATCTGATTGTTGTCTCTGTGATAACCTGTGTTTGTAAGTGTTGCGCTCTAGGCTCGCTTTCTTTCTGAGGAAAACCCCCGCTGTTACAGTACTGCGGTTGCCGAGGTGCTGCACGAGCTGGACGCTTGGGGTGACGCAGATGAGCCCGAGCGCATAGAGAGTGAGTTAACAGAATTTCATTTCTTTCTTTCACTCTCACTCACTCACTCACTCACTCACTCACTCACTCACTCACTCTGGAAGCTCGTAAATCGGCGGACCAAATGACTCATACTCTACAGCGGCCTCCGACTCTGAGGAGCTTGTACTATTTCTTTCAGCTCCACTGGTTCGTTGAGCTGGAACAAACGAGTGGACGAGTCCATGTATCATCACCAGTATTAAGAGTAATTTCCAATGGCAAGCTGTTCTGGTCTCTCGGCTGAGATTGCAGACACTATTTTTGACTCTAGTGCCCCCTCTACGAGGCGCCTGAATGCTATTAAGTGGTAGCTTTTCAATACTGCAGTACCGGCGGAGTTGGGTTTTTGGCGGAGAAATGACTTTTATGGTTTTTGTGGCAGTTATATCTGCTGAGCATGTGCCCATGGGAGGGGTTTCTGTTGGACTTCACCCCCTGGTTTCCCGTTTTCTGCAAGGGTCCACGCTGCACAAATTCCTTCTTAGGATATCTATCTATCTATCTATCTATCTATCTATCCTCCTGCAGGGTCTAGCAGGCCATCCATTTGAGCCATTGGAGTCGATGTCGGATACGTTTTTGACAATTAAGACAGTCCTTTTTGGTGGCTCTATCCATGACCTAGGCCGGGGTACATTCCTACGATTGCGTCGCATTTCATTTCAGCAGTTGGTCTTGGAGGCTTTTTACCTTCCTGATTGGGGGACTGGGAGTGATGTACAACCTCTTGGCTTTTGCCCAGTGAGGGCGTTGAAGATCGATGTCAACCGCACAGTCTAGTGGCATAGATCTGACCAACTGTTTTAGTGTTTTTGCTGTAAAAACAAAGGAGCTGCGGTCACCAAACAGAGGATGTCTCATTGGGTGATCGAGGTTATCTCTGCGACCTATGAGGCGTATGGCATGGCTTTGCCTCTAGGTGTGTGTGCTCATTCCACCAGAGAAATGGCTTCTTCTCAGGCTCTCTTTAAGGGCTCTTCTTTGGAAGATATTTGTGTTGCGGCAAGATGATCGAGACGCTACAATGCCGGCCTTTCCCATACCTTTCGATAATTGCTTTCTTGGCCATAGAAATCTGATGAAATGGCGCATAGCATGCTGATATGAAGCATATGTGACGTATTTCTTGGGCGGTGCTAAGCGCTACTGGCCAACAATTAATGGCATGATGGTGTTAAGGCTTCAGACATTCGTCACACCGAATGTGTTCCCATAGAGACGGCTATCGCAGCGTCTCGTTCCCTATTCAGGGAACCAATGTTACATACGTAACCGAGATGTTTTAAACTAGTTGTGCCATTGGTGTCGGACCATTTAACAGCAAAATGTTCTGACCTAAACATTCATCTTAATAGACTTTGCATCAGACTCCGTCAGTCTGCATTTGTACAGGCAGTTGCTCTCTTTCAGCATGGCGTCACAGGAGGCAGCCTAAGGGCCGATTCACATATAGCGCCTAAAAAACGCGTAGAAAACGCTAGGCGCGTCGTGTTCTCCTTTTTCCAAAGCGCTAGGGTGGTTGCGCTCCGGAGGCGTCTGTCGTTGCTAAGCTTGTTGTTGTTAAGGTTCTTGTCACGTGACCTACGGTGCGCTTGCGGCATTCTGAAAAGTTGAGATGTTTTTATCTCGATGCGGCACGGACGCGCTTGGAAAAAACGAGCGCGCCGCACCGCGACCACGTCGCTTCCATTATGAGCGCGCCTACATTTGAAATAACTAACTTGAGCTCGCAACAGACGCGATATGTGAATCGGCCCTAACACGTCCTAACATTCTATAGCTAGTATACAGATCCAAACTCCCACAATCACATTACCTGAGAGGAAAAAAAGACAGCTGCCATCACAGTCCTTTATCTTTCCTTCACTTTAAGTGGTTTACACCTCATTGTTTGGGACTCTTGTCTTTAACCTTTGTCTTACTGTCCCACTTAGGAGTCCTCACGAATAGCAAGCCCACAGCTAGCAGACCCAGCACGACCCCCAAACTAGGAGGTCCACAGGGGCTAAATTCTTGTGCCAGACCAGACAGCAGTGGTGCAAGGACCCGTCCCACAGCTGTGACTGACTGTCCCGCTCCGATTAACGTCCCACTAGCTTGGGCTCCCCCACGCTGCAGCTCCAAGTCGGTGATGCATGTGCGGCCGATAGTGGTAGAGATTGCAAAAAACGTAGAGGTCAGCAGGACCTGCCAGACATTGGGTGCCATGGCATACAGGAAGATCAATGTGCAGGTGAGCGCTGTAGAGTGCAACAATAAAGCAGACATGTTGTTGCCATAGAGGTGTGTTACGGGTCCCACCAAGCAGCCAGCAAGGGCTCCCAACATACTGCTGTAACTGATCAAATATCCTGTCATCTTTGGTTTGAGCTGAAAACGCTCCTCCATGGCTAAGGAGAAGTTACTGTAGTACAGCATTATAGATACAGCCATTAGAAGCCGCACCAGGAACACATCCCACATATCTGAGGATGCCACCATGCAGATCCGCATCCACACTGAGGTCAGCTGTCTCCAGGCAGACTGGAAGATGGACATGTCCCTCACGCCCCATCCTCCATTTGCTCGACTATGGACTGCAGGTGCATTGGGATGCCGAATGTAGTTTTTGTCTGAGCAGTTCTGCTGGATTGAGTTCTTTAACCCATCATAGGTTTTGCTGGTTTTGGTTTTACTATTAGCATTTGCATCTACACGGTGATTTAGTGTCTCGCTCCATGGTAACATCCAGACCAAACCTGAGAAGACAATATCTGGATAAGTAAACTGTAGTTTATGTTGCTTTGTAGCAGACATCTGAAGGGATCACTTGTGAAAAAGAAATGTACTAAATTGTATTAAATGTGTTCAATAGAAATTATTGTTCAGAAAGGACAATGAAGTATTTTAGTTTACCATAAATGCTTGTCAGTGCATTTGGTAGTACACAACCATATTTCAAAGAATAGAAGAAAAAATTAAGAAAACTACATCTTTATATTTAATTAAGTCCTGCTTAAGTAGGTCAAAAAAGCACTCTAAAGTTCAGCTAACTGCATTTAATATAAATTCAAACTATAATATATTTTAATTTAATTACAATTAACATGAAAAGAAATGTAAGAAAACATTACATTCAATTCGCAATTAAAGGGTTAGTTCACCCAAAACCGAAAATTATCCCATAATTTACTCACCCTCAAGCCATCCTAGGTGTTTATGACTTTCTTCTTTCAGCCAAACACAATTAGAGTTGTATTAAAAAATGTCCTAGCTCTTCCAAGCTTTATAATGGGAGTGAATAGAAACTGAGATTTTGAAGCCCAAAAAAGTGCATCCATCCATCATAAAAGTAATCCACATGGCTCCAGTGGGTAACTAAAGGCCTTCTGAAGTGAAGCGATGCGTTTTTGTAAGAAGAATATCCATATTTAAAACTTTGGTCCCACTTTATATTAAGTGGCTTTAAGTACTATGTACTTACATAGAAAAATAAGTACAATGTACTTATTGTGTTCAGGTTGTATTGTAAAACACTTTTGCTGCTATTGAGATGTGATACTGGTAAGGTTAGGGACAGGTGTGCTGGTATGGGTCGATTTAAGGGTAGGTTAAGGTGTAAGGGAAGGGTCAACTGTGTAATTACAAATGTAATTACATCAATTAATTACAGTTGTAATTACATGCAGGTATTTTCAAAATATAAGTACAATGTAAAAACATGTATGTACACAATAAGTCCATTGTATCAAAGTAGTAACTTCAATGTAAGTACATAGTACTTAAAGCCACTTAATATAAAGTGGGACCAAAACTTCATAAATTAGAATAGAAATTTATAAACTAGAATCACTGGCTTCCGTACGCGAGTCGAGTTCCGGCCAGAGGGTGACCTCTGACCCGACGCATGACGTATTGACGAATGCGGAAGCGCAGAGGATAGCGCAAAACAAAATACCGGTCACGAATTAGAAGTCTTAAACGAGAATTTTTAAATAGAAATGTCGGAGGAGCTTGAGTTTGTTGCCTAGCCCTAATTGTTTGAACCGCGAAAGGCGTCTACTCTTACCTAAGCTACTCTTATATCATACGTCGGAACTCGACTCTCTTGACAACGCGTGGACAGTTTATAAAGTTATAATTCTGGATTTTTTTTTCTTACAAAAACATATCGCTTCCCTTCAGAAGGCCTTTATTAACCCCCTGGAGCAGTATGGATTACTTTTATGATGGATTTATGCTTTTTTGGGCTTCAAAATCTCAGTTACTATTCACTCCCATTATAAAGCTTGGAAGAGCCAGGATATTTTTAATATAACTCTGATTGTGTTTGGCAGAAAGAAGAAAGTCATACACTCCTAGGATGGCTTGAGGGTGAGTAAATTATGGGATTATTTAATTTTTGGGTAAACTAACCCAAGTGAAAAAAAACTAAAATACCTAAATGTATTTAAAATACATTAATTTCATACTAAGTATACTAAAAACACATTGACCTATTTACTGATCTATATCGCTTGAGACTTACTGATATAAATATTTTAATTAAACTTTATTTGGAGTACTTCTTTATTGCACAATGCACGTCTTAATATTATGCCTAAAATGTGTTTTAATATCACTATAAGGATACTATGATCTCTGTATAATGTCTTTAAATGCAAGATATTTAAAGTGTACCTAAAGTATAATTGCAATAGTTTCACTTCAGCACAATCAAATATATTTAAGTATATCTTTAATTGGACCTCAGCACTATTTCTGGATAACTAAAGTGCAGTAAGTAAAAAATGAGTTCTTCCAATTTAGCAGACTTTAAGAATACCAATTTAGTATACTAAAAGTACAATTGCAGGATATTTATATTAAGTACATAAATATGTACATGTATTTGTAGTATACTTAGCATAAAATAAATGTATTCAAATACATTTGAGTATATTTATTTTTCACTAGGGAACCTTTTAAGTAGGATTTTTTTAAAGCATACTTTTTCCATAAAAAATATTTTTGTTTTAAAGTACGCTAAAGTGTACTTCTTTTTAATAAGGGATAGTTTCAAAATTCTGATAGATAAAAATTAATCATTTACTCATTCTCATGTCATCCCAAAATCCTGTCTTTCTTTCTTTAGTGGAACAAAAAAGATGACATTTAGCAGAATGCCAATGCTGCTCTTTTCCATGCAATTACTGTCAAATGAATAGGGACTGAAGCTTTCAAGCTTCAAAAAAAGATATACAGACCTATATTGTAATTGGACTTCAGACATCACTTCTCTCATGAAATGGCTTCAAACTTGGTATATAGTTCATTAACTGTACATATGAAGCATCTTTATTATTATTCATGGTCCTTTTGTGTCTTATTTGAAGTTTGAAAGGAAACATTCATTGCAATTGAAAGGCAAACAGTCTTCAACATTTTCCCTTTTGTGTTCAGAGGAAGAAAGTAATGTTGTTATGGAATGAGGGGAGTAAACAATGACAAATATCCTTGGGTGAAAATAACAACAATCTCATAAAACATTGTCTCGTCTATACTTGTCTGTACTTTTAAGGAATAAGTTACTGCCTTTAATCATGTAACTACTGCCAGTCTTGCTCACCTGCATTTAGAAAGAAAATGGCTGCACAGACGAATGAGGATAAGTAAAACCCCCCCTCATGTTCAGTGAGATATCCACCCACCACTGGTCCCAGGATGAATCCCACACTTGAGGCTGCATTAAAGTGACCCATCACTAGAGGCCGTTCTTTCTCCGACACAAGATCTGACAGGAGCGCTCGGCAGATAGACAGGGAGTGTTTAAAGAGCCCTTTCGACAGAAAAGGAAATCACAATAATGTGTGACTTGAAGCAATAATGCACATCCTAATTTGCTACATGAACAAAAGTACTCCACTACTCACCCACTGGTATCCTGGCCAGAACAAAAAGCGCAATACTACTGGACAGACCCAGCAGGCCATATCCAAAGGCACTGAGCAAAAGGCACGTCAGTAATGAATAGCGCCTCCCAACCACATCACTCCAACTTCCCTGCCGACGAAACAATATAAGATACAATGAAAGATACCTGTATATAAAATAAGTCATTTTCAATAATTAGTCTCCATGGAGTAATAAAACACAGAATTGCAGACTGTAACGCTAATCCACAAGGATGACAAAGAGAGATGAAAAATATTTCAGCATGGTTTTATTAAGGGTGTGTTCACAACTCGTAGTTCGGTTCGCTTGGATCATTTGGTCCAGACCAAAAAAAAAAAAAAAACACGTAGTCCTGGTCCACCTACTCACCTAGCATTCACAATGCCATTTTAACTTTTATTTTGTATATTTTGCAACGGAACTTACTGAACATCTAAAACAATGCTGAGTGCCTGGATAAATATGCTTGTTGAATGTGCATAGCCTACATATGATGGTATTTTAACTAGTCAAACAGTGGCAGGAATCCTTCCGTCACACAACGAAGACCTGCTGCGTGGAGATTTTGTACCGAATTGTGATGGGCAACATCACGACTATGAAAAAAACAACAACAAAAAAACAGGTATTCGTAAGCATTCTGTCCATTTTAGGGTCGCATCTTGTGACATGTCCAGTTTTTGCCTTTGTCTCGGTTTGCCTTTTATGCCTTTGGTCTGTGTTGCATTCATATTTCATATTTTATGCTAGGCACAAACATTTCATAGACTTTAGAAGAAATTATGAAATTACATATAAGGATGAACTTAATGAATTCCTACTTAAGTGGGTCAACTCTAAAATTCGTCTAATTATATTTAATATGAAAACATTTTCATTTGATTGCAATTAACATGCAATTAAGTATCAGTAAACATTACATTGCATTCAGTTAAGCACTTAAGTGGGCCTATATTCTTTCAAAATATTACTTCAGTTATAAAAGTATGCTAAAGTGTACCTCCTTTCCACAATTAGGGTAGTAGCAGCTAATGTGAAAATCTTATATAGAATGTGCAGTAAAGATGCTGTAAGTAATGCTAGCTGTTTTGCTAAACAGCTAACCCTCATCCTAGCAAAACAGCTAATCTTAGCAAAATAGCTCTCTCCAAAACCCTGCCCTCCATGTCCAACCTAAAGATGTAAAATGACTGACATATTGAGTCCCATGGTCAGGTTAAACACTTGCTGTGTCCGAAATCTCCCACTACTCACTATATAGTGGACAATATAGTGAGCTCGCCATTTTGTAGTGCTGTCCGAATGTATAGTGATGATTATTATACCCTATATAGGCCACTCAATGTATCCCAGAATGCATTTTGAAAAGTAGTGTACAACCGATGGTCACTAACCCAAGCCCTACATACCATCATGCATTGCGCTGATTGTAAAAAAGACAGACGGGCGACAGCAATGACGTAATCGAGTTAACGTAAACGTAAACGTAAAAGAGACGATCGAGTAGTGTCCGAAAGTGGTATTTCTATTATGCTGGTGAGCTCACTATATAGTGTTCTACTCCCTACCCCCTACATAGGAGGTAGGGAGTAGTGGTTTGAGTGGAGTTTTCGGACACAGCCACTGTCATTTTCTTTGCGCGTGAGAATTAATTAACATGCGGTGACAATGGCCGACGCACAAAGTTTGCATAAAAATTAAGCTTTTTCAAGAAATCACAGAAAGATGAGCGAGAAAGAGAAAAAGTGCTATCTACTGTACATCTGAGCCTACTTCACCTTTTCACAAGGAGACAGCGAATGAAGTGGCTTAATCTTATTCAGTTTTTCATGTGCGAATCTTCATGTTCTGTTGTTTATGCTGCTATTTGCACATGAAAAACTGAACAAAACAAATTTAGTTATTTTCAATGGGTGACAATTATCCATTCTATTTTAATTCTAATTAAACATAATTGTATCGGTTGTTGGTCAGGAAAACCCCCAGAAATGAACATATGCAGTATATTTTTAGCCTATATATATATATATATACACATACATACATACACACAGTATATATATATATAATTTTAAGATGGGACCCCTCAAAAAATTTAATTCTTGCTATGCCACTGCTTCAGGACACTACATATCACTCAGCTTGTATCACATTTTGTTTGCGTGTGAATCATTGCAGAACCTTTGAGTCAGAATCTTAGTTGTTTATTAAAGAAAAGCATTTCCCCAAAGAAAGCTACAATTTATAGCCGGCAGGCAGACAGATCGGACCCCACAAATGAAACGGCTCAGGCTTGCCTGAGGCAAGCACTGCAGGCATCTCCATACCAGCACTCATTAGACTGAGGTATGACACACACACACACACACACACACACACACACACACACACACACAGGCATAATGTAATAAAAACTTAAATTGGATTTACTATGTTCTCTCTGTTTCTGGCCTACAGGCATGTCATAGAGGCTCACTATTCCTGTCTGCTATCTCTATGCTTAACATCCAAGAGAAGACAAACATCTCATTCACTTCTTAACTAGCCCCGTGACCTTCAGGCTTTAACCACTTTAAATATGTGTGTCGTGTGTTTGTCAATGGTAATATGATGACTCATTTTACAGTAACCCACACCAGACGTGAGTGCAATATGCAGTTTGAGGTCTAATGTTGATTGTATTAAACAATTGCTGTGATATGTGCTTCAAACTCTATGGAGACAGTTAGGAAGAAGTAAACATGAATTATTAAATTGAGAGTTATCATATGTAGCAAATGCTGCTCACTAAAAAACAAACAAAAAAACACTACTTACCACAACAGTGCTAGAGAAGAGTTGTAATACTCCATAGGTAGATCCTGCAACAATGGGAAACAGCATTTTTTATTTGTCATGACAGCAGAGGGAAACATCACTAAATAAAAGAATCACTACAAAAAGAATATTTCGGGCAACGAGACCTTGTGATTACAATTTAATGAAATCAGTGAAAATATCTTTTGAGCTGGTGATCTCCACTGACATTATATGGGCCACATTTAAGCAGCCCTTGTAATCAGAGACGAGGCGCAGGCAATGTACTGCTGATTTCAAAGACATGCTTGTCTTTTCCCTAAAAATTACAATCCGCCAGCAATGAAGTCATCTGCTGACTGAAAAAGTAAGAAAAGTAAATTAACATTGGCTCTATTGAGAACAGGATGTAGAGAATTAAACAAAATTGGACTTGTATATTTAAAACACAAAATTAATTTGCACTAATTGTATCAATTTAATTGATTTTGTGCACCCTCAAAAATCACTATTCAGACCTACAGCTGCAACATTCTCATTAGAAAACATGAATTCAGCAAGACCTGAAAAACATACCAATATTGATGTGGCAAACTGCTTTAATTAATTTTATAAAATCGATACTCTAATTCTAGGAGCATTTGAAAGCAAACCTATGACTGTTGGCCTACAGTGTTTGGCATCAGCCTACATTTAGAATAATGAAACTTGCCAGAAAATTAATCAAACTATTTAGCCTACACGCACGCGCACACAATTTTACATTTTTTGGTAGATTTTTGTTCAAATCTATGCAAATTAATTTAGTTGTAGCCTTGATAGTTGAGAGTCCTAAATGTGAGCCTTTTCTCTTGATCACAGCAGAAAATAAGTTGATAATGACAGGCAACAATTTTCTAAACTAATTTGTAATTGTGAAATATGCTACTAATACTGAATCTCAGTGCCACCATGGAACTTAAAGTCACCATGAAATAAAAATTTTATAGAATATTGCAGTATTTATTATAAATGATTTATCCGTGCACATTATTATTTTTTAAATTTACGTGCCCTCATAATCTTTAATCAAAATATCTTCCCCTCCCGCTTGCAGCAACGTCTCTACTCTTCTCTTCTCTCTGATGACGTGTTTCACTGATGACCGGTCACTCACATGACATCACAGCAATAGCAAACCACAACCATCCAATGATCCAATCAATTCCTGCTGGAAAAAATGTCTTGCCAACATTTTTCTTGCGATAAGCCGTTTCACTCAGATATACAGTACATCATGATGGGACAGAAAAGACGATCGCAAGTTCCTTTTCATGTCGACTTTCACAACGACACCAGAGACTTACCTACAACCCCAGCCACTGTAGGACTTGCTCCCAGAAACTTCACATGATGACTCAGCAAAGGGATAATCATACTGACCCCAAAGAGATCCTGATAACACACACATAAAATGGATCTATATGCCAGCAAAGCAAACACAACTCAAGAAACAGATTTCTGGTATTTAAAGGGATAGCCTTTCACCCAAAAATTTAAATTCTGTCATAATTTACTCAACCTCAAGTTGTTCCAATCCTGTATGAATTTCTAATTCTGAACATAAAATAAGATATTTTGAATATGGATAACCAAACAGTTGATGGGCCCCACTGACTTACCCCTTTGACCTCCCAAAAATACTATGGAACTGTTTGGTTACCGAAAATTTTCAAAATATCTTCTTTTGTGTTCAGCAGAAGAAAGCAATGCATTCATGTTTGGAACAACTTGTTTTGTTTTTTGGGTTAACTATCCCTTTAAGACTATGATTAGAGTCTAGGCTAATTACAGCAAATCATTTTGAGATGGCAAGAATATAGAATTGAATTTACTAATTGCATGAGTCCTGAAATGCATAACAGACCTATACAAGATTTGTTTCTATGACATAAAATGGAAATTTATGACATTTTAATACTAGGCCTAGGCCTATTTCACTAAATTCAAAATCTGAATTAAACCTCAATGTTATGATTCAGAGGTGAAGTTTGCCAACAATAAAAAAGGACTATTCAAGTTCATTAAAATATCTTCCCTGCTTTCTGGAAGTAGGCCTATATTCATCAAAAAAAAAAAAAAAATAATAATTTTAAAACAAATGTGTGTCATTTGTCTTTACAGTAAGAAAATAAAATGTCGGTTGGCTTAAATACGCTGAAGGCAATCCTGAAACAAAAGCTTTTCACAGTTGAGCCAGTTTATCTAGATTTGTGAGTGTTCTGCAGTCAGGCGAGCCAAGCACTTGATTGAAATCACACCGTACCTCAATCCAGTGTCACGGCACGTTCTATAAAACTAAAACTTATAATCTGAGAGAAACTATGAATGAATGAATGAATGAATGAATGAGGCATTAACATAGCGCTTTCATATGTACTACTGTACACCCAAAGTGCTTTACAATCATGTCTTCAGGGCTCTCCTCAACCACACTCAACTATGGGTGAATTAAAACCAGGAAGAACTCAATGTGTCTGAGAGGGAAAGAAGAGGAGAGACCATGTGTTCTTTCTCATGGGTGTTACCAAAATCAACAGACAGGACAAAAGATTTCTACACATGCAAACATATAAGTTGCCAAAGCATCTATAATGCAAAATCCTGATTTTAAAAGAGCAAATGTAAAAATATTGTTTTCATACAGACCACTAAATAATGAATATCGTGCTTATGTAAAATCAATGAGCCTTTGTAAACAACAGTCTTATTTCTACAGTTCTAGCAAATTCTTCTTATCTAAGTGTTAACAATGAATACATGTGAATCTTTGTCATGTCATGAGATGCTGAGAATATGTCAGTATGAGAATATATGTGTAGAACAGGGGCATCAGATCTATGCAAACTTACTGACAGCAGCTTAAAAATGATGTCATTGCGATCAATGCCACACAGAAGAGCTCTGACCATCGGCAAATACAAAAGAGGATACTCACCATGAATCCCACCACGTATATACATCGTATGATGCGTTTTGGTCTCCGTCGTTTTTGGGTAATGGCACATTTAGAGTTATTCATTCTCCCGCATTGACAGAACTGCAGTCAATGCGGAAGCGATGGACAGCGTTGCTATGCTGCTCTTTACAAGACATCACGAGGATCAGACCATCTGTCTCTTTAAAAGGGGAGCGCTATGTGTAACCACAGTAATATCCTTCTGGAAATCACAAATATTCTGTGCTGACTGTGTTTATTTAATTCAAAAAGAGTTAACTCATTTCATGCGTACGAATGGGTGTTGTGTTTCACATGGTGAAATGCCGAGTGGTGGTAATTTCATGTACAGGATCTCCTGTTTATGGTACAGTCCAGTGAACGAATGCATCGAGCAGTGACACGCGCTTTATTTGAACTGCAATCAAACATACCTGATACTCTTCTCAAGTGAAGTGAAACATTTGTTATGAAATATTTGATGGGCTTCTCATTTTCTTTTCTTAAGTGAAGTAAAAATGTTTGTTCTTTAAAAAAAAATCATAGTTTTCTAAGAAAGTTAGGCAGCAGGTGTGATTTTGGTCGAAAAAGATCAAGTGAACAAGTATCAGTGAGTATTATCAATGGGTTTTATGATTTGGCTAAAATTATGTTTTATGATGTTAACGTTATAGATGTTTGTTCCACTTTAAAACATTTCATTTGGGTCATTAAAGTAGCTACACAAATTGGAAGGCAAATTATTGCCTAATATCAAAATCAATTAAAAACAAGTAAAAATATAATTTAGGTCTACTTTCTATATTGTTTTCGTTTATTTTGTTTGTTTGTTTCCTTTATTTTTCCTTTTATTTTGTTTACGATTGAATGACTTTTCAAGTAATCCAAGTACAACAACAATAAAATTATTATTATTTTTTATAATTTAATAAATTGCTAATGAATAATTTGATTGATTTCTCACCTGAGGCACTGGAAATTCAGTTAACTCATAATATTTTTCTTTTTCTAACCATGTCATAGTTTACTATAATTTTGTATTATTTTAATATAGTTTATAATTAGTGGTGTCAAATTGATAAATTGCGATTAATCACATCTAACATAAAAGTTTTTGTATACATAATATATGTGTATAATATATATTATTATTATATTTATATAGCCTATTCCATGTCTGTGTCTGTGTATACACACACACACACACACACATTTATTCACTGTGTACACAAACACATGCATTCACAAATATAATATAAATAAATATAATAATATTTATATTATTTCACTTTATTTTAATGGTCCCTTTAACACATTCTGTTGACTATAAGTAACATTGCTCCTACATGTCTACTAACTCTCATTAGAGTGGTAAGGTTAGGATTAGAATAAGTTGACAGAATGTTCAAAAGGGACCATCAAATTAAAGTGTTACCTATGCACACACAAATATTATGTAAACAAAAACTTTATGTTAGATGTGATTAATCGTGATTAATCGATTTGACAGCACTATTTATAACATATTATTATGGTTAGAAAAAGATAAATATTGCTGTATAGTGATTATGAATACCTCAAGTGAGAAACAATGAAATATTTCTTAAGCGATTTATTAAATTATAATTTTTTACACATTAGCCTTACTTATGTAAAAAAAAATACTTAAATCTCTCTCTATTGTGCCTGATCGATACATCTATCCTATAAAATATTCAAATATTCTAGTCAAATCACAAATATCATTGGCAGTGTAGTTCTTGGTTATTAAATAAAAGTTCTTATTGTAGCATTATATTATTTATTGTAGCACAGATTGTGTTACTTTATTGTATTTTGTTGCATACAGTAGCCTATACAATACTCTATACAGTTTTAGTAACTTACTCTGCATGCTTATTGAGCTCCATCTACTGGCAGTCTTCCTAATCTTTGCCAGGCTGTACTAACAGCCTGTTGGTTCTCTAAAGTGGGTGGGTGTCATGCCTTAGAGAACTTGCGTGACCTCCTATTTATATTTCTCACACCTTAAACTGCCTTGTCTAAGTCTTTTCTTCTTTTTTGTTGAATTTGACTGTGTACTTGTTGTCGTTATTCACATGTTAGTGTCAGGTGAGCATGCCTCAGTCCAAGCTTATGTCATGGTCATTTTAGAGCTAAACTGCCCTCTGGAATTTTGTTTACAAATCCTCTACGGCATTGGATATGAAATTGGGGAAACCATGACACTCGATCATCCCAGTGCAGCTGATACAGTGATGTTCCCTAGACAGTTTACATAAATACACTCACATGAACCCACTCAAATAGTCCTCACATTTTGGGCTAAAGAAATGCCTTTGATTCCGTATAAGTACATCAGCTTAAATTACGACAATGAATCCGAATCAACATTAAAGTAGCACTAACTTTGTCTTTCTGTGCAGATGAAAAGGACTGTTGTTTCTCAGTATTATAACAAGATGCCGAGATAAATTTAGCTCTACTCTATAAAACTGCCCCTGCTCGGCTCTGCAGAAACACCACAGACAGTCATTACTACACCAGAAAAGATTTCCAACACTTGCAGTCATCAATGGACATCTGCTGTAATTATTTTTAATTTTAGCTCACATATTTTTCTCCTGTATCTTTAATCCCTAAATATCCACCCGGCTTAAATCAAGGATGGCTTCTCAGGCAAAGCCCTTTTGGACAGCCTTGTGTCCACTTCAGTGGCTCTGGCCTTCATTCACAGCACAGTGATAATTGGTCACAGGTTTATCTGCTCAGTGCAAAATGCCCCACTTGAAATATAATGAGCTTATATTGTATTTTTCCCTGGTATTGACAGTTTCAATCTATAGATTCAAGTAGAATCTAAAGTCCTGCGATACAGTGGCAGCAGTTAAAGTTTGGGATGTTTGAAAGAAGCCTCTTATGCTCATCTAGGTGGCATTTATTTGATCAAAAATACAGTAATATTGTGAACTATTACAATTTAAAATAACTGTTTTCTATTTTAACATATTTTAAAATGCAATTTGTTTTTGAGATGGCAAAGCTGAATTTTCAGCATCATTACTCCAGTCTTCAGTGTCCTTCTGAATTCATTATAATATGATGATTTGTATTAAGCAGTTGTGCTGCTTAATATGTTTGTGGAAGCCATGGTAGATTTTTTTCCAGGACTCTGATGAATATAAAGTAAAAAAAAAAAAAAAAAACAGCATTTATTTGAAATAGAAATCTTTTGTAAAATGATAAATGTCGTCACTATCACTTTTGATCAATTTAATGCATTATTTATGAATATTAATTTCTTAAAAAAAATAAAAAAGGGCCCCAAACTTACAAACTAAAAGGATGTAGATGTTATGTGAAAATGAATGTACAGGATTCATCTTAATTTCCTAACATCACTTCAGTTGGTGGTGGGATTTGTGACAGACATTAGGAATAATGGCTGTAGTGTTTTTATTTTCATCCCTCCCTCAGCTGATTGTCCTGTAGGGGGATATTTTGGTCCACTCGTCTCCCTCCTGAAATCCCATTCTTAAACCACTCCTCTGAGAGAGGCAGCAGGCACCTTCACTCAACTGACCAAAATAGCCCAATGGGCAGCTCTACGCTGGTGTGCTGTCATGACACACACTCCCCACCCTATGCCAGGTCCTGCTCTGGCTAAGGGAGAGGACACTGACACACACACACACACACATACACATACATAGACACTGGAGCAAGGAAGAGTACTAGAACAGTCATTTGTGATAACACACTATAAACCTTGCTGAACTTAACTGGACTATTTATCACACACATTGAGGAGTTACATAATTTCAGCGACTACTTCATGTGGGAAGGAGGAGAGACTGTTAACAAGCAGTAAACGATTGAAAAAGTAGCGCTCCAAGATTGTCATCATGAAGTTCCATGTGGCACTATTTTTTGCTGGGCTCTTTGGTGCCTTGGCAACTCTGTTCATTCTCTTGTCTTTTGGCACGGATTATTGGCTCTTTGCATCAGAGACCTGCAATCCACATTCAAATGGTCCGGTTACTTTGGAGGTGGGTGTTGTTTTAGTCCTTTTAGGGCATACGGAGTTTGGCATGGATGAGTATTTTATTGATATGAATATTACTTCTTATTATCAGAAGACATTTAGGGATGGTCTATTAAAAAAAAAATGAAATGGCTCTCTTTACAGAATTATGTATGGTTTGGATTTTAGTGCATCATCTTTTTAGTTGAAACTAAACTGAACTATATTACTCTTTGATCCTTACTGAAGCAAGATACTGAAGCAGTCATGGGCATATTTGTTTTCTAAGCAGTGACAGTCATGAAATCCTCGTACGTCAGTATTTACTGAGTCCGAGTAGCTTGAGTGTAGACTATCACATGCTGCAGTCTGATACCACACTTAATACCAAACTGGAATCTCAGTGCAGTGTCTATTCATAGGAGTCACGCATGAATTAGGTTTCCCTCATTAAGGATTGGGAGGGAAAAGTGAAAAGCTCCCAACCCGACTCAAGCTAATGAAAAATAAAAAGTAACTATTTTACGAGGTAGCGTAGAGAAAAAAAATTACGGGAGTAAGAGGGGAGTAAACGTACAAATGAGATCATACAAATTCATACGAATTAACTACCAGTTCGCCAAACCGTAAAATAGTTACGCATTGCCATGAGAGTGTGTTGATCTGCTTGTGTTTGAGGAGGTTAAAAAAATAGATGAAAGTTGACAAGATCAAGCATAATTTGTGGCTTCTCAGGACCCTTACACAAACTTTACATGTCAAAACAGCACCAACAGGAAGTCTACAGGAAAGCTTGAACTTTTTTCATGCATCACTAATTCCGTAGGCCTATATATTTTGATTGGTGGTGCTTAAATGCAAATTTCTTAATTATCTCCATTTTTGTTGTTACCTGAATTAATTACATCCTTCTTAATGTCTTCTGATAATGTCCTAGAAGTCCTAGATCTTGTTATCGGCTTAATCAGAGCCGTCCTTAGGGTGGTGCACACGATCGTGAACGGACCGAAAGCCCTCCCAAGAATGTCGGTCCATTCACGATCACGTTCTGGGGTGGGGGTCTCGTTGCTCCAGTTGCACCACCTCAAGGACGTTCCTGAACGGACCGAGGGAGGCACCACTTCTTCTACTTCGCACTGGCCCCCTGGGTGCACACTTCTCTTGAATAGTCCTGCTAAAGCTGTGTTTTGGAACATGGTAGCTCGTAGCTGTTAAGCTTGTCTAGATGGCCAGGCTGGTCAGTTGGTCAGTAGCTGGTCTAAAGTAGTCCCAGCTATTATTTGGCTTCACTCCATTCCAATCTGTCCTTGACATTCTTTTTGTAAGGTGCATCTAAACACATAAATAGCGTGATGTGTCCATCCATATATTGCAAGTGTCTGTTTTTAAGCTGTTTTAAATATGGTAATTTCACTGGCTGTACAACAGTTGTCCATTGCTCTCTGACCTCTGTTCTCCACTCCTTTATAGCGAGGTGATGTCGTGGTCAACCAGGGTCAGCACCAAGTTAGTGACGGCCAGAGCATTACCTTTCATCATGAGGGCTTCTTTTGGCGCTGTAGCTTTAATGACATCATTGATGATGACAGTCTGTGGAAGTTCTGGTTTGGTAAGAGAGATTATTATATTTGCTTCAGTGCAATAGACATTCAGAGACATGTTCTGTGTTTTTTCAAGCACACACACTTTTACAGTATTTATTTATATAGGTTGATGTTCATTTATACATATGTTTAACATAAGCATGAATTAATAAAGGATGATAAATGCTGTAAGAATTGAACATTTTAAACTGCTACCATTACCTTATAATTGAAAGTGTAAAGTGACTTGCTCACTGAATGAGGTATTTGGTCCTCTTGTAAAGCTCTGGGTGAGTCTTTGCCACTGGGGTTTGACCTGTTGCCCTACAAAAAGGCCACACAAGGTTCAAAGAGAGGGAATAAGTGTTCAGGTTACTTTAGTCAGCAAACAACTTCATTTCACAAGACTTCTGAATATTAGCTGAAACAATTATTTAAAACTCACACTCTAATAAAAGCAATTCGCATTGTTTTTCCTTTAGAAAATCAGCCACATGAAAGGGTATGCAAACCTGCATATATTCTCCCCTTTCCTATCCCTGACGAGAGCTACAACACTACCAGCTACCAGTCTGCCATAAGTAAGATTTTATTTTACTTTATTAATATTATTTTATTTTGGTACATTTTAACCTGCTACTCACCATGAAAATAGCCATGGTAGCTGACATGGTGTTAAATTACAATCAGACAAACAAAAAAATATGTTTTATTTTATTTATAAATAATTAACTTGCTTCAAAAAATTGGTTTACTTCATAGCTAAATTACTGTGACTAGATCATTATCTGGCTGTGTTCTTGGTTGTTGAATTTTTCATTAGCTATCAATATTAACCATATTTGAATTTGAATACATAAATAAATGCCTCATTCATTCATTCAACCATATTTGCTTTCCTAATTCTCTTTTCGCTGACTTATTGTTATTATTCAAAGGAAACAAAATAAATCTGTAAAGTGGGTTACGAGCGGTGAACAGCTTAAGACATTGTTTTTAAAGGCCTACATTAGTGTCTCTGTGTAGTGTATACTATAGTGTAACTCTGTTCACATGAGTAAACTGCAATGCTATTCACCGAACATCATCAATAAATGAGCTACTGTACTGTGAACCGTTTTCCTGGTTTGTAATTGGAAACATGATTGTTTAGTCTACAGAGGCTTCTGGAGCGTCTCCATGTTGCTGGGTGTGGCCGCTGTGGTGGCTGGTGGTTTCATTATCATTTGCGCAGCTCCATTTGCTAGTCATCGCCTTTATAAAGCAGGGGGTGGACTCTACCTCATTTCTGGTAAGTTAAAGATTTCATGAGGAGGTAAGGAGTATCTCTTCCTCACTTGGACATGTGCAGTACTGAAAAATGCATTACAGATTTCACGAACATCTAATTTTTCTTTACACTATCTCTCTCTCTCTCTTTCATGTTACTCTTTATTTCTCCAAATCTCAATGCTGTCTCTTTTCTCCAGGTTTCTTCCTTCTCGCTGTCACTGTGATGTATGTTATCTGGATAGATATTTTGGATGTCATGAGCTTGTACAAGGAATATCAGTCAGAGAAGTGCTCAGAGTTTGAGCTCAATATGACTTATGGTCTATCTTTCATGTTTGCTCCAGTGGGCGTGTTCTTCTGTCTTCTGTCTGGTCTTCTCTTCCTAGTGATTGGCCGTACAGTCCAACATCATAATAACTGAACCTCATGAATAGTTGGGAAAACAGAACAAAGAAATGTATGTTCCAAATGCATTAAGTATCTATCACTGAAGAAATCATGTTTGGGCTCTAAACTCTGAGTGTGCGTTAACTTTATGATAGGTTGGGGTACAGTTATTATACATTTGATTTGAATTTGCCTTCAAATTTTGCAAATGTTGCTTCGGTATTTGGTCATCATGTGTGCTGTGAGCAGTACTGTAAACATTGATCATGAATGGTTTGGGAACACTTCATGTATGTGTGAGTGTTTATGTGAGTATAGTACTGCACAAAACATTAAATTATGTTAAATATTTGTATTTTGCCTGAAAAATAGCGAAACATACTGGTATACTTCTCTTTGCCTGTTTAAACCTTCTCAAGTATACATTTACACATTTTCCACTTTGCATTTTGATTATTTATTTACTGGTAATTTTAAGTTTAAAGTTATTTCCCACCCCAAAGGCTTTAAAAAAAATAGATAAACAGATTTTTTTAGCTTTGTAGAAATACCCACCTGATCTGAAAGCTTTACAAGCTTTGCAACTTGTTCACACACCATAGCACATATATATATTTGGTTTGTAAATAATATTATGCTATCACATACAATTGATATGCAAGATTTCAAAAGATTCATTAAACCTTTCATTTAAAAAAAAAATGAAACTGTGCATTTTATATTAAAGTTGGAATAAAATGGAAGTAGTGAAATCTTTTCTTCTGTATTGTGATGTAAGGATGAAATAGATAATCAAAAGAAAGAAAAATGTAGGGCATAAATTTGGTTGTTGATTGGATGGAAGCAGTTCTAAATGCAAGCTGTAGTTCGATTGTAAGAAAGGGATGGTTTTAGCAGACTGAATTATTTGTAAAACCTGAATTCTTCACAAGAGAATTCTTCACATATCTGTTTTTTTTTTTTTTTTTTGCCAAGATATGCCTTTTTGATGAAGAATTTGAGGTCACAAAAAATAAAATGTATACATGGATGAATTGACAATTAGAACAATGCATTTAGAAAACAAATCCATTTCATTCCGATTTTAAAATCTTGGAATCTTGATCATCAGCTGTCAATAGAGATAATTTACAACTTATTTAGTCCCAGCAAACACAGAATGTTCCCCTAATGTTAACATTTTGTTATTTTTTGGGAACTGAATAAGAAGATTCTAGGAATGTTCTGGCCAAATCCGAGAGGACGAAGAATAGGGGCCAGTTGCATAAACATAGCTATTATGTTAAGACTGTGTCTTAAGAACTAATATGACCAACTAGCAGTTAGTTAGGAATAATCAGTCTTTCTTTTCAGTATCAAATTAGACTAAACTACATTTTTATGTTTAAATCATTTTTATGACTTAAAAAAGTTATGAACCATTTATGACTAGCTTGCAAGACTAGTCTTAGCAGTATATGCAACTAACCCCAGCTCTTGATGGTTGCGCTGTACTGGCCCACCTGGACTTGGTTCTCGAAGTTCATGTTCCTTGAAACAGCCCCTCCCCCCGAAGGGAAGGACATTCTTTCTCAGGGATGGGGTACAATCAGGCACCCGCGCCCAGACCTCTGGAATCTCCATGTCCATGTGCTACTGATGCTCTTTTCTCCACTCTAACATCTTGCTTAGACAACTTCTGCCTCTTTTCATCCAGGCCATCCTGCTCCATCCCCTTTGCACCCTGGCTGTCTGATGTTCTCCGCGAGCATTGTTCTAAACTCAGGGCTGAAGAGAGGAAGGGCACAAATTGAAAAATCCCTCTGACCTTGGCTTGTATCAATCCCTCCTCTCTTTCTTCTCTGCTAATGTCTCTACTACTAAAATGACATAGGCCTACTACCACAACAAAATGAACAATTCTTCTGACTCTAGCATGCTTTTCAAATCCTTCATCAATCCGAACAGCCGACGACTTTGCTAAATTCTTTATAAATAAAACAACAACCATCAGCGGACAATTTTCCACACTACAAACTGACACACACACCTTAACGGCAAACACACACATTCTCCCCTCCCCTCCCTTTCCCAATCACCCTACTACCTGTACGCTTGATCCTATTCCCACTCATCTCCTTCAAGCCATTTCTTTTTCAGTTGTACCTGCATTCACTCACATCATCAACACCTCTCTTCACACTGGAACCTACCCCACAGCATTTAAGCAGGCTTGGATATCCCCACTGCTTAAGAAACCATGTTGTGTTTAACAAAGTCTCTACCTTTCTTACACAGTTCTCGGTTATTGAAGCTCTCAGACCGGCAAGAGCAGCTTCCAAATCTTGCTGGATCTGTCTGCTGTTTTTGACATGGTTAACCACCAGATCCTCTTATTAACCTTCATGACAAAGGACATCTCAGGAACCACACTCTAATGGTTCCAGTCTTACCTCTCAGGTAGGTCCTTCAGGGTGTCATGGAGGTGTGAGGTGTCTAAACAGGATCGCACACCGAATGAGAAGCGCAGCAGCGCCTAGCTATGACTCTGGACACTGTTCAAAATGCTGCCGTGCCACAGAGCGCCTTTTACATAGTTTTATGTAAACTATGTGCTGCAAGATACATTTATTTTATTTTTAGTTTCCTCAACTAATTCAGTTAACGTACGCCCTGAGGTAACGTGTTCAGAATGCAGACTCAGCAATGATTGTATTTAATTGTACAGTACAATCATAACATAGTGCAGACATTATCTTAATTTCATAATGTCCTTAAACATAACAATAATGCTGGCCATAAACTGAGAAAGTGCGTGTCTGGTGTGCGATATCTCGAGTTGTCTTTGACGTGACGCGGTGCTGCGCTTCTCGTGTGGTGTGCAACCCCCTTAAGTCGCAACATCTGGATACTGGGGTGCCTCAAGGCTCAGTGCTTGGACCACTTCTTTTCTCCATCTACATGTCATCACTAGGATCTGTCATTCAGAAAATGTATTTTTCAACACAACTCTCATACCTCTCATTCCAGCCAGATGATTCGTCGGTAGCTGGTCGCATCTCGGCCTGCCTGATTGACATTTATTTCTGCATGAAGGACCTCCACCTTTAACTAAACCTTCAACGAAGACAGAACTGCTTGTGGTCTCAGTCAACCCAGTACTTCATTACAAGTTCTTTCAGCTAGGTTCGTCAACCATAACTCCATCCAGGACAGCCAGGAACCTTGAAGTTGTGATTGATTGATGATCTGTTAAACTTCACAGACCGCATGGCTACTAGATCGTCCTGGTCCTGCAGATTTGCCTTATACAACAGGATCATACCCTTCCTATCGGAGAAGGCTACACAACTCCTTGTCCAAGCTCTTGTTCTACCCAGACTGGACTATTGAAATGTTTAGTCATTTCAATAGTCGTGGCCTTCCAGCATGTACTTTCAAACCTCTGCAAATGATCCAGAATGCAGCAGCGATAGTGGTCTTTTTACAAGCCAAAGAGAGTGCACATCACACCTCTCCTCATAAAATTGCACTGATTGCCAATTACTGATAGGATCAAATTCAAGACACTGATGTTTGCCTAAAACCACTGGCTCTGTAAACACAAATACATAAAATCTCTTCTTCAGATTTCAGGCCATTCTGCAAGTGAACGGTGTCTTGTGGTCCCATCCCAAAGAGGCACAAAATCACTTTCATTGACCTTTTTCTTGACTGTTTCAAGCTAGTGGACTGACCTGCCTAACTCAACTCGAGCTGCTGAGTCTTTTAGACATTTTCAAGAAACTGTGAAAAACTTGATCCAAAACTAGCACTTTCTATTCTATATCTATTTATAAAAAAAATATAAAAAAAACTTGCTATGTGTACTGTGTTGGACTAACTGAGACTAGTCACAGCACTTGCATTTTGTTGCCTTGTTGGCCTATTGTTGGTTTAATTGATTCTGTTGTTCTTCTCACTTGTAAGTCACTTTAGATAAAAGTGTCTGCTAAATGATTAAAATATAAATGTAAATAGCCTGGTTTATCAGAGGCACCAGGCATCCTATGCCACGCATATTCCCTCATGGGATCTCTCTGTAGTCTTGCTGCAGAGAGCTCGTTTTGAGCCCTTGGAATCAGTAAAGCTAAGTGCACTCTCTTTGAAGATGGGCCTCCTGACCATGCTAACTTCCATCAAAAGGGTTGGGGACCTGCAGGTGTTCTCTGCCAGTGAAACATGTCTCGAGTTCGGTCCGGCATACTTTTACCTGATCCTGAGACCACGGCCGGGCTACATGCCCAAACTTCCCACTACCCCTTTTAGAGACCAACTGGTGAGCTTGCCAGCGCTGCCTCGGGATGAGGCAGACCCAGCCTTGTTGTTGCTGTGTCCAGTTTACTTGGACCGCACGCAGAGCTTTAGAAGCTCTGAGCAGCTCTTTGTCTGTTTTGGGGGGCAGAAGAAGGGGAAGGCCATCTCTAAACAGAGGATTTCCCACTGGATTGTGGATGTAATTGCCTTAGCATTCCAGGCCTAAGGCGTGTCATGCCCCTTATGCCGAGTTCACACTGCACGATTTTAGCCCCAATTTTCACTCGCCGACAGGTTTTGAGAGATCGCTGACAAATGCCTGAAATCAAATGGAAATTGGTGCTTGTTCACGCAAGTGACAATCATCTAGTGTGAATTATCAAAGACGTGATCTGAGAGAATCGCCGATGAGTCACAGACGCCCGTGAGATATCTGATTCAAAATCCTGCTGTGTGAAATGTGTTCTGACTGAAAATTACATCGCCGATGACCTACAGCCAATGAGAGAGCAAGATACAGGGCAGCGGGATGTTAGGGGAGGAATTATAGACCACAATATCAGTATTTTAATAGATAAACATTTGCTTGACCAGCAGTACATCGCAAAATAATTTAATTACCCCCAACTCTCTTTTGCAGAACACACAATACTTGCTCCCTGCATCTCCCCAACCGTTTTCTCCTGCATAATCTGTTTTCAGTGCACAGACAATTTGGATCGCAAGCTTCTTGCAGGTTATCATATTTAATAACAAGTTCAGTCTTGCGCACGCGTGATCTTGTGTTATTTCCTTATCACTTCTCGCGAGTGTTTGGTTGTGAAACATAGTTTGCGGACCAGACAGAAGTTGTCTGCGATTCTTTCTTTTGTAAAGTCATGCAATGTGAAACCCTCTGTCGCTGATCCATTGTGCAGTGTGCACACAGCAGCAACTGAATGCTACCCCTGATAGTCATGCGGTGTGAAAAGAAAAGTAACCTGACTTTGAAAACCATAGTGTAAACTCGGCATTAGGAGTTTGTGCACATTCTACAAGAAGTGTTCCTGGGCTCTATCAAACAGCACCTCTAGAGCACCAGGCTGGGCAATACCCAATACCTTCACAGGATTTTATAATCTCCGGATTGAGCCAGTTTCGTCCCATGTGCTATTGAGTTTGAACAAGTAAGTTACAGACAACGGTTACATTTACCCTCCCTGAAGTGATAACATATGCTTTTTTGTCCACGTGAGTTCCCTGGATCGACAAAACCCTGGACGTGAGTTTTCCCTTAGAGCCCTCGGCAGTCAAATTCATGCATGTTCTTTTCAGGTCAGCCCGTATACTTGGGCTAGGTGCTCCTAATGTAGTGTTTCCCTGATGGCAAACCCATATGATATATTGTCAACATAATGTTTCCCTAATAGTAAACCCGTTTCTTCCCCTAGGCAGAGCTCTGCCGCCAGTCGCTGCATTTGTAGTAGTTCCTCACTTTTCAGGTATGAACTACCGCAGGGACCTCTTTCCACAAGCGCTTCCCCAGCAGTAATTCTAGTCTGCACAGCTGCAATCTTTTTATTTACAAAAAGAGAGAGAAAAGGTCCATATGAAGCAACCTATTCCCATGGTTAGTACTGTCCTTTCTGTCTCCGTGTTGTATGAAGGACTACACAGCTTATGTGGGCCGTTGGGTTGGTTACGATGTTGTGAGTGTGCTTGTTACCCGCCAAGCTGGGCTTGCCGACAACTTGATTTTTATAACCAATATAATATGTAGGTCTTTGTGTCAACCTAAAGAAAACGTAAATATAAAAACACACACACGCACACACATGCACACACACACACACACACACACACATATAAAGAGATAGAACGATAGATCCAGATTTGCTTTAAAGAAAGAGCACTAGGCCAAATGTGAATGCAAAATTAAGACTAAATATATGAGGTGAAATTACCTTTTCCCATCAGAGACAGACTGGAGATGAGACACTGACAGGTGCGTCCATATAACAGCCGAATTGCAGGGAGATATGACTCATTTATATGGTAGGCGACAGCTGTGTGTATGCGCTCTCACTACATAGCACTGTTGAAGCAAAATTGCAAACATTAAACTTTAGCATGCATATCAATCCATATATGTCTAGTACTGCATGCTCTCTTAATGTATGAGTTTTTCCACAATGTTTGCAGCATTGTTTGTGTATCTATTTCTGCATGGTTGTATATGTTTTACTGTCAGTCTTTAGAATGTCTGTGTCTGTATTAAGTTTCTTTCTAGCCAGCTGCTAGGCCTCCTGCAATGCTGGGCAGTGTGTTATTTAAAGGCCTCGGATCATATTGCACATGAGAACCTAACTGAGAGTTATCATAACGTGGACACAGATCTAAACTGAGATCATGTAAAAGGATGGAAAGGATTTAGTGGAACTTGGATAAACCAGTCAAACCATTGTTTACTGATGCTGCAGTTATATAGTGCTAATCAAAATTTCACCAATAAGATTGACCATAACATGACAAGTCATTTGTAGGTAATCTAGAGACATAGTATCCATTTACATTTAAACCACTAGAGGTCACTGTTACATGAGAAATCAAGGCTTAGTCAAAACACTGGACAATAATGTATAGCATATAGTGTTGTAAATTTAGAACTTAATATATGTTTGACACATAATAAATATAAATTAAACTAACACCATGAACTAACTTTTTTGTTGAGAAATCTTAGTTGCGCTTAACACGGTCCTTTTGGTTGACGTTTGTTAATGCATTAACAATGAGCAAAACATTTGTTACAGTATTAGTCTCTGTTAATGTTTGTTATGAAAAATGCATTTTTATTGTTTGTTAATAACATCTCATGTTAATTGAATGATATCAACAGATACAAATTAGATTTAATAATGTATTAGTAAAGAGATTCATATTAATAAATGCTTTAAAATAAAAGTATTTTTTCCTTGTTAGCTCATGTTAACTAAATCTAGTTAACTAATGTTAACAAATAGAACCTCATTATAAAGTGTTACCAAAATATTTTTGCTAATATTCACAGGGCCTATACTATTAAAGTTAGGCCTCACGTAGGCTTTCATGGCACAGTGTTATCATCATTTTATAATGACAACATGTTTCCGTTTAACTTGTGACAATCATTTCTGTTAATATTTTCTTTGTGTTTCAGTAAATAAATTCAAAGTGGTTTCAGAAAGTGGAACAAACTCATTACTGGTTTAACTTTGCCACCATTGTGATTTAACTTTAAAAAAATGAAGGCAGTGATTAAACATTCCAATGTTAGTTATTTAATTTAATTTAATTTAATTTAATTTAATCTTATTTATTTACAGTTGCCCTTGATTCCAGGTAAATTCTGATGTGTGTTTGGTGCTAATATTCGCTCATTGTCTTTTCTGTACCTTAAAACTGTCTACTACTATTACCTCTGAAATTTTCAACTCTACAAATAAATCATCCTAATCATGTACTTTAATTGTAGCTTCAAATGCAATCATAGGATTTTCTGTGATTGTGAGATGTATAAGGTACCTCGAGCATCAATCCCACAACTCACAAGTTTTCATCATACTCTTGGTGAGATGTGACACAGATGTGTGAATTAATTCTGAATGTGTTGACAGAGAAAATAAGTGTGCAATAGATGTTTTGTGCTTTGTGGACCACTTCGTTATAGACTGCAATACAGTATATGTGCATCACACTTTGGTGTACCAGAGAAGCTTTCTAAAGAGGTTTATCTAGCCGAGCGTTACGTGAATATGAGATGGGAGTGAAAATCAATCAGTCAGAGAATACATAAAAAAAAATAAAAGCCTTGGAAATATAGACTGAAAATCAAATCAACAGGAAATATTCTGAAGAGAATATTGACAGGGACACTGGCTTTCTTGTGATGCAGTGTCAATAAATGCATATTTACGAGTCCGGGTGAGAATGTCGTTAGTTCCTTGGTCCCTGGTGATTGTTGTGCAGTTCCACATGATTAGGCCAGATAATTGTGTGTTGATAATAAGCATGTTCACAGCACTGCACAAAATACTGTGTTCCACAACAAGACACTCATGTGGGCCTGCATGGACCGCCGGGAGCCGTAGAATATGTACAGTACACGACCTCCGGTTAAACTGAGAGACAATGACTTACACCTTCAGTGTGTCAAAGAATCAACACCATGGTGTTATCCTATTTTCAGCACATGGCAGAAATCAGTGCACTCATGACCAAAACAGTACCAGTCAAGCATATACTTGTGTGACAATAAAAGGACAGACAAGTGTAGTTACATATTTCATTTCAATGTCTGTATTTTGTTTTTAGACATGGACATCAGTCTAAATTGGAAAAACTGTAAAACATGATTTCCACATTAAGTTGCTCATTTAATCGCTTTATACGTTTTCAAAAATTAAACTCTCAATGTAATAAATTGTCTTGACTATTTATGAGTTGAAACAAAGGCTATATCTTTAAGTTGAGTTTACTCTCATTTCGTTGAGTTTACATTTTAAAGGCTGAAGGTTAACTCTCGTTTTGTTTAAACACACACACACACACACACACACACACACACACACACACACACACATGTCTGGTTCGCTATCTTTGTGGGGACTCTCCATAGGCGTAATGGTTTTTATAGTGTACAAACTGTATTTTCTGTCCCCTTACACTGCCCCTGTCCCTAAACCTACCCATCACAGGAGACATTCTGCATTTTTACATTTTCAAAAAACATTACTTAGTGTGATTTATACACTGTTCTCCTCATGGGGACCGCTGACTGGTCCCCACAATGTAGGTGATTTCAGGTTTTACTATACTTGTGGGGACATTTGGTCCCCACAATGTAATATAAACACGAGCACACACACACACACACACACACACACACACACACACACACACACACTTACACATTTTTAACTAACAAGCAGTAATTAGGAGTTTATTTAGGCAAAAGTCATACGTAATAGTTAGTTAATAGTAATAATAAGACCCTAATCTAAAGTGTGACCCATTTAAATATAATTTATTAAGTTATTTGTTTATTACTTACTACTGTTACTGTTAACATGCGTATCAGTGGTTCTAAACCTGGGGGTGACAGGATGATTCAAAATTACTTAACTTTATTAACAATAATTAACTATTTAAATGCTAAAAACTAATAATCTGTAATCTGAATATATATATATATATAATAATAATCCGATTCATTTTCCCTCTTAACTTTTATTTATTTATTGAAAAACATTCAGAATCTTAAAATCACAAATACAGTCATGTTTAATTAATTTAGTATATCAACACTCAAGCAGCATTGTTATAATTACAGCAGGCATACTGGAGGAAATATCTTGGCATGTTCTCTTGTTTGATTTGATATAAAACTTCAACATAAGCTTTTCATGAGTGGCCCCACATTGTCCAACACAATTTTTGAAAGGCCACCATATTGGCTGATTCAGATGATACCAGTTCTGTTATTTAATGTCATTGATACTGATCACAAATCAAATTATAAACCTATTTTGCGCCCTTTGAATTGTTGTCCTGTGAATCTGATAAGGCTATCACAACTTAATACACTTCTGAAGGTGAAACGCTTGAAAGGTTATGCACTTTTTGTCACTCTGATCAACTCTAATTGAACTCTTTCACATAATCCAATGCACGTAGACTGCACAAGCTACAACAAAAACCTATGCAACTCAGATTGTGTTTTGCGACTCCTCTACTCTACTTCTTCAAGTTTTCCTAGAGCCCTATTTTGGTAGCTTTATAATCCCTTTTGACGTTTAGTTAAATATTGTTCATTTTGCCCCCCAGAATCTTGCTAGTATTTGAATTGCATGAAACAAAATGGCAAGTCTTATTAAAGCCTGCTCTTTGTTTAGAAATGGTTTTACATAATTTCAGAAACGGCTTGGAAATAATGAATAAACAATGGGTTATGTTAATGCACGTATTAATGCAGGGCACGGGCATATAATTAAGAGCCATGATTCAAAATCAACATTAACAGTGTGGGTAGGAACCACGACAAGTTATTGACGAAACAAAAATAAGAGGCCCAAGTTTGTGTGACCTGTGGGGTCAATAACATTCATAAACTGCAAGAATAGTCTGGCTCGGTATATACCATGTGCTTTCTCATGTCTGAGGGATTTGTTCAGCGTTACTCAGTGTTAGTCTTAGATGTGTTTTGAACCCTTACACCCAGATGGTGTATTATTAATAATTATTAATGCAAATGTCAGAAATAAAATAATTTTTGGATTTATAAAGGGATAGTTTACATTATAATTCCTGCAAAGACATACGCATAGAAAGAAGGTGAAAAAGCAAAACCCCTTTTTTTTTGGCCTTAAAACACACCACTGTAAAACTCAAGTCGTGCTTGCAAAGTTGCTTCCGATCGATCTACTCGATCATCTGAAACTTGCGATTAAGGGCCGTTGAATTTCTGACATGCTTGAGGAGCCTCATTTATAAGATGTTGCGCAGAAACCGTCCTACATTTGATCTTATAATCATTTCTCAAATGTGCGTATACGTGTGATGCAGAGAACGAACGTATGCACGGAAAACATGCATAAACCTCTCTTCCAGATGTGAAATTTATAAATCACAAATGATCTTGAAATTGTGCGCAGCTGAATGGTCCACATCCTTTACTTGAGAATGATGAGAATTGCGTATGCACGTTTTATAAATGAGGCCCGAGGTGTTTGGCCAATCACAAAGCACTGGGTCTGCTGGCCAATCGTGAGCACTCTGGGCTTTTTGGAAGGAGGGGCTTTGTAGAAACTGCAACTCAATCAGATTATTTCAGACTGACTGAGAAAAGAGGTGCTGCAATAATGTAATGCATATGAAAAAGAATGTGTGTAAAGCATGTTAACATATTCAAGTACACCCAATAAACAAAATAATGACTTTTTTGAAATTCTCATATCATTTACTCACCCACATGTCATTTAACCCACATGAATGTGCTGGGTTCTTTTCCATAATGAAATTGAATGGGAAGTGGACTGATACAATGACAATAGAAACTACACACATGTTTACTAAAAGTTGTCCATATAACCTATGTGCTACAATGCACTACTGTTCAAAGGTTTTGGTGTTGCTGAGAAAGTCTCTTGATCAAAAATAAATATTGTGTGTGTATATATATATATAAATATATATTGTAACTTTATACATGTCTTTACTGTCACTTTTAACAAATTTAATGCATCCTTGCTAAAGAAAAGTATTCCTTAAAAATCCTAATCTAATCTTACCCACAAACATTTGAATGGTAAATCTTCTGAAATCTTCTGTGATAGTATTGTGTAAGCAACATACCAAAATGTAACTCTTATTCAGTGAATATGTTCAATGTATATGTTAAATTATGTTTAAATGTATATTTTTGAGATTTGAAGTTTATCTCATTGTGACATCAGTGTGACGTGACGAATAATCATGATTGTGTATTTTATGGCTTCCAAAGATTTTAAATATATGGTTCTTTTATGGTGCTTGTCATTTTGAAGCATGACAGCCCAAGTCCCCATTCACTTAATTATATGGTAAAGAGTAGTCAGCACATACATCAAAATTCCTCCATTTGTGTTCCCCAGAAGAACAACAGACATGTAGATTTGAAACAATATGAGGATGAGTAAATGATAGTGAAGTATTCCTATAAATTGTTCCATTATTTCTGTATATTTGCAGTTAGGGAAACACCTCTGCTTAGTAAAGTGGCACTTAGGCCTATTTGAATATTACACATCTGAAGTGACAATAAAAGGGCAGGTAATGTCTCATCCCATAACCCAGTTCCAGCTGCCCATATCATCCCATTGGCTCCATGGCGCACAAAGGGTTATTGAGGACTGTTGCTCCGCCACGCAGGGCTTTTGATTTTAATTGCGGATGCACTCATCTGCTCCTCTTCACTCAAAGGCTCAAATGCCCTGTTTGAAATCTAGTGCATGAGAGATGCTGTTTTCTTTTTTCTTCTTTTTTTTTAAAATGCCCCCTCCTCTCGTCCCCTCCTCCCTTCCCTCTTCTTAAGGCTTGCGATACATTAAAAGGTGTAATCCAACTGAAATGGAAATTGCGCTTCTTCAAAACAAATGATGAGAGGGCAATAGAGGGGCCAGCGCCGTGCTCCATCGCTGAGACCGTGAGGAGGCTCGTCAGAGGCGGGACCCTCTCTTTCAGACCTCGATTGTGCTGGGCTTCTTATAGTGGCTAATGGTGGAGCTGCTAGGCAGGTTGATTACAAGGTTACGGTAAACAATCCTATTCAGCTGCACCAAGCAAAATTGCATGTTGTGTTTGTATGTGTGTGTATAGTTTTTTTTTCTTTTTTTTTCTCCATTTTGCCATGTGGAGTGTCAGGTGGTTGGCGGTGGAGTACAGGCACAGGCTTCTGAATAATTACTTCCAATCAAGTGGTACAGCAGCGCTACAGAAACCTTGTTTATCTGAACACTGTGGTACATTGTGTGTCACGTAACATGCTCTGTGTCTAAAGTCTTGTGACTCATGTTTGTGGAAGAGTCATGGAGTTTGTGGGGCTTCAGCTTCAAAAATAAAGGTTCTTTATAGGCATTGATGGTTCCATGAAGAACATTAATGGAATCTTAAAAGCTTCTTTTATATTATTAAAATGTTCTTCACACTAAGAAAAAAAAAAACAGTTATTTTAAGAACTGTTCAATGAATGGTTCTTTGGGGAGCCTTTTCTATGGCATCATTGCGTAAACCCCTTTTTGGAATCTGTATCTTTAAGAGTGTAGAACCTTTCCATTACACAAAAGATTCGTTATTATTAAAATGTCCTTAATACTAAGGGGGGAAAAAAATCACATACTGAGATTATGTCATGGTAAACTGAAAATTATTCCATGGTACTGAATGAGTACTGTGTCTGTATATTGTGAAGTCCAAAAATATGAGACTGCGTTTCAAATATGCGATCCAATTTAAAAATGGAAATGTACAAAGTTGAAAAAAAAACAAAAACAAATCAACTTTATAATGACAAGTGCTGTTGTCGTCAAAGAAAAAAAAAAAAAAAAAATCTCTTAAAATGTTGCCGATATGCTAATAATATATTTATCAATAAATAATTTGAAGTGTAATTAATCGTTTGTAATGAAAAATGAATATTATAATAATTCATTATAAAAAAGCAAAAAAAACTTTTTTGCCACCACTTTATCTACTGTACAAGGTTTTTAAAGGTAAATGAATATCCCAGTACAGTACTACGCAGGTTATGTTCATAAAAAACATATTTTTTTATTTGCATTTTGGAATTCTCAGATGACTTTCTGTTCAGTATAGTGTCCATTTGAGATCCACCAATCCAGTGTGTGTGTGTGTGTGTGTGTGTGTGTGTGTGTGTACAGGTTTATATTACATTGTGGGGACCCCACAAGGATATATTTCAACCTGAGATCACCTACATTGTGAGGACCAGCCAGTGGTCCTCAAGAGGGAAATGGATTACTAAACATACTAAATTGTTTTAAAAAAAAAAGTACATATGGAACGTTTTCTGTGATGGGTGGGTTTAGGGGTAGGGTTAGTGTAAGGGGATATAATATACATATACAGTCTAGTATAAAAATCCTTATGTTTATTGAATGTCCCCACAAAGATAGTGAAACCAAATGTGAGTGTTTGTGTGTGTGTGTTTAGAACAAATATGTTCTACCTGTGTCAGATATTTCTTGTTCTGAAATAAAAACAGGAAATATCTTGCACCATTGTGCTAACACAAACATTTGTTTCTCTTTGCCATAGAGTTAAAAAAATTTTTTTGATCTCTGGTTGTCAAAATACGAATAGCTTTAACAAGATTTTCGTGTTGGAGAAGAATAAACCAACGACCTCTTGGTTGGAGATAGGATGTATTGCATTTCAAATTAGAAGAGAGACAAATTAAACCCTGCTCTCTGTCTTATTAAGCATTTGAAAAGACGGCTCTCTGGGCGCTGCCGTGGTTTTGGGAGAACAGCACACTGTTGGGTGTTGGAATAATTAGTTTAATTTGAAGTGGTCCCCCTCACAGCAGGTAGGGGCATGCAGTGTGGACCGCTGGAGGCTGTTGGGGTGCTGTGGCGTGGGTCGGGGTGAGAGCTCAGATCACGCTCTTGGGTCTTGCGGGCTGGGAGAGGCCTGAAAAGGGGTAACGGGTTCTCAGAAGGAGAAGATGTGCGGTCTGTCTTCTCGCAGCTGCAAATCCTCTGGGTTCACCGTAATGAGCCGCGTGATGAGAAAAGACCTATTCAGCTGAGGATAGGCATTTTACCATGCTACTCTAAATTGTACATTTTTCTGAATGGTTGAAAATTGATTAAAGGTCTGTCTTATTAAATGAAAAGTAATTTTAATTAATATGATTTTAATGACCTATATGGCATATTAGTGCTATTTGGTGTTAATCTTTCTCAAAAGCGAAACATTTTTAGTGATACAAGTTGTGTTGATTCTCTAAATTAAATTGCATTAAATTACAAATTAAAATTACATTTGTAAAGTAAATATAAATCAATTTGGTAATCTAAATTAAATTAAGTGCCAGTGTTATTTTAGCTTTTATTGTAGTTTTATTATAGTTTTATGCAAGTTTTGAATTAACTTTTATTTTTATATTGTTGGTTGTCATGTTAATTCTAGTTAAATTTTTAGTAAGTAGGCCTACACTATGTGCTTTTGACATTGTAATAATTTTTTTTCATTATTATTTAATATTTAATTTAAATTTAGTTTAGTTTTTCTTTATTTCCAGTTAATAATTTTAATGCTTCACCATAAACTTATGTCAATGTATTGCCAAGTTTTTAAACGTTTATTTATATATATGTGTGTGTGTTTCTGTGTTAAATTATTTTAGCATTTATCATGACTATATATATATATATATATATATATATATATATATGTACTGTTTCAATTTTATTTGAGCTCAGATTTTTCTTCTTTTGTTTTATCTAATTTTTTATTTAATTTTTTTTTTTTCATTCTTGCCTGGAAACTTGGCGAGATCTGAATAGAATTTTTATATACGAATAAGATTTCTCAAATGTCATTAAACTGAACACAAGTTAAAGCTCAAGTTAAATCTATATCTGAATATTACTCAGCATTACTATCATCCGAACAACACACAATTCTTTTAACGTGTATGTCATGCTCAAACTATGACACACAAAAAAACCCACACACAAGTGTTTCAGCTTTCACCCAGCAAAAGGTTTGGAGAGCAGGAAATTTATTTGCTTTGTGCGGTTTAGTATTTTGATCCCGTTGCTCAAATAAAGCGGCGGTGTGAGTTCAGTAATCTGACCTCAGCGGGGTTAAACCTAAAACACCTGATTAGGATTCATCAGGTCAATTCCAATCATATTCCCATGTCTACAGATATGCCTCTGTAGAAATATCATTTATTTTGCTCATGTATTGCAGATCCTCTTCTAAGACTAGACTTTGAGGCCGCAAAGCTTTGGCCAAATGGGACAAATAGATTTAATGAAAATAGAACGTGGAGGGAAAATAAATAGTGCTTTGTGTCACTGAAAGCCCAAGAGAGAGTACACAAACATTTACTTGTATTTATACAGCGTGCTGTCCAAAACCTCACGTTCACCGCTGGATTGTTCATATTAATATTATTATTATTATATTAATATTACAAAATGCATCTCAGTGTTCCTTAAAGCAGATTATATTAACTGAAATTCAATGACCTTCTTGTTTACACAAGTTATGGTAATTGAATTCATCCACTTGGAGAATTTGTCAGCATGACAGTAACATATTAAAATGTGATGAGATTACTCATGTTAGCGGTTACGCTTTAAAACAAATGAGCTCACTTGTCCGACATGTTAAACACAATGACATGCACATAATTTTATTTATACCTTAAGCATATGATAATGAATAAAGTGCATCCTAATAACATGGAAATTGTATTCTAGATAAGTGGGAACATCTGCATTTAGGTTTGTCTGAACATATTAGAATCAAATAGAAATGATTATTTTATCATATTTAGGTCTATAAAATGCTGAAACCCATGACAAGAAATGGATCTAGGAGGTGGACATATTAATAATTCAAAAACTGAATGCATGGTATAGCATCTCCTCAAATAAAGTCACAATCGTGTAAAAACGGCGAGAACAGTAATGTTTCACACTTATATTTTAACCACAATGGGAGAAAACAACCAGTCTTTAATCTCTCTCGCAAGCCGAGCCACATCTGGGCAACATCTGTACGCAGCCTGAATTTTCAGCAACGAAAACGAAAACCCACAGAGCACCAAAATCAGTTGTTCACCACCAAATCCGTGCAAACTTTTTGTTAGCGAGTGATTTTGGGGTTTGTTGTGTCTGTGTGTTTTGTGTATTTCTGCTGGTTGTTTATGTGCTTGTGAGGATCTTGTCTGTGGGATCGGTTCCTCCTATACCTTGCCTAACCAGCCATTAGTGGGATTGCAGGCCTCCAGCATTTCAAACACCTTAATTAGTTATTCAGCTCCTTATTTGTGTTTGCTTCCCCCTCCGGCACCTAATTAATGCTTAATGGAAACTGCTGAACTGAGCCTGTGGAGAACTCATGAATATTGAAATTAGCCTCAACAATTTTAAAAAGGGTTGCAGGGGATAGAGGTAAGAACTGCTCGCTGAGGTACTCATTACTTTTGTGGGATGCAAGCTTGTGACAACGTGAGCAATGTGGACTTTTACATCGAAAAACTCAAGATCACGCAATAGAATGTGTGTTTACAATTTATAAATTAAATTAAAGCTTAGAACTGTGTTGATGCACAGTTAGAGAGAGGGCTAAAATTATCTTAATTGTATCAAGTTTGTTGTTCATTTTTTTCCAATAAATGTTTTCTACATGTTTGTTCGAGCAATAGTAATTGCATAATTTTGCATTTCTGTTTAATTTTACAAGATTGAAAGATTAATAAAATAAAAATATAAGAAAATATTTTAGACTTCATTTAAATGTTTCAAGTTCTGTTAACTGATTAATATTTTACTGATTTAAAATAAAAATTCAGAAATTACTAAAGGAATAATATGGGAGAAAGGATTCAAATTGAGATATTTTTGTAACTCGACATTAAAGGGATTGTTCACCATCATTTACTCATGTTTTCCAAACCTGTATGAGTTTCTTTCTTCAGTTGAACACAAGAGGATATTTTGAAGAATGTGGACTCCAATTGACTTCCAGTATGGAATAAAAATACAATGTAAGTCAATGGGGTCCATCAACTGTTTAGTTACAGACATTTTTCAAATGATCTTCTTTTGTGTTCAGCAAAAGAAAGAAATTCAGACAGGTTTACTTGAGTCTGAGTATGATGACAGCATTTTCATTTTTACTGTAGGTGAACTATCTCTTTAACATTTGATCAGATTCAAGGTAAATATTTAAACATATTTTATTTATCTCCACATGTTCTCTGTTTGATAAACAAATATAAGATTGAAGTTATTTTGTAGGCACATTCCAGCAACAACAAAGAGTGTGTGCCATATAACCTTTCGCTAGTTTAAACCATGAATGTGTTGATTTTCATTCTTTTCTCTTCAATGTTTTTATTCTCTCTTTTCTTCGTATCCTCCCTCCCCCTAAAAAAAAAAACCAAACAAAAAAAAAACCTTTGGTACAAGTTTTCTTAGTTTGTCTCCCTCACATCCACCATGCCAATTTTTTATGTAGTCTATGTAAATACTGACTTTATTATATAAAGATGTTTATTAATGTTACCTTGCAGTAATGATCTGTCATATCTCTGTGCTGATGACTGTAGAATGTGGAAAATCATTTTAAAATATACACTAAATAACACTGCTTTCCATATATTATGAACAAATGTACAATTCAAATTGCCTTTATTTAAATTTTTTTACCATTTCCATTGTTGCAATTATTCACGTGAATTCACAGTGCAATTGAATATGTAACAGAGCTTCATTTGAATAAGATTTATGAAAATTACGCCACTTAATTTATACAAACAGGACAACAGGGCCTGTTTTGAGACCAGTGGCCAAATCAAGTCACATCTCTGTAAAAAAAACAAAACAAAAAACAAACATTTCAAAGGTTATTCAAATGTAATTTGACTTGTGACAAGGCTGGTAATTCACGAACATAAAACATGCCTATCAGTGTGTCCTGAATTTGCATAACGAGGACTCTTCTATTTCCACAAGCGCGGTTTTGTTGACGTCTCCGGCTCGAGTCAGTAAAGTGCGCGAGCACAGTTCATCTGAGCAGATATTCCACGGAAGATGGCCGGATAACTGCCTAAGCATGTGAGCCCTGGTAAACAAAATCAACCAGACAATAATAGCTTTTGCCGGCAGAGAAATTTGCTGAGGCTATATGTGTGTGTCTGAGTGTGACTTCTGAATGCTGAAAGACATTATAAGACCACTGACAAGTTTGTTTGGGTTTACAAATGTAAAAGACTTCATATTCATTTTATAATGTTGACTGATTCGATTTTCACTGCCTTCAATTTTTGAAGTACTATCAACTTGGATATTTAAGTCATTTCAACTAAATGACATTAAACTGACAAAAAAAAGAGAGTTGAATCTTGTATAACTTAATAAAAACAGTTGAAATTGCTTAACTTATTTTGATGAGTTGAAGCAATGTAAAAACATATGTTGTCATAACCTTTTACATTTTTTACAGTGAGTATATTTGCATTAGGCAGTTCCTCTATGTATTTAAGAGAACATCATAAATTACCAAGGATGGGTACTGTCAGATTAGAAAATTAGATTTCACTTAAACGTTTAAAACTATTAAACTTAAGTAGTTTCAAGTCCTGTTTTTTAGCTGCCGTTGATGTTGCAAAGGTAAGATCTTGCAATGAAAGAAAACAGAATATAATTATACAACTTACTCATTTTTGAAAATGTTCCTTTGTCTCCGTGTTTTTTGAGGAAGAAGCTTCTCCAGCTTCCAGTTATGCGAATTTTATTTCCACAGCTGCGGTGTATATGTGCTGAGGGAACTCCTTTGCCGACTCCTTTCTTTCTCTTACTTGAAACTTTGAAGCGGCTTGGAAAACCGTTCCCATTCACTTTTATATATTCTGGCTGGTTATGTTTTTAACATATCACTGGAATTGCAAATTTCAGACCTGTGTTGAGCTCTAAAAGGATTGACATTAGAAAGGAGTAAATACATTCAAACGCATGCATTTCCTCACATAGGAATGGTGGGCCATGGTAAAACTGAGCCATAATTAAAGTATAATAACTCTAGCTGAGGTCAGTGCATAATGCGTCACAAAGCAGATTCGCAGTGAATATGTTCATGTATTCATTTATTAATTTATACAATTGGATAGACTCAGAGTTAGAGCGCAGACATTGTTTAATTCAAGAGATTTATGTATCAATTTTAAATGTGATTTATCGATTTAATGTCAAAAATAATTATTGGTGTAAAATTGATGTACTTTATTTTGTATTCAGTCTATTTAAAAAAAAAAAAAAAAAAGATCCAAGAGAATTCCTCCAAACTTTACACCCTTTTTTTTATGAAAAGCACTTTAAAATGAGGTAAAACCAGAAGTTTTGATGTGAAAGCCACGGGTCACGGAGCAGCACTGAGTCTTGTTTAGGCAGCAAAATATTAGTGGAGATAAATAAACATTATTTAAAGGATCCGTCAAGCCCTGTTAGATATCCTCGCCATGGTTCACTTGTTCTTCGCTCCCAGGGCAAGGACTATTTAATTATCGCACTAAATGAATAATCAAAAAGTCAATTTCCAAAGAGCCCCTCGCTTGCCCGTGCGAAGAAGACAATTGCATTTAAAATATCTGCATGCAAAATCTGTCTCACACCCCACCACCCTTTCGTACAACACCCCGTATGCCTCGAAGCAGTGCAAATCCAATGCATAAGGATTCCTCCTCCTTGCTTGAGTTAAAGTTGTCCTTTAAAGCTAATGAGATATGGTCCTCCCTGAACAAGGATGCTGATGGTACATCATGTCCTACAACAGCACTTTAGTGATCTTTATTGATCTGATTATGTAAGGCGAGGTTAATTAAATCCTATAACCCATGGTGGCTTGTCTTGGGAAGATTGTTGGTTCATGGGCCTGTGTTGTGTGAGTAACTTAGAGGTTCTTCATGCAGTATAGCCCTATAGTAATAAAGCGTCTCCTAATTCTGTTGATGTTAAGAAGAAAATAATGTCAGGTTTTCCATGCATCCATTTTGATGTTTATCATATATTTAGACTATATCATATGAGAAGATCTGAAAAGTTCGATTGTTTGATTTGATTGTTGAGCTGACATCTGAACCACTAGGTGGCGTTACAGTTTGGCAGGTCCGTCGCAGCTGTAATTGAGTTGAAGCATTGTTTGGGCTTCTGATGCTGGATTAAATTAGTCTTTTTTTTCCACAAGTGTTTCCACAAAACAGTGATGAAGAAGTGCACACTTTGATTTGGTCACGTTTAACAATAGTGCAGACTTGTTTACCCCGACATCAACTGTGTTCAAGGAAAATGTAGAATACAGAGTGAGACTATGATTTATTATATAACATGGATTTTAATATTATGATGATTCAATATTGTTTCTGAAGGGTACAGTGCCTTGCTTTTATATTCCACACAAAATATTGTTGTAATTTCTTTGTATAGTATACATTTGTACATAATATATTTAATTTGAATTAATATGTATTTTTATATATATAAACATGCTATAATGCATCTCCCTGGGTTCTTATATGTTTAAAATCTTTAAAAGTTTAAAAATTATTGTTAATATGGCTGCAATTTATAGATATACAGTTGTGGTCAGAATTATATTTCTTACAGCCACTTTCTATTTTTTGAAGCTTAACAATCTTTTGCTTATCAGAACTTATATTCTGTGGTTTCACTCATTGTGAATGATGATTAAGGGAATTTGGCTTTTGTGTTACCTCATATTTATACTCCTGTGAAACAAGAAGTCATAACTAGACAATTTCATGGACCTAATCACCCTGCTGTGCTAAAAAAATAATAAAAAAAAATTATATATATATATATATATATATATATATATATATATATATATATATATGTATGTATATATATATATATATATATATATATATTAATGGGAATATAATATTACAGAGATATTTTTTTTATTTATAAAAAAATTGTGGCCAACCTGTTTTGGAGAAAATCATTTATTTCATAATGTGGTTTTCCTCCCACTTTAAAATCTTTTTACTTCAATGAAAGGTTAGATTTTTGCGAATTTTTTGGAATGAAAGATCAAAAGGATAAACAATGTAGATTTATTTTTACAGCCATCTTTGATCATATTTACCAGGGGTGCCACTAATTATGACTATAACGTCTATGTCTTCATGATGTACTTGTTGCTTATAACTGCCATAATCCAATCACTTTGATTTACTGATTCGTTGATTTATTTATATTTAACTTTTGCTGGCAATGAATCTAGGCACTTTTGAATTATATTTGATTTTATATTTGCTTTTCTAGTGCAGCTGAAAGAAACACAATTATCCCAGTACTCAGTACAGGCTATATTTTTTCATGTATTTATTTATTTATTTTTTTGTCATAGAGACTATAAGTTTGTGAATTTTAAAATTATAATTTTTTTATGATTATTACACATTTGATTTATTTAGATAAATAAGCATTTTATTATATACCCTTTTATGGTTAGCTCTGAGGTATTTATTAATTTATTACAATATTAAATTTGCTGTATTTGTTTTACACATACTCATTTTGTCGCAATTATCCCTGCAATTAATTAGTTGCATTTTCTAATAGCAGTGCTTTTGCTGATTTTATACACACCCTAATCAAGTCCACTCCTGCGCAATATATTCTGCCATGGACCTCATTTCAGTTATTCAGTTGATTGTGAAATGAACCTCTGCTCTTCACACTCACACATTCAGCGTGTCTCCTGTTCACTTCCAAATGCTTAGCATAAACACAGCGGATATTCAAACAGAGAGGCATCGAGTCAAATCGCCACTTGGGTTTCTTTCATTTCTGCCCTGTCACTCAGCTGGCAGACGTCCACTTCTCATCACTTCTTCCTACTGTACGGTGTTAGACTCTGAACTCATCATTGTATTTGTCTAAACCTTCCCGGAGATGAGTGTTAAATCAACACTGAGCCAGCGTTATTCGAGCACGCTTTGCTGAGCCGGTCTCAGCAGGGGTTTAGTTGTGCGTTTAGCAGAATGCCCCATGTGACACATGAATTTTAATAATACACTGTCAATGTGGCAGGATTCAAAGAGTCCCGGTCCGGCAGTAGCCACGGCACCGGCGGTGTCACACTCTGAGACCGTGCCAAACCTTCTCATGTGATAGATTCTCTCTCCTGAGACTGTACTTCACCGCTTAGCGCAAGGATTATTCACTGAAAGGCATAACTGTGCCCGGTAGAAATGTCTGGAAAGTGTGACGGACAGAAGATTTACTCATCTAAGATTTAGTCAATTCTGTAATTATGCAAATCAGGCCTATCAAATGACATTTTGATGGCGGCGCGTCTCTGTCTGCGAGAATAGATATCCTGTCAACCTTCTTCTTTTTTTTTTTTTCGCGAATGATATTATAGATAACTTGTTACCTGTCCACACAAAACACAGAGGCCCACTAATGAGGCTCCCTCGCCTCTCCTGTTAACCTGTTCTAATTGAATCTCAGGTGTTCTATTGTTCAAAGACGAGCCTGCGGTACCGCTGAGACACCCCTCACTCCACGGGTTTGCCTCGTGCTTATCTCTAAAAAAGCTGGATGGAGAGAAAGAGAGCATGAGAGGGGGAAAAAGGGGGGTGAGTTATGTTATAGCAATGTGATGTGCATCTGTGCCCCTCTGCACCCTGTCATGGCCTGCGGACCGATCCTCACACGTAGACAGTCTGTTGGCGCTGTCACACCTGAATATCGGGGTGGGGGAGAGAATGGCATCTGTTCTGTGGAATGAAAGAAGAGAAGACAAGAAGAACTTAGTAACTTGCCACATTTTACTGTCCATATACGCAGATATGTGTGTATTGCATGTAGTTCACTTTAAGCATTTCATTCTACTTTCTTTTTAGTATGTGTATTTATTTATCTATGATTATCATTTTTTTTTTTTTTATTTTTTTTTTTTACAAATAGTCATACATTGTCAGTCAGGCAAAATGGTTAAAAAATCTTATTTCAGAAAAATGTTTCACTGCTTATTTAAAAAAAAAAATAAATACAAAAAAATGTATGTTTCTCTTTATGCAGTTTGGAATAAATCCTAATCTTGGAATAATAACAGTTTGGAATAATTAAAAAAAAATTTTTTCATGGCTCTTATGGTCACCACGGCTGGATTTATTTGATCAAAAATACAGTAAAAAACAACCATTTTGTGAAATATTATTGCATTTTAAAATAACGGTTTTCTATTTGAACATATTTTTACATGTAAAGCTGAATTTTCAGAATCATCATTACTATAGTCTTCAGTCACATGATCCTTCAGAAATCATTCTAATATTCTGATTTGCTGCTGAAGAACATGCATGGACGCACACACACACACACTTTGACTTAAACATTATTTCCTCCCCGCAGCGTAAATGTACCATTTGAAAGCATCTACTTAATAAAAGCTTAAAAAATAATTTATTATTAATAGCTATTGTTATTAATGCAAAAAAAAAAGCCCTCCGATGTAGTGTCCTTGGAGCTCTGGTGACTCAGCTGTATCCCGTTCCCTCCCTCTTTCACCACGCTCCCTCAATCCTCATTCATCCTCTCCTTTATCTAGCCTTTTTATCATATTTCTTCAGGTTTTCAAAAACAAACACCATTAATGAACTACTGTGCTGACATATGCAGAACGCAGACAACTAATTTAATACGCACGGCGCTGATCGAATCTCCCTGTGGCCTGCGTGTCACCTACTGCATCTCAATGAGAACATGCAAGTTTCTCCGAGTGAGAGAGACGAACAGAGCGAGCGAGCGCAGCCTACAGTCAGCTCAGTGCCCAATCCAAAAGGAGTTTTCTATATCGAGAAAGATAATAATCACAATCAAGCCTATATTTACTTAGTTCTGCAGCATATGTTTAATGTTGGATTATTATTTAGTGGTAGATTAGGGTGACGTTCAGCACTTTAATAGCATTTGTGTGTTTTGGTAATCAGATGTGCTGCGAGTCAGAATAGTTTGAATTCCCAGAGGTTTTGTGCTGTTTTGGTTGCCATGGGGGCAGCCCAATGTCGCTGATGTGCGGTAAATTGATTTCAGCGCTGATCTGATGGATGAATTGAAAATGAATGTCTTCATAGGTGACCTCTTTGCTGGCGATGCCGTGATTGCCTCCCCAACGTGCCTCATGTTGATTGACAGGCTGGCTAACGAGTTCTGTCTCTGTGAGAGTTATAATTTACCTGTGCAAGGGACTCTCTCCACCAGCCGACACACACACACACACACGCACCGTGAGCTGAGATGAGCACCTCGAATGCGGTCTCTGCTTGAAAAATAAAAAGCAGAATGAGAAAAAGAGGAAGATTAGCCTACATTGAGGTACAGAAGGACATGCTATAGGTGTTAGAACAAGCTATAAAATAAATATTAAAGGATGCGTTAAACACTAATGAATTAATTTAATCTATGTAGTAGGATGTTTTAAAACACTGGAACTGATTTTGTGTAGTCTGTTAAACAATATGCACGAAGAAGGAATACTCAAAATAGTCTTTGATTATAAACTTAATAGTGCAGGAGATCACTGGGAGAAACACGGGAGAAAAGGAAACCACATTAAACCAAAAGCGTGAACCAACAAGGGACTGATGAACAGGAATAAATACAAGGCAAACATAACGAGAGACAGGTGCAAATTATAATTAACTATAGAAACAACTGAGGATATAATAAGTAACCAAGGAAAACAAAACTAAACAGAGCATAGATTCAAGGGTTATGATTTGGGTGGGTACTGGATCTGCGGAATGGATTCCGAGGAATAGTCTTTAAATATAAACTCAAGAATGTAGAAGATCACTAGGAGAACATGGGAGAAAAGGATAAACCATAAACGAAAACCAACAAGGGACTGATGAACAACAGGAATAAATACAAGGCAAACATAACAAGAGACAGGTGCAAATTATAAGTAACCATAGAAACAAGCATTTATTTTGTATAAATATACAAATATTGTGTAAAAATACAAACATTGACATCTATAAATAATGCATTACTCTGCAAAAGATGATCACATTTTAATTTGAGGGGACTGGGAGTGTAGTATAATGCTTTATCTATTAAATTAAAGTACTATCTATTAAATTATTATTTTTTAAAAACTCTCTTCTACTTTACTACACTTTCTGGGGCAATGAACAATGTCAGAGATAATAAAAAGGACATTTTGCATAAAATCTAGTGTAAAACACAAATGGCAATCCATGTAATATTTGTATTTATCGTTCAACAAAAATGTTGGTTTAACAGCTCAAAAATATCAAGCCGTGAATAAAACAGTGCTGGCATTCATTAATTCGTTCGTTCATTCATTCATTCATTCATTCATTCATTCATTCATTCATTCATTCATTCAATTAATCATGCAATCCACAAATAAAAAAAACTGGACTTAAACAGTCTATACATGTACAAACAGTTGACATGCTATTCAAAACGAAATGATGATGTAACTATTGAGTCAGTCGTTGAGGTGAGGCCGGTGAAGTAAACCAGCTCTGCTGAAGTGAAGTTTTATTTGTGGGGGTTGAAGAGAGGAAGGTGATCTGCTGTTAAAAGCTAGGGGTCAAAGAGTGTATGGACCCAGCTGTTCCCCCTGACAGTACCACAGGAGGGAGAGCTCTTAGCCAGAACAGGGGGTCCTGGATGCCCTCACCGTGATGGAGCGCCTGTAACCTTCCTCACTCTTCCTGCAGAGAGCTAATGGAAAAGGTATATGTAGTGTTCACAGACGAAGTGACTGAAAAGTTCAGTAAGAGGTCTGGAGAAGTCTGTCTTCGTTAAATTCACTCCACCTTCACTTCAAACTCACGATCTCCACAGAGACTTAGTTAAGCAACTCATTATCTATAGAATCCTGTATATATAATCCAGGCTTTTTAGTGGGGCTATATTCAGGTTTTTGGATACTACGAACTTTTAGAACAACTGTGAGTAAAACATTACCCTCATGTTCTGATGAAAAACCTACTCAGGTTGCATTATCATATGTGGGTTTAGATGTTCAAGTATAGTCAGTACAAACCTAACTGGTTCACACCCAGAGAGGGCCACATTGAACAGTGAGCGAGGCCTGTGCTGGTAAATGGAGTTTCGTGCTATGTTGTGAGTCTTCATGGGAACGGAGGTGTTGGAAATGACAGGAGTGTCATTGTATCCTGGGATTGATTTGGCTTGGAGACCTGCTCCACTGACAGTGCAACGCACTGTGTGTTTGTGTGTGTATTAACCGCCGAGGCTGTCAGGGAGACAGACGACATCTCTGTCAGCGCTCCCCGGCAGAAATGATCGGTTGGTGATGTCCTATTAGTCGTCCTGGAGTACATTTGAAAGAGAGTGCTGACTGCTTGCAGGGTGCTGCTTCGCGCCGGTTTGTAGGTGTAGATCTCTGTCGTGTTGTTCAGTATCTTCGGTCCTCTTTCCTGTTGTGGTTCCTGCTCACTGCAGCACTCACATTTTTAAAACACTGGTATGGTGCTTTCACCATGACAGCATGGCTTCAGTGCAAGCGGCATGCAGATAGCATCAGCACAGGTGCTAGAAAGCAAGACCGCGGGAAGTATACAGCAATTCACAACAAATACCTGCGGGGGAGACCGTGGGTGGACGTAACACTTAATTGCTTTAACTTCTTTTGTGGGATTTTTCTCAAAAATAGAATGTCATTGCTACAAATTAAAGTTGTTTTGAAGTCTACAGTCAATGTAACAAATGAATAAATTAATATCAAGTGCAAAGAGTGCTATTGTTACAATACCCAAAACTAGGTTAGGTTTAAAGGACAACTCCGGCGCAAAATGAACCTTTGGTCTAATTACACGTTGGTACATAGTCAACCGTTCTCTGAGATTTGTTTTCATGATTGTCGAATGTAAACAGTTTTATCTCTAAAAACTGTTTAGCTTATAACGCTAGTATATTGGGCATAGAGTAATGAAAATAAAAATCGCTAGTTAATACCGCACTAACAAGGCTCAAGATAGCCCAATACTAACATAATGAGGGTCCCTACCTGCAAACTGAAGCATTGAGAACGTTGTAAGTGTACAGACAGTTTAATAAGAAGATATTTTATAAAGACAGTCCACTTCGCTTACACAGGAAGGAGCCGTCTTTGGAAAACAGTCTCGACTAATCGAATCATGAACGCCGAGCCGAACAACGGACCATATGAGATTCCAAGACAGTTCAGCGCACTCGGCTCGGCGTTCATGATTCGACTGATCGAGACTGTTTTCCACAGTGGAAAGTGCGAAGTGGACTGTCTTTATAAAATATCTTCTTATTAAACTGTCTGTACACGTACAAATTTCTCAATGCTTCAGTTTGCAGGTAGGGACCCTCATTATGCTACCGTGTTAGTGTTGGGCTATTTTGAGCCTTGTTAGTGGTATTAACTAGCGATTTTTATTTTCATTTCTCTATGCCCAATATACAAGCGTTATAAGCTAAACAGTTTTTAGAGATAAAACTCTTTACATTCGACAATCATGAAAACAAATCTCAGAGAACGGTTGACTATGTACCAATGTGTAATTAGACCAAAGGCTCCTTTTGCGCCGGAGTTCTCCTTTAACATTAATAGAAAACTTTCCATCACCCACTTCCTCCCATTTCATTATAAGCATTTTAATTGAACAAGAAAAATGATTCTAAAACATCAATCAAGTTGAAAATTATTAAAAATGTTTTTGAACAAATAATACAGTACTGTGTAAAATGTTGAGGACAGAAAGGTTTGTATAAAGTTTATTTATTTATTTATTTATGAAGAAAATGTATACTTTTATTCGGCAGGGATGCATTAAATAGATCAAAAGTGATTATAAAGACATTTAAAATGTTACAAAAGATTGTGAGATTTCACTGTAAAAAATTATATCATCGTTATATGACAACATGGTTTTACGTTGCTTTTACTCATCAAAATAAGTTAAACAATTTGTAACTTTTTTTAATAAGTTATACAAGATTCAACCAATTTTTTAAGTCAGTTTAATGTCATTTAAGTTGACATGACTATCATCCAAGTTACATTTTTTATGCAGTGTTTTCAAATAAATACAGTTATTTTAAACTTGCTATTAATCAAAGAATACTGAACACAGTTTCCATGAAAATATTAGTTTCTTGAGCACCAAATCAGTGTATTGGTATGATTTCTGGAGGATCATGTGACACTGAAGACTGGAGTAAAGATGCTGAAAATTCAGCTTTACATCACAGGAATAAATTACATTAAAAAAAAAAAAAAGAAAAAAAAAAGTTATTTTACATAAAAGTACATTTTGAACTTAAAACCAGACGGAAGTATTTCAGAAAAAAAACAGCCGTTGGACGAAAAGCAAGGCATGATAGCAAACAAAAGTTGACAAATGATTAAATTAAATAAAACATTAAATGAAATATAAAGGAAGTCAATTGCAAGGTATTCAGAGAGTTGCCTTGGAATCGGCTAGCAAATTACAAGGGGAAAAAAAGGGTAAACATCTTATAAAAATCACATTGCATACATCTTGCAAATTGTCCATTGAGTTAGGCAACTTATGCGAGTCATGTGAAAAGGCCTTTTTTCATATAGCATGATGTACAACTTGGTCTCTCTCTCTCTCTCTCTCTCTCTCTCTCTCTCTCTCTCTCTCTCTCTCTCTCTCTCTCTCTCTTTCTCTCCCTCTCTCTCCCTCCCTCTCTCTCCCTCTCTCCTCTGTGTCTCAGTCAGGCCCAGATGTCCCTCTGTACTTCTTGTCTCTTTCATGTAGTCGTTAATGAGAGAGTCACATATGGCCTTCACCCTTGTTAGGCGGACTGGGTGACACTTTTGGTGAGGTGGGGGGAGGTTGTCACAGGGTGGGGGTGTGTGGTTGAAGGGGGCCAGCTCTGTCTCATGGGCACATAAAAGGGACGAGCGGGGCACTGTTCCAGGTATAAGGGGGCGGTGGATGGCGGTAGAAGAGATGAGCTGGGGTGAGCGGGCCGAAGGGTCAGTTCATTAAATGCTTTATGGGCAGTTTCAGAGAAGCAGATTAAGCCAAGTCAAATTTACACTGTTAATGGGGATTCTGTCTCTAAAATCACCGGTAAAATGGAATTTGGCTTATCTGTGTGTGGGAATCCTGTCCGCGCTTGTGAGAGTGAGGAACACGACATCTTTGCAATTCATTTTATCAGTAAATTGAACCATTATAATTTTAGATTATTTTATTCATTGAACAGTTTGCCCTATTGATAAACAGTTACTATTGATAATGGTTGATGATATATAAGTTTGGATTCTTCAGAAAACAACTTGACTTTAATTAAGGGAAGGACAAATCGTTTTAATGTGACTAGTATCTTATAGGTTTTAACTTTTTGAAAATGAATTAAGTGGTAAATTGTATTATTTCCCCCACATTGTCCATTTGAATGAGTCAATGTTGTTACATTGTTAACCCCCAGGGCTATTGTTTAAATCGATTAATCGTGACTTATTGCATCTAACATAAAAGTTTGAGAGATTTTTTCATGGATTACTTTGCAATTGACCAATATTGGGATTTGTATGGTATTTTTTTCTTATGTAATCTTTTTTAGTTTGTATGGGGAAGACAAACTTTTAACTTTAATATATCACTAAAACTCCTTAATATAGGTTGCTTGAAAGTTCTTTGGACATGTAAAAAAGGGAACATTACTCTTATATTTTTATTTGTTCAAGCCTCTAAAATGATTGTACTTGAAAAGATTCCCACTTGAAAAACTCAGAACACAACAAATTGGGTTCAAGAGGGTTCAGAGAAGTTATCTGCAAACAACTGTAATTTACTTTACATGTGTCATCTGAATATTCATAAACACCCCGGGTTTGACCTTTCATGAACAGACATGTGTTTCGCTTAATATGGTAAAGCTGAAATCTTGAATTGAACTATGGGAGGGGAAAGTGTTACACAACGCATTTCAAAAAGCTGTATGACAGTTTTCTCATGAAAATGAGTTTTAAAAAAAGCTCCATTTAAATTGCATTTGTTAAAGCAATAACAACTTTGTCTAAATGTTATACCTTGCTCTTATGCAAATGCATGAGCTCTAATTTCCATAATCAAAAAGACAGAGCTGAGATTTAGTTGTTTGCTTCATGTGAGTGTTCAGTCTTATCGCTATCACCTGTGAGATGCTCCTGTTTTGACCTGGTCTGCTTTTTCAAAGAAACCTTTATTTATGAGAGCAGAGGTTCAAAGGGCCGTCCACCTTCACTTCAAACAAGTAAAACCAAACTCTCCTGCTTTCTTCTGCAGAGGAGCAGTTTCAGTTGTGCAAGGTCGTCCCTCAACCCTTTGGTCCCCTCAAAAGAGCCGCCCTTTCACAGACCACTTAGACACAGACAGACATATAGGGACGCATGGAATAAAGGTGAGCGACAGAGAAGAATAGAGTGAATAGTTAAAAAGAGTGGAGAGATAGATGAGAGGACAGATGATGCTTGAAAGAGAAGGTGAATGGAGGACAGGGGAGAGATAGAAGAGTTTTCAGAGCCGACAGCGCGAGACAAGAAAGAGGCAGATGAGAGGGAGGACATGCTCTACCAAAGTGGGAGAGGTTGAGTTCACATCAGACACCAGGCTTTTCTGAGGTGATTCAACAATCTCAGTCATCTTTTGACCTTGGGCTACAATAAAGAAGAGAGAAGACAAAAGCACAGGAGAAGCTCAGTGTCAGTGCTGTTTACGTGAACTTGAGATCTTCAAACCTTCCTGTTAAATTAAAGAATAGCCCATCTTTTTAACGGCAACTGGGAAAGACAATGGCATGAAAAAGCAACACAGCAAGGACGATATTGAGTGAGAAAAATAAATAAAACAATGTAGGGAATTCTGGGGCTGATGGTTTACATTAGCTCCAAAACATGCTAAACCTACCACAGGAAATGTTGCCTTGTTGCAGACACACAGTCTGATTTTTAAGTATAATCAATGATGTTTAAGTCATTTAAAATTAAATCATATTAAATTGACTTAAAATTAGTTGAATCTTGTATAACTTATAAAAAAGTTGAAAATTGCTTAACTTATTTTAACGAGTTAAAGCAATGTATAAACTTTGTATATTTGTACATTGTAGTAATTTTTTACAGTGTAGTTTTTTACATAAGCAGTCATACGTCAGTCAGTTATTTTTAGAATCTAGTTTTAAAGGTTTAGTTCATCCAAAGATAAATGCAAATAAAAAAATAAGATTAAGATTAAACATTAAGATTATTTTATGATGTTTATTTTATGAATTGTATTTCTTGTATTTGGACCCTGAATTTGTTATAAAATCTGATTTAAATGATTGATTGATTGATTGATTGATTGATTGATTGATTGATTGAATGATTGATTGTCATCATTTACTCAACTTTTATTTTTTCTTTGAAACACTGATAACACTGAACGCTACAATGAAAGTTAAAGAGGAGCTTCAAAACGACAGTGCTATTTTTAAGCCATCAAATGTTTAGCTTTGTGTGAAAAACAACCCAAATTTACTCAACATCATCTGCTCCATTTTAACAGTTCCATTAAATATGTCATGATGTTTGGTTCATTATGGTTGTTTTTGATTGAGATTTATTTTTTATCAATTTTGTAATGACTTCTTTTACAGATCTTTGTCAGAAGGGAAAATTATCAGTGAATGGTCTCCTACACAAAGCTGTCATATGACTTCAGAAGACTTGATACCTGTATAATATACTTTTATGGCATTTTTATTTTGTCATTTTGCAGCTTGATTCTGTCACAATTCAATTTTATTAATTCAATTTTTGTCAATTCAGTGGAAGTCAATACTGGTTTCCTTTAAAGATTTGCTCAAAACTTTTGCAATATTTTCTAGCAAAATGACAGAGATTTCATTAATCGTTGTTATGTGACTAAAACTTCCTCTCACGATAAATCATTCCAAAAATCATGGCAATGGATGTTGGTAGGTTTATGTATATCTCCGTGGTGACCGCTCAAGCCATTATTTTTAATCTAAGGAGACGTAGGCGTGTTATCAGGCTTTAATGACAAGGAAAGCCCCTTAAACTTGACATATGAGGTGTTTCTCCCTCCTATCTGCTTCAAGGTCTTTTGCTAAATCGTGGCATTTCGTTGTTGTTTAGAATCCAGTATTCCCGACCTGTACATTTCCATTGCAGTTTTGCTCAATATTCTTTTTTTTAAATGCCTGGGAAACCACCTCAGGCGAGCGTAAAAACTTTTTCTGCGATATAAGGGAGTTTCCACTGGGTGTATTTTCAATTCGCAATTTCAATTTGCACAATTTGAAGGGTAATGGACACACAACTGTTACCAACATTTCTCAAAATATCTTCTATGTTCCACAGAAGAAAGTAAGTCATACTGGTTTGAAAAGACATGAGGGTGAGTAAATGATTTTTTTTTTTTTTGGGTGGACTCTCCATTTCAATTTTAGAGCTTGTTTTTGTGTCAAGCATTTGCTTAAGATGACGATATTATGACCTTACTCAAAACTATACTGGAAGTCTTTTATGCTTGTACTGTTTATCAACGGAAAAACTACCAAAACTATTTCACATTTTAAATGCGCACTTAAACTTCATTAAGTTGTCACTGATAGTCAGCTCATCCATCCAGGGCTTTGTAAATGGATTTAAGTCTCAAACCGCAATGTTTCGATTTATGCGGCGGGCTGCTTTTCTGTTTGCTTTGGGATTAAGAATTACATGTTTAAACTCAAATTTCCCTTATGCGTTGGCCGAGGCTGCAGATTTTTTTTGAGTGTTGTACTTACATTGGAGGAAAGGCACAGCGCAGGCAGACATTCAGACATTCAGACGGCCTGTCTGCTGTGCACCGGCTGTGCAGGTTTTTTTCCCCCTCTGTAAAAATATCACACCTTATTTACAATTCAATGAGGTGAACTGAGTAAGAGTAACAAAGCCACCCTCCCTCCCTCCCTCTCTCCTTCCCTCTCTCTCTCTCCCTCGCTTCTCTCACATGTGCGCGCATACACTGCTGGGTGCACCAAGAACAAATAATCTGAAAAGAGAGTCCAGATGCTGTATAAATAGAATACGCACTTTCTTGCTCTCTGTCTTGGTTTTCTCCATGTCTCTTCCCCCCTCAGATTAAATGGTGTGATGGATGGAGTCAGAACATGCTCTGGCCCTCTTTCGCCCGCTATGTTCTCGTGCATTTCTCTAATTGAAAATGACTTGAAATGAAAAACGGGTCAGAAACCATATGGTTTCAAACATCCAAGGGCTAGCCAGTAATTATGTGTCACGCCGAACTGCCGTGAGTTGACGGATGCATTCTGACCAAGTTGTATTACAATACAAGTGAAGTTCACCTCAGGAAATGTTGGAAAAACATCTTTACCCGCAAGGCTTGGCTGGACTGACGCTTGACCGAGGAATAGTTTTTTTGCTTACAGCTTGTTTGTGTCCCGGCAATTATCATTATCACGTTTTTATGCTTTTTTTAATTCTTAGTAATAGGTAAAAAACACAAGGAATGGTAACCTGCCTCACACCCACACCTACACAAACTTTATGCAAATGTGCATGTTATTCGCACACATACACACCCTAACCAGGAGTGCATTGGCTAAAGCAGCTGTCCAGATGTGGGTCGTACATATTCATGCGCGCTGCCTCGGCTGTCAGGGTTGTCATGGTGACGTCTCCAGTGCAGTGGATGCCAGTGAGCGTTTCTCTCTCATCCATCACCCTTGGCAAAGGTCACTATTATTCTCATTCATTTCAAACTCTCTCTCCTTCTCCTCCTCCTCCTCCTCCTCCTTTAAAAAAAAAAAAAAAAAAAAAAAAAAGTCTGCCCTGTGAAGGTTTTGGTAAATTAATAACATATAAGGCAAATAGAGAGGCTAATGTGGAAGAAGAAACATTCTTTTGTCCTGGAAAAAAAAGGGAACTTTTAATATCTTTTGTTGTATTCGTTCCCCATCAGACTAGATTAATCAATGTGTGGTTAATGTGGAATAATTCATGCTTTTGTTCTGAGATTTGCAGAAACTTCAAAGCTGAATTTGGCTGCTGAGATAGCAGTAATGGTAATACAGAAGCTATCTTGAGGCGAGAAGGCTTCAGGCTCTCGCTGGATACAAACTCTGAGCGCTTTACCCCTCAGCCGCTGGCCCAGGTCAGTAGTATAAGTACAGAGTAATTTAAGGGTCAAAGGTCATGGTGTAGCCTGCCCTGGCCAGTGCATAAAGTGTATGTGTATTTTGTTTGGCTACACACTAAAACAGAAAATGTTTGCCCTTTTTACATAATGTAAAAATTACAGCAAAAATGAGTTTTGCTAAGATACAGTGCAGGTTGTATAAAATCGTATTGACCTTTTGATCTTATTTTACTTTTCAACGGTTAAGTATGTTTAGCGTGAAAACATTTACAGTTAATGCATTACCTTATTTGTCATTAACAGCTACTTTTTTGTTTGAATTTAATAAGCACCAAAGATCGACAAATATAAAATAGAAGTGTAATATAATTATTCTGTTCTGTGGTCAATAAATTCATATGAATTCATTTAATAAGACACTTGAAAATCATAATAATTTAATAACAGACCCCAAACTTTTGATTAAAGGTGCCCTAGAATGTTTTTTTTTATTATTTTATAATGTTTCCTGGGTTGCCCTTATAATGTTAGTATGTTTTTTAGATAAAAAATAGTCATAATTTAGAAATAAAAGGCATTTTTCCTAGCCTGATTTTAGTCTCTGATTTGAACACTCTGTTTGAAGGGGCGTGTCTGCTGTGAGAACCGGCCACTGCTGTGATTGGCTGACATGCTTGCATATGAAATATGACATGTGAAACTCTCTCGAATACTTTTATTACAGCTGTTATATACGTTTTAACTATTACAGCTATCGAGATTAACGAATCGTGAGATGTTTTTAAAGTATTTAAATCTATTTCCATCACATAAAATGTTGCTGTGATGAGCATTGAGCAAGCAGATGACAGTCTGTTGATCGCGAGACAACGCAGTTTCTCTCTCTAATGCTTTCACCAATGCAAACGATGACATAGCCTACTTCTATGAGAGCTTCGTTGTGCAGTGTAACAGCGTCATTGATTTCATAACGAGTTTGGCAAGAGAGATAAACTCGCGCTGTGTGGATTGTTCTTTGACCGCTTTCTGTATACTTTTTTCACTGAGAATTAGCCTATTTAACGTTAGTTATGTATGCTCGTTACTTGGAGTTTGCTATTACTGTACTAGGATCTTGCGCTGGATCTAACACAGTGTAAATTATCTTTAATAAAATCACTACTTACCGGTTGCGGGAATATAGTTGGAATTACCCCCTTCTTCAGTTTGAGACGCTGAGAGAAGCTTGATATTGTCCCAGGTTCGAAAATAAGTCCGTGGTGAAATGGGCAGAGCAAACTAACAACTTCGAATTAAACTGTTGCGGTATCCGATTAATATAAACATCAACCACGCGTCCACGCCTGTTGACATTTCTTTTCTGTGGGAAGGGTATGAAAATACCTCACATCCCCTGCACAGCCTGGAACATAGCATTTATTCCATGATCTGCCATTTTCTCTCTGATCCTCGCTTGTTCCGATGATGACTCGGCTGTGCAGTGCTTGTCATTGAGGGCTGGGATATGCAAATCTTTGGAGGCGTGATCCCCGACTGTTGCGTCACAGTCGGTATTATGTGGAGATTCGCCTGTTTTTCAGGGGTGTTTTTTAAAAACGAGATTTAAATAAGAAGGAGAAAACAATGGTGTTTGAAACTCACTGTATGTCATGTCCATGTACTGAACTCTTGTTATTTAACTATGCCAACATAAATTCAATTTCACATTATAGGGCACCTTTAATCGCATTTATACACACACACACACACTCACACACTCACACACACACACACTCACACACACACACACACACACACACACACGCACGCACACACGCACGCACACACGCACACACAATTAATCAATTAATTGCAATTATTTGATTTGACAGCATTATAGTACTTAATACTTAATTCAAACTATGAACTCAATAACCTCAAAACATTTGTAACCATCTACATTTTAGTCTCATTTTAGTCTCTCGTGAGAGAGATAACTTATTTTTGTTTCCTCATATCTTTTTTTTTCAATATCATTCATAATGAATGTTTTCCTCACAAAAAAACAGCACTCATTGTTGTTCTGCTTTTACATGCCAATCATTTTTGTCATAGCTCTATTTGACTGTCCTATATTGTACATTTTCTGCTTCCATGAACTCGATTCCTCTCTGTCTGCCTCACAATGTCTCACGTAAAAAGCAGCACACAAATGAAATCGAAATTGTGCACACATGTCTCAGACCCCGAGGTGTTACGAGACCCAGTCACCCCTTCACCCACCCCACTTCCTCTCTCTCCCTCAGCCCAGCTCTGCCAGGGGAGCGGAGGGGAAGAGGAGGCGCGGAGGGGCAGCCGTATCCAGGAGAAAATTCGCAAAAAGCTGCGCTAATGAATATTCATCTGTGACGGTGGCTTGGGCTGTGGCACGTTATCCTGGCTGAGACGCGGGATCCTCGCAGGCCGTGATGTGAAGCAGGGGGGTTGCGGGGGGGAGGAGGAACATAAAGGCCCGTGGCCGATCCCATTACCCAGCGCTGTGCAGGCTTAATGGGATTCAGCCAGGAGTCTGTGTGCTGTAGAGACACACTATTCTGTGAGATTTCATACAGGGCTTTAACGACTAAGGTCTTCCAAAGACGCAATACACACCAGAAAGTCCCACGCATCTTAGATAAAAATGGCTGATGTCAGAAAAATCCTCATTTGGGTTGATTTAACTCATTCAAGGGCTTTGTTCAATTTGTTTATGTGGGAGGTGATCTATGTTACTTTTCTATCAGACTCTATTTACTCATAATATGACAAGGAGTGTGTTGAACATTTTAATAATGACTACACTCTTAGAAAAAAAAAGGTTTTATATATAGAACCCAAGTGTTCTTGACTTTATGGCAAAAAGGAGAAATGCCTTAAATGATAGCACACTTTCATGTTGAATGTGTTATTCCAATTTTTCGAGTGATGAAGTATGTTTATGAGCTGCTTAATTCATAAAATGTAATAACAATAAAAATGAATTGAAGCAAAAATTAATCAATTAAATCTAAATCCATAAAATTGTGCATGAAGCTCCTGACATAACAGTGAATATACTGAAATTGGGAAGAGAGCGCTACACTGTAAAAAAAAAAAAAGTTGGATTAACTTAAAAAAGTAAGTTACCTGGTTGCCTTAATTTTGAGTTCATTGAAATGAAAAATTTGAGTTAATACAACAAAGGAGATTATGTTATCTGAACTACATTAATTATCTAAGTTGATTTGACAAAATATAAAAAGTTGTGATAACAAATCATCAAAATTAATTTTTACAGTGTACGCTTTTCTAGATTTCTCTCACGGAAACACACATTCAGGTCTACCAGAGTTGGTTTTAATGCACGTATTAATGCACGTCCTGATTTTGCAGAGTTAGACGCGTTCCTATGTCAACATATTTTGTTGATCCTGGAACAGTATTTATGTTAGAAAATTTTAACCATATACCTAACCCTACCAATTAATTATCCCTAAAATCAGAGGGAAATGATAGGTGAATAACACTGATGTAGAAGCACCTAACCCTGGTTGTCAGCCTAAACTTGACATAAACTGTAAACTGGAATGTTGCTCCGGGATCAACAAAGATGTTGATCCAAGTACATGTTGAACTTGGTGAAATCAGTTTCTGCTGTCTTAATACTTCAGATCAGTTAATTTCTTTTACTTCAACTCGCATTAGTTTGTTTGTCTTCCTGTTTGATCAGTAGACATACATCTCCTCCCTTACGGTCAGAAACGCTCCCTGAACAAAACCCAGCGCCATTCTCTCATGACAATCAACAATGCCTTACATTTCTTTTTTCTTTCTTTCTGAGATTACATTGAGTTTAAGAATTCAGTTAAGGACAAGGAAATAGGAAGTGATATAGTTTTGAGTTTATTTTTTTTGGCCTCTCAGTAGTCATTACCCATGTGAGTTAAATGTATAACCTAATTAAGTCATATGCAATTAAGCTAAAATGCACAAAAATACAAAACACACTATTACAAAACATACCCAAAACATACCTTAAAAGTCTTTAATAGAGCAGTTATATTTTGAAAGAAGTCTCTTATACTTACTAAGACTGAATCTGTTTGATTACACATACAGTGAAAACATATTTTAAAATATAATTTATCTCTGTGATGGCGAAGCTGAATTTTCCGCATCGTTACTCCAATCTTCAGCATCACATGATCCTTCAGAAATCATTCTAATATGCTGATTTTGGATGCAGGATTCAGGATATGCAGGATTCTTTGGTGAATATAGCATTTACCTAAAATCTTTTATTTTGTATTATACATATTTTTGTAACAATGTAAAAGTCTTTACTGTTACTTTTGAGCCATTTAATGTGTTCTTGCGGATAAAAGTATTAATTTGTCCAACAACAACAACAAAAATCTTACTGACCCCAAACTTCTGAACAATATTTTGACCCATAAATCACAAAAAATAAATAAATAAATGAATTAATGGATAGTCTTTTTCTAATTCTCTGTTCGAATCAGTCCAGAAAACACACACAAAACAAACATATGTCACTTTTTGAACGAGAGCTTTATACAGTTTTTCTGTCGTCTTTGGTGCGTTTTTCACATCATCCCTAACATGTGCAAAATAATAAGTGCATTTCTCAGAAGAATTTGTACAAACTGATGATATTCCGACCCTGCCTTCTGCATTTGGTCAGGTTGAAGTCAGCCTCATCCACGTATAAAAATTTGTCAGAGGGTTCACTTGATTCCAACTCCTTTACATGCTACATCCCAGAACACACGGTTGAATTTGTTTTGGTAAGGAAGAGTGACATAAAATGTACATATATCGCATGTTCCTTCCACAGCAATGGAAATGTATGCAGTTTATGCTTACTGTACTATGTATCACTATAAAATGTTGCTGTAAAGTAGTTATATGTTTTACCTGTACATACTGGTACCGTAGCTCCTTAACTCTGTCCTCATTCCTGGAATGGTACACGGTACAGCTGTTTCATACTCATCTGGTTTCTATGCAGCACCCTGTTGATGGTTGAGATGCTAACCGTATGGATGTTTTCAAAGACATCGTTGTCTTCTATAATGGTCCTTTGTATTTCCCTGAGTCTCATGGCATTGTTTGCTCGGACCATGGTGCAAATAGCCTCCTCCTGTCGAGGTGTGAAAAGGCGTCCTCTGCCACCGGTTTGAGGTAATCTTGCAGTCCTGTGGGGAAAAATGCAGTGATGCATCGCACACTTTCACATAGACAAAAACTAAGCGATCACACATTTTACTGTAAAACATACAGGTGGGTGCATGTAAGGTGCAGTATGTATCTGTATAGAGTATATTTCTGTATGCTGTGAAATACAAGTGGACTACTGTAATATGAAGCATTCTATATACAGCATATACAGTATACTGCTTATATACAGTAACAGTGCACTGTACATTGGTGGACATACCTGTTCTCTCTTCGAAACGTTTGAACTATTGAGGACACGGTTGATCTCCCAATATTCGGCTGCACCCTTCGACCCGCCTCAGCCATTGTAAGGCCATGATTGACAACATGAGCCGCGTTTCCACTGCCGGGCCAGGGCCGAGCCGTGCTAGTGCGTGCCAGGGCCAGTTTCGTTTCCACTGCCACTTCCGGGGCTTGATCGGGGCTCACTCGGGGCCAACGGCCAGGATTTCTGGCCCGTCAAATACCTTGGGCCAAAGCTAGAGGAGTGGTTACGAACAGAGGCGGGGGCTGAAAAAAACATGTTGAACGTTTGAAGAAATCAGACCAATCATAAAGGCTATCACAAAGATGTTTTATTTTTTATTTTATCTGTCAGATACTTCTCGTCTCTTTATACCGGACTATCATAAAATAAAGCAACTTTTTTTTCGGGAGCTTAATTCTTTTTCTCTGACTGAAAATAGCCTATCTGTAGCCTACTGGGAGTCGAGAGAGTGCAAAAAGCTCCTCAGGTCGTATTTTTGGTGGCATATATTTGTAGAAATTATCATTCTTTCTAAATGTGATGTAGCCTAAATATGTCCTGTAGCCTAACTACCAAATAAACAGAAACGGACGCGACTGAAGAAGTGTGTCCTCTTTCTTTTGTGAAACCTAACGCTAATTTATTTCTGTGTGTGACTGATGTGCAATTTTGACATAGGCCTACATTAATTCATGATCAATGTATCACTTTTTATTGTAAATCTGTGGTAAAACATCGATGCTTGGGTTTTATATTCAAGTTCAAAAATGCCAGCAAACGGTCGCTTTTATGTTTGTTTTGCAATGCACGCTGTTTCCAGTGATTTCTTTCTGATTCGTTTTCAGATAAAACTTTCATTTGTTGGTGAAATGATGGGTTAGTGTGACGTTGTTCTCGAGAGGCGTGTTACGGCCGTGTTTTAGAGAAGCACTGTGGAGCTTCTGGCCCGACAGTGGAAACGCAGGCCAGGTGCTACTGGCCCGAGGCTATTAGCCCGGCACGGCCCGTTTAAAGCCCTGGCTCGGCAGTCGAAACGCGGCTATGGTCTACAGTAGTGGCCCTTATGTCATCAGATATGCGCCTATGTCCCCTTCTGCCTCTTCCTCTGTTTTGCCTTCCACCACACATCCTTGCTCCTCTTCTTCCTCCTCTTGGCTGTTGACCCTGTTCGTTTCCTGGTCCATCCATTATTGGAAAATTGCAACTCTGTGTTGTGGTCTATCTATACAGTATATGCTTGCCAATTGATTGTTCATGAGATCACCTTTGAGCAATTCAGACAACTGGTTGATTGTTGGTTGAACTAACATTACATTCCTTCATGAATTGTTGTACAAAAGGTCTAATAGAAATGTGTAAAATTATGCTTGACAGTTTATGACAAATAGTTCAACAATTTTGCTTGTAATGGCTTATGCAAGGAACTAATGCTTAGATGTTTTGAGGGGTAAGACTATTCAACAGATCATTTCTTTTGATCAACATGACATGAGCAATTGAAAATGTGGAAAAAAGCGGACACCTGTTACATTATCAATTGCAATATGTACAAAAGCAATTTGTTCAAAGGAATAAGAAATTGCTTTAATAATGTGCACAAGTGACTTGGAATTTGTACAAGTATCAAGAATGGCACTTTTGATCTAAGAAATGCACCAAAGCGACGGAGAAAAACTGTAACTGTGTAAATAAAATGATGAACCTAAAACCCCCAAAAAAATTTTTACTGAACGTACTCAAGATGTATTGTTTGTTTTAGGACACCTTTATTTTAGGATACCTGATATGGCCACAGCGAGTGCACATTATTTGAAGTAATTAATGTTACATTATTGAGCGTTAAATTGTCCCTGCTCTCCCACACATGCTTTTGCTCGAGTCCTTTATGATTTATTCTTATGAGGTTTGCATTTGATGCCATGCAGCACAGGAAAACCCACATCAAACACAAAATAGTATAAATCATTTTTTTTTTTTTTTTTGCAGGGCAAACCCAAGAAGAATCTGGTGTGCTATGGTTTGCTGTGTTCTTAATTCATTGTGATCTTGAGAATTTACAGGTTCTCTTGCTGCTGGTCTCTCTGACATCTGACTTTGTTGAGGACTAGTAATCCACAGCCAAAGGTATCACGCCACCCTGAAGATATAAAAAAAGGGGTTCGGTATTAAACCGCAACTCTGTTAACAGCGTTGCTGTTAAACCACGCACATAAAAAGGACAGACACAAAAAAAGAAAAGGGAAATTACAAAGCGTTGGCGAGGTGTGCTGCTGCAAGCATTTAGGCAAACACAATTTTCAGCTTATCGTGGCAAGCTCTCTTTTACCCATCATCCCTAACTGCACCTCGCCTCACGCTCACTCCAATCCGGATCATTTTCAAATGCAAATAGCAGCACTTCACAGTAATCTCACCCAACAGAGAGGCGAATCTATTTGCATACATAAGTTGGCCGCTATTGCCATAAGTCTTAAACACACAATCTGCATAAAGTCGAGGAAAAGAAATAAAATGAACCAAATGCACTGTGACAAATTCGGCAAAAGCAATAATGAATGACTTTGTTTGATATAAAAAATAAAAAAAGGAAGCTTGGTCAGTAACGGGAGCCATGATATTTTGTGTAATAATCATTGTGAATTAGCTGCAAAGGTGCACTTTCGTGGAATCTAGCGACAGTAAACTCAGATACACGTTATCATTCTCCTGTGCTGGTAGCCTTCTTGTGCTTAATCAGCGCTTTCTTCGTATTTCTTGGAAAAATCTATTCTTCTGTGGTGACATTAATTTAATGTTTTACATGGCAGTATGATGGATTAGCCTGATTTTAAACTGTAACTCTGACAAGATGGAACTGTAATTTTTCTGAACAATTTGAGCTCGTTGTGCATTTTTTTCTTTTACTGTGAATCAATACATGAATTTGTTTAAAGGTGAACAGGACTTATTTGCTTGTTTTTAATATCACAAACGTTATCTGCTTCCCCAAAAAGCCTACCAAAAACATAAGTCAGCACATGAAAAGCTATCAGTATATAAATGATGCTACAAAATGCTAATTTGCATTAGAGCACCACAATTACACATTGCGGACCACTCGTGTTTTGACATGGGTGGATTAAGTCAGCCGAAGCGTCTTCAGGGAGTGGAGGATTTTGTATGTAGGGTTTGATGGGATCAGTTCATGAGTGAGTTGTGCTGAGCTGAGCTGTGGATGAGGAGTCCGTATAACGTCCAAATGCGCTGGTAAAACTGTACATAGTGCTTTAGTGCAATCAACCCATAGAATGAAAAAAAACCTCTTATAAATGTATATGATGACAATAATATCTAATTCAATCTTGTTAATACATCTACACAACTATAATGTGTTAAAAAAACATATGTTGATACACAAAATAATATAGCAAAATATTAGTAACTGTTTACATGATGATTTTCATTTATTTGTTTAGCAGATGCATTTATGATGCAAAAAAAAAATACAAATGAGAAAGAAAATGCAAACAAAACACTAACCATAGGGGGCAGAGATAAGAGATAGATAGATAGATAGATAGATAGATAGATAGATAGATAGATAGATAGATAGATAGATAGATAGATAGATAGATAGATAGATAGATAGATAGATAGATGTCACTCACATGACATCAAAGCAATACCGAGCCTCAACCAATCAATTCCCAGTGGAGAAAATCAAGTCCCGCCTTACATTTTTTCTTGTTCGAGATGCCGTTTCACTTGGATATATGGGAATAAAAGACTATAGCAAATTCCATTTCATGCCAACTTTAAGAAAACAATGAAAGGACAGGAGACCAAACAAAAGCAGGTCCTGCACTGCATCTCCCTTGTACTAGTTAGCACCTCATTAGCAAGTCCAAATCTTGTGGGGGCAGGGCTGGAGAGGATACAGGAAAAAAAAAAAGAAGAAAGAATAGGAGATGGTGGGAGAGGAGAAGGAGGTTAGTTGTTCCTTAACTGAGCATACTAGAGGTGTATTACTGTTCACAGAATTAAAGAGTTGCTCAGTGTTGTCTACGTTTGGTTCTGCACAGTTCATTGCTCATGCATATGAGCAAATATCAGCATAACGTCTTAGCTTCTGAGGTAATGTCTCCCCGATCCTGTGAGGGCAGGCACTAACTTTAATGTGGCTTTACTTTCCACGTATGAAAAATAATGTCGCAGCTGAAGCATGTCTGGTAGGAAGGAGCAAATGGCTGTGGATGTTACCAGCGTTCAGCGAGGGTCGTCATTTGAAAAGAACCCTCTGCATTAACATTCATAATTACCTACATGGCGAATCTGATATGGTTCATTTACCAGCAGAGTGGGGAAACAAGCTGTCAGGAGAGTGTTCTTTAATTAAGAATACGACGCAGCAACGTGTCCCTCATGACCGCTAATGGAAGTGTTAGTTAATTCACTTATCTCATGAAATTCTTAATGCTTCCTCAATAACTTGTAGTAGAAAGTCATAATGTCTGTGATGATCAGTTACTCAGGTTTACAAATACATTGTCAGATTGTATAGTTATCACATTGAAAGTGTTCACGGGATTGGACGTATCACGGTAGTTCGGAAGCTTGTTTCCGGCACTGAATAAAAAAAAAAATCTTGTATTTCTGACTTATTCTTAGAATTGTGAGATATAAACTTGCAATTGTGAGAAAAGGTTAATGCTAAAAGGTTAATTTAGGTAGCATGTTTGAAAATAACATATCACTACCTTGGAATTATAAGGTTCTGTCTGCTTTCTAGTGAGATATTGAGCTTCAAAGTTTTTTGTATTCCATTCGACTATAGATAGAACCTTTTTGTTTTCTAAATAAAAAGTCCCAAAATGTACACAACTTTAAAAAAAAATCACAAAATGTAAATAAGTGATATGCAAATATGTGAATAACTCAATTATATGTTTATCCTGACTTATAAAAATAAAAAGTCTTTAATCCATAATCTGCCTCAGTAATCATAATTTGTGTGAAAAGGGCTAACTATATTTAGTATTTTACGGACACTATTGTTAATTTCAGCTGCAGTGAATTGTACTGCATTGGTTTGTTTTTGGAGTTTTGAAAAATGCAGCTAGAGGCACATTTTTCCAATGAGCCTATGTTGCAACCAGCTGTAAATGCCAGAGTATTGAGGTATTGCCGATCATATTTGGCTTTAAAAAAAAATCTTTATCAAACGTTTAAAGTGTTTGCATGATGTGTTGTCAGGGTTATTAATCAGTGTAAGATCATGCATGTAAATGCATTTCTAGAAGAATCCTCATATTTGAACGTGTGATCTTATTTTGAGGAAAACGCTGTCTAGTTACGTATGTCCTTGTTTTGATTTGATTCTTCTTCAGACCAGTGTTTTGAAGTGAAACGTCAGAAGTTCAGTATCTGTTCTTCAGAAGTTTGAAGAAAAGAGGCTTAATTGTTCAAGGTTGTACGTGTTTTAATCAAGGCATGATCAAATACGTAGGCAGCCCTGGCTGTAAATAATACATTAATGCCCATACAAAGGCAGCCCCACAGGCAGTGTGCAGAGCGGTAAGCACTGGGGGAATAATACATGTCCTCAGGTTATGCACCACTTTTCTGCTGAGTCGTCGGAGTGAGAGGAAGTTCAGAAAACGGCTCGCTCTGAAGTTACAGAACTCTTCTCAAGGGTGATGGAAGGGCTGGCCAAAGTCACTCTTCAAAGGGACCCAGAATATCCTCTGGTTCTCTCTTAGAGTCCAGCACGGGAGACGATTCAAACACTTAAGAGCATAAATGTTTAGAGTCAATATGAGTGAACAGTGATCTGGTTGAAAATACTGCTGCCTTTGTTCTCTGCTTGGCCAGGCGTTGCTCCTGAGGACCTCGATCTTGAATTTTAGTCCTTGATCATCATAGACTCTTTCGTCTTCTGTTTTGGTCTCGATGCAAAGGGACAGAGCTGCATCTCCCTCGCTTAAATCATGATGCAATGGCCTGTGAGCTGTTTGCCAGTGATTGTTTGCCAGTGATTGTTTGGCAGAGATAGCGGTTGGCAATGCTCAGTGTTGGCTCAGAACTGTATACGAGAGTTTATATGCAGATACTGCCATAAAGTGAGGTCTTGACCTGAAAGATCTTGTTCCACAAACAATAAGTTAAATGAAAAAGGACGAAGGATACAAAAAGGTGTCGATTGCAATGGATGCCAGCATGACTGAACATTTAAGTGGTTTCTTACAAATTTAGAAAGACCTTTTCATGTACATTTGTGTTTTTCAACTGGAAATTACCTATACTACTGTTCAAAATTTGGGGGTCAATACGTTTTTTGTTTTTTTAAGAAAAAGAGAGAAAAAATAGAAAAAAACTTGACAGAAAAGGTTCAAGTGAAATTTAGAGAGAAGCATCCATCAGTGATATTAACAATCTCCAGTCTCCATTTAGCACAGCTTTAGTTTTTTTTTTTTTTTTGCCAATATTTATTAGACTCCCATTCCCATAGAACTAACGCACATGAATAAACGAGAGCAGAGACCTGTAACTGCTTTATTCTTTCTACTGTTGTACTGATTCATGCTCGTAATAGAACTACTAACAGATTCCACAATCATACTAGCAATATGAGAATCATCGGCAATAACACACACACATTAAGATTGTTGATGCTATGTGTAGTGCAGTCTGGGTCATCTTGATTCAGTGGATGCTGGACTATAATGTCCAGTGTAGTGACCATCACACAGCCAGTGATTATCTCCAGTATTCACTGCTTGGTCAGCAGCGGTGTTGTAATATGCTGACTTCACACTTGAAGTTTGCATCCTCCTTTTTCTTTTGCAGTTACATTCACTTGAGCTTTTTTTTTATAACGATGTAGGCTGACTCAAGCAGCGATGAATGCTGTGTAACTTTTTTCCCCACCAATGTCTAAAAATACTCAAACGTATGCAAAAAGCAGGATATTGCATAATTGTAATAAAACGACCAGTGTGTGTGTGTGTGTGTGGGGGGGGGCGCGGGGGGTGTAACACATAACAAGTAACGTGAGTTACATAATCAGATTACTTTTTCAAGACACTAGTAAAATAACACACTACTTTTTAATTTATAACACAATATCTAAGTTACTTTTTTAAATAAGTAATGCAAGTTGTTTTGTTTTCCCACTTATTGACTGACAGCTCTCCTGTCCCCATGGTGAGAGAAATCGGGATTAAGTGCAGAGGTTTTGTGTGCGCTGTATGATTATTGTAGTTAGACTAAATGTGAGCAGGTATTTACTTATCTCACATGCACAAAAACAGATTCTGTATTCCTCAAAACGAATAAAATCAGTGAAATGCAAACTCAGAATATTATGCAAACCTGCAATAATTACATATGTTAAATAATATACAAATATACTTTATGTATTTAATCTCACTTTTATTAACCAATGTCTTTGCTGCTGACCCTCGATGATCAAAATCAATACGAATAATCCAAAATTATGTTAGTTAAACCACAGTCGTCTATGCATTTATTGCTGAGGTAGAGTGTTGAACTTTCTTCTCCTGCATTCTCCTACGTTTTAAAGTTTTACCACCACCCTGAAGATTGATGATCATATTAGAGGAGTATGACAACATTTTATTAATTTCCATACATAATGTCAGAGTATTGTATTTGTGTTTATGAAATTAACCCCTCACAAACAACTTAATGAATATTCAGTATGTTTTGATTAAGGAATCCTCAAACCTTTTATCAAAACAGCACGAATTATGCAACTTTAATCTTTAATAAAGGCACATTATAAAAATTTGGGGTGCATTTTGAGCAGGTGCTGCACAAGTATACAAATGCATTTTATAGCCTTGCTTTTTCTAATTTTATATATATATTTATATTTATATTTAGTGTAAATCTCTAAACTGTTAAGATTTCAATTTACACACACTTTCATCTCTATAGTGTTTTGAAAAGAAATGAAAGAAACAAAGTATGTTGCCTCTTGATACAATCTTTTTATTGTTTGCTCTGCTCTTTTTCCATTACAGCAAACCTGGCTTCTCTTCCACCCTTATCCAGTGCTCAGCTCTACAATTGCTTTTTGAATGAAATAGGACAAGTTTTCATCCATTTTTAATTGAAATGCAAACTACAGCAGTGGGTCACAGCAACAGCAGCGCCTTCACTTCCCGATGATAAAGGCTGCAGCTATTTGTCTGGCTATCAGCTTGGTCATGTGTGTAATTGCCTTTTACCATTCTCTGGCCACAAAAAGCACCAGAGTGATGCATGCTGAGAAGAAGCAAGTGGAAATTGCACACAATACATGCCGAAAGATTCCATATGTACAATGATGGTTTTTGGTCAAGGAGCTCCCCCAACCCCCCAAATATGTGTCTAATAATAATATTTCAGATCAATGTTTTGTTTTGGATATTCTTTGTAAGTGACTAAAAGGGGGGTGAGAAATGGAATAAGGAAAAAAGACATGAAAGAGGTAATTTCTCGTATGCAGCACCTTTTGAAATCTAACTTTAAAAAATGCATTAAAATTAGCTTGTTTTTGTTAAAGTATTTAGATAAAAAGGTTATATGAAACTTTGTGTCAAACTTAACACTTAAGTTCAGGCACTTTATTAATTATAACTTGATTATTTACACAATGGCAAGAAAATGAACAGGATGAAAATAAAGAGCTTATTTGCTCATTTAGGGGTTTAGAGTTTATTAAATGAGGGTGTCATCTTGAAGGTAATTTATGTTTAAGTTTTAATATTTTTATATTGATACTGACATTATGCTACAGCATAAACTGTATAAAAACTTACAAACTACATAAACTTACAAGTTTAAACAGGATGGAAGTGAGCCAAACCAACTAATACCATGAAACCATACATATTATGAATATTGTATATAGTAAATTGCCAGTTTTTAATTTTTATGGCAAAAATGGCCACGGTTTGTTCACCCAAACAAAAGTAGTAAAATTACTTCAAACTGACTTATTTGCGGTATTGTGATCAAATAAAGTAATAAATTGTATACACCCATAATACTCAAAACTACTAATTTCCATAAAAATGTTTTACATTTTATCCAAAAAATTATGACATATGTGTGATGCACATGAAACGCACTGCGCAGTACAGAAGGAACAACACTCTCTCATGGTAATTCATAAATATGTTACGTTTCGGCGAATTGCTGACTAATTTGCATGGACTGATATATTCTCATTTCTACATTTTCCTGCTTCAGCCCCACTGACGGTTAGGTTTGAAGGTCGGGGGTTGACCTTCAAGCTTTAAAAAACGTACAAATCATGTCGTACAAATTCACAAAACCACCATCTTGTAAAATAGTTATGTTTTCTCATTAGATCAGGTTGGGCTGAATGACCCGCTTTCTCAGAGAAGACAAAAGGAAAAGCCATTGCAGGAGAGCGAGAAGCAGATGTTGTGCTGGTATTGATCTTCTCAAGGTCAGAACAGGCATGAACTTCACCCTCAGGAGAATTCACTCCGTCACCTTGACCATGAGCCAACGCCAGTCATCTGACCTTTGAACTTTGTCCTAGGGAGACCGCCTACCTCTATCCTACCCCCCGGTCACCTTTTCCTTGAGCTAATCCCTCGGTTGACCTCTGAAATTTCACCTTGAACATGCGCTAATGCTGCATTTTGACCTGCGACATGACCTTTGACCCCAGCCCATGTTCTTCAGCTGCATTAGGAGAGTGCTGGGGGGAATCAGCAGGACAGTACAAGCGCCGGCCAAACGCTGTTCAAATGATAACTGACAAAACTCCCTTCCTCCACCCCTTGAACGATCTGTCTGCCCACTGGGCAGTTAGAAATGTGGGTTAAAGTGAGTCAATAGTGTTTCACAAGGCCAAGATATATCCCCAGAGGGGTCTTCTGTCTGAAGTGGTTTGACATTTATTATTTGGGAAAAAAAAGGAGAGAGAGGGGTGATTAGGGGGCGAACGACTGGGAAAGAGGATTGACAGGCAGGGAAAAGTAGAGATTGGTGAAGTGGCAGGGAGAAAGAGAGATGCTTGGTCGTATCGATTTGGATACCACACGTACATAAACATGCACTTGGGGCATGTCCTACCCTCATGCTATGAATAAAATATGAAAGCTAAATATCTGATTATGATGCCCTACTATGAGTATTTTAAAGTGCACAGTGTTTATCATCAGCGCTGCATGATTCAAAGCGTTCGTCTTTAACCGTAATTTTATGTAGCTGATTTTTGTTGTGTCCCCCCCCTCCCCTCCCCTCCCCTCCCCTACAGTTGCTTGGTGAGCATGTAGTTGTTTTGGCAGCAAAGGTGAGAGAGTTTCAGAGAAAGAAGCTGTGAGCGGGGGAAAACAGAAGTGAAATATTTATAGAGGTTTGACTTGCACCTCTCCCATTGGGGCAGCACATGCATGCTGGAGATTGCTGCAGGCCTTACAGAGCAGCAGGTCAGATTCAGAGGTTTACACTTCATAGAAAAATACAACATGTCAATGAGGCAGAGAGGAACGGAAAGGGAGAGAGACAGAGATGTTGAGAGGGGATGAACAGAAAGTGCACATGGAGGCAGATTTGAGCCTTGGAGATATAGATTTGTTTTCTCTTTTTATTTTATCTTCTTGTTGTTTTTGACAGATACCTTTCCTGTTTATTTTCTTCCCCTTAGATCAAAAAGCATCTTTGTGATATTGAATCTGACAGCTACCTGTATCCATATCAAAATTCATTTTGTGCTGTAGTTTTGATTTCTTTCATGCACGGCCTGGAAAGATTTCAGAATTTGTTTTCATGCCAAGGCAATTAGATTGGGGATTTTTTTTGATGGCATGGAGAGGCCAGATCCGGATACAAACCGCTAGGTATAAATGAAGTGAAGTAAAGAAACTGTGGAGTATTTGAGAAGTGAGTGGGTGTGAATTGACTTTGTTTTTTTTAATTTTATCTGAATTACCATTTATTCATTCAAGTTATTGCTATTAACTCTTTCCCCCGCAAGCGTTATTCTTTTTTAAAAGTTGCCAACAGTGCTGCTTGTAAACAACAACAAAACATTTTATTTAACTTCATGCATTCCTTTTTTAATCAACACTTGAATGTGGGTAAGTTTCATAAAAAAATAATAAAAAAAGAACATTTTGAAAAAGTTGAGAAAATCCCTATGTGAATAAGCAATGCTTGTATTGTTTGTTTCTGTCTCTTCTTTGCCCGTGTTTTGAACCAGAGTTTCTTTCAGAAGATGTGTAATACGTATAACAGTGAAAACATGGATTGCCGGAAAATTATGTCAATGGCGGGGAAGCATTATTTTTTTTTCTAAAGGTACATCTTTAATGAATACCTCACATGTGCATCTTTTCGACCTTCCATTTGGTTTATCAGTGGATGTCGCCCCAAGTCAGGTCCAGACTTGATCAATAGGTCATCAGACAGAGGGGTAGAGGTCAAAGGTCAATGCTAGTCTGATCAGGTTGTATTAGGCCTTTTTGTGGGAGGAAAGCATATGGGGAAAGAAGAGTGCTGATTCAGGAGCCTTCAGAAAAGAGAAGCCTCTTTCACCATTGATGGGCTTTCTCTTAAACAGATGATTTATTCTGTCCTAAAGGGCATGGAAGGGAAGGTATTGATCAGGATAGCGTTTCACCGCAGCCCCTGAGCTGTGACCACCTGAGACTAGAAAGAAATGAATGAAGGGTCAGGCAAAATGGCAGCTCTTAAAGGATTTTAATTTCTCTCATTTTTTATTATTGGGCAGTTAGTGGGAAAAAGTGTCAAAATGCCATAACATTTTCTGAGAATTTAAAGGTTTGGTAGAAAAATGTTCTCCATTAAAGCTGCACTTAAAAAGTTATTTAAGAGCTGTATTTGTATGACTAGCTTTGCTTCAGGTCCCAGATTTAAAATTGGACAAACCCGTTCAAATGGTGACACCAGTACCAGACGTTACTAAATATCAATATAGAAAACAGTTTACTCATTGAACGGATACCTCAGGTCTTTAGTGATCCGGGAAGCCATTCATTACCCTCCTCCTCGTTCATTTTTTCAAAGTTAGACATCAACCTTTTTAGTATTCCTCAATCAATTCATTGTAAACAATATAACTATTTTTTTGTTTTATAAAAGGGTGCCTGGGTTCCCAGTTTTTCTAAAAATTGTATGCTAATGACCCGAGGTGTGTAACAGTGTAAGTATATTTTTTTCTGAACAACAATAATTGAATCTTTGATGACTTAATAAGTGCAATTCATCTTTATTCCATAAGGTGACAATGTCTGATACACAATGATGACATTTCATCCATAGTTACAGCAGAAAACAAAAGAATAGGAAGTATCATCAGCAAAACTTGAAATGGCTCAGTGATTTACTGCAACTGTAAGTACTGAACGCAATCAAATATTAGTGTCACTGTCACTTGATGGTGGATCTGTTGAAGAAGCTGTCAGCGATCAAAAATATTGATTTTGAAAAATATGTTGAGATTGTGAATATAAACCAGATGCTGAGCTTTGATGAGGACAGTGATGATGCTATAAAACTTCTGCTCAAATTGAACCCTTCCAAACTCCAAAAGGGAACAAAATATCCTTTATTTTATTCTACTGGCATTGTTATTCTAATATCAGGAGAGTTTTATATTATTGCGACAGGTAGATATTCATCTTTGTTAGATATAGATCAGGGTTGCTAAAGATCCAAATAGGTAATTATGATTGGTGAAGCTTTACTTTAACCCTTAAATGAATACATTTAAGGGTTAAAGTAAAGCATTTTTCTTTAATGGGTTAGTTCACCCAAAAATGAAAATTCTGTCAGTAATTACTCACCCTCATGTTGTTCCAACCCCCTAAGACTTTCGTTCATCTTCGAAACACGAATTAAGATATTTTTTACTAAATCTGAGAGCTGGATCACTCCTCCATAGGCTTCTAAGGGATTGCAACTTGTTCTCCCGAAAAGTTATTAAAGACATTGTAAAAATAGTCCAAGTGACTACAGTGGCTCAATCTTAAGTTTATCAAGCGACGAGAATACTTTTTGTGCGCAAAAAAACCCCTAAAATATCGACTTTATTCAACTATTAATTTCCATCTCTGTCGGCCTAGACCGTATTTCTTCCGTGGTGTACATCACACGCATCACACACATGACCAGCGTCGGCCAATAGGGACCCTACGTGTGACGTAGCCCTACTGACGAGGCCAACAGAGATGGAAATGAATAGTTGAAATAAAGTTGTTATTTTTGTTTGTTTTTGCGCACAAAAAGTATTCTCATCGCTTGATAAACTTAAGATTGAGCCACTGTAGTCACTTGGACTGTTTTAACAATGTCTTTAATAACTTTTCAGGGGGAACAAGTTTCAGTCCCTTAGAAGCCTATGGAGGAGTGATCCAGCTCTCAGATTGAATCAAAAATATCTTAATTCGTGTTCCGAAGATGAACGAAAGTATTACGGGGTTGGAACAACGTGATGGTGAGTAATTACTGACAGAATTTAAAATTTTGGGTGAACTAACCCTTTAACTGGAAATATTTTGTAACATTATAAAGGACTAATATAGTCTGGATTATTTAGAATTTTTCCTTGTATTTAATGTCGTTACATTTGTATGTATTTTAGGGATGAGGATAAAGTTGCAGATACATTTCCACCAAAATTCTGTATAGTTTAATTTGATATTTTCATCTTTTCTTATTCATATGTTTTTTCTGCTATGTGTGATTAGATAACACCTGTGACCCACTTTTCGTTCACGGCCCACCACTCTACATTATCGCTTTTTGATTTAGGTTTCGTTAAGTCCAACTCAAAGGCAGGTTCTCAGGTACTTTCAGGCAGAGTTTGAGAGCCATCAAAGCCTGTGGAATAGCGATGCACCGCCCTTTCCCGTCTCCCCTTGTTTTAGACGGTGTTGTGATTACATTTATTAATCTCATGGCAATAGAATAAAGGCCCGCATGTTCAAACAGCAATTACTCCATCGTCTTTGGAGATACTGTCCGGGCATAATTGGATTTAAATGAACTCAAATTTTCCTTTGTTATGCCACATAACACGCAATGCTTTTTAATTAAGATCGCTAGGCTCAAGTAATGATACAGGCCCACGTCGAGAGCCGCAGTTTCTTTCATGTTCCGTTCTTCAAACAGCACTGAGAGCAATGAAGCCGCAATGGCGGTCAGACCAGCACACTGTCTAACTCAGCAGGATAGGGTGTGGTTTAATTAAGATCCCACCTTATCGGCTCCATCCAAGTTTCTGCTGTGAAGATGAGATGCTCTGTACTTGAGCTCTTATCGTTCACGTCGCTGATATCCACAAAGTGTCAATTCTGGCTCTTGTCTCCTCTCACGTGGAGTTGATGATGAGAATGGAGGAGACTGGTTGGTGGTACTGATCTCCTGGTCAGGTAGACTCATTTACTGAGCCTGTACAATTGTTTTGTGTCATGTGTTGCACCACAGAGCTCCCACAAGTGAATGTTGTGTGAGAGGAGGGAAAAAAACAAGTTATTGTGTAAATCAGCCATTGAGAGTTTCTCTCATGGATCTTCCTCTTTGTAATTTCCTTTAATTAGCACATCCTATGTAAAAAAAAAATTAAACATACCTCATTATTAGTTTGCTCTGAACTTATTCAGTGGCATGTGGATGTCGATTCTCTGAGTTTGCTTTTTTATTGGTCCAAAATTTTTTTGGGTAAAACTTTATTTCGATGGTCCACTTTAAACATTCTACTGACTATATAAGCAACTTTGCATCTACATGTCAACTAACTCTCATTAGAATAATAGTAGACTGTCTGCTTAATATCTGCTTACACTTTATTTTGATGCTCCCCAACAGACATTCTACTGACTTTAAGTAACTTTGCAAGTGCATTTCAACTTATACTTACTCTAAATCTTACCCAACTGTCTACTAATACTCTATGAGAGTTAGTTGACTGTCTCTGTTAGTTGAATGTCAAAAGAGACTATTGAAATAAATCATCAAGACATTTATTTAAAACATTGCAGTGGATAGTTTTTTGTTTATTTGTTTAATTGTTGATAACGACCCCCTATGAAACTTCACTTCAGTTCCACTGGTGGACAGAGTTATTGCTTTAATTTCATCTCTTTCCAAATAAATGGATTTTGTACATACCATTCAAAACTTTGCAATCAGTACGTTTTTTGTTTTTCATTCAAAATTGATCGAAAGTGACAGTAAAGACATTCATAATGTTACAAAATAATTATATTTCAAATAAATGCTGTTCTTTTGAGCTTTAATCAAATAATCCTAGAGAAAAACAACAACATGATTTCCACAAAAAATATCAGCAGAACAACTGGATTTGTTTTCAACATTGAAGAAATGTTTCTTTAGCAGCAAATCAGCATATTAAAATGATTTCAGAAGGATCATGTGACACTGAAGACTGGAGTAATGATGCTGAAAATTCAGCTTTGCCATCACAGGAATAAATTACATTTTAAAATATATTAAAATACAAAAGAGTTATGTTAACAATATTACTGGTTTTACTGCATTATGAACCAATATATGTAGCCTTGTTCCTTTCAAAAACATAAAAAAATCATAACGACCCCAAACTTTTGAACCGCATAATAATTTCATCATATTTCTGTCAGTATTGCAGATTTTCTACTCATCCAAATGTTTACAGGAGGCAGCAGTACTGCCTTTGCATCCTCAGAGAAAACAATCTGACCTTACAAGCTTGTAGAAACAAGCCTGCACTGATCAAAGTGAACACCAACTTTAGATCACAGGACATCTTGCAGTCTCTGAGAAGCTCATTCTGTAACAGAAAGTCCCCCCCCCCCCCAGTTATGTATCATTTATCTTAATTGCATAGCAATTTATATATTATTTAAAAAAATATCATTCTTTTCAGAGCTGAGAGCTTTGATGAAAATAGAAAGGATTGAATGAACACACACAAAGTTAAAGAAACAGGGAGATAAAAGTGCAAAGAGCCGTGATAATATAATGCAGCTATAAAGACATAAATTAGAAGGTTATCTGCTGAGAAATGACTATGCATTGTTAAGTGTAAGAAATAACGTGTTAGCAATTGCCACAATTACCAACTATAATTACTTAATTCAATTTATGCAAGACATATTTAATAGGAAGAGCTAGATCCCCCCCCCCCCTCTAATGTTAAGCAATTGATATTTGAAAATAAGCAGAAAACTAAAAACCTTCTTGGCCTCATGCTGTAGCAGCTGTGTGACTGCTTAATCAAATGATCAATCTGTAAGAGTCGCTTCCTTACAAAGAAACATCGACCACATCCAAAAATCTTCCATTTGTCAGACCAACTATCTAAAAAGTTTAAATTACCTAAAATAATAATAAATAAAGTCAACATTTAGACCATTTAGAATAAACAATTTCAAACATTAAAGAGCAAGAACATGCGATTTGGTGATGTGGAGGGTCAAACTATCAGGGGTGTGTTTCCCAAAGCCAACTATGGTCGCAAGTTCTGTCGTTACCAATAGAGTTCAATGGAAATTGCGATCATAGTTGGCCAACAATGCTTTTGGCCAAACGCACCCCAGGTTGATGAGTTTGAGTTTGATCACCCCCTTGCACTTAATCGTTTTGGTGCATAAAGGTAACTTTATAAAGAAGAGAAGAGAAGAGAAGAGAAGAGAAGAGAAGAGAAGAGAAGAGAAGAGAAGAGAAGAGAAGAGAAGAGAAGAGAAGAGAAGAGAAGAGAAGAGAAGAGAAGAGAAGAGAGTTAATTTGATTGAAAGATTACAAGGGCACATTCATTTAAAATGAGTAAATAATGATAAATAGTGAATTTAAGCAAACGTAGAACGTTTTATATCAATAATGTGCAATATTAATAGTCATTTCAACTTGGATTAAATGTAAATTAGTTTATTGATCTCGCATCCACAAGTAAATATTATGAATATTTTATGGAACTTATTTTATTATTTTCGCTGAAAGCACAGATAAACTAATTGTTAAATTGATACAACACATTTTTCCATAAATTAAGTAAACACAAGAAAATTCCTGTTGCTTGTTGCCTTAAAGCTTTGAGTCTTCTTAACTTCTGCTATTTTATACTGTATCTGACTGCATATAATCTGAGTGCATATAATTCAGGACCACATCCACATCCACAAGAAATTTGAGATGCATAAAAAGTTAAATATAAAATAAAATATAAATGCACTCTTAAATAAATATACAGTCGTGCTCAGAATTAACGGTACCCCTGGTAAATATGATAAAAACTGGCTGTAAAAAATACATCTGCATCGTTTATCCTTTTGATCTTTCATTAAAAAAATTGCAGAAAATCTAACCTTTCATTGAATTAAAAGAATTGAGCGTGGGAGGGAAATCCCATTATGAAATAAATGTTTTTGTCCAAAACACGTTGGCCACAATTATTGGTACCCTTTTATTAAAAGCTTTTTGCAATCTCCTTTTGACAAGATACCAGCTCTGAGTCTTCTCCTATAATGCCTGATGAGTTTGGAGAACACCTGACCTGAGATCAGAGACCATTCCTCCATACAGAATCTCTCCAGATCCTTCAGATTCCCAGATCCATGTTTGTGCTTCTCCTCTTCAGTTCAGCCACTCATCAGGTCAGGGAACTGGGACGGCCATGGCAGATGCTTTATTATGTGCTCAGTTACCCATTTTTGTGTTGATTTTGATGTTTGTTTTGGATCATTGTCCTGATGGAAGATCCAACCACGGCCCATTATAAGATTTCTAGCAGAAGGCGTCAGGTTTAGATTTTTTATCTGTTGATATTTGATAGAATCCACGATGCCATGTATCTGAACAAGAAGTCCAGGACCTCCAGCAGAAAAATATGCCCACAACATTAAAGATCCAATGGTATATTAAATTGTACACATGGGGTACTTTTATCCTTGTGTGCACCAAACCCATCTAGTGTGTTTGCAGCCAAAAAGCTCTTTTTTTAGTTTCATCTGACCACAGAAGCCTGTGCCGTTTGAAGGTCCAGTCATGTCTGACAATTGAATTTGCTGGAGTTTGTTTTTGAAGGAGATTTTTCTTGAAACCCTCCCAAACAACATGTGGTGATGTATGGGTTGTTTGATTTTTTTTAATAGGCTTGATTGGAACTTCTTAATTATTGCCCTGATGGTCAAAATGGGGATTTTCATGCTTTAGCTATTTTCTTACAGCCACTTTCTATTTTGTGATGCTCAACAATCTTTTGATGCACATCAGAACTAAATTCTTTGGTTTTACTCATTCTGATGAATGATTAAGGGGATTTGGCATTTGTGTTTCCTCATATTTAAACTCCTGTCAAACAAGAAGTCATGGCTGGACAATTTCATGTTCCTAGTCACCCTGGTGTGCTAAAAAAGGTAAATATTAATGGGAATATACTTCAGAGATATTTCACTCTTAAAAAATGTTAGGGGTACCAATAATTGTGGCCAACTTGTTTTGGAGAAAAACATTTATTTCATTATGTGATTTCCCCCCACTTTCAATTATTTTACTTCAATGAAAGGTTCGATTTTTGGCAATTTTTTGAATGAAAGATCAAAAAGATAAACGATGCAAATTTATTTGTACAGCCAGTTTTGATCATATATACCAGGGGTACCGTTAATTTTGAGCACGACTGTATATATATATATATATATATATTAATGAATGATAAAAAAATCCCTTCTATAGTCTAAAACCATATTTTTGTTGCATATTGTACATAACTTTGTTTCTTGTCTTGTTCAAACTAGATGTGATCTCTGCACATTTACATCGTGTATTCTGTTATCACCTCTACTTTCGATGTCTGGAATGTCTATCATTATGAAAACAGAAGAGCAGAAGTATACTCAAAGCTCTAGCAAGCATGAACAGAATGTCTTAATAGCAAACCCGAGAGACATTCTCAAGCATCAAGGGGTCCCAGATGGTTAAAAGGTTGAGGATCTGCTTGACACTGCTTGATCATATGGACATCTTAGTGAGGCAGAGTGGGAGAAGAAATGGAGCTCCAGTGAATCTGACAGTGATGCACTAATGCAGAAAGAACACCCTGGAAATAAGTTATGGCACAATGATGACCTGGTGCTTTTGATCAAATGCATGTGCTACAGCTCAGCCTGCTTCACAGTTCGGGTTTGAGATGGCTTGAGTGACTGCATGATCGATTGGGTTTTGTTTTCTGCATCTTTTGCACATGTAGGCTAGTCTATCCACACCTTGCACGAGACGTCATCAATCAAGTGATGGAATAACACACTCTTCATTCATGCAGTTTACAATGTCTGCTGACTTTGTACCGAGTGTATTACCAGTCTCTCTCGCTCTCTCTCTCTCTCGCACTGTCATGACAGGATGATCTGACTGCACTGGCTGAAATCTTATAAAAGTGGAAGCTTAAGACGTATAAATGCTGTCAGTATACTGTACTGATATAGCTTCTGATACACAGTGAGCAAATTATACAATGACTTTCAAGGGGGTCTATTAAATGAATTGCTATGGGACATTTTAAAGGTGCAATTTGTCATTTCATACAACTCGACTTGCAATTTTTTTGTGATATTTTTGTAATATGAAAATCCATAATCTATAATGAGGTGATAAATAATGACAGTATAAATGTTTTGTTAATATTCTGTCCAATGATGATCATAACAAAAAGTGTTCTAGAAGCCTGCCGTTACTATGGTTACCTCAGGGAATACGATTTATCTTCGTGAGCTATTTACCCCAGTTTTGCATGTATATCACTAAATCACTTAAATATCAATCAACCAACCAACCAACCAACCAATCAATCAACCAATCACCAAACATATTAAGCAGCTCAACTTTTTTCAACATTGTTAAAGATGAGAAATGTTTAGTGAGCAACAAATCAGCATTTCTTTGTACTGACTGAAGACTGGAGTAATAATGCTGAAAATTCAGCTTTACCATCACAGGAATGAATTACATTTGAAAATATATCCAAATAGAATACAGTTATTTTCATAATAGTACACAATATTTCTGTTTTAAGCAATCTTGGTTTGCATAAGAGGTTTCATGAACTTTGTAACGGTAATGTATATTTTAAGACTCCCCACTTTGAGATTTTTATTTATAAATTTTTTTACTTATTTGAGGTAGTTCATGCTTTTATAAGGAAGGTTAGACCGTTCCCCAAAATAATGTTTATTTTTTCCAGTGTTGCAAGATAAATGAAGCAGCACATGACATGTTCTGTGTCTACCATTTTAATGTTAATTAGAAGTTGAATGAATGACAAACCCTACATACTGTTAGTTTATAAATAATGTGCAAATAAGACCACTGCCTTATTGGATGGATTAACTGACATAATTCTTCTTCCTATACATAACATGCTGTTTGATCTTTGTCCAAATTTTGACTTTTTAAATGAATTGTTGGTCTTTTTTTTATAATTTTTTACGTATAAAGCACATTTGTCTTCCATCTGTTTTTATTGTTTTATGTTAATCACTTTAATCACTCAACGTGATTTCACCAAGTGCCAACATCGTTGTTGATCCCTGAACAACATTCCAATCAACCATAGATTTTAGGGAACGAGTTTAAATTTTTTGTCAAGATAGGCTTACAACCTGATTTGGTGCTTCCACATCAGTGTTATTCTCTTATCATTTTCCTCTGAGTTTAGGGACAACTTATGGGTAAAGGGTTAGATTTAGTGGTAGGGACGGGGTTTGGACTACATTTTTGGACAGGATTGTTGTTCCAGGATCAACAAAATATGTTGGACCAGGAACGTGTCTTACTTGGCAAAATCATGGTGACCGCATAGAGAAATATCTCCTCAGATAGACATAATAGAAAGAGAGCAAAAATGAGAAATATATTATACACAGACGCATGACTATTGGTTTGACACCAAGTTTAAATCCTAAATGCTCTCTCTTTCGCTCTCCCTCTCTCCATCCCTCTCTTTCCTCTCTCTCCAGGGAGCAGTAATTACAAAAGAGTCTTGGTGTAGTCTCTCTCTCCTCCTGTGCTCTCTGCAGTGTGAGGGGGAGAAGTTGCTTTACTGAACAGTTGCAGCTGGTTTGTGCAGGAATTAATCATGATGATTAATTGGGCTTCAAGTTAAATATCCACAGAGCGACGTCAAGCTGACAGGCGTCACGCTTAAATTGACACTGTTTTAAAAAGCAGTAGATTGATTTACAGAAAGGACTAATGAATAGCTCTCTGAACCAGGGGAGACATAAACAGGAATGTGTGTTTTCGAATCTGACCTGAACAGTCAGTTTTGTTGTTCGCTCTCTTCCTCTCTCTCCTTGTCAATATGCTGCTTTCTCTGTGTGCTTCTCTCACTCTAATTTGCCTGTGTGTGTGTGTGTGTGTGTGTGTGTGTGCGTGTGTGGTTTCTATTGTTCGGGCACATCGCTGTGTAGGGGAGGGGCTCCAGTCCTGGCATTTGTAATCCATCTATTGTGTTGGGCCTCTCCAGCTCTGGATCAATGCTCTGCACTCACTCTGGCCCACAGGTCTGTAACCGAGCCTCTATTCAGCCCTCCTCAGTCCTCTCTCTCTCACACCAACTTTGGAGGAATAGCCAGGGTACGGATACTGGATCTTCATATGTGCTTTTTGAGTGTGCGTGTGTGAAATCGTAAAGCCGTGCAGCAACACTTATGTCTTTGCTCTTGTGTCAAAAAAAGAAAAGAATTTTTTTTTCAGATATCCATTTGGATTGCTTCTTACTTTAAGTTGAACCTTGTTTTTGTTTTTTCTACAGTCAATACTTTTTGCCCTCATATAATAATTTTCTGGTTAGCAAATAATTTATGAAATGTTTTGAATGGTTATTTCAGAGTCATCATCACTTTCAGGGGTTAAATATGGATTTTGGAGGTGATTCTGGTGCCCTAGGCAAGATAAAACGCCCCACCCCCGAAAAACGCATAATTACCAATGTTGATACCCTTATTATATTATATATTATTATATGTGATATTATATTTATAAGAAAAACTGAATAAAATAAAGTATTATTCAAAAAATATAATACAGATAAATATAAATAAACAAATACGACTGAAACTTTGTTTGTTGGTATGACAAGAGGGATCTCAGGTTAAAAACCCGCAGCATTTGGGTCAGTAACAAGATTGTGCACAATGTGTGTTTTCTTTTAAAGCAACGATGCAGTTTGAAACAAGTTCTTAGCAATTTGTATTCATGTTAGTTTTGAAAACAATTATTACATCTTTAATAGAACAAAAAAATACTCCAAAAATGTCATGTGGTTTAACCATCAAGTAAAAAATAAGAACATGTTATCTTTACACACAATGAAGATAGGTGTCACACATCTTCATTAATCATTATTTTTAAAAAAAAGTTTTCAAATATGAATCATCATTTTATTTATTTAAGCATCTGGGTTCCACAAAGTTCTAAATAATAACGAGGTTCAGCACAGTAGGCAAAACTAAAGGAGGATACATGCGCAATATATACCTAAGTAAATAAATAGAAACGTGGATATGATGTTCAAAAGGAGTAGGCAGAAGCTTGAGTTTATTGACGCCTCCTTTTATACATTTAAGCAGTAGTTACATTTACTACAATCAAGAAGACTATTGACACATATTTATATTGACCTTTTCCAGTAACTATACAATCAACATATATATAATTTCAAGGTAATTTAACAATAATTTAATATTGTTAACAATATATTCTGAATTATTATTAATTATATAATTATATATTTTTTGGGGGGGAGAAACACCATATGGCATGTATTCAATGAATGAATTCGAATTTTTTTATGCATTTTTGGTAACATTATTTCAATGGTCCACACTTTAGACATTCTACTAAGTGTAAAATAACTCTGCATCTACATGTCAACTAACTCTCATTAGAGTATTCTGTCTGCTTAATATCTGCTAACAGTCTAGCTTGTTGATTGCCCAATAAACTGACTATAAGTAACTTTGCAACTACATGTCTACTTTTTCTGCTAACCTGAACCATAACACTTAACCCTAACCTATAACAGTCTACTACAGTCTACTAATACTCTAATGAGAGTTAGTTGACATGTAGTTGCAAAGTTAGTTAATAGAATGTTTAAAGTGGACCATCAAAATAAAGTGTAACAGCATTTTTATTTTATTTTAATTATGTAGGTCAAAGAAATTAGACATTTCGTTGACCAATACAACAAAGCAAAATTGGCACTGGATATCAGTGGATGTAGTTATTCAGAAACATGAGCACACTTCCTTGCATATAGTGTAGTTATATGGTTACCAGGGTCCGCTATGTACTGGAGGTAAGCATAATTCTAAATAGTATAAAGTTTTTTGATGGAGTACATTGGCTAAATGGAGCTGGAATGTGTGTACTGGATGAAAAAAAATGACTGGTGCATAAAGTGAAATGGAATAGAATATTCTGTTTGTTTATGTTTCGAAGGTGTTGGAGCGGCGTTCCAGATCATTCCAGCCCAGTTTAACCTCTAATTGCTTTCTCAGTGCAATTCTATCAAAAAAGCACAATTAATTCATCAAAATACTCTGTCGCAGTCACTGAGATCTGCATGACTCAGATCAAAATTTGTGAGATTAGCATTTGCCGCCGCACGTCTCTTCTGAACTTCTGATGAACCCAAAGACATGTTATTCATCTTTGCAAATGCTGTACATTTAGCATTGTTCCCCGTTCTGCAATTCATCGCTTTTGTGAGAGAGAAGATAGAGAAATGTCTAATCTAAATCAGAGGTGTCTAAAGACTTTGAGAGGGGAAGTACCACAGCTTCCAGCAGGGGGCGCTGAGACAAAGACAAATCCTGTAAGGTGAAATCTCTCCCCCAGCACCCTTATCTGCATTCACTTCCTCTGTCTCATGAATACAGAATGTTCTTGCACAACCCAGTAAGCCTCTGAATTCATGGACAAGCAGAGCAAGTGTGTATGTTTATGTGTTTTAAAAAAAAAAATCTTCCTGCCGCACAGGCCTGTCTGTTTGGCTTCTGTTTGCATGTTATTGTTGTAGCAGTTTTGCAGTTGTCTGTCACTGTAACCCCTCCCCCTCCCGTCTCAAGTCAAGTCGAGACCCTCTTTATACAGACAAGGCTGTTCATGCTCACCAAAGACTCTTGCAAATCATTCTGACTTAGTGTGAGTGTATATTAATGCACTTTCTCCTGTCGACAGATCTGTCTGATGCAAGGTTGGAAGTCATTTGAAGGGGAAGAGAAATCAGGAATTAAACTCAAGACTCATAAAAGAATACTCACACATGCTCACTGAGAGAAACAGAGACTGGCTAACGCTTAAAAGTTTTCACTCACCCTCATTTTGTTTCAAACCATATTACTTTCTTTTTTCCCTTGCAAAATGAGAAATTTAGAAGTGCTGTTCGCTCTTTTCCATGCGGTAATGCAGGACTGGAGTTTTCCAGCATCAAAAAAAAGGATGAAAAGCGCATAAAATAATTATAAAAGTGGTCCATATAACTCAGGCTCTAAATTACAAATCTTCAGAAGTTATTTAATAGCTTAGGAACAGGCCAAAATGTACAACTGTGTAACGTACAATGTACAAATGTAACTGTGGAGACATTTTTGCAAAATAATATAATGCTGCTTCTTGCACGTTTTGCGACACTTTCAGCGTGAAATGTCCATTGAGTGGCATTCTAAGTTTTCTCTCAAACAAATTACCATGAATGTGGCAACAAATGTTAACTAGGTGAGTTTATGAGAAAGTTTATTACATCAGAAAAGCCATACTTCACAAGTTCACACTTACAAAAAATTTGAATTTGGCCCGAACCCAGAGTTCCCCTGTATCCCTGGCTGGGAAAGGAACCAGCCAATAGTGAGGAGTCGAAGTGGTGGAGGGCTGCAGAAAACTGTTGAGGAACATAGGTCAGTCGGCTATATATATGTATATATATATGAAAGTGACATTTGAAGGCCAAGTATGGTAACCCAATGCTATCTCATGACCAATTCGTACGAATTTGAGTGAGTAAAATGAGACTGATTCGTATAAATTTGTACAATTTGTCTAAACCCCAGTGACGGTTAGTTTTAGGGGCGGGGTCAGGGGTTGGTCATTCGTACAAATTCATACGAATTGGGCAACTCGTAAAATATGTACGATTTAGCAAAAATCTTACAAATTCGTATGAGTGAGGTCATATGAATTCGTACGAATTAGCCACCTCGTAAAATTCGTACGCATTGCCGTGAGATCGGGTTGGGTAACCCATACTAGGAATTTGTCATCTGCATTTAACCCATGCAAGTACACACACACACTGCAAGCCGTGGAAACACACAGTGGGCAGCCATTTTTGCTGTGGCGCCAAGTGAGCGTTTGGGGGTTAGATAGCTTGCTCAAGGGCACCTCAGGCATTTCCTGCCGGTATTGAGAATCGAACCTTGCAACCTTCAGGTTTCCAGATTCTCTAACATTGGGCCACAACTAACTATAGGCCTCCTCTCGTTCTGATTGGATAGATCATTTGAACGTGTTCCTCTCGAACCTTGTTAATAAAACATCATATGGAGCTGATTATGTGATGCAAATTAATTTGCGAGGAACCGTATGAAAATAAGTCTTTGTTAATAAATATTCTGTCCCTGTAATCATAATTCGCTAAATAAATCAATACATAAATAAAATAAAAGTTGATGGTGTTTTACTGCCTCTAGTGTTCATTTTAGATGGAAACCGCAGTGGATTGTATGTACTCAATGTACTCACGTTTTTGGAGTTTTGCAAAAGTTTAGGTATAGTGGCCCGTTTTTCCAATGAGCCTATGTTGCAAATTTAGGTTGTTATTCACAGAAATTAACTTGTGGACCCAGTTCACCGTTCACATGTCTGAATCATTTGTTCACATATCAAATGATCTAGTTCTTAATGATTTGGTCCCAGCTCAGTGGAGGGGAAGATTATCAGTAAATACATTTTCAATTAAAATTTCATCCTGTCCCTCTCAAAAAGCTATATGGTTTCTGAAGAGCTGTGATATGACGCACAAGCCACGTGGACCACTTATATGATACTTTAACGGTGCTTTTGCTTGCATATGGTGCTTTTTGGATTTACAATTGCTTGGAAAAGAGGGATCTTTTCCAAGCAAAAAGAAAAAAAATTGGGGGGATCTTTCCCTTTAAAGATTACTGAACACTGTTACACAGTAAAATGTGAGAATCCATTGAGTTTCTTATGTATCAGTTCATGTATCTAGTACATTTGTGTGGGTGTGTGTAGGTCTGGTTCCCTTTTGTATGTAGGCACCGCTGACAGCGAGCTCCAGTTCCACACGAACAGTGACTTCAGCCTTTGCTTTTCTCTCAATCTACACTCAGTAGGTACTTTATTACACCTGAACACTTTGTGCAAACGTCTCATCACCCAATCGCATGACAGCTCAAAGCATGATGGGATGCATCTGAAATCCAAACCTACATTGCTGCCAATGACACAATTACATCATGCCAAATTATCTAAAACAATCAATACAAATTGATGTGCAAATATTTTGACTATATGCTTATTTCTTAGAAATGGAGACGTGAATTTAAAAAAAAACTTTGGATTTCCTTTTTTTCCTTTTTTCTACAAACCACCAACATTTTTTGTGGGATATCAAGGCAGAAAATGATACATTTATGTTAACTTCAAAGCATTTTATTAGACAATACATGTATGTGATACAAACATTGCTTTTGGACGTGCTTTACCTCTGTATACTTCATGCCAGCTTTCAGAAATAGATGTTCAGGTTTTGTTCAAACCAAACATCCAAATGGAGGCCGTGGAATGACTGTAGGTGCCAGACGGGGAGATCTGAGTATCTGAGAAACTGCTGATCTCCTGGGATTTTCGCACACAACCGTCTCTAGAGTTATGGTGCGAACAACCAAAAAAAAAAAAACATGCACTGCTGCAGTTTTGTGGGCGAAAGTGGCTTGTTAATGAGAGGGGTCAGAGGAGAATGGGCAGACTGTTTAAGCTGACAGAATCGCAGCGGTAAGTGAAATAATCACACGTTACAACTGTGCCATGCAGAAGAACCTCTCTGAACATGCAAAGCATCACATCTTGAATTGAATGGGCCACAGCTGCAGAAATCTACGTTACACTCAGTCAGCTAAGAGAAGGAACTGAAGATACAGTGGGCACCAAAACTAGAGGAGAGCACAAGATTGGGAAAACGTCTGGTCAGGCGAATCTTGATTTGTGCTGTGAAGACGGTACAGGGTCAGAATTTGGGACACGGATCCATCCTGCCTTGTGTCAACCGTTCAGGTTGGTAGTTATTGATTAAAAGTGTCAGGAATATTTTAAAGCGCACATTAGGCCACTTTATACCTAAGCATTGTTTGAACGCTACTGCTTCCCTGAGAATTGTTGCTGACCATATGCATTACCTTATTTTTCAAATAAGAGCAGGCGCCCCATTTGTGATTTGAATATGTGTGGCTTATTTTCAGCTGTACAAAACAGCTTGTCATGCTGCTTGATATTGGAAACGGGTATTTCTTACCATATTATTTTAATTTATTGTAACTATAAAGACACTGATATATACAGTATATATATATTTTTCATATACTGCACTGTATAATTTTTAGTTATTTACTTATTTCGACTAATGAATTGTAAGTCTCGCACATCCACAGAAAATAGCTTACTCCCACGTTGCAAAATAAGGTGAATAGCCACATGAAAACAATAGATATAAAAAGTAAATACAGAGAATGAACTGAGGTATGTAACAGTGTACGATTTACAGCAGAGCAAATACAAACACAATCAAATATTAGTGTCACTGTCACTTGATGGTGGATCTGGTGAAGAAGCTGCCAGCGATCAAAATATTGATTTTGAAGATTTTGAAAATTATAGTTTTGAGAATATGTTTGAGATCACAAATATGATCCAGACATTGAATGTACTGGGAAATGACAGTGATGATGGTATAAAACATCTGCTCAAACTGAACTCTTCCAAGCTCCAAAATGTAACAAAATATGCTTTATTTTATTCTTCTGTAATTGGTATTATTATTATGAGAGTTGTATATTATCGAGAGAGGTAGAGATTCATCCTTGCTAGATATAGATCTGGGTCGCTAAATTTGATAATTTTCTTAAGACTGGTCAGAAATAATAGTAATAGAAAAATAATTATAATAGAAATAATTGCAATATTTTATTTTTATTATATTAACATTAAAACAATAATACTTTTATTATTAGTTTAAACAATACTTTATTATTATTATTCATAGTTACACTTAGTTACTCATTTGAAAATGTGTGTTAGTACATTAACAAAAGAAAGGCCAACATCGGCCTCACAAGGAGATCATCATGTTTGGGGTGCTTTAGCCTCAAAAAGTTTATAAACCTCGTGGTGTGTGGTGGAACAGTATATATTCAGAGTATGATCATGTAGAGTAGCTTGCAGGGACTGAATGATGCTCTCATGTCAACATGGGCAAGAATCTGTAAGGAATGTTTCCAGAACCTTACTAAGAATTCAGTCTGTTCTGGGGTCAAAGCAGGGGTCATATACCTCGTATTAGAAAACTGCACCTAAAGTGACCACTGACAACTAAGTTACTGTGAACATGAAAGTGAGGTTATTTGAATTTTCACACAATGTGGAACGAGCCATTGTTCATTTACAGACAGTGCGTGCTTTGCGGACAGGTTGCATGTTTGATGTTTTCACCCGTTTCCTGAGCGAAACCCCTGTTGAGTTCTGCTATTCCTTTACCAGGTAATTAAAACCTCCTTGCTGACCTTCACAAACAGAAAGCTGGTATGAAAGTCATGGTCAACTGCCTTTGTACAGAGTATTATAGAAAACAACAACAACTACAAAAGTAACCTTCCTCACAGCAGCGGACGTGGGAGGTCTTTGATTGTGCATATCAAAGAATCGCTCCCCCTGTGTGCTCATAGTAAGCCTTCCAAGGTCAGACTGTCTACCTCCACATCACCACGGACTGGCGAAAACAGTGCAAGGTGTTGGATACAACTTTTTAGCCCAAATAGACTGTCCTAAAAAGTACGACCCTGTTCGCTGTACATAGATTCTGTGTCGGTCATGTGAGAAAATGAATAAAAAATCCGTGATGTATGGTGCAAAACACGTTCCTCGTAATCAATGCAGAGATATCATTGAGGCTCAATACTTCTCATTCATAAAAAATATCGTGGATTTGGGGAACTACACTACAAACTGTTCAAATGTTTTTTATTTATTAATTTTTTTTTTTTATCAATAGGCCTACTTTTATTTTGCCACACTTTCTATTCTCCAAAGAATCCCAAAAAAAAAAAAAAAGTTTGATCAACTTTGGTAATACTAAGAAATATTTCTTAAGCCGCAATTCAAAATATCAGAATGATTTATGAAGGATCATGTGACACTGAAGATTGAGCAATGATGCTAAAAACTCAGCTTTTGCCACAATATTACTGTTTTAATGTATTTTTAAAAAATAAATAAATGCAGCCTAGTTGCGCATAAGAGACTTAAACATAAAAAAAAAACATAAAAAAAATTTCACTGACCCCAAAACTGAATCTAATGTTGAAACAATGGTGAGATTAACAAACAATTATATAATGTAATTGAATCAACGTTAATGATGTTGATTCTACATCACTGCTGTTCGACATTGAAAATACAACTGAAATGTAATGACAACATAAAACAATGTTGCCATCTGATGTTGAAACAACATTAATATTTCAACTGCACTTAATATATATTAGTATACACTTATACACAAATATTTAGCCTGATAGCTTAACGCAACCAATGACAAAAAGATAAGAGAAGGACAAAAGCACTACAACCTTTAAAAATATAATTCATTTCCAAAGTCTGATGTCATCATAACTACAAGAGGTCCAAGAGTTCAGGTTTTACATGGCTTACATCAGACTTCTGCCTCTTTTCCTCTGGGTTCTCTGAAATCTGAAAAAGAAAGCATGATGTCACTTAAGAGCAAGCCGATTCAGTTGTCGTATCTACAGCCACATTCAGGAATGTTAAACACAATATGATTCACTTCTTTTTTTATTTATTTCTCAATACAAGAAAGATTATAACTATGATATAGTATTCTGTTTATTTAATCTGCTTTTCCATTAATGATTGAATGTCAACACAGTTTCCACAATAAACATTTGTAAATGGAATGCTGTGGCAGGAGTGTCCAATCTTTCCAGAAGAGTTTATCCCAAATGAAACACGCCTGAACCAGCTAAATTTAAGGTCATTAGGATCAATGAAAACTTCCAGGCAGGCGTGCTGGAGCTAAACTCTGCATGAAGAGGAATAAACACATCTGAGCTATATGGCCATTACTTTGACTTATGTATGGGACAGGGGGAAAAAAATTAGCTCAGCTCCATGAAACTATATAACATTCAAGTGACAAATGTTTTTAAACAAAACTTTTTTTAAATGTCAGCTTCTTTAAAGCTGCAGATCACCACATGTAAACCTTAATTTCTTTAAACCCTCTGGTGCTCCTTATTTGGGTGTCACACTTGTTATCTTCCCCTTCAGAAGTGACCGGACACCTGAAAATGAAACTTCCTCCCCCTGAGTAAAACCAATGTAATATATTTTTGTTTATTAATATTTTTGTATTTTGAAAGCATTTGATGGTTCATTTTTGCCATTGAAAGTAATTTTTAAAAAAGTTTTTTTCTACATTTTTTACAATATATGTTCAATGAATGCAGTATTTCAGATAGAGACTTAAAATACATATAGAGAGCCTTTTAAATCAAATTTCAGATTAGCTCCATCTGTTGAGAAAAAATGAAACAAAACATGTAATTTCATTGTGTTACCACTAGACGCCTGCATATAGTTTGCTATGGAGACACTTGTGAATTCTCTAGTAGTTTTTGGACAAAATTACTTACTTTTAAGATGTGGATTTGAATGTATTTTTTTTTTAGATAATATCAAATAATACTTGTTGTCAAGGTTTATAAATGTTTATTTTACATTTTTGCATTATTATTACTAACAGTCAAACCTAAATACAGTGAAAGTATTTTGTGTGTTTTTGTCGATTTCCCATTCTGTCCTATGGTCGGTCATTTTTGACCGAAGAGCACAAGTGTGACTATTTGTTTTTTATGACAACTTAGCCTGCTCGAATCATGCCCTCAATTTTTTTGGTGAGTTCACATTCCAAATGCCATAAAAGTCTGCCATAAATGCCATAAAAGTTCTGTGGTAAGTAGGTACATGATAAGGGCAACATGGTGAATGTAGTACGTCCAGATTACGTTCATACTATATAGAACAACCTTTTTTAGCGGTCACAAAGTAATTACCTATTCAAAACAAATACCTACTCAAGAGAGTATGTGATTTCGTTTGCAGCCATACTTTCATGATCTTTTGGTCAACAACAACAACAAATCAATGTCAGTTCAATATCACTGTCTCGACCCATGTGCTTTTGGCTTTCATCAAACTTTCAATGCTGATCATTGAAATGTCAATCTCAAACAAAGTGATGGTTTGGATCAAAACTTATCATTGTATCAATGTCACCTTGCTATCTGGGTAATCATTCAAGGTTTCTTTCAGAGTGTTGGAAAAAACCACCACACACAATGCTAATACACAGAGCCAATGCACTAGCAGACAGATGAACATTTCACTAGCGATGGAGCTGAACAAAAAAAAAAAAAAAAGGAAAGGAGGGAAAAAAAGTGTCACTTGCAGCTGTGGCCTCCTAATCCCTCAGAGAAAAATATATAGAGAGTGTGAAAGAGAAAGAGAAAAGAGCATTTTGGTAGTGAACCTGTGAGTGAAGCACAAACCCAGAGGGATCGACAACTGCAAATAGTGTTTGGAAATGTTCGAGTTTAGCCTTGTGTGTTCTGGTGGTGCTCCGCAGCATCACAGAGACAGGTAGAGAAGGCTGCCCTCATTTTAATTGCTTATGTGTTATTTCTCAGTACAACCGACCTGCCGTGCTAAAGTGTGAGCTGTTAAGTACCAAGCTCTTTTTATGAATGAGGCCAAATCTGTGGAGGCATGAGACAGTACTGGGCCATTTTGTCAGCAAGGAAGGTCCGAAGAGAATTTAGCGTCCTCTCTGGGGTGGATGGATTGCCACCTACCCGTGCAATCATGTACCATGTGCCGAGCGAAAGAACACAATGGAGAAATAAAAGATCTTTTGTGAAGGCAGAGAGGATGGAGGGAGAGATAAACGAGAGGCTCCGTAGAGGCTTGCGTCAGAAAGAAAAAAAGAAAAAAAAAATCAAGACGTTTACAGTGCCAGAGGAATGAATAGAAGAGAAGGACATGGAAGTAGTCCTTAAACTATTTGTATTTACAGATATCGCTGGCAAATTAATTATATTATTTAATTGATAAACAATCTAAAAAAGCTCTTGCCAATGATGGTTTTGAGCTGCATAAAATCTCTACACAAGACATATTATAGTTTATGTTCTGAATGTCAAACTCCACCTTGGGTCAGTCATTGGCCGGACAGTTTGCGCTTTTATTGGACATTGTGTGTGTTTGGGAACAGGTAGCGAGACAAGTTCGAGGGAGAGACATAGGAGAGGGGAGATTTTATATCCTGAGGGAGTGATGTGGTATGACCAGAGAGTAAAGAAACAAAACAAGAGAGGGAGAGCCTTTTTCCCACAGTTCCCCAGAGGGTTTCATGTAAAGTCAGAGCAGTAAAAGAGATGCTGATAGGGAAGAGGTAGAGCTCTCAAGCTGAGCTCAGAGCTCACAAACAGACTGCTTCTGTCTGGTTTTTCTGATCAGACACTGTAAACCCAGACAACTTACCTCAACTTTGTGCTAATCTGCCAACAGTGTGCTAATGGCTAAAGCTAACCAGCCGAACCCTAACTCTTAAGGCCTCATTATGCTTCTGCGTCAACTCCACGGCGTAGCTACGCCGTCACTCCTACGGCGTCGTGGCCGTTTTATGGTTCTGCGTCAGGTTGCGTTGCATCGCGTTGAATCTGACCAATCACAGCCCTTGCGGTCTGCGTCGCCTCAACGCGTAGTTAAAATGTTTTGGAGGTGCACGTCGAGCTACGGCGTAGGGGTCGGAGAGGGGTTCGCGGCGACGCAGAGGGGTCTGCGGGGGTATGCCGTCGATTCGATGCAGAAGCATAAAACAGGCTTTAGTCTGTTTCTCATTTGAAATGCGAAGGTGAAATTTATTTAAAGGGGTCATGACATGGTTTTTTGTTTTGTTTTATTATGTTCCCTTAGGTGCAATTATAGTATTACTATAGTTTTTTGTACAAAAAAACTTTAAAAATGTAGTGATTTATGACATTTTCCCACCCTGTTTCTCACCTCTGATTCAAACAGTCTGTTTTGGGGTGTTTCCCCTTTAAGACTTCAGTGTTAACGCCTATACTGTTATGATTGGCTAACGTCAGTGCTGCTTATGCATAAATTATTAACGTTAATCATTTTGTATCACATGTAGACTACACAATGCTCCACCACGTGAAACTTCGGCCTTCCAATCTTTTACCATCGTGTCAATTATCAATTGATTTTGATTCATATGCGCGAGGGAGGGAGGGAGAGAGAGAGAGAGAGAGACAGTTTGAAGGCGCACGCGCGGCCGGGGCTCTCTCGCTCTCTGCTCGTTCTTTCAGTAACATGTCCTGTCACACTCATCTGATCACTCACCGTTCAAATAAAGTTTCGGCGCGCTGCATATGCTGCAAATAAACTGCATCCGACTGCTTTCCCTGATGTCTGGATCGTTCGGCAGCGTATTCAAACATTTTGTTTGTCCACAGCAGGAACAGCACATCTGCGTGGCATCACAGTCATCTTGTAAACAGACTTACTCGCTGCACGACAACGCATGCGATGATGCGAAATGAGGTATAGTTGTCTTGCGCTGGAGGCGGTCATATGCAAACGACTGGTACGTCACTTCTTACCATGGATCCAGAACGAGCTGTATTTAGAGCTTGATTAAATAAATGCTTCGTTTATAATGGGGAGGACATATTAAGCTATGAAACTTGCAGGAAGTTTTAATAGTACATAGATCTCTTATATACCAAAAGATCAAGGCAAATTTGGTTTCTCATGTCATGACCCCTTTAAGACAGCAGCAAAAACAACTACAATTCTAAAGGCCAAAGTGTACGCCGATTTTTACACTTAGCCTATGCTAGGCTAGGGTATGCATACAGTGTGTGTGACGCACATTTTGTCATTAGCACAGTATGCGCATATGCGCGTTAAGAATGTTTTATCTGTCAGAACTTCTGAAGAGAAATAGCTCAGACACCGAACAGACTTTCGAGTGCGCATCTGTCAAGCATTGTGTTTGCAAACACTATTAAACAGAGTAGCTATACTTTGAAAGGCTATGCATATGTTTTGGGCATAAAGTGCAAAGTATAATTCAGTTTATGTGTACGGTACGCTGGGGTAGGCCTATGCGTACAGTGAACATGATTTAAATTTTACACTCACTGCAATTTATTGCTTATTGAAAACTGAACAGTTGATGGGCCCCATTGACTTCCATATAGTTTTGGGGGGAAAAATACCCCACTAAGGCAAATTTTTTGTTTGGGTGAACTATCCAGCTCAAACCTATTAGAAATCCACATGATGTCCTGATATTAGGGACATTTAATGGGACTGCCACACTTCTATTGCTTTAAGACCTTATGACCCTGCTTTAGATCAGGTATAAGCTTAACTTTTTTAATCACTCTATTCTGAAGGAATTATTATTTTGATGTTAAAAAAATTGATCCGTGGTATTTTAACAGTCACAGTGAATCATAATGAGACTGCACTTTTTTTTTTTGTTTTTTTTGCACATTGACATCTGTAATTAATATTTTCTTTTTCTTGTGAAATACAGTCCATTTGAGTTTGTACAGATTACCTTTGAAATGAGTCATTGAGTTGTTAATTGTTTCAACAGAGCTTTTCTGACCTTTTTGCTGTTATTACTTTTCTCTGTGTTTAATTAGGGGTCGAAAAGACCTTGGGACCAATCACTTCACCAGAAACAAAGTCTAATTAGTAAAAAGGAAAAGGCCTTTTAATTGTATGTCAATGTCAAAGGAACATTGTAATTAATTATTATATAGCCAAGGAGTCGGGTATTTCTATTTTATAAAAAGGTGTGTGTGTGTGTCTGTGTGTGTGCGTGCGTGTGTATGTGTGTGCGTGTGCGTATGTGTGTGTGTGTGTGTGATACATGCAAGAACATGCAAGAAGTGAATGCATGCGGATGAACACATGTACTAATATTTTCTCAAATCTGATGCATGTAGATCCAGTAACCAATTAAAATACAAACCACCTATGTGAATTATAAAACACTTGCACGTTTCATTTCATTCAGCTGTCAAATTATCTGTGTTTGCATTAAACAAATTACAGCCCTTAAATTAACAAGAACTAAACAAATCTCGACAGCTGTCAGATTGTGAATCATTGTCCTACTGTATAAGTGTTTCAATGATTTTGTTAAATTTGTAAATCATACCTGTGTTCTGTCCAGATCAACCACAGCAGTGTCAGGCAGTTCTGTCCCGTCCTGTGTGACTTCATGTTTGCTGTGATTGATTACATAGCTGGAGGCTGGACCAGGCTGGATCATCGAGGGATTTTTTTGTTTTCAACTTGTTTTCTTGTAAAAAGGGTGTTTATTGTCTGAACTGATAACAATGTTGATTCAATACATTTTCTAGGATTTGTCAGTATTGCTGAAAAAAACGTGTCAGAATATTTTAGTATGGTATTACACGTTTGAATGATTTATTAACAAATCCCTCTGAAAATATCTTCAGAATACTGCTAAGTGTATAACTGGAAAATTTGGTGTACATAGGTGCCACATAGGCTGAGATGTTTCTACTGGAGAATGACACAAAAAAAACAAACTAATTTTGATAAAATAGCATTTAAAGATTTAAATTGGGGAATTTCATACAGTATATTAGGAAAATTGCTCAAAACCAGAATAAATGCTCAGGCCCTTAGTAATAATAATATTTTAAGCTCATGAAAACAACATGAATAACATGGCAGCAGGGGCGATTCCAGGATTTTATAATTGGGGGGGCACAGGGGGAACCAACAACCAGTCAGGGGGTTAAATACTTGTTTAGAAAATATTAAGCACGATTTAAAAAATCTTTGCAATGCCCAGTGCCCTAATATAGATGGCATTAAATGTGGCAGTGAACAAGAGCCTGAATATCATTTTGTATTTTACATGGATTGGACCACACAGTTTTGTTCTAATAAATAAAAAACATCAACTAGGCATTAATTAGTCATTTAAAGTCCCCATGAATTCAAAATTGACCATAGTTACTTTGTTTGCCTAAATTGATCGTTTTGTGGTGAACAATTCATCCATGCAAGTCCACACAAAAAAATGTTTTGGCTTCGTAATCTTTTATCAAAATCTGAAAATTCCCCTCCCCTCTGCCTTGGAGGACCTTCCCTGATGACGTAGGTTTGACGGTTTGGGTGTCTGCTGAACATCCGTAACCACGCCCCTCCAACTGACAGTAGACAGGCTGAATGAAACGCCTACTTTTCTAGATCCAATCAGGTGCTAGTTGGAAAAAAAGCCACGCCCACTATTTTGCCTCATTTAGTATTCCGTTTCTCTCGGAAATACGTCACAACACTGGAGAAAAGTCGTTTGCAACTTCCGGTTCACGGGGACTTTAACATGCTTTATTCTCAACACAAACATTGTGTGTGTGTGTGTGTGTGTGTGTGTGTGTGTGTGAGAGAGTTTGTGTGTGTGTGTGTGTGTGTGTAATGTGTGCTCATGTTTATATTACATTGTGAGGACCAAATGTCCCAACAAAGATATATCTGAAATCCTTGTCCTTGTGGGAACATTTTCTAGTTCTCATGAGGAAAACAATGCAGAACAATAAAAATGCAGAAAGTTTTGTGTGATGGGTAGGTTTAGGGGTAGGGTTAGTGTAAGGGGATAGAATATACACATTTCCTGTTGTGGTGTAAAAAATAAACAAAAACCCATTAAGTATCTAAATTAAAGTTGCATGTTATGGTGTTAACGTTCTCACATTTTAATGTTTGGCACAGCTTTTTTTGAAAAAGACTATAGTGCCTTTAGTCTTTAAAACAACAGATAAGAGTTCCCATATACGTCACTACGTAAAGTCGAAGTGACTTGCCTTGAAAGGGAACAACAGATAAAGTAATAATTTATATTTATGTAGTCGTGTGTGCTGCCACGGAATAACACTGACAAGTCATCTCTATACAGTCCGCTGACTGCTATAGAGATGTCCGACTGCCGTCCGACTATACAGTGCTACCCCGTGTCCCCCTTCTAGACACGCCCCTGCATGGCAGGTATATAAGGCCTAAAACTGCAGTAACTCAATGAATTAATTGCCAGAGTACACCACGTGATGCGTCTGAGCGTATCACGTTAGCAGAAACCAGCGGTAGCCAATGAGATTTCGTCATTAGCTTTAAATCCCCTTTGGACATTCACGATTGGTTACTGATAGAAAGGAAATGCCCAAATTTGGGTTAGCGTTTTGCAATGATACCGGTCATGGCAGACTTCAGTAAACAGACGGAGCTCGGCATGTCGCGTTGGAATGCTAACTTTTTGGTAAATTCGGGAGAAACTTACAGCCGCAAGTAAATAAAATGTAATAAAATAAACATCTTAATGTAATTTTTTTACGTTTTCTTTATAGCAGATTGAAAGAACACATATTAAAGGAGTAAACTAGCCCAAAATCTCAAAACCGACCACTGCATAAAAAAAATCTATGTTTTTGCCTGCCGTGTCTCGCCTTAATATGAATATACTGCTGTGTGATCATAAAAACAAACTGTGCCTGTTGTTGGTATTGATTTGTATTTCTTCAAATAAAAAAAATATTTTTTAGACATGCTAGTTGTTAGCATGCTAGGTTGCTAATAAAATCATCAGACAAGGTCAGGTGGTTGACTGCATTGATGGTGAATATAGGTTGTGGCTATGTATGTGCTATGCCAACAATGTGAAAAGAGCATACTGTGTACTGTCACAACATACTGAACTGATACATATGCATAGATTAAAAATGTTTGAGAATGGTTTAAGAGTATGAAATGTGTACTTCAGAGTAAATAGTATGTTTCACTTAAATAAGCCCTGATGTCTATTTTAAAATGTGTTCTGTGTTTCCATGAGAACCTTTAACATCCATAGAACCTTATGAGGTGATTTTATAGTGGGAAAAGGTCTTTTGGATTATTAAAAGGTTCTTTACACTAAGATACAAAAATGGTTCTTATATGGCATCGCTGTGAAAACCCCCTTTAGGGAACCTTAATTTTTTTAGAGTGTATGAATTAAACAAGTTTGTGACATTGATTTTGTGTTACGGTTATCGACTCTTATTTTGATATTCTGATCTGTTTTCTTTAGTTCCTGTTTCTTTGCTCTGTTTAGTTTAGTTTTTCTTGGTTTCTGATTATGTCCCTGTTTCTGTGATTATCATCAGGTTTATCTTATTTGGTTCCTGATTATCCCTTGTTGGACATCCTGTTCAGTTCTTTGTCAGTTGTCGTTTATTTTTGTGGTTGTGTTCCTGTGTACTCCTGAGTAGTTGTTATTAAAGGTTGTTTTAGTATTTCTCTATCATCGTCCGCTTCATTGCAACCACTCAGAACATTTTGTTAGTAGACAGATAAAAGCATCTATTATTGTCAGTATTTATGCTGTAAATGTAAAAAATGTACAACCATACTCAGTGAGCCCTATTATCTGAGTAAACTATCTACTTTTAAAGACAGCAGGAGTGTAACATTAAACGGACCCTGACAGTGTGTAATACTGAAAAGCAGAATTCAGAAATAACATCTTTAATGAATAATTAAGTACGTTTTTATGCTTCCATATAAAAGCAGCAGTTTTCCTGGCAAAACGCAAACCTTTTCAGTGGAAGGCTGATAATAGTTTAACAGCCTAGATTTGAATAAATATTATTAACACCATAAATCTTTGTTGGCATTTTTTAAAGATGAAATTCTGTGATGTCACAGAAAAAAAAAAACATAGTATGTCTGAGAGAATGAGAAAGAGAGAAACAGTATTTGAACACCTCAGTAAGCTTTGAAGTGTTGGACTTCTCAACTGGGTTGTGTGTGGAGCGCTGAATTTCTCCTCTGACAGCTGATGAGGAGATGACTGCTAATTGTCACGTCCTTCTTGTTCTTTGAAGTGTTAAAAGAGAAAATTTCCTATGATATGTTTGCTTTATTCAACTGCATGAATGATTTTAACTCCCTGTGGTTTTTTCTTGCATCTTTAAAATGGTTGTAAAAATGCTGACAACATTTGGGCTACATTTTTCATTTTAAAATACTCTAACATAGCATTCAAAGACCTGACAATGAAATATTGAGGTATTAATGGGACGTGTTTTTATAAGCTTCAAGTAGTAAATAATTTCAGTGATGTGACATCATAGCAGACTAGGCTTTGTTTTTTTTTCCCCAGCTATTTTCAGACAGACATAAATACTCAATGGGAAAAAAATATATTTTATTTATTTATAGCTATGCACCTCCCCACACGATTAATATGTTCACCATGAACAACATATGCACATGCGTAGGATGTTAATCAAGCAGTCGACAAAAGGTCAGTCAATTCTTTCCCATTAATAGCAATATTTTCCTTCTGTTATGATACAAAATGATTGGCAGATTTTTAGCAGGAACAACAACATAAAAAAAATCAAATACACACCGAAACAAGCCATATGCTGCTCTTGCACTATTGCTGGGTTAGATTTTGATTGCTCTGACACACTGCCAATCCAACATCATTAAACAGAGCAATTAACATCATTAATTTTTCAGATTATTTGGATACCATGGCAGATTGTCCAGGGGAGGTTTACAACCACCCATGGTGACAAAATAAATCGCGGACTTTGGCGCATGAATAGGTGATGGATTGCAGAGTGGGATCCCCTGCTCTGCTCTGATTGACAGGCCTGACATATGGAATAGTTCTGGTACTCTCCAGAGACTCGGAAAGAGTGAGAAAGGGTGGGAAAGAAAGAGAGAGACAGAGAGAGAGAGTGTGTGAGAGGGGCTGGTGAGTGAGCCGTACTGCCTGCCAGCTCGAGAGGAGGAGGAGACGGTGCTTTCTTACTACAATCTGTATTTCTGATCAAAGGAGCTCCAGATCTCACTCTATCTATCTCTAGCCTTCTCTCTGCCTGTCTCGAGCTTCCTTCCTTTCCATCTTACTGCATATTCCCTCTCTCTCTTGCTCGCTCACTCACTCGCTCTCTAAATTTAGCACCAGAGGCAATTAGTGGTGAAGTGCTCAGAGCAAGATCTGTAACTGCTGACAGGTTCCACAAGTACAACAAACTACAGTGTGTGTGTGTGTGTGTTCATTATGTTTGGGTGTTTAAATATGCAGCTCCTTGCCCGTTTAAGCCTCTGAAGAAGAGGTCATATTCTTCGCTAAGTGTACATGTGAGAACAGGTCTGGACACTGTTATTTAAAAAAAAAACTAATTTTCCTAATATTACACCATATATATATATATATATATATATATATATATATATATATATTTTTTTTTTAACCTATTTTTATTAGTAGTATTAATATTTTTAGGGGAAAATGGGGCTAAAGGTACATACTACTTTAAAGAGTCCCTTTCGAAAATTACCTTTCATGCAGTGTGTAATATAGCTGTTTGTGAATGTAAAATATCTGCAAAGTTTTAAAAATCAAAGTGCACGATAAATGGAGTAATTGTGTCTCCAAAGAAAGCACAGTTTCTGAACTGCCTGAACCGAGTTGTCAACAATTCTACTCTCACTTCCTGTTATATAACAAATTTGAATATTGCCAGCCTGTGGTTTTCATTGGCTGCCTGCAAACAATGTCTACTTTGGCCCGCCCTCAAACATGGTAGTAGTAGCTTAAGACTGGAAGAGTTTGGTGTTTTCAGCGTTGCGAATCCACAGTGCATGCACTTCAAAAGAATAAGGACTCGCACTGGTATTGATATGGAAAAACCGAAGCAATTGTTACTGTTCGTATCACTGTGTATCAAGCGCAGAGGAAGATCCGGAGCCGTAAAAGCCGCTTCGTTTCCGACATGCACTGTCAAACACAACAGACTGGGCCAACTGACCACTCAGAGCAGAGTAGGCTCATGAAAAGTAGGGTTTTGGAGAGACTGAGGGGCTAAAAACTAAAAACGTAAAACCATTTTCAACTAAAAACTTTCAATGCGTTTTGGCCGTTCGTTCACACGATGTCGGCGTTTTGGGTGCCTGAAAACGCCAACTTTTGAAAACGGGATTCAAAGTGCAAGTTTTTGAAAACGGTCTCCGTGTAAACAACAAAAACGCAAATCAGTCTATTGTTCAGTCTACAGTGTTTCATCACCATCGAATGACCTGGCAGCAGAATACAGGGTTTTTATTCATTTTCACCGATCCGTTTGAATGGGGATCGTTTTGACAAAGGTGTAGGTCTGTGTGTAGAAAAACTTCTCCGTTTTAAGCATATCGTTGTCATGTAAATGTGATCAAACAAATTGTTTTCAGACTCTTGGAGAAATTAGGTGATGTGCAATGTATATTATGAGAAAATAAGTGTTTTTGACCTTGGATGCATGTAAACCTATTGCAGGAGACAACCAAAACAAAATTAGATACTGCCCCTGTAACATGTGTATCACTAGGCCTATACATTTTTTGTATATATATTTTTTCTGAACTACAGTAAGTTTTTCTTACATTTATTAAAGCTGTAACATACATATCACCATGCTTTGATTTCTGTGAACGTAATTAATGTTGGCATGACAATGCAAACAAATCAGTTTTTAAATGGTAATATCCACTAAAAGAGCCCTGTGCACACGCTGCGTTTGCCGCTTCCTGCAGATTTGCATCACTACAGAATCTGCCACACTTTAGCTGAGAACTGTGATCAGTAATAGTTTGATGGGAGGCTGATTGAACCCTTGCCTGACAGTGAGCTGGAAAGACGTTTTCGCTGAAAACGTTTATTCAGGTGGGAGGATAATGTAGAATGATTTGAGAGAGCCCAATAGCAGCAGAGAAACCCAATTCTCCTGAGAGTTACCGGCCTGTCCGGACTCATTAGTCGCCAACTTACTCTCTTCTCTCCTGCTTTCTACCCGTGAAGAGGGTGCGCATCTCCACCTCACATGGCTTGATTCAAGGAGACTATTTAAGGACGCAATTCAGTTTTTCACTAGTCTGAATTAGTTATTATTCCACTGTATAATCCCTGTGGACTCAAGATATTATTCCTATCATGAGCATTTGACTGAATTGGTTTTTTTATTTTATTTGTACCATTAAATGCCAAATGAAACACGGCAGATATAGATGAGTGACTGATTGTAAAACCAACTGAACCAATATTTGGATGTTCAGGTCAAGTACTTGCTGAGTGCAGGTGATAAAAATGTATTACTTCTCATCCTTGGATATTTCCGACATGAGTGAGAAAGTCTATGCTGATGCACAGTGCAACATTTCCATACACTTCAGCATTGTCTCGTGCAGCCTACACACTTTATATCCGAACCTTAACCCCTTAACAGTCACCCCCCCTTTTTCAGCATTGAAAATGCACTACCCAAACTTAAACGGTTGTAATTCAAGAACCCTTTGGACTAAAGACTTACGCTTGGTCTCTTTTAAAAGAAGACACTTGGCAGATTATTTCTGAAGTGGAATAAATTAATATAAATAAATGATATAAAAGTTATTGAAGTTTAAGTTTATTGTTATGACTTCCATCCGTGTAGCATTTTCATAAGCGAGGACTCATACGTGAGGGCTAAAATGTTGTGAAATAACTAGGCTATGCTATTTTAGTGGTAAAAACTGTATATAAGACTTTAGTTCGTAAGCTTAATTCAATACATAACACTAAATACATTTTCCTATTTTGAATCTTGCATTTGATTGAATTGACCCGAAGTTACCCCAGTCCATTTAGTCCTTTCTGTTATCCTTCTTGGAAAGCACATGTTACTAGTAAAATGTTTTCCAGTATCGCTTGGTTACCTGAGCTATTACCAGAACCCTATTGTCTCAGGTGGTTTTACAGAGGACTTGTATCATCCCCATGGGGAATATCACATTTGCATAGTGTGATTATCTTCAATTGTTTATATACGGATCATAATGGTGCGGTGTTCATGGGCATGTGGGTTTATGGATGTTTAAAGCTCATTTTTGTGTTGAGATTTGAGCTGTGAATCAGGCTCTGGTGAGTCAGGGAGAGAGACGCTCTAATGAGGGACTAGCTTCTGCCAACTGGTATTATGTTACCTTTTGTTGTCATGTAAATCTCAGCACTCAATAGAGAATAATAGCCATGACTGACATTTTCAAGAGCTATGCGGTTTTCTTCTCTGTCCCCGCATAGTTCAACCCCATGTGATAATGTTGTTGTAATGTGAAAAGAATATAGCAGCTTTTGAGAAAATCCTCATTTGCAATACAGTATGTGATAGCATTCAAAAAATGCAGGTCTTAATATACCCTAGGATGCCCTAATGTATCTTTTACAACAGATCATGTGTCTGCTTGGTTTCCTTTTTGTTTTTCCTGTTTTCCTTACAGTTTGAGCTGCATTTCCTTGTACAATTACAAGTTTTGTATTGCTATTAGATGTAATATTGCTTTAAAGAGATTTTCTCACACTTCTGTCATTCCTGACCTGTATGACTTTTTTTATGTCACCTGACGGAGACATTCTGAAGAATGTGCTTAATTCTCTTTTCCATCAAATCACAATCAATGGAGACTGGAGCTTTCAAGCTTGAAAAATAGTAAAAAAAAAAAAAAAAAACTATGGAAATATCATAAATGTAGTTCATGTGATTTGTGCACTATTTTCCAAGTCTTCCTAGGGTTAGTTCACCCAAAAATGAAAATTCTGTCAGTAATTACTCACCCTCATGTTGTTCCAACCCCGTAAGACTTTCGTTCATCTTCGGGACTCGAATTAAGATATTTTTTATTAAATCTGAGAGCTGGATCACTCCTCCATAGGCTTCTAAGGGATTGAAACTTGTTCCCCCTGAAAAGTTATTACAGACATCGTTAAAACAGTCCAAGTGACTACAGTGTCTCAATCTTAAGTTTATCAAGCGATGAGAATACTTTTTGTTCGCAAAAACAAACAAAAATAACAACTTTATTTCAACTATTCATTTCCATCTCTGTTGGCCTCGTCAGTAGGGCTACGTCACACGTAGGGTCCCTATTGGCCGACGCTGGTCATGTGTGTGATGCGTGTGACGTAGACCACAGAAGCAATACGGTCCAGGCCGACCGAGATAGAAAAGAATAGTTGAATAAAGTCGATATTTTCGTTTTTTTGTGCACAAAAAGTATTCTCGTCGCTTGATAAACTTAAGATTGAGCCACTGTAGTCACTTGGACTATTTTAACGATGTCTGTAATAACTTTTCGGGAGAACAAGTTTCAATCCCTTCGAAGCCTATGGAGGACTGATCTAGCTCTCAGATTTAATCAAAAATATCTTAATTTGTGTTCCGAAGATGAACGAAAGTCTTACGGGGTTGGAACAACATGATGGTGAGTAATTACTGACAGAATTTTAATTTTTGGGTGAACTAACCCTTTAAGTGTTATGATAGCTTTGAGTAAAAAAAAAAAAAAAAAAAAAAAAAAAAATATATATATATATATATATATGTATATATATTTTTTTCACTCAAAGCTTTCCATGGCAAATTCATTCCTCCTGTGACACGGTTTTCTGAAACTAAATGTATTCATTTAATCAAGAAACAATAACATTAATTTGAATAATTTGTTTAATATTTAACAATAAGTCAAATTCTTGAAAGATATTAGAAAGCTAATTGCCATTTATTAATTATTATAATAATCAAAATGTAAAATACCGGTATGGGCTACACATTGGTTTCAAGTATCCACATGATATATGTGACCCTGGATCACAAAACCAGTCACAAGCACGGGTATATTTGTGGCTATGGCCAACAATACATTGTATGGGTCAAAATTATCGATTTTTCTTTAATGGCAAAAATCATTAGGATATTAAACAAAGATCATGTTCCATGAAGATATATTGTAAATTTCCTTCCTTAAATATATAAAACATTCATTTTTGTGAGTGAATGCAGCACAATCGCGAACATAAATGGACAGTTTTAAAGGCGATTTTCTCAATGTTTAGATTTTTTTGCACCCTCAGATTCCAGATTTTAAAATAGTTGTATCTCGGCCAAATATCGTCATATCCTAACAAACCATACATCCATAGAAAGCTTATTTATTCAGCTTGATTTTCCAATTTCAAAAAATGGACCCATGTGACTGGTTTTGTGGTCCAGAGTCACATATGGTTAGAATAATTCACCACAGATCCTCAACAGAAAACAAGTAAATACACTCAAACAAACCCCAACCAGAGGAGAGCCCGCATTGATTTTAGGATCATTTCCTTTGCCCCCATCTGGAAAGGGATTTTTTTTTTGTTTTCACAGTTGTGTGATCTTATCAGATCGTTTGGAAGTCAGCTCCATTATCAAGAGCAGACTATGAGCTTTTTGGACACAGATTAAGTCTGATGCTCTTAGAGGAGAATCACTGTTAACAAAAGAATTTAATCAAGGTCTGGGCCTGATGTGCTTCTCACAAAATTGCTTTAGACGTTCAGGTGGAGGAAAACCAGAGCCAAGAGACACAGATAGACTAAACCCTACTTATATGTGACCACATCGAGGTGTTATATCATGCAATAAATTACTGGATTGGCTGCATTTTAATTGCTGTATATGAGAAAACACGGCTGATGCTAGTGCATACCTCTATTATCCTCTCCCTATTAGAGTGAGGTGGTAAAGCCACACAAGATTGCAGGTCCTGAAAGCAGCATGGAGAAATCCTGACATTCATGCCATGCAGATTCATTGCTGTTTTCTGTTTGGCCAGTCATTTCCTCATGGGGAGCTGCTGTTTGAGTTGGCCGCTGGTGAGTTTTGGGGTACAGGGCCACAGTTGTGTTCCCCACTCTGTGTGCTGCTCCTGTGGAATTTCCTGCCCACACTTTTTCCTCTCCGTCTCTCTGATTTGACTGACCGAGTCCTGATGCAGCACATATTAAATATTACGAAGAGATGAGGGGGCAATAGATTTGAATCCCTCATTGTTTTAATGCATTTGAATGCATCTGTTTGATACACAATGCATTCTCGCTTGCGGTGTCTTGTTACAAACGGTTGTTTAAATATTTTTGTAGCGGATTGTTTGCTTTTCATGCAGAATCTACCAAAGAAGACGTTTAAACTTGAGTTCTTGCCCACCAGCAATTTGTCTGTGAGGTTTTTGTGACCTTGTAAATACTAGCAGTGGTTGCTCATTTAATTACTACTCCATATATTTATGTACTTTCAATATAACCTGTCTTGACAAGCTGCAAGCCAGACTGAATCATTTTCACCGAGCTGAAAGGAGAATTTAAACTGTATCACCAAGTAATAAAATCAGGGTGAAAATCAAGTTGGTAGCCTTTCATATTCAAAAGTCCATCTAAATCAAATTAACCATATTTCCACCGCCTAAAGATCTCCTTTTTGGGTCATATTGAACATTATTTAATAATCGTTGTTTTATTTAAGCTAAAAAAAGATAAATTAAGAAGGAATGCTAAATTTAGCATTTTTTTTACTAATGAATGGGATAAACAAATAAAAAGTAATTTAATGCTCAAAAAGCACTTGCACAGTAAATATAATGTAATATAAAACATGTATTTTAATGATATAAAATGTTTCTCAATATTTACTCTTCCAGTCCAGTCCTGTGCAAAGTATGCTGGGAACTAGAAATCAACTGTCCAGTTTCAGTTGTCAATAAAAACTTTTTTAATTTTTTTTATTTTGTAAATGGATATCCACTTTTTTTTTACGTAAGAGTGGGCACATCCATTTTTTTTTACTAATATACGGTATATGTGGAAGGCTTCCAGCATCAGCAGATTCCAGCTATTTTAGCATGTCTGATATTGCAAACTGGAATTTGTTACATATTATTTTAATTTACAAGATTATAGACCCACATGTTTGTTGCAAACACTGTTTATTCTTGTCACTTACCTATAGCAACTAATGAATCGTAAGTCTTGCACATTCACAGCATATAGCTTATATGAAAATAAAGTGGATATGAGCGATAGCTACAAATGTGACATTTTAAAGAAAAGGGTATATGAGGCCTTGGATTACATTTACAATCACAAGCCAGTCTGATTTTTGGCAAACTTTTGTTTAGCAAATGGTAAGATCATTTAGCAGATGTAAATTTTTTTTTTTTTTTTTTTTTTTTTTAGGAGGCAGCATGGATCAGAGAGATAAAAAAGACAAGGCTGGCAAAAATAGAATATCAGTGATGTTGTTCTGTCTGTCTCCTTTTCATGTGTCTTCCTTACGATACATTCCCCAACATCAATCATCTGAGACAAGCCTGATTCTGTCTGTGTGACGAGGTTTGTTCTCATATTTGTGACAATGTGAATGTGGACAGGATGAGTGGTAGGAAGAGAGAGAGAGCTCTCAAATAATTCCATAAATCAAAACAGAAGTCCCACCATTTCCTTTACGGCCTTTGAATATGAAACCAGATGTTGCCTTTGTACACTTCTTCATTGTTTTTTTTTTCTTCTTTCCTTTTTTTTAGCCTGCAATGAAGCAAAATGTCCTGTCTGCCTGGGGTGCTGGTCTGTTTTGAGTTGATATGAGGAACTAGTGAACCTTTGACCAATCCATGTCAGTTTTCTCAACATCCTTTACCAATCTCACTAGCCTTAAGCTAATGTCTACGATTTGACAAACAAAAACACAATGTCCTCATTGGAAATATTTATTCAAATAGCATTCCTCATATCACCCCTGTGTGTGTGTGTGTGTGTGTGTGTGTGTGTGTGTGTGCGTGCGTGCGTGCGTGTGTGTGTCAGACATGCACGTCAGACATTATTCATTTTCGGCATCATCCTATTTGCTTGTATCTGTATTGTATAACCAGTGTAATTCCCCTTAGGAAATCTCCTGGTATTTTTCTGAATATCGCTCAAACCCTGAGGCTATGAGAGTAGGTGACCGTCCGTCAGGTATACGGAAATCACGTTATCAAAATCCATTGATCCAAACAGTGCTTGTAAGTGGAGCTAACGTTTGCCATTCTCAGTGTTTCCTGTGTTGCATCTGCTGACATGTTGGTGCTTTCCCTTGTTTGATCAGAGAGATTTTGCACCAGTCTGTTCAAAGGGCTCAGACGTTTCTTTTTGCGGGTAAATTCTAAAGCAAATATTTCTCTGAGGTAGTCTATGGCTGCTTAGAGAGCACATGCTAGTGCTGAAATGAAAGGAAATACAGTATTTCCCCTCTTTATTTCCTCTCTCTGTCTTTCATATGGACCTAAAGCAAATGTTGACGTTGAATTTAGATAGCGCTGATCCAGGGATCCTGCAGAGACGGCGGATCCAATATATTTGTGTCTTTATTTGAGTTCAGAACTTGAGGCTTTGAAAAAGAAGTCAAAAAAGAAAGAGACACGGTCAAACGATTAAGGACACCTTTGCTTTAATAAACCTTATAATTCTTGAGGGTGAGACACAGGTCAATTCAGAAATGTTATTAGTCTTTATAGTGCAGCCCGTTTAGAGGCTCCATGGTTATTCCAAAGTCAAGTCATGTCACCTTTATTTATATAGCGCTTTATACAATACAGAATGTTTCATTCTGCTTCATGCTTTACATGAATAAACAGGAGACGAATGATTCAGCGATGCAAACGGAGTTAAATTTTGATGCAATGAAGCTCTAAAAAGAAAATAGTGTCATTGTTCAGCTTATATCAGTTCAGTGTTGATTCTGTTCCATTTAATAACTGTGTAAAGATTATCAACTATGAAATGATTTCTATTTACCAGTAAAAACAGCGATCTCATCGTCAGACTCAGGGCTTCGTTTCCCAAAAGTATCGTAAGCTTGATCATAAGAGACCATTGATGGCAGTTGTTCTATGATCAACTTGGACTTACAATGCTTTTGGGAAACACAGCCAAGTTCAGTTTTCATCCAATAGTTTCAGTACGGCCAAATCAATAATATAACAATACGTTTCCCCAACTAAGCAAGCCAGAGGCGACAGCGGCAAGTAACCCAGTGTGGTTCATCTGTTCAGTGATAGAATGGAGAAAAAAAACTTGGGAGAAACCAGGCTCAGTCGGGAGACCAGTTCTCCTCTGGCCAAAAAAAGCAACATCGCTTGGTTATGATTCCAAACTGCATCACAAGTCAGATTGTGCATTGATTCATATTGTGAATTCAAAATATTTCATCCAGTTTCTTCTGCTTAAAGCGTAGGATATCACTTCTGCATATGGTGCTGAGGAGTTGAAGCTGGCCATTGGGGTCTGTGGCGGGGACTTGTCTTGTTCTTCCGGCCTTTGCTGAGGATCTGTGTCGATGCCAAAGCATCAACCCTCATCTGTCATTGGTCCATAAGACAACATCCCATTGCATTCATCTCTGGAATTGGCTCAAACTGATATATAAGGAATCCGAGTTGGTATGTCAGAGTCATGGAAGAGTTGACATAGTTCTCAAGACTCTGCTGCAACTGAGTATTTGGAGAGGCATTTGCATAAAGAGCAAATCCCAGCAGTCCTAACCTTAAGAAAGCCGAGCAGACAGGACTCCCAAACAAACGCTCTGCCAATTAAAGCCACTATCCTCACTGTCTGTAGCCAGGAACACCGTCTCTCCGTAATGACTCAGTCTCTCCATCTACATGACAGCATGTCAGGAGACCTCTCCCCTGCTCATGGAGCTATCTTAATTGGTGAAACCTCATGGGAGTCTGTGTTGAGATGTGGTCGAAGGGTTGGTGGTTTTCTTCATCTTGGTCGCCGATTTATTTTGTGCCCTAGTTTTCATTCAGTTAGAGGGCATATTAAGGGTTTCAGGTATCACATCGGTAATCAGGTGAGATCACCAAACTTAAAATAGAGGAAGGTGGACTATATAACTGTAGAATTGTTCAGGCACGTGCAGGTAGGGCTCAACCTGTGCAGAGCAGATGCCCTTTTTGCCCTTACACTCCGAAGTGCCCTTTTTTTTGGTGGTGGTTGTTTTTTTCTTTTTCAATAAATCAATGCTATTGGTCACCCTTTACGTCTGTCTGTCTGTTTTACACATATTTAGCCAATGAAAGTTCTTAAAAAAAGCTTGTGTAAATCTTATTGGATCCTCAAACTGTCTGTAAACCTGAGAACTCCACCCTCTCTATCAGATAACTCCACCCCCTCTATCTGATAACTCCACCCCTCTATCCGATAACCCCGCCCCCTATATCAGATAACTCCGCCCCATCTATCTGATAACTCCGCCCCCTCTATCTGATAACTCCACCCCCTCTATCAGATAACTCCGCCCCTTCTATCTGATAACTCCGCCCCCTCTATCTTGACTGAATGAACTGAAGTTCTGCAGCAGCCGCACAGCAGACAGCAGCTGAACGAAGTTTTGCAAGGGTAAACAAATATATTGCTGTTTGAATAAGTACTAAACACTATGTCTATAAAGTATCATATTTTATTTATTTGATGTCTGACTGAGATATGTGGAACCTAAGAAAGAGGTCTAGTATTTGCCACCTATAGCCAATGTCATAGCCAATGTAGCCTACACTTAAATTGCCTGTATATTTGAATTCATCTTTTACAAAATGAGATTTTGGCCAAATGTAATTCACTACAGGAAAAAATTAGCGCCCATATAGCTACAACAAACTAGTTTGAATGTAATATGATGCCGCCGGCGCCGTTTTAATGACGGACAAAATGCATTTGCTCACATTCGCTGGTCAAAAATTTTGTTACTGCATTTGAGTTTGACTTTTGTAAAATGTTAACAATATATTGATAAGTAATACAACAATATATAATTTGTTTTTACCATTGGAAAACATAAGCACGGGTGCGCCCCTGCACTGTTTCGAATCGGAACTTACCAGAAGCGACTGAGTGATCCTCGTCACCTATAACATATAGCCTATTTCTAAGAAATTTCTAGTTTGATGTATGATTGCTGACACACTTAATTTATTAACATTTAATCATGTTATGGTAATACTATTCAATTATGGTTAATTCAAGGCTGTTAATATGCACATATTCACCATACTAGCTAATTTTTGAATTTATAGTGTTACTCTCCGCTCGTCTTCAAATGTATAAATGTAGTAAAACATGTTTTTTAGTGCTTTAGCCCATTAACCCTGTATATATCTATATTATCTATATTATTATTATGGTTCTTATTAATAGTGAACAAATCTTAAGCTTTTGAGACTATTATTTTGTGTTATTGAATTTATCATGAAGATGTGACAATTTCTTACTTTTATCTAGGCTTACTTAATAATCTTAATATATATATATATTTTTTTTTTAAATGGAGGGGGTGCCCGTTTCCAGTTTCAACACATGACCCTCAAAAGGTCTGTGCACGACCTGCAAAAAACTGAACAGTTAACTCCCAAAGAAAAATGATTTACTTTTAATTATTAAGTCCTTTTCCTGTGGGATACAAAAGTAGAGGTTTTTGAAGACATGTTATGCAGGGATCTCCTAAATGAAAATAAAAGAAGATTTTATGAGCACATTTGCATTGTTCCTTAATTTGTGTAATTCTTCTAGGGAATCAGGCCCTAAAGCATGCAGACAGTATGTGCAAATAAACAATGTAATGTGTGAAATTTGTTGTGAACTTTTTTGTTGTTATTTTCACCTTTTTTGTTGGTAAATTCTGTGTGATAGCATAAACCCTGATGATTTCTGATGCCCTGATGCGTCCTTTGGGTTGATTTTGGACCCTTTTCACAGACTGGTATGACACGTTTCCAAAGTTATTAACATCATAAATTGTAAAGTTTTTAATATAATAATTTTTTTTAAATGTAATGTGCATTCCTAACACTATACTTCATGTCATATTACCTTAGCAATAAATGACAGAAAACTAGTGTTTAACGACTGAAGGTTTTAAATTTGACATATTTCTCTGTTCAAGAGATTAAGAAAAAAAAAAAGTAAAAAATAAAAATAAAACAAAATTTATGGAATATTGCCATATTTATTATAAATGATATGTCATCATTATAATCTGGACGAATCATCAATTAGTGTAAAAATTGGTGGGGGGAACATATATATGTGTGTGTATATATATATATATATATATATATATATATAACCTGCGATACACTGACGATACAAACCTGCTTGCGGAAAGTGAAAAGGAGGGATATCTGTGTGGAAAGTGAAAAGGAGGGATATCTGTGTGGAAAGTGAAAAGGAGGGATATCTGGCCCAAAGACTTAAGGATGAAAGTGAGTGCAAGAGGCTACACCTTAACGTCAAGAAAACAAAATGTAATGATAACAGCAGGCAATGGCACAGTCCATAATAATGGACAATGAGGAAATATTATCAGTACAAGATTTCCTCTTCCTTGGATCCATAATAGTCTGTAGCTGTGACTCGAGACCGGACATCAACAGAAGAATTGCACTTGGACGAAGCGCGATGCAAGGAATGGCGAACATCTGGAAGCAAAGATATTATCATTACAACAAAGACCTGAATAATCAACGCAATGATTTTACCAATCTTCATGTATGCATGTGAAAGCTGGATACTGAAGAAGGGGGATAGAAGGAAAATTGACTCCTTCGAAGTGTGATGCTGGAGACGTATACTGCGAGTGCATGGACATCAAAGATTACAAACAAGACAATCTTAGAGTGTGTTAAAACAAAGATATCGTTGGTTGGTAAGTTAATAAGCAGCAGCTTTACTTTGGTCATATAATGCAAACTAATTCCTTGGAAACAACTTTAATGCTTGGCATAGTCAGCGGGACAAGAAGAAGAGGACGTCAAAGAACACGTTGGCTGGATGCAATCAAGACTGATACAATCATGCCTATAAAAGAACTGAAAGAAGCAGTCAAAGATTAAAAAGCATGGAGCATGATATTCCATAAAGTTGACCTTGACTGAACGGTAAATCATCAAGCACATCATTATTATTATTATTAATTGATGTGCCCTTGTAATCTTTAATCAAAATAACTTCTCTTCTCTGATGCCGTGAAAACTGGTGTTAAGGCCTGTTCACACTGGGACGAATTTCGCGCGCGTTATTCGCCGACGTTTAACGCCTCGTGACTAAACAAAGGGCGCCAATGTGAGTGTTCACACCGACGCGTAAAACGCCACGCGTAAAAGCGTCATTTTTAAAAAAACGCCTCGGGTTCGTTTTTTTTGTTTGACGCGCCGCGTCAAAAACTATCCGACCAATGAGATTGCCGCTTTTGCTCACGCGTCTGGAGCTTCTGAAGTTACATTAAAACACAACTTGGGGGCGCTCAAACACAAAACGGTCTTGCCGACCGGCGGCGAAGAAGATACGCCAAGTAGCGTCTACACTGCCGGGAAGAAATAGACGAGGAAGATGCAAGGCAAGATGAATGTAGAGCTGCTGTTCTCGTTGGTGTCCGAACATAAAGAACTATATGACAAACGCGACAGCGACTACAAAAATCTTGATAAAAGAGAACTGTTATGGAGTGGTATTGCAGAGGGTGTTTCTGTTTTACATTAAGCGCCATCTAATGTCTGGGAATGAATTTGCATGTTCACTCGGCTCATCGTCAGCGAAAAACGCTGGCGAATAACGCGCTCTGATATTCGTCCCGGTGTGTACGGGCCTTTAGGGCGGGACAACCTGTCAATCACATGACATCACAGCAAGCAAAACCACAACCATCCAATCAATTCCTGATTGACAGTCCCAGCCTACTTTTTTTTTTTTTTTTTTTTAGAAGCTGTTTTACACAGATCACAATAGGGAAGAAAAGACTATCACAACTTTATTTTCATGCCGGCTTTTAAAAAAAGGAGATCGATTCTGGTAGGTAAACAGATGGACGTCAAATATATTTTTGGGTGCATGTGTTTTTTAGATTTTTAGCTTGATAATTAGCACTTCAGGAGTAAAAGCAACCTGATCAACACCTCAGAAAACTCTCATGTGACATTTATCAGTGCTATTTCTTGCCACAGTCCTTTGTCACGTTCTGACAGAAATGCACTGCTTGACTCTAAACTAAACGAAACATCCACATGCTTAATGAGTTTTTAAATATCGGCGCAACAGTACACTGTCACTATGGTGAGCTTTTAATTTACCCAGCAATTAAGCACAGACTCTCATTCATCAACGCTGGTTTGTCTGGTGGGACTCACCCATGTTTATTGATGGCTACCACGGAAACACCGTGGCTAAACGAGCTCTCCCACCGTGGAGGTCATTTCTGCCCGTTTCTGGAAGTTACCGCTAAACTGACATTGGAGATTAATGGGACTGTGGTTGGCCAAGCCAGTTACACCTTAAGATAACTGCGGATATCAGCAGACGCGACAGGGAAGGTCTTTAAGAGACATGATGGATATTTCTGAGCTTGTAGACGGCATCCACCATCTGGTTCTAAAACAGAGGCATTTTTCATGGACATAATAAGAAATCTGTCACTGTAGGAAGCAAAAGTGTTTGTTCTTGTTTTCAAAAGGAAATAATCTCAACCCTGCTGTAAATGTTACATATCAAACAACTAAAGTGTGGTTTCAAACAGGAATAGTATGTCTGGATTTCAGGGTTTAGACTAAGTACATGAATCAGATGTAACATCCTCCATCTACAGCATCTTAGCAGCTCTCACAGGGGCCACCTTGACCCTTTGACCTCCATGTGAATTGGTGGTGCTTTCACAAAGCAAAGCTCATCATACTTACAGTAAAAAACCCAAACTGCTACTTTACAACATTTTCCCATCCCTCACTCCAAGAGACAAGAGATGACGGGAAAAGTGCAGGAGAAGAAAATTCTGTCTCCCTTGAGTAGCCAGTAATAAATTACACTTTCATCTACTGAGCGAATCGTTTGAGGTTCTATCCATCTCTCTGTTTTATCTCCTTGCACCCCTTGCTCTTCATCCTGACGTAGCTGTCAGGAACCACCTGGCCATGGATTCTCCTGTACTATGTGTGGCTGCAGTCTGCGCGGACTCTGTAACATTTGTCTGTGTAACTACATCACTGATTGTTTCTTCAACTACTTGTATGTCCTCAGGCTGGATTGTTTTTTGGATGTTTGGATTGTTGTTTGGATTGAGGTCAGGCACGTGCACAGATAGACCCCAACAACGTATTCTTTCTAATTCTGCAAGACCTCACAAGCTTCTCCCAGTCTCCGACATTCCTTGTCACAATACTGTACAGAGCAGGCGAGCAGCATTCACCTATCCCTGACATGCCTTCATTGGTGACAGTCAGTAACCATTGTGTTTGCCCTAAACTTCAATAGCCTGACTTAGGGGCCATTTATACAACACCATTTTCAACTAAAAACGGAAAACTTCATTTATACTGTCTGTTCATTTCATAGATTGCTTCCTTCCAATGTAGACAAATTAAGACAAATTATCCAAGTAACGGTAGTTTCCGATTACATCGTCTGGAGCCGGAGTCTGCACAGTAGTGATCCTGAGGTGGAGCCCCGCTATCATGGTCCCTCCATACTTGCGCTCCCACAGACACCTTCGTAAGCACAGCTGCTAATCATGACGTTACACCCTTTTTTTAAACCATCAAATAACTAACTAAAACCAATATTATATGGAAACCGAATACTTGAACATAAGTCTGAGTGATGAGAACTACTTAAAATAAAGTGTAATTATATGTTTTAGTTTGGCTCGCATCTCATTCGATTACATGAGGGCGGGTTTAAGACCTACACTGCAGCCAGTGCAGACTCTTGAGTCTCTCCATCTTTATCTGACTCCGGTTTGAACGTGAAGCTAAACGTTTAGAAATTTGTCTGTGAGAGGTAATCGAAACTGCAAAGAACCTTTTGAAACTCCACCCCATGTGCCGGGAGCCGCAGCCCGACTGCATCCAAAGTGACAGACAAAAACTATGTGCGAATGGCGATTCCAGCATACTACATGAAAATATGATTTTCTGCGAATTGAATGAAAGCGTCAGCAATTGCGAACTCAGACGTGTAAGTAGTCTACCCATCTTTTATACCACAAGTATTAGAACGCGATTGGATAGATGAGAAATTAATGAGTGACGTAACGATTGAGTCTTCCCGGCTGAACTTATGCTAAACCTTTCATGTATTTTCCAATCAAACACATTTTGTCAAATTACAATATGCAAAATTTATGAAAATATGATGTAACTGTAAATTAAATTAGCCCTAAACAAGACTAAGGAGTCAAGCACTTTATTTACACCAAAAAAAAAATGTAATGTCATTTCCATCAGCTTGGTTGATTGAGTGGTCATCATTCCCCTGCACTGGATGTACAAAACATTCATTATTAGACATTGTTAACAAATTAAATAAACTACTGAGAGTCTGAAAAGTGTATTTTATGAGAGTTTATTTTCAGTTCGCAAGTCCAAAAGTGGCTCCAGTCTAGGAAACACCCAACAAATGTATAATATCACTGGGTCTAATTTATTCATTAATTTTCATCGTTTTGTGATCATCACAGAATTATAGATTGCTTTTTTCCCTGTGATTCCTTCTATATATAGTTGGATTTATGCAAACACACACTTGGAACACAGACAAAAGATTATGCGACTAATAGGTGGAAATTTGATGTGGCTAAGAAAGACAGACTGAAAATCCAAACAAAAGCCTCTTCATCCTTCACTGCACGTTTTTCCTCTGTTGCTCATTCAGGTTTTTTTCCCCCAGTGCCCTCAATTAACATGAGCCGTACACATATTTAGTTGCCAGCAGTGAATCCTCACATATTTGATTCAGTTCATCTGTGATGTCCTTTTGCGTAGCTTCACTTTGTCACGGTTTACAATAGATGGCCATTCATCTGCATCCTATCTTTCACACCCCTCCAACCCCACCCCATTTCTATTTTCCTTCTTAACCTTCCTCTGATTCATACAGACTTATCGCCCTTGGGCAAAGCCAGTGGCATTTCCATAGCAACCGCCTGCCCCCTCAAGCTCCGTGGCTGCAGTGGATCAGCAGAGTTATCTCTCCTCCCTTTTGTAAAACTCTCTCGGTGTCTGTCACTCTCAGTCTTCCTCTTTAACTTCCTATTATCAGCGCACATAAAACGTGCATAATGCTCTTCTGTCCTCTCTTTCTCTGTGTCCTACTCTTCTCAGATGCCATTTTTCAGCAGGCAACCCTGAGGGCAGCTTAGGATGTGAAGCTTGAATGGAGTCTGTGCTGACATTTAACGAATGTCACGTCAAAATGCTGATCACAGAACAGTGCGCCCCTTCTTCAGCGTTACATACTACTATTATTGCAAAAGAAACGGCATCCTGTTGGAATAGCCACTATTTACACCATATCATTTAATTTATACATCAGTTAATTGCTCTAACCTGATCGTATGAGAAAATTTTACTATTTTACGAGGTGAATGAATTTGTACAATGTGGTTTGTACGAAAATAGATTAAAAAATTTAAAAAAAAAAAGGAAAACAAGAATTTACACTCCTAAACCTAACCATCAGATGGGTGTAAGCATGAAAATGTACAAATGAGATAGCACTGTCACATTCAGCAGCTGGAGTGCCCATTATCTCCACCAGAGGGCACTCCTTCCATCTGCTTTATCTCACCATGAACTACATTTCCCATAACCCATTGCCTGGACTTATTATTGTTTGATCACTTCTACCTGTGTCTCATTATCTGGTTAAACTCTGCCTATTTAAACTCATTCTTTGCGAAGTCTTGTATGTTGTTACATTGCATTTCTGAGCGTTACCCTGGTTTCCTGTATCGTGGGTTTTTGATTATCTGCCTGTTTCCTGATTACCCTTTTGCCTGTGTTTTCTGCCCAGTTGCTCATTTTGATTGTTTACACGTGTGAATGGATTACGATTCCGGATTGTCCAAAGTCTCACAGCAGTCCGTAACACAAATGAATTAGTCACCAATTTGCAAAAATACTTTTGAATTGCCATGACTGTCGTACTGCTCTCGTTAATAATTTTGACCACATTTGTTATATAATAATACTTGAAAAAATGCTATCTGACTTTTTTAATTTCTTTATTCACGGTAGACCTCGCTCAGTAAAAATATTTTACTGTACATAATCACTTAACATTTGTCATATCAGTAGAAACTTCACTCAATCGGTTCTACTCGTGTAGTAAAAACAAATGGGTTATTTGGCGAGCATTTGTTGGTTTCCATTAACGGCCCACTTAAAGTGAAGTTATTAGTGATGCATTCTGAGATTGTCAAGAGTAGTTGTGTGAAACATTTTGACACCCTGTTGTGTCTACCAGCACTCACACACACACACACACACACACACACACACACACACACACACACACACACACACACAAACAAACAAATGTTGTTATTTTGACCTCCACAAAAGTCTTGACCTAGACAGAGCATCATGCCCAGTATGAGAGCAGTCATTGTCTAGCTGTCTCCCACCCAGAGTGCTTCACCAACTTTCAAGGACTTTCAAGAGTTGCTGACACTCTGTTTTACTTTCCCCTCTATCCTTGTGCAATAAGTGGGCAGTTACCTGCTGAACACACTTGGACTGATCATATGAGTGTGCCGCTCCAATTTCACTCCAGTGGGGTGTTGATGGTTCCCCAAAGATGGACAGTCGAGAGTCCTATCCACTCGCCTCCCTCTCTGGCCTCCTAAATGGCTATTCGCCACAGACACCTCTAGAACCATCAGAAAGCCGAATGCTCTATTGTCAGATATTACTTTGGATACACACAAAAAACCTTACCTGCACCTACACATTGGTACAACATGCAGTTCTTAGCAGGTCTTCTCTGTAATACCAAGATTAAAGCAATCGCACCATGTCATTATAAAAGTAATAGAGCTGTAAGAAGCCACACAATTTCTCTCTGATTTGAGATGTAAGTATAACGGTGAAGAACGACCCGATGGTGTCTCTCCAGTAAAACATAATGAGCAGCCAGTTAAGGCTGCGGCTCCAGATAAAGTTAATGGAGCTTGAATTGATCTCCTAATTGCCCTGTCTCTGTTACATTTATTTAGCTTCACCACGCTAAGCAACTGTGAATGGCTATCCAGGAAAAGATAGCACAGGCTATGGAGGAGGTGAGGAACCAGAGACAACGAGAGGGGCTGCATCGTTTTTACAGACAGGACACTGATGCTCAGAACACACTCTCCAGTTTTAGCAGTTGGTCTCCAGGAAAAGAAATTATATGAGATGTGACAATTGAGAAGATCTGAGAATTTTTTGAAACAGCCATGGTCTTCTCTGTGGAAAAGTGCCAGTGGAAACAGGTGCATCATTTATACTCATACAAACACACACACACACACACACACACACACACACACACACACATGCTTATTCCACTTCCACATATACACAAAAACACATACGCACACACATTAAAAGGTGTTTTTTTTTTTTTTTTTTTTTGCAGATGAGGCACTTAGCTGTCTCTTAAAACGGAGTGTCACTCTCTATGTGTCCCTGTGATGGGTTTGTGCACTGCAATTACACACACAATTAGCGCCACACACACTACCACATATTTGCCACGGAGGCTTTGTTGAGAGTGTGTTTTTCCTTCTGTGTGTAAAGACACCAAGAATCTTTATTTTTATTTTTGCCGATGTTTTTTTTATTTTTTTTAATTCATTTAAAACTGTTAATACATATTAGCTCAAATTCTACAGTGTCCCCTAAAGAGCTTGTTTTCAGACCGTGCTCATCAGAAACACGTGACAAAACAAAACAACTTATTCCTTTTTCAATATTTCACATTATGATTACAGGGACAAAATATCAACAAATTAAGACTCATTTTGGCATGGTTCCTTGCACAAAAACATGACCTCAAAACACTCTTACATTAGTGCAGGATTAACTAATACATTTGGATGTTTGTGTCACATACATATGTATGGATTTCTGACAAAATAAACTTGCTCGGTAACTCACAGATACAGCAGTCACTTGCGATGTAGCGCAATCATGAGTCACGACACTGCAAAAAATTAGATTATAGATTAGGTTTAGAGCAGAAATTACGCTAATTTCAAACACGATAGAGCTTCAAACTTTTTACCCAATAACCAATGTTAACTGTTACAGAGAACATTTAACGCTATTTAACACAACTCACTGGACATTTCATTTTGAAAGTGCCATGAAACTTTCTGTAAGCAATCTAATTCATTTTTGCAAAAATTTACTCACAGACATTTTTTTTTTCATGACACTGTACTGTTAATTAATCTGCATCTCCAAAAGTGGGGGGACAGTTATATCACTTTTAGTTCCTCATGGGAGTGGGCAAGCACTTAATGGTTGGGGAGGAGCACGTTCAGATGACCCAATCAGCATGAGACTTATATAGAGAGAAGACTTACCTGTGTTCCACAACACCCAACTCCTTACTCTCGATTATTCCTATCCCAGCCAGGGATGGTTGTGGGGAGTGCTTTAGGTTCAGGCCACATTTCGATCTCTGAGCCCTCTCCTCGGACAACACACTAAATACGCATATTTTATACTATATCTGAGTAAGTGTGAACTCATGAAAGAGTTATTTTGTCGTGATTTGCTTGCCGATTCTCTGATTGGTGGAGATTTAGGTAATACTTTATTTCGATAGTCCACTTTAGACATTCTACTAACTATAAGTAACTTTTCAACTACATGTCAACTAACTGTCATTAGAGTATTAGTAGACTGTCAGCTTAATATCTGCTAACACTTTATTTTGTTGGTCCCGCAACAGACATTCAACTGACTATAAGTAACTTGGCGACTATAAATCAACTTATTCTACTAACCCGAACCCTAACACATAACCATAACCTACCAGTCTACTGACAGTCTACTATAATATACTAATACTCTAATGAGAGTTAGTTGACATGTAGTTGAAAAGTTACTTATAATTAGTAGAACGTCTAAAGTGACTATCGAAATAAAGTGTAACCGAGATTTATTTTTTAGAATCATGGGTTGTTTTCACCAGCAATTTAACTGTTAAAAATGGCAAAAACGTTGGAATAATGTCACCAAGGCTTTACTAAAAGCATACACCATCGATTAATGTCATCATCAGAGCTTACAGTAGGTTTGACAGTTATCATTAAAAATCAATTCCCCTATGGAGAAAATGACTGGATTTTTACTTCCTGGACTCAGCTGTAGCCCTGCCCATCAATACATCTCATTGGTCCAAAATATTACTCCTTGTAATTACTTTAAACATCAATATTAAATCATTAATATTCATTCCTAATTCCTAAACATTATGCTTATATATTAGAGATTGTAACTCTTTTTCCGTGTGCATCTGTATGAATGTTCTAGCAACATGTAGTACACTGCTTCTAAATCAAATAATCAGCTCTTTGAGAGTTTTTTACATGCCCTTTTAATTACTGCTAAGTATCCTGCCTTTGCGCTAACATTTCCCAATATCCATTTACTACATTGCGTCCTAATTCCTTGTAAGCGGCCATTATTTCTCTTTCTGTCTCTAGCGGTGTATGCTGTGCGTGTGCATTGTGCCACAGTGTCATGTGGCTCCATGTTCGGTCCCTCGTCCCTGGCATGGGGTCCCTTATTTAGCGGATTAGCTTGCACAGACGTGGGCTTGAGTCCAAAGACTCATGGTTTTGTTGTTTCAAAGCCCTCTGGATATGGGGGAAATGGCCCTTTGGAAGCAGTGCCAAGAACTCCAGCTAGCCTGTTGTGTCTGACATGTTGCCACAGACTCGGTAGGAAACCAATCTGACAACGCTGTTGATTATTTAGCGATTAGTCAGTCATCTCTCCAGAGTCAACAATCAGAGGTCACGTTGAGAGTGGGAGAACTTCTCTGCACTGTAACTTTTACTCTTTTAAAGAACAAAATCACTTCTTAAGCCGTACTAAACGCAGGCCGAAAGTAGCATGTAGCTTAGAGGCGTAAGTATGTTCCATTCTCTGCAAAACTATTAACTAAATAATTACTTTGGACAGAACACTGTGTTTTTCTGCTTGTCAAACAATGTCCATATGTGGTCAAAACCAACAGGACTTAAGGGTCAATCTTGCTGCTCCTGTGTGATAATTTGCACATAGCTCGAAGGAGGTTGTTGCTGAGTATGTCAAGGGCTTCCTCCTCCACACTTGCTCCTCTTTCAGGCTCCCTGTCAATCAATATTCAGTTACTGCAGAAACCAAGGGCTCATGAACCTGCTATTATGCAAATGCATGCACACTGATACTGTTTTCATAACAGCTCTTGGTCAACCCACATCCGAAAACAATTGGTCATCACTTCATAGCTCAAGAAAAGAGAGGACGCACATCCTTGTGTGCGTGTTTGTGTACGTTCATGTCAGTGACTCACTCTCTCTATGTGTGTTTGACCCTGGCACTGCCTACACAAACAGAGCCCAGCTGAGTGCCGTCTTTGTAATGGCTTTGTGTTGGCTCATCATTTGACCTTTGACCTAGCGAGTGCTTCCTCCTGCTCCTCTCTGCCACCGATTAACCTCTTCTTCGCTATTTATACAGCCAGTAACTGAGCAGTCTGCCACTGCCCTTATCCTACACATAATGTACCACAAACGCTACACAAAACAGTTCACATTAACATGCTAACTAATGTATGGTTAACAGCTCACAGCTGAGATGATAACTTGAAGGCTAAATGTTGTATTTGATTTTTTAAGATGTTCACCAAGCAGGTGTTTTTTTTTTTGTTTGTTTGTTTTTTTTACATTGCATATTCATTTAGGATTGGTTGCTTGAATAGACCAGCCAATAGATGGCATTATGCTGTTTATTGTGTGTTGGAGCTTTTCTTCTCTTCTCTTCTCTTCTCTTCTCTTCTCTTCTCTTCTCTTCTCTTCTCTTCTCTTCTCTTCTCTTCTCTTCTCTTCTCACAACAAAATATCTCCTAAATAACTAATTTGACAACAAATGGGGAGCAGCTGGAGATATTTCCTTAAGTCTTTACTTTAAGGTGATGTTGTTACAATGTAATTACACATATTGGTACTGAATAATATGAATTAACCACATGTACTTACTTTATAATTTGGGTTTATTTTAGGGTTAGTTGCTTGTAATTAACTATTATTTACTGTTATTACTCATGTAAGTATTACTTGCCTTAAAATACAGACTTTTCCTTTCCTGCTGTTCCGATGTTTCTTCTGAGAGAAATCTAACAATTTTCCTCTAGAGTTTCAGAAAAGATCGCAACAATGTTTCAAAAGTTCTCCTACAGAATTTTAGGAGACAATGTTATTTGACGATTCAAAGATATCTTCTGTTTTTGCCTAAAAATGAAAAGGATGGCAAATGAAGTTTTTAGACTTATTCCTGCGTGTCAGATTTTTCTTCTCAGAAAAAGACCCCAGTAATCTCACAAATTTAAGAAGAGATCTCAAACACTTCTATCAAAGTAACAGAAGTCTGAGATCCATATGAAGTCAAACATTAATCATAAATGTCTTCAAAGAACAAATGGTCTGAACTATGTAATTAATTTTATAGGTTTACTACAGTATTTATACTGTATATTTTACTGTATGATAAACAATTGTCTCATTTGTGTCTATTTTGATTTTTACTACATAATATTAAGAGAAACGTGACAAATTTGATTTTCGAATAAAACAATTTAGTCTTCTCTTCTCTTCTCTTCTCTTCTCTTCTCTTCTCTTCTCTTCTCTTCTCTTCTCTTCTCTTCTCTTCTCTCGAATGATGTAACCCCCTTATCCAGGACAATACAATAACCACACAAACTATACACACATATACACTCAAAAAAACACACACACACACACACACACACACACACACACACACACACACACACACACACACACGCACACACACACACACACACACACACGCACACACACACACACACACACACACATGACTGAGATCAGATGTAGAAAGGACACCATTGTGTGTGTGTTTGTTGCAATCCTCCTCTCCTGCGGAGCACTTGGGTGAATGCCTGGGTGTGAATGAGGGTCAGAGGCAGCCCTGGCCTCTCGTTGCATCCCGCCAAGTCTCATTTTCGCACATTAATCACCCCCATTCACAGATAATGGGCTCCCCCTCAGTACCGTTTAACCGCTCTCCCTGTCCTTTAGACCTGTTCATTTAGGGCTCAGTAGGGGGGATGGTGTCTGCTTGTGTAATTTCTATCAGACCGATAAACAGGTTAGTCATCTTATCTGGTTTCTGGACACATCAGAACAAAGACGGGCTACATCAATGAACTACACCCCCCCCACCCCCACCCCCACGCACACCCCACTGCCCCTTTTTCAGTTATGCCCATCCATTCAGTCCTTAATTCTCTACTTTGTCTGCTTTGTTTGAACCATGAAATGAAAGATTTAGGGCAATTTTCACATAAATCTGGGCATACAGACTTGACAGGAGTGGTCAGCTGCCCCGGATTTGCTTATTTTGTGGACAAACATGAAACTGGAATAATGGTGCATTTTGGGTGGTTGTGAGTTGATTGCATGTTTTGCTGTGAGAAAATTCAGTTAGCAGGGAGAAAGTATTGATTTTTTTATACATATTTTTTGATACACATTCTTATTTTCCATGTATTGGTATACCGGTTGAAATCAAATTGCCATTTTTTATTAAATAACTAAATAGTCTGTTGCACTGCATCTTTCAGAGTGAAGTTTTGCAGTGTTCTTTTACACGAGCAGTTTTCAGTGTCTTGATTTATAGTAAATGCAGCAAACTCCATCTCTACATGATTGTGCTGTGAGTCTTACGTATTGTAATTTTACTTCTATTAAATCAAATTAAGTGAGTGGCACTAAAAGAAAGTTGCACTGAAACAGGTGCCATCACATTTGAAAATAACAGAACACCTATTAAACCCTATACCCAAAACTTAACCTATAGTGTAAAAACGGCAAACGTGTGACAAAAAAACACATTTGTTGAATCAACTGTGCCATTTTATCTTGCTTCTACAAGTCTTTTATCACAACTCGTTTCACAGGACTCTTAAAATGAACTAAAATACATAAATTAAATAACTCTCAAAATAACAGCTTGCAGGTGAATAAATTAAGTCACATTGTAATGTTACTGCTCTTTAGTAAAATTAATATACTTATTATGAAATATATAATTTTTAGGTCACACTTTATATTAGGGTCTAATTTTCACTAATAACTAACTACGACTTATCTCCCATCTCATATTTCTTTCCACCAACATGTCCCCTTAGGGGCTCCGTAGGAATCGGCCTTAAAATTATGACTTTTGCCTCCCAATTACTGCTTATTAACAGTTAGTGAGGTAGTTGTTAAGTTTAGGTATTGGGTAGGATTAGGAATGTAGAATATGGTAATGCAGAATAAGGCATTAATATGTGATTTGTAAGTATGAATAAACAGCCAATATCCTAGTAATATGCATGCTAATAAGCAACTAGTTAATTGTGAGAATTGGACCCTAAACTAAAGTGTTGCCATTATTTATTTTAAATTGCAGTTGTATTACAAAACGTATGCCATAATCTTGTGGTTATTTTTCAACAAAGGTATCGGATATTGCTTTTTTTAAGGTAGCTGTCGTATCAAAATTCCAGTACCGTGACAACATTAGAGGTGTGGGCTAAAAATGCTCTTTAGCTGTTGCTCAGCAAGTCTTATACAACAGCATACTCACTCTTCATGAATGGACAGATTTCCAACTGGTTTCTAACCTGAAAGAGGGAGAATGAGAATGAAAAAGGTATGTTTTCTGACATCGGTGTGTGTGTGTGGCGGTGCTGTAATATGAGTAATGTCCATAGGGATTGCCTCCTCATATCTCTGACAGTGGAAGCATGGTGACTAAGGGCTAATTAAAACACGCTTTTAGCTGAGAGGCCACACTGACATGATAAGAAAGAACGAGGCTGAAGGAAATTAGCCAGCGCAGCTGCTCTATCAAACACCTTTTCTACTGTGTCAGCAGACAGTGGGAGACAATTTTTCTCCCCAATTGTTTACTGCCTGTTAAAATTTCTGACATTTTTATGGGGCTGCTACCTACAGCAAAGTGAGCGGTCGCTGTCATGCTAATCCACAACAACATTTTTCTTTTGCCCTTTACTGCTTGCCTGAAATACAATATGTCGAATAATTTTCTATCATAGCTATTTGACAAATACATTTATATTTTTTTCCCCCTCAGCAGCAAGACTGTTAGAAAATGAAAAACATGTTCGACATTTGTAGAATGAGTTTTGTTTTTATGCGTTTTCTGTTTCATGGGGTTTCCCGCCGCTCTACTGACCGAGTGCAAAGGATTCCCTCTCGGAGAGATTTGTGGTTTTCAAAATGAAGCGCACATCAGGGTCTGTGTGCTTTATGACCACGCTCACTTTCAAACGTTCGTTTCTGAGTTTATAGAAAGCCCTACAGAGCGAGATCAAAACCGAGTGCTGTGATTGTTCTCTCAATAATTACACAAGCTCTGCTAACAGGAAGAGTTAGCTGTTTGAAGAGTGAGATGGGTAAATCTCCTGGTGAAGTAAACAACCATGTGCCCCCGGAGGCAGCGCCGCCACCCCCTCTATACGCCCACCATGCGCTCGCTCGCACACGCATGCACACCCGTACACAGAGGACGGGGGAGACGGAGACGGCATCCTTCCCGTTTCTCATCTGCTAATTCCCCCCTCAACCTCTTGTCCCAGAGATTCTTGTATTCCAAGTTGGTTTGGATCAGTCTTTGATGAGTCCTCTTTTTTTTATTTCTTTTTTTTGTTTTACTACTCTCTGGTGGTTGCTCTGTACCTCCATCTCTGTCTGCTTCTCTGATGCTCTTGTGCTGTTGCCTCAATCTATGGTGGTTGTCATAAACAGTCTACGGGGGTATGGAGAGGAGCAGGCTCAGGCCATTTGTGTGAACATATTATGAAGTCTGTAAACAGGACGTTTACACAGGACATAAACGGGACACGCTGAAGACAGATGCAAAGAAGCCCATACAGCAACATAGTGTCGGCCCAGATCTGGCACGTGTGGAGTCCACGTCTACCGCATGTGGGCCGGATCTGGGCAGACACTATGTTGCTGTATGGGAAAGAACACAGAAGTGCCATCAGAGCATAATACTGTACAGGCACAACAAGCTCACTGTTCGCGATTCTCGAAATATAGGAAGAAAAATATAAACATTGAATTGGGGGTGGGGCTTTATATACCTCTGAAGGAAACTGACTGTCTTCAGAAAAGTTTTGATGGCATTTTCTTTTCCTCTTACCTCCGTATAAATTAGTAAGCGCCACCTACTGTTTGAGAGTGAATTTGAATATTCATTCAGTCCATGCTGTTTTTGTTTTGTGCAGGTGTCTTATGCCGGTACACATGATTGTACAATTTTGGGCTGTCCCAAGATGACCAATCGTGGCGATTTCTGGGGTTGTGGCTCCTAAGCGGTGGTCTTACGTACATTTAATCGTATTTGGACTGACAGTGTGAACGTAGCCTTAGTTTGGATCATGATTAAAATGCAGTGGTTGTCTCTAATTTCAAATGGCCACAGATATTTTTTTTTGTTTAAGTCCAGCTTGCCTGTTATAGAGCAAATAAACAACAAATAAATTTGCTTAATTAAGAATTTTAAAAAATGGCAACCGGTATTGGAATCTACGGAGCCCCTAAAGGGACATGGGGAAGGAAAAAATTAAATGGGAGGAAAAATTATCTGGCAATGCTAATAAATAATATACATCGTACAGATAGCAGTTGGTCACATACCAACATTAATAGTGATGCACTGATTTTTCATGGCCGGTTCAGTTCATTTTTTGGCCGATTCATACGGAGCCCCTAAGGGGACATGGAGGTGGAAAAAAACATGAGATGGGAGGAAAAATGAGTCAATGCTTTTGCGATCCCCAAGGAAACTTTGCATTCAAAACATTTTGTGAGCAAACGCGCAAGTTTTTGCAAAAGAAATGCATAGGTTTTGCGAGTGAGCGCAAAGTTTCTCCGGGGAGTGCAAACATTTTGCTAGAGAACGCTCGAGTGAACGCAAAACATTTGCGAGAGAACGCAAAAGCATTGACTTCTTTTTCCACCCCCGTGTCCCCTTAGGGGCTCTGTAGGAATCGGCCAATTGTTTCTTAAACTAATAACCATACAGTTTTGGAAAACACGAGGGTGAGAAAATGATGATAGAATGTGAACTAACTTTTTAATGCCTTTGATTTTGGCCATAGTGTATATCTTGCATGAAAGACGTTGTGGTGCTCTATGAATGCGAGCAAGATGGCAATATTACTACATGATACTTAACAACTGCTCTAATTGGTCTGTAATGAATGAGATAATGAGTTTCCCGCACTAATAAGGCTGATATTAATTAGGCTGTTCAATGTTCACAATGTCTTACTGTCAAAATCCATTATCTCTTGCCATACCATAGGCTATGTCTAACCATTTTCAACAAAAGTGGGGGGGGGGTTTGTGCCTATAATTCATGCTCTTCACAGGAATGACAAGAGGAAAATAAAGTCTAAGAAAGTGGAGAATTAGAGTTAAAACCAATCAGAGGATTGGCCCAAAGGAATAGTTTACCCCAAAGTATACAGCTTATGTAAAGGAGAACCGTGAACATTCAACGTGATCTTATGATTATTCACATGCATTTTTACGTAAAGTGTGGTTCTACCAAACATACATTTACTTACGTTCTCATAGACACTGAAACATACAATATTGACGTTTTGACAGCACTAAAGCATAAATTATTTACACATGAACATCATTAACAATTAAATGATTTACGAATGAACAACTATACAGTCATACAAATGTGTATGAATCCTTATTTAAGAATATTAAAATTTTGGCATTAATATTTTGATTCTATTCTATTCAGTTGTCATATCAATGACATTGTTTTCTGTTACAGTTATTAAATGATGTTCATCTACTTAATACAAAAACAAATACTTAAAACATTTTTTTTTTTTTACCTGTAAATGTTACGTATTACCTACGTATTAACAATGAGACCAGGTTGGAACTGTCACGGTTATGGATTCTTATTGTGATGTTCTGTTTTGCTTTACTTCTCTGTTTAGTTATGATTTCCTTGGTTTCTGATTATGTCCCTGTTTGTTTCTGTGGTTACTTATAATTATCTGTGTCTTATTTAGTTCATTGTTAGCTTCTGCGTATATTCCATGTTCAGTGCAGTCCTCTGTTTGTTATTGTCTTTAGCCCTATTTGCACGGGATTAAAGGTGCATTGCGCAACTTTTCATGTTAAAAATACCTGTTTTTCTATCCTATACATGCTTAAAGAACTGCCTGATGGACTGAATGAGCCCTTCTCTGCTCACTGAGATTGCCTCTATAATCCTGTACAGTAAAATATATAAGAGGGATTCGGGCTCGAATTTGAGACTGGGCGTGGCGTCATGCGCGTTCACGCTCACCAGGCTATGTCTCGCAGGTTTGTGTATAAGCCGCCATTCTCCGCATCAGCGAAGACAACTCGTGCGTCAAAGGTAGAAGATGGATTCAAAGAGACCGGCTTGTAGTCCATTCCAAACCCCAACGCAAACTCCACGTAAAGTAAACAAAATAAAAATTTTGTCTAGTGCCACCACTCTAGTTGCAGTTTCGCTTGTCGCCAGAGGGGGCGAATTTCATTTTGCACCTTTAATGCTATCTGGGGACCACTTGTGATTTAAAAATTCCCCCCCTCCCCCCCGGATATAACGTCAGTAGGCTATTGGTTGGAAATGTCTTGCCGTTATTATAGGTCTAGCTGTATGATATATCATAAACAGAAGAATGTTCCTTACCGGATGCTGCTATACATGTCATCCATCTCCATCTAATCATTCTTTTAGTTTTTGCTCTTCTGATGATTTTCAGCTTTCTCTTTCTGCAAATTGTATAGTTGGTGTATAGCGATATGACCAGCACCCAAAATACTATCAACACTCCAACGCAGCCTCCATTCTTCGCGAAAGAGGCGCACATAAAACAAAAACCTTGAAAAAATTATATACAATCCAGCCAAATAACAGAGATGCCAATTCGCACAGGTCTAAAATTACCACAGGATCTCGGTGTTCAGCAAAATATAGTAGGTCATTTGCGGGGAAAATTTTTTCCTTTTCAAATTACAGACATGGCCGATTCGCACGGGATTAAGATCACAGACATCCTCCGCAATTATTACAAGTGACTAGTGGTCACCAGGTAATACTTATCCCGTGCGAATAGGGCTTATGTAATGTGTTGTTTATGTCCTTATGTTCATTAATGATTTCCTGAATTCCCTATTAAAAATATTCCTAGTTTGTGCATGTTGCTTATGACACGTAACATGAACATTTTGTTGACTATTTTGTGTTCAGTAGAAGAATGAAAGTTATACCAGTTCAGAACAACATGAGGGTCAATTGATGACATACTATTTCTAACCAGCATAATTTACTTTGTCAACCAGCCATACTAAAAAGATCAGCTAGATCAGCACAAAAACACTACCCACCAGACAGATTTTAGATTCCTATTTCTCTTTTTTAAAGAGACAGTGATAGAAGAGACAGAGATGGATATGTGTGTGCCACACAAGTTCAGTGTAGCAATAGACTGTGTTTGTTTTGGAAGATCTCAGTATTCTTTCAGTTGTCAGATAAGCTGCTTCAGACTCCAGAGTGTTATACCGAAACTCCAGATGAACTGCACAGAGTGTGTCTGAGCTCCAGGCATCAACATTTTAAAAATAGGCCTGGCAGGCCTTGACGGGAAGAGCGGTGTCAGTCGCTCCACTCGTTTTTCTGTCTTGCAGCCTCACTGCTTCACTTTACTCTCACTGCATCTTCCTCACAATCTCCCTTAGGGAGCACTGAGTGTGTGTGTGTGCATGTGTTTTTGTGTGTGGACAGTGGAAAGAATAAGTGTCACACCACTATGATTGCTGTTTTTGGAGGTGTAACTTTCATTTAATGTCACAATAAACCAAAATGTAAGTGTACATGTTGAGCTGTAGCAAGCCATGGTACAGGGATCTGGTTTGTGACATTTCCTGATTCAGTTGGATTTCTTCTCCTCATGTTTCCTTCTCTATTGTATCAATAAAAAAAAGTGCTTTTGTCACATATGTAATTCAATAGGTCTTACAAAATTGGAAATTCATCTTTCCAAAAAACCATTTCAGCACACAATAAAACTTGGGTGAAAATGGATTATGAATATTAGATGTGATTTAGAACCATAAACTATATACAAGCCACAAAGAAGACTTCTTTTCTGACTTCTTATCTGAACCCATCCATTTGTCAAATAATGTAAACTGTCCGTGTTTATTGCCATCTTTAAAGTCTATATGAAATCATAATAGGAATTGTGTGGCTTTTAGTCTGTCGTTTTGCTTTGAGGTAAATTTTGCTGTCAAATATGATGATCCCTTTACGAGGCACCCCCTTCCTAAAATTTAATGACAACTATGTATTTTTATGTATAAAAGATACATTTATACTATGTGAGAAACATAAAAATGTTATATTATAAAGACAACATGTTCTTTGAATAAGTAGGTAATTGGCTTTTATGCTGTCATTGCACTAAAGCAATTTATTATAATATTATTTTGACTGTAATGTATAAATTATAAAGGAAATGTTTTCAAATAAATTAAAATGTGCATATTTCAGTGTACGTAAGTATGTGTATATGTAGATTTATTTCTGTCAACTGTCAAAAGAATGAAATAAATACTAATCTAATATGAAATAAATACTAATTAATACTAAATAACTAATCTTATGATTTTAGACAGTAGAATTAAACAGTAATCGTATACAATTGTGTTAAACATATTAGTATCATGTGTACACATGTTCATTTTGACATAATTAAAACAAAATTTGGAGATATACAATTTAAAGTATTTCTATTCTCAGAAACTGAACTACAAATATTGGTGACTCATCCTGCACTACTCAGATTTTTGTCCAATTAATTGCTCTCTAATACCACCTGTAACCTACTAGTTAGTTGACGTCTGTGATGTAACAAAAAAACTATTTAAAGCATGAAACAGAAATTGTGATAGTCTTTTCTTCCATTTTGTGACATATATCCATGCAGGTAAAACAGGTTCTTGAACAAAACAAAATGTAAGGTGGGATGTTTTGAACATTGAGAATTGATTGGATGGTTGTGGTTTGCAATTGCTGTGATGTCATGTGAGTGACTGGTTGGTCCCGCCCTCACACCAGTAAACACATCATCAGAGAAGAGAAGAGATATCGTTGCGAGAGGGAAGGGAAGTTGTTCTGATGAAAGATTATGAGGGCACATGATATTAAAATAATAATAATAATATGCACAGATAAATCATTTATAATAAACATTGCAATATTCCATACAAAAAATAGGAACTGTCATTTTGATTTCATGCTGACTTTAATAAATTGCAGGAGCCATTCCACATTCGCCCACACTTTCAGTTTCAATAGGAAGTATGTGGACACAGGACAGAAAACTACACTTGTCAAGCGATTTCACCGGGTCTTTCACTCTTGTCTCCTCACTAATAAAAATCCAAACATGTCAGAGGTTTTTTCTTTCATCTCTCTCCTTCTTACAATATTCCCCCTCTCTCACGTAACTCTTCCTCTCTATCTCTTAATCCCTCAGCCTTGCCTGTTTCTACTGTATTTCTCCCTCTTTTTCTTTGAACATCAGACAGGCTTAGTGTGTCACTCCAGCTGGCAGCTAGTAGAGGATCTTTTAATTAGTGAGTGAGGAAGGTCTGTCAGAAGCATCATAGTTTGCTCTGTAAACATTACCTCATACTTCCTTCTCACCATGGTGCAGGGGTAGGGTGGATGGGTTGCCGTGGGAACACATGAGTGCAGTGCCCCTGCTTTAAGAGGGGCTCGCTATAACAAGCAGACAAAGAGGAGAATGCCCTAGCTCAGCTACTGGGTCAAAGGCACAGCCCCCAAACAATAGGTCACTCTGTCTGAAGTCTTCACGAATTGTGAAAACCCGTTGAGAGAGGTGGGAATGGTTGGGAAGAGAGGGCTGAAATGGGACGAGCAGATAATGTTGCAGAAGTTTATGCTATTTTCAATCTATCCGTGCACATCGATGCCCCAAACGCGGGAAATCCTCCGCACCTGCAGACGACGCTGCTAAACAAGTGACCGAGCTGGAGTTTTCGCGAGTGTGTGGGACGGAGCGGTGGCGCGGAGCTCAGGAGAAACATCATTGTTTAGAGGAAGGGGGTGTGAGAAGGGGCACGGGGTCACACACGCATGAAAAGAAGGGGACACTTGTTCGGAGGAGAAAGCTCCACAAGTTGAAAGATCAGGGAAAACAATGCCAAGCCATTAGAAAGAGTCCTGGAAAGCACAATGCAATTACTTCCATTGCTCCTAGTAACCGTGTCTGGGTGGGAAGACACTATTTCACACTTGTAATGCGTTCTGTCGAGATTCACTGCGCCCGCACATTACATTTAACATGCTCATTTGAAGCAGAAATTTACAATAAACAAACGCGAGGACACACGCGCCTTAGCTCGAAGTGAAATTCGCCGAAAGTGTCTTGAAGTCTCTGTGGAGTTGAAATGGAGTAGAAATAATCTAAAAGCACTTGATTTGAACTGAGAGAGTGCTCTCATGCGCTCTGTGTCATGCTGAGTTGTTAAGCTGTACTTTAAAAAGCTCTCTCTCTTTTTCCCTTCTTAGGATTGGGCAAACAGTTTCTTGATTTTCATACTGAGGAGTTTTGATGAAAAATAGAGAGGAAATGACAGTCTCTGTGTGTGTGTGTGTGTGTGTGTGTGTGTGTGTGTGTGTGTGTGTGTGTGTGTGTGTGTGTGTGTGTGTGTGTGTGTGTGTGTTTGTGTGTGTGTGAGTTGGGGGGATGGGGTAGGCAATCTCTTCAATGCCACGATGAAAGCCCAAAAGAGGTGGCAAAGAAAAACCTCGGGAATGTTCTGGGGTTGCCACGGTGATAGAGAAGGCCCACTCACAGCGTGGCTTTCAGAAGTTTGGAGGCTTTATCAGTGAGACACAGCATTTGGCCTCAGGCCAGCACTCCAGGAGTACACAGGCAAACACACACAAACACACGGTCTCTTGCATACTCAAACCCAAATGCTATGAACGCTGAAATTCGCATACTTCGTTTCCCATCAAGCTGATTCCCAGTAACCTCACCATGAATATGCACTCATGCACCCTGAGTTACTTAACTGTTACCTGAATCAGAATCAGCTTTAGTGTCAGGAGGGGCTTAAGGTCAGCTACCATTAACAAAAATTATGGTTTTAAAATACCATGGGTTTTTCTTTTTCACGGAACACTAAAGTAATACAAAACTACCATGGATTTACGATGGTCCAGATAAGCAGGTGTCGTGGTGCTTACATTTTTCCTCTAGTACTTGCACTCTATCGCAAAACCTAGCGAAAAGGATTTTAAGGCATAATAATCATGTTCATAAGGCTTAAAGTTGGCTCCCCTTGCAAAAAGCAAAGTGATATCATATGTGGTATTCAGTAATCCAAGTTTAAAAGATGTCCAAAAAACATTGTAATACCATGGGGCTCTTTTGTTGCATTTTACTTGTAGCTCTTTATGAAATCCTCTCATAATAGTGCTCTGTTTCAAAGTGAGCTGCCTACTTAAGCAGTATTTTAAGGCATCATTGGCGTGATAATAGCAGGAAAACTCATTTTGGCTGTTTTTTCACTAAACAATGCTCATAGCTAAAAGAGTTCAGGATAACAATCTATAGAAATATCTATAGAAATGTTGAAAAAAAAAACATCTATAACTTTAGTTAGTTTTGTGTTTTCTCCATTGAATCAAACTCAAATTATGAGTGTCGAGGAGAGAGAGTTTGTAACCATAACTGTAGAAAAGCCTACAAGAAGATCCTACTGTGGATCGACACTTCCTGAAAACTCATTTCAAAATAATTTTAACACAATCCAAAAAACTCCCTCTCTGGGTAACTTTTCAGCGGGCATGATTTTGTGTTAGTAAGTAGCTTCACACTCTGTCGTGTTTTTTTTTATTTTTAAAAAAAAAAAAATTTATGATGGGGTAAAAAACGGCGTTAAAGTGGAAATTAAGCAGTCAGTCAAGTTTACATTATTTAGTAAACTGATTTTCACTCTGATAAAAAAATATACAACAAACACGATTAATGTAACCATTTTAAAGAAAATAGGATGTTTTGTTATAGCTTTTGGAGCAAGGGCGCCACCATCTTGCAATACCACAGTGCGTGATGTCACGGGGTTGGTTGTCTTCAATGTCTTGCCTGAGGTAAATAGATATAATACGTTTCTCCGAGCTGAAAGAAAATTGCACCGTGTACGCCTACTCGCCTAGCTTAATATAAGCATTTCTTTGCTATTTGAACACATTATTGCTCTCAAATGGAGAAAGACAAACTTGAAAGGACTATTGAGCCCATAATAACCCAGCAAACACAGAACATTGGCACAACGTACCCAACCTTCTAACAACGTTTTAAAAACATGGCCAAAAGGTTGCTATAACTACGTTGTGTGGTGAAGGTTGTTACAGCATTGTCACAATGTTGACATTAAACCATGTTCAGGACCATTGCTTAAGGTTGTGCTTATGGTGTCATGACAACCACTGGACTACATGTAGGCTACTCACTGCCCTGAAGCGCGAAAATCAGCCTTTTAAAATTTAACCGCCGATGGGCTCACTGTGTTGTCTCATTCTTCATCGAGCAAGGATACGTGAGTATTGCGTTTAATTTAGCCTACCTCAGCTAAATAAGAGACGTAATTATTCAAACACAACCTACAACTTCATTTTCTAATGTGACTAATGTAACCTCGCTCGCACTGTTTAGTTTTTCATTTGATTTGTCTGCTTTTTGGTCTCATTCGTTTCTTTTCTCCTCTGGATTTGTGGATGTTTAATGGAGGGACTGACCTTTATTGCCCGGCTTTCGACTACTGTCTTCCAAGTACAGAACTCGATTTTGTTCATTAAAGGTTCTGATCTTTGCTTTTTATGCGTGTCGCAGTTTTAATAAAGTTGAATTAACGTAACCTTCTGTCATTTTTACTCTTCAAAGTGTACACTTGCAGGTATTGATTATAATTAGGCTAATTTACTGAAAGGCCCATGAAATACTAATAAGGATAAACAATATTTAAAAAGTACATATTATCTAACATCTGACTAATTAAAAATTTACCTCAAAACATAAAATGCTAAATGGAGAATATCTATAGGCCTATATAGCATAAAAAAAAAAAAAATGTCAGAACGTTGTTTCTCAGTTGCTGAATGTCGCACAACAACGTTGCTACAGCCCTGTCATGTCTTACAATTCTACGCTGTTACAATGCACGTAGACAGCGACGTTGCCATAGCAGAAATGCAACATGCCACAATGTGTTTGCTGGGAAGCCATTGATTACGCATTTAAGCCGATTACTTTTAAAATTCAAAGTGACATCAAAAACCACAAATCATTTTACTGTAAGGCTATACATTTCACAATCAGCTGCAGGGTTATTATTTAGTTGAACAAAATAATAACATGATTTTTCTTTCTTTCATTCACTCAGATAAACAGTTTAAAGGTGCTATATGTAACTTTTCTACTAAAATGAATCCTTTTTTTATTGCATGTGTGTGAAGGGGTTGTAATTACACATTACAATGATCCACTTGTCATGTTTTGCTATTAACTCTGAAGGCCAGTATTAAAATATTATTTTAATAAATATATATATTTCTATGTGAAGCCTCCGGGTCGGATTTACCGCGAAATCCATCGGATGTGACGTTCATGCGCGCTCCGAGCCTCTCTCCTTTTACAGTCTATTGTAGACGGTCAGGGAGTTATGTCCGGTCAAAGGCGCACGGTTTTCGGCTTATATCTCGGTCAATCTTTGATCAATATTCCCAAGACTCAAATCATTCGTAGTGCTGGACGGGGCCTTTCGAACGAGCCCACCCCTGAGGTCCAACCTCGCCCGTGTCCCCGAGTTATGGCCGTTCGAAATCGGGGGTTCCAGCGAACGGCGATAAGGCAGGGGGCGTCCCCAAGGCCAGCCACTCTAGTGTTTGGGCAAGGGTCCCGCTGGGACCTCCTCCCCCGAATTTGAGCTCTCTTGGTCTTTGTGTTCCAGAGGTACGAGCGATTTTCTTCTGAGATCGGGACGTCACCGGCGTCCGCAATTTTGCTGCGCGCACGATGGTTTTTGGCTAATATCTCCGTGAAAACACCACCAAAAATTTTAATTATGAAACTTATATGGTTCTTTTCAGCTCAACTAGATGGTTCCAACGAGCTCGGTGATCGCCAAATCCGTAGAGTATTTGCCGAGATATTTGCGTAATAGACGGTATTTTCTATGAGTTTGAGCACGAGCGCTCTTGTAAAAATTGGTTGCAATCTGAAACTTCACCGCTAGAGGCCGCTAAAAACTACATATAGCCCCTTTAAATCAGAGCATTGACGGAGTGCTGTTTTCTGCACTACTAAAAAAATTATTTTAATGAATTAAAACAACTTTTCACAAATCGTTTGCCAACTCACGTAAATAACTATAGAGTGTCTTCATGTTCTGTTTTCGCTGGAGGAAAACCAGAAGCCAAAACAGAAACAAACACAGATTACCCATGACACTAATCTAACTATAAGTATAATATTTTGATAACATTGATTTATATGTTTTTCGGGCCTCATGTCATTAGCTTAGCAACATACGAATGTCAAACTTACATTAAAGCCACCATGAAATAAAAACTGACAGTATTTCTTTAGAATTTTTTTTATCTATGCACGTCATAATTCTTTTTTTATTCATGTGCCCTTGTAATCTTTTATCAAACTCCCTTTTGCAGCGACTTCTCTTCTCTTCTCTGAAGGCATGTTTTTCGTCTCGAAAGCGGGACAACCTTTCATTCACATGAGATCACAGCAATAGAAAACCACAACCACCTAATCAATTCACAATGGACAAAATCAAGTTAAAGCCTGTATTCGTTCTTGTTCGAGAAGCTGTTTCACACGGATATTCAGTATGTCACAAAAGGGAAGAAAAGACTATCGCAACTTTTGATCAAACATTAGCTTAGCAATACGCTAATGTTGAGTCTCCTCTGTGCTGAGCACTATTTGTATGTTGTGCAGAGCTGCTACCTAGAGTGTTACAAATCAGTCACTTATGAGTTTCATCTAATTTGGAATGCCCTAAAGGCAGCTGCCTATATGTAAGCAGTAGACAGCTTGGTTTTGGAGTTTAATCTTGGTGTTTTTGTTCATGTGATGTTTCTCACCACAGACATATAGCTTAACAATCAGTCATTATGTGGGGTGAAATAACACAGGCGATCTGTTGAGTTTCTCAGTGCCAGTCCCTGAACATCATGGAAGATGGAGATGAGAAGCATGGTGTTGGGTTGAGACATATGGCATCATGAAGACATACACATTTCTCAGGTGGAGAGACAGTTCTGATCCTTCATCTTCATGGACACGGATGCTGCTTGAATCTCAAATTATTTGAGGGTGTGATGGTATGCGTATGTGTTCAGACCTTCTCACCCGCGAACCCCTAAAACTGCTGAACATAGTGATGTGCACTGACATTCATAAAGATACACACATTCGGTTTCAATGGATTAGAGGAATAAGACTCAAACTCAAAAACACACTCGCATAGCTGATTTATATTCATTGCCAGTCACAAACTCACA